>OX419721.1:9371920-10605467 GCA_948474765.1 Patella depressa
TAGACTAAAATGGCAATCGAAAGGCACCACATTCCCCTCGGGACGTTTTACTTATAATATCTAATTTTTGATTTTTCGTTTTGATAACAGTTTGGACACAGGTTAACATCGTCTCTGTATTCCCTTCGTTGGAGTAGAATCGTGGGGCCTTAAACCCCGTTTCATTTCATGTATGTGTCCTTGCAAAGATAAATCCTAGCGTACACATTAAATATTTTATATCCTAATTTGAGAAATTTATAAAAATAAAATATTTCTAGTAATTTTATATGGACATTGAAAGGCTCTGAAATTTATAATACATGGTTCAATTATAATGTTGTTTTTTAGACCCAATTAACATTTTTTTTTCATATGTAGATCTTAACGTTGGCCCTGTTGTGTATAATCCCCAATGGGACAAATAGTAATAGTATATCCCACTAATATATTATATTATGTCCTTCACAAGGGTCATTATTGTCTTTCTACATTACAGAACACAATATGGGGTTTATAATAATTGGGATAACTTTCACTGAAATGGGTGGGATGGTTTATTTAATTCAATTCAGAACGGACAACCATATGACGTGATTATGTCACTTAGTCGGTGTGGGGTTGGGTAGAGCTTGTTGAATAGGCGAGTTCATATATTTAACCTTATCGAGCTCTGCAGGAAACCATATATGTCGGTCAGTGGGAGGCGGCGTACAGCTTGTTGAGGGCTGAAAGGGTGAATTTATTTGCTTAATATATGTCTGTCAGTGGGAGGCAGTGTACTGCTTGTTGAATTCTGTAAATTTATTCGATTAAGTCGGTTGTGTCGATGGGAGGTGGGTTTATTTGATTACCGCCACCGTGCACTATGGGACATCATGTGACACTGATTATGTCAGGTACTTTAACAAGATGATCTAACGAGATGCGGTGTTGGTGGTAAAATATTATATTGTATTC
The DNA here is from genome assembly GCA_948474765.1 of Patella depressa. Lineage (NCBI taxonomy): Eukaryota > Metazoa > Mollusca > Gastropoda > Patellidae > Patella > Patella depressa. Next base: position 9,372,860 of record OX419721.1, read on the forward strand.
TATAATACAGGTATAACATAATCAGGTGTGAATATTTACCTGTCTTTACAGGTAACAATAGTTTCTTTCTTTAATCAGGTAGTAATTATATCAGTGATAATTATCATACATGTACTAATTAACACGATTAATAACAGGTAAATATCCTATCCAGGTATTCTTTATTTACTGTGTTCCTAATTACAGAATATAAAGATAAAAATATAATCATTGGATCTGAAAATAAGTCATTTCATCTTCGGCAAGAAATTATTGACAACAAAAATATAATTAAATTGTTTAAAATTGTAATCATATATATACATGTATATATAGTTAAAGTTGCATCATGTAAGATTCGGATAAAGAGCTGACGGTGCTCGATATAATAATTCAAAAATAGATAAGTGCAAAATGAATATATAGAAAATTTCAGTCCAATTTCTTCGTTCTGGGAGGATTTTTTTGAATGTTTGAAGAATAACGTAGTTGCGATTGTCACTGCTACCGTTTTTAAGATAATAAACAAAGTCTCGATTATCCATTTTAAATGAAATTATTAAAAGGCGATGGTGTTTAATTAACAGTTTATATAATATTTGGGTTTAGAACCAGAAGGAAGATCTGTAATAGACAGACTCGGATCTAACATAATATATCTTTAAAGACAAACATGATAAAATATTGATATTAATTCAACTCCAGTAGAAAATTATTGATCAAAGTCTCGATTATACATTTGAAATGGAATTATTTAGCTGAAGAGTCTGTTTAAATAATTTATATAACATTTGAGACGAAAAGAGGGATCTGCAATAGACAGACTTTACTCTTACATAGTACATCTTCAAAGACAAACACAATACATTATTGATATCACTTCATCTCCAGTAGGAAACTATTGATAGAGGGCAGGGAATGTCTTAATCGAGACGTTCTTCATAATTTAACGCATTACAAAGAAAACGCTGTACACAATTCAAGTTGCTTCATTTTTACTTCTTATATTACTTGGGATTTACGGCCGCTTCCACACAGGGTTATTTTGCAGAAATTAATAAATTGCGTGCATAAATGAATGAATTTTTGTATTCATCTCAACCTGTTCCAAGAGTTCTTCAACAGATAAAAAATTAAAACAATATTGACATCTAAAACATCTCGTAAATCATTGGATAACAAACTTTTTTAACTTGTCAGTTTATTACACTAACCAATCAAACCCCTTGTTACAAATATACACGTGCTGTGGGCGGGATTATGTTGCTCTCCAAACCAATTAAACTGTCGTATCTAGATATAGATGGTTACGTAACATAGATCACAGATTTCACACAAAGATGACAAATTGTGTAGATTGATATAAAACATGGAATGAAGGTCAATAAAAATCAGTGTTGTATGATTTCACTGTCTAGCAAGAAGATCTGTAGTTGTTGTTTCTGTTATCTGATCGACTTTATGATTATTATTATAAACTATATCTTTATATCAATATTATGGATAGCTGTATTTTAATACCAAAACAGTTGAGTCTTGTTTTAACTCTTCATCCTGATCCGACTAATCTTCTAGAAATGTGTGTAGCTGTTTGGAGTAATTGTAATTTACCAACTGGAACAACTTTACATCCTGATGAAGGTGAAATTAAATATGAAAAATTAGAAACTTTCTCCATGTTAAAATCGGACAATGTAAGTATCCAACATTATTTCCAAAGCTACATAAAAAATTATAACATCGGAGACAGATATCGAAAATGAAATTACATCTTTGGACAAAAAGAGACAATATGAAGACCTTAGGAGACTATTAAAACACAAAATGATATAGAAAATATTTTAAAAATAAGCATGGAAATTCAAACTGGAATAGACAGCTAAAAGAGAATTGGTTTCAATATACAACCTTGCGTTACGCCACAGTAAGAATTCCAATGTTTGAATGTTAATTTTATTTGTTCATGTTGTATTTGACACATCTTTTGTAAATATACATGTACTTAATATATCAATAATATTAAAACCGGTCCATTATAGCTGATATATACCCATTCATTTATCGTGTTATATTTGATATATGAGTATATGAGTAATATACTCATGCAATTAAACGTGTTATATTGGATATATATCTATGTAATTAAACGTGTTATATTGGATATCTTTCCATGCAATTAAACGTGCTATATTTGATATATACCCATGCAATTCAACGTATTAAGTAACAAATATTCTGTACGCTTGCAATTCAACGTATTACGTGGCGAACAGTCGGTACAAAATTCCAGATAGTGACATGTCAATATCTGTAACAGTTAAGGAGCGGATTATCCCGATCCTGATGGGGTTTTCTCAGTTTAATTTGTAATCCTACCTAATCATAAGATTGCCAAGTAAATCCCCGGAAAACATTCGATAGACCAAGACACAATATCTCTTTTTACAATTGGCAAACAGCATGATCCCTAAACCTCTTGCCATTACGAGCTTACAAAATCAAAAACAAAATCTCTTTAACACTTGTATAGAAATTATATGACACCATCACTCGATACTAGGATTAGCCTGAAGACATCGTCTTCACCTTAATCTTAATCTTTAATCTGTTTATATAATTTTAACACATCTTTAACAGGAGAAACAGTCGTCTATCCTGGGAACATGTCTACAGTCAAATCAATTATTCTAACACATCTTTTGATTAGAAGAAGGAAATGTAGATCTTTGATTTAAGTTAAAATTATCAACTAAAGATAAGCCTTAGCGAACATTTGATAGTAGATCTATTAGAATTGTTTCAAGATTCACGCGATAATTAAATATAAATGTTTTGCATCTTTACAACATAACATAAAATCAATATGATTTACAAATACGAAATATTTCTTAGCTATTTTGTCCAAAGGTTAACATCATTTTATCATTGGGAAAAAAACAAAACAATTCATGAAAACTATTAAAGCGATTAAAGACAAATAAATACCGTTAGATAATACTTCAAGGATGGCACGTGTTTTTGATAATCAAAAAGTAATGATCAATTTTATTACGTCCACGTGGCGACCACAATCAATAATGTAACAACTCCTCCCACGTGCTAACTTGATTTATATATTAATATCAAAATGTCTATATATTGAAACTTAGAGTCAGGCCTCCTGATAAATTCCTGAGCCCATGTAATAAAACTAACAATATGCGTGCTGACTTACAATATTAATACACGGCACATAGTAATATTCACTTTCTTCTCATCAATTACAGTTACGTCATCAGTTTGGTTGTTATGATGAAATATTAACAGTAGATAATCGTGAAATACGTCATTGTAACTGGATCCGGTTTATAAAATCATCGAGTAAACTGGAAGAAGTTAATGTTATTGGTATCAAATTAAAGGGAGAAATAGTTTTCCAGTTGATAAAAGATGTTCAACCAAATGAAGAAATTGTTGTGTATTTTCAAACATTACAAGATGAAAGTCTGGTTGAAGAAGAAAAAGTTCATCAACATGTTTTAGACGAGGAGAGAAAAATACCGGGTAAGATTTTATAACTGATGAATGAATGAAATATGGCTTAACGTCCTACTTTTCTGCATTAAGCTGGATAACAAAATCAGTATAAAGCCAATAAAAAGACTTAGTAGTAATTAAAGACTTAGTATCTAATTCTTTGTACATATTTTTTTACGTTTATTCATATTTTTGATTTCTTTTTTAGAACTGGTTTCTACAAGCACAGATTACCCATCTCCAATATTACCCATAGCAACCAGAATATCTCGCAGTGGTATCACTTCTTGTTCAGATGATTCTGGGAATTTTTCTGTAAGTATGTCTTGCAACAAAGTTTTTATTCTTTCATGATTCGATTTTTTTGATTTTTTAATTAAGCGTTAAGAATGTTAAATTACTCACATCTAGATTTGGTCACAGAAACAACGAATGTGGAGCATAAAGAAAATTGAAGACATCTTATTACATTAACTGGACATTTTTTATTTTAAGAGGTTTTGTATTTTGATTGTACTGTGTATTTGTCCATGTTATTCTTCAATTAATACAAATGTTGTAATTTAATATTTGATTTGAATTCAGGATTCTCCATCAACCAGGGAGCCATCTCCAGTAACAGAATATAAAATTATTCCCGCCAAAAGATCACGTGAGAGAACATGGTTGCCATGTGACGTATGTAAGAAGAAGTTTGATCGTCCATCTTTATTAAAACGTCATATGAGAACTCATACAGGTAATAAATGATACTATAAATAGTTTTAACTCGTAACGACGAATAGTTGCCAGGCTTCCAAATGAGTAATAATTTCACAGTCATAGAAGTTTTAAAGAAATTGGGGAGAATACAAATTCCCACGAGGTTCTGGAAACCGTTGCTTTAACTTCATTCATACTTTCTCCTGAAGATTTTGTCATCTATTCTAATATAATAGTCTTCCCTAAAGCAGTAGTTTTACCTGTCGATTGTAAAGGTGTAATATCTCACCTGTAGTAGATCAAATCTCTGATTTTTACATCTTGGATTTCTCTCATCAAATAAAATCAGTAGTCATAATTAATTCCGTCAATCTGTATAACACCAAGTCGTGTTAAAATTAACAGAATCAATTTGTAAAAGAATTAATTAGTTTTACCTGAAGCTAATTACAATCTGGTCTTCAACAATCCATCTCTTGTTTTATAATCAACAGGTGATAAATTAAACCAGATTAACTCAGATTAGTAACAATCAGTGTGATCAGCTTTAACACTTTACTTTTATTGTCAGGCTTCATCCATGCCTTTGTTTTATTGTCAGACTTGATCATTGCCTTTAGTTTTATTGTCAGACTTCATCTTCATCCACGATTTTATTTTTGTTGTCAGACTTACTTCGTATCTTTTTTCCATTTCCATGGGTATACCCCCGTGTATTCGATAAGCATATGTTATTTATAAAGAAACCTGATAGTATGTGATATAGCGACGTTTCCAACTACATGTATCTAATGTCCGACTAAACAGGAAGAAGGGACATTGAATAACTTGTGGTACGATTATAAAATAATTGAAATTTTATAACTTCATCATATATTAAGTGACATTTGTGATTTTTTTCTGTTTTCAGGAGAAAAACCTCATGTTTGTGAAACATGTAATAAAGCATTCTCGACATCCAGTTCACTCAACACTCATCGTCGTATCCATTCTGGTGAAAAACCACATGTTTGTAATATTTGTGGTAAAAAGTTTACAGCTAGTTCTAATCTGTATTATCATCGTATGACACACAACAAGGTAAATAAATTAATATTCTCTTTTATTAATAATTACCTATTGTAACGTGTTTCGTAATTTCTACGACAATAATATTGTTCGAAAAGTGAAAGCTTCTTACGTTCCGTCATTTTGGATATTCAAAATTCAAAATTGTATGTATTTTATCTATATCAAGTACTTGTTAAAAATATTTTATGTTTAAAGATAGGCTGGCACTGCCAGGCAGGATACGCCCACATTTTTGAGAGATGGATAGAGAACAAGCAATACCGAAAGTGATTTTTCCTACATCATTAAGTCCTGTATTTCATACTGTATTGGGAGCAGCCATTTTGTTTGGTCAGTTCCAGTCTGATATTCATGAAATTCGAAGCCGACAATGATTATGGTGTGACGGTACACAACCTAGAAATGTTACTTTTCGTCAAAATCGGATAAGAATTGTGACCTGTAGAGAGTCCACAACCATGATATACCATATTTTTACAATATTCGCGTACAAACGGTGACAATTTCGTCCGGCAATTTTGGTACGATTTTCACGAAATTCGAACTCAACCTTCCTTACGGTGCAACAGTAATATAATCAGAGTTTTTTTTTAAATCAGATAACAATTCTTCGAGAGATAGACAGAGAACAAGCAATACCGAAAGTGATTTTTCCTAGAATCAAAGGCCATAATTCATTAAGTTACAATTTGATATGCGCAAATATCGAAAAGAATAAAGATCTTTAGGTTATAAACAAGCATTTCAGGTTTCATTAAAATCGAATTAAAATTGTCACCTCTACAGGGTCCACAACTTTGACATACCATATTTTTACACTGTTCGCGTACAAACGGCGGCCATTTTTTCTAGCAATTATGGTCCAATTTTCTCGAAATTCGAACTCAACATTTCGTAGGGTGTAACGGTGATAGAGTCAAACGTTTTTTTCAAATCGGATAATAATTGTGACCTCCAGAGGGACCATAGGCGATTTTTCGGACAATCAGGGGCCATAATTCAGGAAGTTACGATCCGATATGCGCAAATAACGAAAGGAACCAAGATCTTTAGGTTATAACCATGCATTTCAAGTTTCATCAAAATCGAATTAAAATTGTGACCTCTACAGGGTCCAAAACCATGATATACAATTTTTTAACAGTATTCGCGTACAAACGGCGGCCATTTTGTATGGCAATTTTGGTCCGATTTTCCCGAAATTCGAACTCAACCTTCCTTACGGTGTAACGGTAATATAATCAACCGTTTTATTAAATCGGATAATAATTGTGACCACCAGAGGGACCACAAGCTAAAATAAGGCGAATTTGCGTATAATCAGGGGCCATAATTCAGGAAGTTACGTTCCGATATACGCAAATATCGAAAGGAACCAAGATCTTTGGGTTATAACCATGAATTTCAAGTTTCATCAAAATCAAATAAAAAATGTGACTTCTACAGGGTCCACAACCTTGATATCCCTGCGCAAGTATTCCACGAGCGATAGCGAGTGGAATGCGGCAGGGATACACTCGAGTGAACCATTGAATAACCCGAGCGGTATTCAATGGTCATTGGGTTCTGTATTTATTCTATAACTACATGCAAATGCAAGCAAATAATTACAAATTCAATGGTGATTGAGTTCTGTTTTATTCTATAGCTACATGAAAACTGTTGATTTCTAAGACCGTATCACACCTTCCTGAAAAGTTATTCAATTATAGAACATACACCAATAAAAAATAGCTCCCCAAAGGTTTTAGTAATTTCCCCAAAATATGCAAATTAATGAAAACTATTGTTTTGGATGTCATTTTCTTCTAATGTAGACATATTTTCCAAACAATCATCCCCAATAACTTCAAAATTAATCATAGGTTCTGCCATTTTTGTTTTACTAAATATTGGTGGTCACCAAGTAATGACGTCATTACAATATAACGTAATTCTGGAATTGACGTCATTCCGGAAAAAGTAGTCCCTGCTCAAGCCATTGAATACAACTATAGGTTATTCAATGGCCATTGAATACAACCATAGGTTATTCAATGGCTGTATTCAATGGCTGTATTCAATGATATTTGCTTGTATTTGTATGTAGTTATAGAATAAAAAACACTACTACATGGGGTATAGTATTGTATATAAAACAATACTACATGGGGTATAATATTGTATATAAAACACTACTACATGGGGTATACAAAACACTATTACATGGGGTATTATATTGTATATAAACACTACTACATGGGGTACAATATTGTAGACGAGGCAATACAGGATATAATAGAAAACACGTGGCATAATATGGCTACCTAGTTAACACTATATGTGTGATATATTGTGTGAACAAAGTGTCACACATTGTATAATACACGTGTCCAATTATATTAAAAGGCACCACAGCACTCTCGGGACTTTTTACCAATAATTATAAAATCTTTGATGTTTCGCGTCTAACACATTTTAAAATAAATACCTATATGTATTATAATAAAATCTTTGATGTTACGAGTTTTCAACAGTTTGAGCACAAGTTTACAATATAGACTAAAATGGCAATCGAAAGGCACCACATTCCCCTCGGGACGTTTTACTTATTATATCAAATTTTTGATTTTTCGTTTTGATAACAGTTTGGACACAGGTTAACATCGTCTCTGTATTCCCTTCGTTGGAGTAGAATCGTGGGGCCTTAAACCCCGTTTCATTTCATGTATGTGTCCTTGCAAAGATAAATCCTAGCGTACACATTAAATATTTTATATCCTAATTTGAGAAATTTATAAAAATAAAATATTTCTAGTAATTTTATATGGACATTGAAAGGCTCTGAAATTTATAATACATGGTTCAATTATAATGTTGTTTTTTAGACCCAATTAACATTTTTTTTTCATATGTAGATCTTAACGTTGGCCCTGTTGTGTATAATCCCCAATGGGACAAATAGTAATAGTATATCCCACTAATATATTATATTATGTCCTTCACAAGGGTCATTATTGTCTTTCTACATTACAGAACACAATATGGGGTTTATAATAATTGGGATAACTTTCACTGAAATGGGTGGGATGGTTTATTTAATTCAATTCAGAACGGACAACCATATGACGTGATTATGTCACTTAGTCGGTGTGGGGTTGGGTAGAGCTTGTTGAATAGGCGAGTTCATATATTTAACCTTATCGAGCTCTGCAGGAAACCATATATGTCGGTCAGTGGGAGGCGGCGTACAGCTTGTTGAGGGCTGAAAGGGTGAATTTATTTGCTTAATATATGTCTGTCAGTGGGAGGCAGTGTACTGCTTGTTGAATTCTGTAAATTTATTCGATTAAGTCGGTTGTGTCGATGGGAGGTGGGTTTATTTGATTACCGCCACCGTGCACTATGGGACATCATGTGACACTGATTATGTCAGGTACTTTAACAAGATGATCTAACGAGATGCGGTGTTGGTGGTAAAATATTATATTGTATTCTATAATACAGGTATAACATAATCAGGTGTGAATATTTACCTGTCTTTACAGGTAACAATAGTTTCTTTCTTTAATCAGGTAGTAATTATATCAGTGATAATTATCATACATGTACTAATTAACACGATTAATAACAGGTAAATATCCTATCCAGGTATTCTTTATTTACTGTGTTCCTAATTACAGAATATAAAGATAAAAATATAATCATTGGATCTGAAAATAAGTCATTTCATCTTCGGCAAGAAATTATTGACAACAAAAATATAATTAAATTGTTTAAAATTGTAATCATATATATACATGTATATATAGTTAAAGTTGCATCATGTAAGATTCGGATAAAGAGCTGACGGTGCTCGATATAATAATTCAAAAATAGATAAGTGCAAAATGAATATATAGAAAATTTCAGTCCAATTTCTTCGTTCTGGGAGGATTTTTTTGAATGTTTGAAGAATAACGTAGTTGCGATTGTCACTGCTACCGTTTTTAAGATAATAAACAAAGTCTCGATTATCCATTTTAAATGAAATTATTAAAAGGCGATGGTGTTTAATTAACAGTTTATATAATATTTGGGTTTAGAACCAGAAGGAAGATCTGTAATAGACAGACTCGGATCTAACATAATATATCTTTAAAGACAAACATGATAAAATATTGATATTAATTCAACTCCAGTAGAAAATTATTGATCAAAGTCTCGATTATACATTTGAAATGGAATTATTTAGCTGAAGAGTCTGTTTAAATAATTTATATAACATTTGAGACGAAAAGAGGGATCTGCAATAGACAGACTTTACTCTTACATAGTACATCTTCAAAGACAAACACAATACATTATTGATATCACTTCATCTCCAGTAGGAAACTATTGATAGAGGGCAGGGAATGTCTTAATCGAGACGTTCTTCATAATTTAACGCATTACAAAGAAAACGCTGTACACAATTCAAGTTGCTTCATTTTTACTTCTTATATTACTTGGGATTTACGGCCGCTTCCACACAGGGTTATTTTGCAGAAATTAATAAATTGCGTGCATAAATGAATGAATTTTTGTATTCATCTCAACCTGTTCCAAGAGTTCTTCAACAGATAAAAAATTAAAACAATATTGACATCTAAAACATCTCGTAAATCATTGGATAACAAACTTTTTTAACTTGTCAGTTTATTACACTAACCAATCAAACCCCTTGTTACAAATATACACGTGCTGTGGGCGGGATTATGTTGCTCTCCAAACCAATTAAACTGTCGTATCTAGATATAGATGGTTACGTAACATAGATCACAGATTTCACACAAAGATGACAAATTGTGTAGATTGATATAAAACATGGAATGAAGGTCAATAAAAATCAGTGTTGTATGATTTCACTGTCTAGCAAGAAGATCTGTAGTTGTTGTTTCTGTTATCTGATCGACTTTATGATTATTATTATAAACTATATCTTTATATCAATATTATGGATAGCTGTATTTTAATACCAAAACAGTTGAGTCTTGTTTTAACTCTTCATCCTGATCCGACTAATCTTCTAGAAATGTGTGTAGCTGTTTGGAGTAATTGTAATTTACCAACTGGAACAACTTTACATCCTGATGAAGGTGAAATTAAATATGAAAAATTAGAAACTTTCTCCATGTTAAAATCGGACAATGTAAGTATCCAACATTATTTCCAAAGCTACATAAAAAATTATAACATCGGAGACAGATATCGAAAATGAAATTACATCTTTGGACAAAAAGAGACAATATGAAGACCTTAGGAGACTATTAAAACACAAAATGATATAGAAAATATTTTAAAAATAAGCATGGAAATTCAAACTGGAATAGACAGCTAAAAGAGAATTGGTTTCAATATACAACCTTGCGTTACGCCACAGTAAGAATTCCAATGTTTGAATGTTAATTTTATTTGTTCATGTTGTATTTGACACATCTTTTGTAAATATACATGTACTTAATATATCAATAATATTAAAACCGGTCCATTATAGCTGATATATACCCATTCATTTATCGTGTTATATTTGATATATGAGTATATGAGTAATATACTCATGCAATTAAACGTGTTATATTGGATATATATCTATGTAATTAAACGTGTTATATTGGATATCTTTCCATGCAATTAAACGTGCTATATTTGATATATACCCATGCAATTCAACGTATTAAGTAACAAATATTCTGTACGCTTGCAATTCAACGTATTACGTGGCGAACAGTCGGTACAAAATTCCAGATAGTGACATGTCAATATCTGTAACAGTTAAGGAGCGGATTATCCCGATCCTGATGGGGTTTTCTCAGTTTAATTTGTAATCCTACCTAATCATAAGATTGCCAAGTAAATCCCCGGAAAACATTCGATAGACCAAGACACAATATCTCTTTTTACAATTGGCAAACAGCATGATCCCTAAACCTCTTGCCATTACGAGCTTACAAAATCAAAAACAAAATCTCTTTAACACTTGTATAGAAATTATATGACACCATCACTCGATACTAGGATTAGCCTGAAGACATCGTCTTCACCTTAATCTTAATCTTTAATCTGTTTATATAATTTTAACACATCTTTAACAGGAGAAACAGTCGTCTATCCTGGGAACATGTCTACAGTCAAATCAATTATTCTAACACATCTTTTGATTAGAAGAAGGAAATGTAGATCTTTGATTTAAGTTAAAATTATCAACTAAAGATAAGCCTTAGCGAACATTTGATAGTAGATCTATTAGAATTGTTTCAAGATTCACGCGATAATTAAATATAAATGTTTTGCATCTTTACAACATAACATAAAATCAATATGATTTACAAATACGAAATATTTCTTAGCTATTTTGTCCAAAGGTTAACATCATTTTATCATTGGGAAAAAAACAAAACAATTCATGAAAACTATTAAAGCGATTAAAGACAAATAAATACCGTTAGATAATACTTCAAGGATGGCACGTGTTTTTGATAATCAAAAAGTAATGATCAATTTTATTACGTCCACGTGGCGACCACAATCAATAATGTAACAACTCCTCCCACGTGCTAACTTGATTTATATATTAATATCAAAATGTCTATATATTGAAACTTAGAGTCAGGCCTCCTGATAAATTCCTGAGCCCATGTAATAAAACTAACAATATGCGTGCTGACTTACAATATTAATACACGGCACATAGTAATATTCACTTTCTTCTCATCAATTACAGTTACGTCATCAGTTTGGTTGTTATGATGAAATATTAACAGTAGATAATCGTGAAATACGTCATTGTAACTGGATCCGGTTTATAAAATCATCGAGTAAACTGGAAGAAGTTAATGTTATTGGTATCAAATTAAAGGGAGAAATAGTTTTCCAGTTGATAAAAGATGTTCAACCAAATGAAGAAATTGTTGTGTATTTTCAAACATTACAAGATGAAAGTCTGGTTGAAGAAGAAAAAGTTCATCAACATGTTTTAGACGAGGAGAGAAAAATACCGGGTAAGATTTTATAACTGATGAATGAATGAAATATGGCTTAACGTCCTACTTTTCTGCATTAAGCTGGATAACAAAATCAGTATAAAGCCAATAAAAAGACTTAGTAGTAATTAAAGACTTAGTATCTAATTCTTTGTACATATTTTTTTACGTTTATTCATATTTTTGATTTCTTTTTTAGAACTGGTTTCTACAAGCACAGATTACCCATCTCCAATATTACCCATAGCAACCAGAATATCTCGCAGTGGTATCACTTCTTGTTCAGATGATTCTGGGAATTTTTCTGTAAGTATGTCTTGCAACAAAGTTTTTATTCTTTCATGATTCGATTTTTTTGATTTTTTAATTAAGCGTTAAGAATGTTAAATTACTCACATCTAGATTTGGTCACAGAAACAACGAATGTGGAGCATAAAGAAAATTGAAGACATCTTATTACATTAACTGGACATTTTTTATTTTAAGAGGTTTTGTATTTTGATTGTACTGTGTATTTGTCCATGTTATTCTTCAATTAATACAAATGTTGTAATTTAATATTTGATTTGAATTCAGGATTCTCCATCAACCAGGGAGCCATCTCCAGTAACAGAATATAAAATTATTCCCGCCAAAAGATCACGTGAGAGAACATGGTTGCCATGTGACGTATGTAAGAAGAAGTTTGATCGTCCATCTTTATTAAAACGTCATATGAGAACTCATACAGGTAATAAATGATACTATAAATAGTTTTAACTCGTAACGACGAATAGTTGCCAGGCTTCCAAATGAGTAATAATTTCACAGTCATAGAAGTTTTAAAGAAATTGGGGAGAATACAAATTCCCACGAGGTTCTGGAAACCGTTGCTTTAACTTCATTCATACTTCCTCCTGAAGATTTTGTCATCTATTCTAATATAATAGTCTACCCTAAAGCAGTAGTTTTACCTGTCGATTGTAAAGGTGTAATATCTCACCTGTAGTAGATCAAATCTCTGATTTTTACATCTTGGATTTCTCTCATCAAATAAAATCAGTAGTCATAATTAATTCCGTCAATCTGTATAACACCAAGTCGTGTTAAAATTAACAGAATCAATTTGTAAAAGAATTAATTAGTTTTACCTGAAGCTAATTACAATCTGGTCTTCAACAATCCATCTCTTGTTTTATAATCAACAGGTGATAAATTAAACCAGATTAACTCAGATTAGTAACAATCAGTGTGATCAGCTTTAACACTTTACTTTTATTGTCAGGCTTCATCCATGCCTTTGTTTTATTGTCAGACTTGATCATTGCCTTTAGTTTTATTGTCAGACTTCATCTTCATCCACGATTTTATTTTTGTTGTCAGACTTACTTCGTATCTTTTTTCCATTTCCATGGGTATACCCCCGTGTATTCGATAAGCATATGTTATTTATAAAGAAACCTGATAGTATGTGATATAGCGACGTTTCCAACTATCTAATGTCCGACTAAACAGGAAGAAAAGACATTGAATAACTTGTGGTACGATTATAAAATAATTGGAATTTTATAACTTCATCATATATTAAGTGACATTTGTGATTTTTTTCTGTTTTCAGGAGAAAAACCTCATGTTTGTGAAACATGTAATAAAGCATTCTCGACATCCAGTTCACTCAACACTCATCGTCGTATCCATTCTGGTGAAAAACCACATGTTTGTAATATTTGTGGTAAAAAGTTTACAGCTAGTTCTAATCTGTATTATCATCGTATGACACACAACAAGGTAAATAAATTAATATTCTCTTTTATTAATAATTACCTATTGTAACGTGTTTCGTAATTTCTACGACAATAATATTGTTCGAAAAGTGAAAGCTTCTTACGTTCCGTCATTTTGGATATTCAAAATTCAAAATTGTATGTATTTTATCTATATCAAGTACTTGTTAAAAATATTTTATGTTTAAAGATAGGCTGGCACTGCCAGGCAGGATACGCCCACATTTTTGAGAGATGGATAGAGAACAAGCAATACCGAAAGTGATTTTTCCTACATCATTAAGTCCTGTATTTCATACTGTATTGGGAGCAGCCATTTTGTTTGGTCAGTTCCAGTCTGATATTCATGAAATTCGAAGCCGACAATGATTATGGTGTGACGGTACACAACCTAGAAATGTTACTTTTCGTCAAAATCGGATAAGAATTGTGACCTGTAGAGAGTCCACAACCATGATATACCATATTTTTACAATATTCGCGTACAAACGGTGACAATTTCGTCCGGCAATTTTGGTACGATTTTCACGAAATTCGAACTCAACCTTCCTTACGGTGCAACAGTAATATAATCAGAGTTTTTTTTTAAATCAGATAACAATTCTTCGAGAGATAGACAGAGAACAAGCAATACCGAAAGTGATTTTTCCTAGAATCAAAGGCCATAATTCATTAAGTTACAATTTGATATGCGCAAATATCGAAAAGAATAAAGATCTTTAGGTTATAAACAAGCATTTCAGGTTTCATTAAAATCGAATTAAAATTGTCACCTCTACAGGGTCCACAACTTTGACATACCATATTTTTACACTGTTCGCGTACAAACGGCGGCCATTTTTTCTAGCAATTATGGTCCAATTTTCTCGAAATTCGAACTCAACATTTCGTAGGGTGTAACGGTGATAGAGTCAAACGTTTTTTTCAAATCGGATAATAATTGTGACCTCCAGAGGGACCATAGGCGATTTTTCGGACAATCAGGGGCCATAATTCAGGAAGTTACGATCCGATATGCGCAAATAACGAAAGGAACCAAGATCTTTAGGTTATAACCATGCATTTCAAGTTTCATCAAAATCGAATTAAAATTGTGACCTCTACAGGGTCCAAAACCATGATATACAATTTTTTAACAGTATTCGCGTACAAACGGCGGCCATTTTGTATGGCAATTTTGGTCCGATTTTCCCGAAATTCGAACTCAACCTTCCTTACGGTGTAACGGTAATATAATCAACCGTTTTATTAAATCGGATAATAATTGTGACCACCAGAGGGACCACAAGCTAAAATAAGGCGAATTTGCGTATAATCAGGGGCCATAATTCAGGAAGTTACGTTCCGATATACGCAAATATCGAAAGGAACCAAGATCTTTGGGTTATAACCATGAATTTCAAGTTTCATCAAAATCAAATAAAAAATGTGACTTCTACAGGGTCCACAACCTTGATATACCATTTTTTTAACAGTATTCGCGTACAAACGGCGGCCATTTTGTATGGCAATTTTCGTCCGATTTTCCCGAAATTCGAACTCAACCTTCCTTAGGGTGTAACGGTGATATAATCAAACGGTTTTTTAAATCGGATAATAATTGTGACCTCCAGAGGGACCACAAGCTAAAAAGGGTGATATTTCGGACAATCAGGGGCCGTAATTCAGGAAATTACATTCCGATAGGCGCAAATATCGAAAGGAACCAAGATCTTTGGGTTATAAACATGCATGTCAAGTTTCATCAAAATCGGTTCAAAATTGTGAATTCTATAGGGTCCACAAGCTAAAAACGTGATTTTTCGTACAATCAGGGGCCATAATCCATGAAGTTTTCATCCGATACATGCCAATATCGAAAGCAGCCGAGATCTTTTGGGGATAAACCTATATTTCAAGTTTCGTCAAAATCGGATAAGAATTGTGACCTGTAGAGAGTCCACAAACAAATTGTGGACGGACGGACGTCCGGACGGACAGGGGCGACGACAATATACGTCCACATAAAAATGTGGGCGTATAAAAATCTTGTAAAATTCGCTGTTCAGTTTTTTAACATGAAATGAAAAATAAACCACTGTATGGGTTATCCTCATTTCATTTTACATCTGTGTTTAATTTATTGTTTATTTTAATCAATTTATCGATTATTCTAACTCATACAGCGATTATATTTTTCTAATCTAATTTTACATATTTTATTTTCCAGGATAAACCACATAAATGTACCGAGTGTTCTAAATCCTTCCCTACTCCTGGAGATTTAAAAAGTCACATGTATGTTCATAATGGATCCTGGCCTTTCAAATGTCAGATTTGTAATCGAGGTTTCAGTAAACAAACCAACTTGAAAAATCATCTCGTTCTTCATTCAGGTATGTTTATAATGTATTTAATATTAATACAAGCCGAATGTATAATATATCAAATCGGTGGAAGAAGGGAGGGGGGACAAGGTTCAATTTCGTTTCAAATTCTATTCATTGATTTTACTAATGACTTTATTATCTGCTTTCTATTAGATTTGAATGATCTTAAGTTTGTCTGACGCTTAGTTTCCCTGTAGCTATATTGATATATATCTATTTTCTAGGTGACAGACCACATCAATGTTTGACCTGTAATAAGAGTTTCTCTCTAGCATGTAATCTCAAAACTCATATGAGAATTCACGAAGGTATGTATATTTCTTTACGAAAGGCATCGGCCTGAACTATGAACGTATTGTATGGGAGCACAGACCTAGAATGTCCATTTTGAATGGAGCGGCACGGACACACTCTCATCCACATTTTTCGGGTCCAATATAAAGGAGTGCCAAATACAATATTATAGTTTCAAACAGAATTAACGTGTCAAAATCAAATCTTTTTTTTATTTCATTTCAGAAGATTCCTCTCCAGTCTGTACTAGATGTAATAAGATGGCCGCTACTTCTGATGGATTCTGTTTAAAATGTCGTGGTGACGTCAGAATATCATCAGATTACAGTCACACAGGTTCATATCTTAGCAACAGCAAAACATCACATTTTCCATCAAGTTTTACGTCATCACAGTTATCGTCAGATGTGACGCTCCAATTTCCGTCAGATTACACGTCCTCTCGATCACCATCAGATTTCAGTATCAGTAAAATAACAGAGAGAAGTTTTAAAAGACAGAGATTGGAATCTAATAATTTTTATAATGGCAGCCATTTACCCTATCCTGTGTATTGTAGTACTCCTGTTAACAACCAGACTTCATTTTCTACCATGTCGTCATCACCTCAATCTAATCACTTCCAGTCAGCCATGTTGTTATCTAGAAACGCACGTGGTTTGATGACGTCAGGTTATTAATCTGTGGTTGCGCCAATAACACCAGCATTACTTTAATTGTATCGTGTTAAGAACTAGTCTCGGTCACCCAGAACCTCCTAGTCTTCAACGCACGGAGGGTCTGGGACGGTTCTCAATTTTTGACGAAAATTACTGGATAATCTACCCCATAAAAAACCAAACATTTGGTTACGCATGCACAATGGAATCTTTTGGATAAAGTCTCGGGTAAGTGCTAGATCTTATGAAGCCGGGCCGATTTTGCTAGATTCCATAAAGCGTGGTTGGAATATATCCCACAATTCACTTGGCACATCTATTATTAGAAACAAAATAGAGACGATGAAGAATTAAGAAGATTGTGAGAAGCCATACGTCTGATTCATGACGAGAGGAAATGGTACCATTTCAATTGAAACCTTTACAAACAAAATTTTAAAGAGTGTCATTGTTGACAAACGAGCCGTTTTGATAGATTCAGTGCGTGGTAACTTAAAAGACTGGATAATCCAGACAATGACCTATTTTCCGTCAAATTTTGAGGACCTATCCAGACTAATATTCGTAGAATATTTGTGTGGATGATAGAGACTAGTTAAGAACGCCAGTTTAACATTAGTTATTTCGTCTTAATGTAACCAGCTTAATATTGGTTGTTTCGTATTAATGGCGCCAATGTAACTTTGGTTGTTGCCTGTGAATGACGCCAGTGTATTTAACTGTGGTTTATATTAGTGTTAATGACAACAATGTATTTAAATGTTATATTACAGGTAATAATACACAGTTTAATGTAGTTAGTTAACTATTTTTAGCACTAGTTAACACATGCATGTGCTTAATATCCCTTGCTACAATGTTACGAAAGTCCCATCTTATGAACGTGACGCATACGCCAGTCCTTTTATCCCTTCCAAAGTCGACTCTCTAACCACTATCAATGATTAACAACGGAATATATATTTGTATTATTTGTTATATTTATATATAAAATAGTAATATATTTTTGGAGAATAAACTCTTTAACATATCTCGTTTTAAATTAATTACATAAGTGTATTATTCATGTTTCTTCAACACTGTCCTGTAGTTATTGCCGTTATAAGTAGTAATAACACCACTTTGCCGACGTGACGTCACAAAAACAGCTGGTCATGGAAAATAGATTACGTTTCATGATGGGCTGATTTCTTGAAGAATGCTTTGGAGTACCAGTATGCTGTTTGAAAGAACAGAGTTTAACGCGTCGTCATGATAATATCAAAGGCTACCATGCTGTATGTTCCTATGATCACGTGACGTCGCAAAAAATGTGACGAACTTTTTGGCCTTCGATAATAGATTGCGTGTCACTCGACACAAACAACGTCACTTCAACTCGCTAGCGCGTAGGGGCCTTTAGCAGTGGGACAAAACCCACAATGATTGACTAAATGACAGGCCGTATGATACAGCGCGCACGTGCTAACCATTCGGCACCCACCCCTACCCCTCGTACAGGGAAACAGCCAAGAGTGGGATGGTTTCTCAGCCCAGTTCGTTTTTAGGGACTGGACAGAAAAATAAACAAATCAGCTTTTCAATTTGACAGATCCTTTATTTTAAAATACAACATAATAAACATCTGACAAAGAACAAAACATAATATAACAGCTATCATTAGAATAATAATCAATTTTAAAAAAAACAAAAGATGAAATTTTCAGTTTCGTTTAAATTACCATTCAGTAAATAAAGTAAACAATATATTGGTGAATTGTCATAGGGTTGGAAACCTGTCGGTGTTAAATAGTGGTTTCCATTCAGTAAATCGTACCTGCTAAAAGGAGTGACAAGTTTTTACACTTTCAGAACCACTAAAACCGATAGATTAAGCACTGTTAGGCTCGATCATCCAGTTCAACATAATTGCTATACTATAATCAGTAATAGGAAAAATAAAAGGGAGATAATTGTAGACCGGTTGAGAATTTTGGGGAATACTAACCCTTACCCCAGCCCTTTTAGAAGACTGAAATTGGACTTAATTTACCCCTACATCTCTTAAACAGGTTAAATCAAGTATTCCCTAAAATACCAATTTATATAAAGCGGTCATTCTGGACTTCGGAAATATCCGAACTTCCCGAACCGGCCTACAATTAGCATATCCCAAAACGAAACTAACACCGCAAGTATTTACTGTGGAAGTTTTAGTTAATTTTATATAAAATATGTTTTGTACAAGGAGACTGTGAAGTTGTAAAACTGACGAATTTGTTTAACAAATATTCTAACTCAATAACAATATTATATAACTTCACACACGGGACCCCATTCTAATTCTATAACATAACTACAAATACATTACTAGAGCAGGACATGGTCCTGGGCGAAGAAATAAAATACTAGAACAGGACCCGATTCTGTAACATAACTACACATCCATTACATGAACAGGACCGGATTCTATAACATAACTACACATACATTACACGACCAGGACCGGATTCTGTAACATAACTACTTATACATTACAAGAACAGGACCGGATTCTGTAACATAACTACACATACATTACATGAGCAGGACCGGATTCTGTAACATAACTACACATACATTACATGAGCAGGACCAGATTCTGTAACATAACTACATATACATTACAAGAACAGGACCAGATTCTGTAACATAACTACACATACATTACATGAACAGGACCGGATTCTGTAACATATCTGATGAATGGGGTATAAGATCCCTTGAAGTTGGAATTCGATATAACAGCAGGCCACTGTCCGGGCATAAATTCCCTCATAGCACACTCTATGGCATATGCCCGTCTTCATTAACTTAGCCGCAGCAGCACAGTAAGACGTTAAACCCAATTCATTTAATTTCTTTGTCCATGGGTCGACTTTGGCCACGTCAGAGCATCTAAAATCAACCCTTTATTTTGACCAAACTGAATCTTGTAATGCTCTTATGACTTAATATGCACTTCACTGATATATAAAATAAAACAGATAAAGTTATTCATATGTAAATAATAATTAATAAAAATAGTTTCGGGTGTAAATAAAATCTCAAACTATAAATAATCCGGGCTATACTATATACCGGAAAACACCAGCAAACACCATGTTATACTGAATGCCGGAAAACACCGGAACAACACTAAATGCCGGAAAACACACTAAATACCAAAAACACACTAAATAGGCAACCCTGAGTCTGGTCTTCTGGAAAATACCGGAAAAACCTAACTCTACCCCCCCCCCCCCCGAACACAGATGATCAGGCTCCGGGTTATTTATTTACGATATTTTCCGGCATTTAGTGTTGTTCCAGTGTTTTCCGTTATTCAGTATAACATGGTGTTTTTCCTTCGTTTTCCGGTTGTTTGCCGGTGTTTTCTTGTATATAGTATTGTCGAAATAATCCCAAGGCTTCATTTCCAGGGGTCTCTTTTACGAAACCTAAAGCTACAATATTTTAACTATGCCACCATTTCATTGGTTGAGTAGTACAAATAACAGCTCTTGGCCAATGAAATAGCAGAATTCTTAAAATATTTTAGTCAAAGCTTTCATGAATAAGGTCCCTGGTTAGAATCATTCTTGTTCTATGACAAAAACTACAAGCTATCAAACAAAATAAGCTATGTGAATTCTTCAAATGAGATGTGGAAGCATACGTTGCACAAAACAGAAACTTCAATAAACTATTGATTCGTGCTAAGGGTGTTTTCTATTTTCTGATAGGTTGTGGAGATCTGGCAAATTGGGAAGTCGGACTGTAGGAGTCAATTCCATACTATTGCACAGGGTTACTTTCCCAATCGCTCTCTCTCAGTATGAGGGAACGTCCGGCCTTGCCAATCGGTCTGAAAACCTACCCTCCCCTACTAATCTTATTAAACTTGTTTTTATGGCATTTAGTAATTGAACTGAAGTATACAGGTCACAATACTATGGAATACAATTACTTCTTATTACTTAGCGGCGTTTCGACTAGGCTTCTCCAGTCATTATCAAGCAATGATAATAACTCAAGACGCCTAGTCGGAACGTCGCTAAGTAATAAGCAGTAATTGTATTCCATAGAATTGTGACCTGTATAATCTTATTTAAAGGGAAACAGCCCATAACAGTGCAATTAACTGTGTGATAAATTTCTAAATTAAATTCTTGGACCACTTTTATCCACCGTTGTTGTTTTCTTTAATCCACCTTTACTAAATGATGAAATTGAACTAAGTAGAGCCCCTCGTCCTTCTGGCTGTGCTCCTGCTGGTGCTGAAATTGATCTCATAGGAGGGGCAGCTGGTGGCGGTGGTGGTGGAGCAGCTGCTGCCGCTAGACCTGGTGGTGGAGGAGGAGCTGGTGCCGCTGGACCTGGTGGTGGGGGAGCAGGTGGAGCTGAAACCCAAAAAATAAAATAATTAGAAAGAAATCAAATCAGATACTTTTTTTTGTATGTACCAGAAGACCTAAATTCTGTATCTGAGGAAAATGGTATTTCAAAATACCCAGCTTATGAAGAATTTGTGTAAATTATTCTAATGATTAATATTTGATTGATTCATTAAGAATCTGTTTTAGTTTATTATTGATATTATTACTTCTGATATATTTCACAAACTTTGTTTAAGATTAGTAGACATAACTTGCCATATTAAACCTGGGTTTTCCCGTCAAGTTATTAATCTTTTTTATCATTTATAACAGTTAAAAACTGGATTTAATCATCAATGAGCATTGATCAGCAGATTGGATTCAAGAGACAGAGAGGTGGGGGGGGGTGTAACGCCCACTCAATGCAAACTAGGTCGTTTCGGGGGTTAACATATGCTTTAATTTTATTTCAATAATTCGCTTGTAAGTTGGAGTCTTTAGCAATTGCAAGAAACTGGAGACGGGCAGGTATGATTGAAACAGCCATGTATGTTTGTTCATATTTTATTCAAAAATAGTTTGTGAAATATATTTGAAATAATTTCCTATACCAAATAGGATGACATACATAAAAGACAATCATTTTACACAAATATGAAAATAGCTATTAATAATGATAGATTGTCTTCTTTAGTGCTACATTATGTCAAAAAGTATTTTCTAGCAAAGATATTTTGCAAATTGAATGAGTTTTCAATTTGCCTAAAAAGCAATTAATGTTTTATTTTCTTACAATGTGTCCTGGAAGATCAGTCCAAAATTAGCGTCTGGATAATGTATAGCATGCAAGAGCTACTTTGTTTTTGGCTATAAAGCGATAATATTTCCATTAGAAAAAAAAAACTGCATTACAACAGCAATCACCAAAATCAGAAACCTTGCTCAGATCACACTATACGAGAGAGAGAGAGAGAGAGAGAGACAGGGAGACAGACAGACAGACAGACAGACAGAGACAGTTGGGTTTAACGTCCACTCGACACAAATTAGGTCATTATGGGACTAACATATGGATTAATTTCATTTCAATAACTCGCTTGTGCGTAGGGGTCTTTAGCAGTGGGAGGAAACTGGAGTACCCGGGGAAAACCCACGAGGTTGGACAGGCGACCCTACTCCTTGCCACGCACAACCGGGGATTTTGAAACCACGCCAGTTTACACAATAGCAGGCCGTGTGATACAGCGTGTGCACGCTACGCTAACAATTCGGTCATCTAACCCACACACTGTACAATCACATGAATTTTTTACTGTTGCTACATGGCAAACTGAGGGACAGAGACAAATGGGGTTTAACGTCCACTCCACACAAACCATTTATTTCAATAATTCGCTTGTGCGTAAAGGCCTTTAGTTGTAGCAGGAAACACGAGGACCCGGAGAAAAACCACGAAGTTGGACAGGCGGCCCTACTCTCAGTTACGTACAACCGGGGAATCGAACCCACGCCAGCTGACTCAATGACAAAACGCGCCATGCGTTAACCATTCGACCATTCAAACAGGCTTTGTAGTAGTGTTGTAGTAGCATAGGATTGTCTCCTCATGGCATGATAGTAGGCGTTTGTGAAATGATAAATCACAGCAAAGTTACTTAAGGAAAATTGTATCGTGTGTACTGAACTTAATGCATCTTAAAGATGCATGAATGATAACTACAGCAATTAATTATACAAACATTTCATTCACTAGCCAGATACAAAGTAAACAAATATTAATTATACAAACATTCCATTCGCTAGCCAGATACAAAGTAAACAAATACTAATTATACACACATTCCATTCTCTAGCCAGATACAAAGTAAACAAATACAATTATACCAACATTCCATTCGCTAGCCAGATACAAAGTAAACAAATATTAATTATACAAACATTCCATTCGCTAACCAGATACAAAGTAAACAAATATTAATTATACACACATTCCATTTTCTAGCCAGATACCAAAAGTAAACAAATATTAATTATACACACATTAAAGTCGCTAGCCAGATACATAGTAAACAAATATTAATTATACAAACATTCCATTCGCTAGCCAGATACAAAGTAAACAAATATTAATTATACACACATTAAAGTCGCTAGCCAGATACATAGTAAACAAATATTAATTATACACACATTCCATTCTCTAGCCAGATATAAAGTAAACAAATATTAATTATACACACAAAATCTTTACATTTAATTCTACGTGAAAAGAAGTCGAAACAGAAACCGAAGTTCTAGTTCATGATTTTAATTTATTGGCATTTGACTTATTGAAATTTAAAGGAGCTAAATCGCTAAGATTTAGGACCTACAAATTGACACAAGTGTTCGCAACACATAAAATACTGTCATATGAATATATCCGAATTGATTTACATTCAATGGTTTCCGTTTTTACTCTAATTTCAAATCAGTTATGTTCGGCGAAGTAAGCCAGCAGTGTCTATTGAATGCAAATTTCTAGCGTCTGGGAATTCCAGTCTACATATGCCGTTTGATTTGGTGCAATGTTTCTAGCCTCGTTCCTCGGGTCTCTTACTAGAATAGGGGCTGAAACGCATTATGGCATACGATTCGTGTACCAACTTGCGTGGTTTCGATTTCCCCAGTTGTGCGTGGCAAGGAGTAGGGTCGCCTGTCCAACCTCGTGGGTTTTCTCCGGTATCTCACGTTTCCTCCTACTGCTAAAGACCCCTACGCGCAAACAAGTCATGGAAATAAAATTGAACCTTGTGTTAGTCCCAAAATGACCTAGTGTGTGTCGAGTGGATGTTAAACCCCATTTCTCCCCCTCTCCCTTTAACTTCAAATGTCACATATATTATTAATTAGACATTTATCCACATAATCAACTCTCTAGAGCATCGAATGGTTGAGGTTTCCAAGGGATTTGAATAAGATCGCCAGTAATAATTTAACTAAAAAATGGATAATCGAAGCTTTACTTTAGCTTTATTTTTAAATGACCTCAAATGTTATATAAATCATTAATTACGACATTTATTCCCATGACAACCCCGAACATGGATTAAAACACCATCGCCATTTGATTAATGCATTTTAAAATAGATAATCCATACTTTGTTTATTATTGGAACAATAGAAATGTAAATCGAGGCTACCCCATTCCTCTCTAAACTTCCAACATTATTATTATTATTATCATTATTACTGTTCGATTTATACAGTGCTTCATTACACACGAGTCTTTCTAGGCGCATTCACAACACAACAGTTCAATCTTTGATCAGAATCCAGTCATTTGATTCAAATTGTCATTTTCCATTATTTATTAGAGAACTACTGTTGCTCAAACTGATAGCATTTTATATAAATCTTACATAATGCATCTTTACAAAACTAATCTAATTAATTTTATTTTTCAACACGCCCATGTGTCAAGTAATATTAGACACGCCTAATCATATATACGTGGTTAATTAGTAGACAATCTCACTTTACACCGCCTTTCATAATGATGGCCAATATGTTATTGGCATTACCATCGACCCAATACATGCAGATATCAGACGAACGGTAGTGTATAATATAGGCATATCTACATGTAGCTGGGTCGTTCAATTGTTACAAAAATGGCTTGTGATTCGGGATTTTACAAAAAGGTATGCAAAAGACGCTAGATCTCAAACGGTAGTCATTACAGTGTCAACAATTTATTCAACAAAACGTTTGATAAACCTTGGGTGAAGCTTTGGGAAATTTTTACTTATTTGATTTTGAGAGTTTATTTAGTTGAAGATGCACGTTTGTTTGGACTGGGCTGTGTTTGTGTTTATATGGCAAGGAACGTTATCATTGGGTCAAGTATTTCAGGAGTGGGATGATTCACCACGGGAAAGCAACTATGAAGCAATTACAACATCACCGTTGATGACCAGTATGACAGGTATTTACCTGGACTGGGCAACATCAGGTACCGTTATTCCGAATTTGGAAATTCAGAACACCGAATTCACGCCAACACTAGTAACTAGCTGTGAATTTCAAAAATCCGAAACATTGAAGACAAGTTTGGAGGACACAGAGTTATACACAGTAACTACTTTAAATTTGGCAACGCCTTCCTCAACAATAACTAATGCAGAGCTGAACTCGATGACTGCTTCTGGCAATAGATATTTGGCAACGCCTTCCATGACAATAAGTAATGCTGATGAAACACGAAGTCTTATTTCGCAACCTAGAGAACTGGAACCAACGAATATCCAGAGGGAAACCACACCAAAGACGAATATTAAAGAAATCACTACACTGCCATCGGTGACTGAAACGGAAGGTAGGAACAAGAATAAGTCACAGAGCTCCCTTGTCCGAGATTCTAATGGACTGACCGAACACGTTAACACCACGGCCGGTCTTAATGTTGAATCAGATTCTCTCAACAATTCATCACTAAGTACGATGCAGCCACAATTTGACTGCGACTCCAGATACGTACTGTTGGCGATGAAAAGTCAGTGCAAAAAGGGGACAGAGGATGAGTTCTTCTGTTTGGATGACGTCTTTTCTTGTAGGGACAGATGTGGAATGGAAGCTGTCACGAGATGTTCGTGTGAGTTACACTGTGAGCTGTATGGGACTTGCTGTGTCGATTTTCGTAGTGAGTGTCCTGGTGTGTGGTTTGACGCTAAAGAAAGACTGTCAGGCATATTGGGTGTGACGGTTGATTGTATCGACAATTCACCAGGTTATATCTTAATTTCTAGCTGTTCCCAGAACTCCAGTGCTCATATTGTGTCCAAATGTCTTGGTGATAATGTTGAACCAGTGTCAATAAGTAATTACCACTTTAAAAATACCCACTGTCTTCTCTGCAATGGCTTTGTAGTGACCGATGCACAATCATGGAACCTAAGCCTCCGTATTGACTTTGGAAGAGATGCCGATCCATCGTTCTTCGAAAAAACAGACATAAGTTTAATATCGACCTATGGAATTTTCAAATGGACTCCTCCTCCCTTGCCAAATCTTCATTTCTGTTCTAATATGATAATTAGCGATTGTCCAGACGGAAATGACATACAGCTTAAAGATAAATGCCTAGCTAGCAGATCACCAGTTTTAGTTATTGAAGATGGGAAGAGAACTCTGTACCATAATAGATACTGTGCAGCATGTCACGTGAAATCATCGTTATATGTTTGTAATGGAGCCGCGATACCCGACTTCGCACATGTCACACAGGGACCAGGGCGATTTTCTACAACCATTAACTGGCAGATAAACAGCGATAAAAGGGTCGTCACTCTTCAATCAGGGCCTCCCTTTCTGTGGAAAACAATGACATGCAATATCAGTGAAAAAGATATTAAGATGCCGGACTGTAAAATCGACACGTGTCGTACCTCTTTTCAACTAGTTAATGATACCTGCTCTTATGCGAACATCCCGGCATGCGCAAAAGCATTCATCACCTGGAATGGACACCATCAAGTTGATGCAACGTGCACAGATCAACCTTGTATTAATGCCACGGCCGATGCCGCGTTCGATTGGATGCTGACGAGGATAATTGAAACTGTCCAAAGCGAGTTTCCACGTATGACATTAGGAACAACATCGAGAAACACAGAGAAGTATGAACTATATATCCAAATGCTGTTTAACAATTGGGACAGAGCATCTTCGGATTCCGAGACTCTCCGACGTCTTTTTGATTTGTTCCAGCACGCACTGAAAAACGACCACAGAAGTCTAATTTCTTCTGGTAGCACGATTTCTGTCAAAATGGGATTCACCAGTAATACACATTGCTTGGTGACATATCAAGCACGAAACATTACGATAATCGGTTCGACTCCGTCTAGTAGTGACAGGTCTTGTTTAAGTTTTATGGTTGTATTATTAGCATGCCTCTTCTTAAATTTACACTGGCCCCGAGTTCACAAAGCATTCTCAGACTTTTAGTTAAGAATTTACTCAACTTTCCACCACTGTTTATGAGAAATACGTTTGATCTAGAAACACAAAACTTTGATGTATTTATCACATTAAAACAACAAATGTTTTATAAACGGTTATATGTTAGTTAAAATTCGGCAAACAATTTTGAGTAAATTATTAAGTTAAGTCTGAGAATGCTTTGTGGACTTGGCGCCAGATGTCACAATGTCAGTGGGTGACACATCGAAAGGATTGGAGCTGATTTTATTCGAATAAAGAAATGAAATAGGTTTTTGTACGTCCTGCTGTTCTGCACCGATCGGGCTAATAAAGACCGATTCAAGTTAAAATCATTTTGTTCTTTTGCCTCTGTCTACAGAGGTGTGTGTATTTGGTATCGTGATCATTTGCATATGGTTGGGAATTGATTCCAACCCCATTAAAATTATATTACAATTCTGTGTCGTTCATTTTTCATTGAAATCTAAACATTCTTATTCTGCTTACATCTATGAAATGGGGTTTAGCTTTCTAATTATCTGCCAATGAATGCGCAATTAAGTGCGCTATGAGGTGGGAATTTCCGCCATGACAACCTACTCATCAATCTGAACGACAGACTCTGCCTACCTGCTAGCCACCAATTAATTTTCGTACTTTAGCTACGTACGCCTACTCATATGTCGAATTCCAAATGTCAAAGGTTCTTTTACGTGCAATTCAATGTGTACATATATAGGGGTCAGTCGTAGTAATCGTGTTGATCCTATCTAAAACGTATCGGTACGTATCAGATCGTAGACCCATAGGAACAATCCTATCCCGGTGATCAAATCAGGTCTTACCAAGAGGTCAGTTGTGGTAATAGTGTTGATCGTATCAAAGCGTATCCGAACGTATTTGCACGTACCAGGTCATGGACTCATAGAGAGAGAGAGAGAAATGGGGTTTAACGTCCATTCGACACAAACTAGGTCATTTCGGGACTAACATGTGGTTTAATTTTATTTCAATAATTCGCCTGCGCGTAGAGGTCTTTAGGAGAGGGAGGAAACCGTTGGACAGGCGACCCTACTCCCTGTCACGTATAACCAGGGATTCGAAACCACGCCAGTTGACTCAATGACAGGCTTTATGATGCAGCGCGCACATGCTAACCATTCGACCTTCTACCCCCACCCCAAATTAATATAATTTACAATATTAATACATTGAATATAACAATAAATAAACAAACAAATGGCTATACAACATTATTAAAAACGAATTGCTAATAAACAAACAGAATTACAATTGGTGAAAGGGTTAAAGGGACAATAACACTCTTGCTGGCTTGACAGCTCCAGAAAATAATTAATACCCTTATTCTAAGTACTAGATGTTTAAGTGTCCTACCTGTTGTGTAAATTATCCATTACATCATATTTTACTTGTCCAGAGGGTTCGAAAATATTTTTAAATCCAAGTTACATTTGAAAGTTAGGCTTTTCAAACAATTTACATGTAGTTGAATTTAAGATGAAATTTGTATCATCAATTAATTGGAATTTTGTAAAATAGTGCAATTTGTTGAACAGAATAAAGTTTAGGGCATATTATTCAGTTACAACAAGAGTGGTATTGAGCTTTTAATCTATTATTTCTAAATACACAATTAGTCCTTTTTTAGCCAGACAGGTTAATTACTTAAATCTTGCTAGAAGAAAGACAACAAAATTATTGAATGCAAGAAATACTTAGTACTTGCATTAGCAGCAAATCATGCAACTTATGCTAGATTTAACATTTCTGAAGAAGTTACGTTACATTCCAGAACAGTCAGGGTTTGTTGAGAAGTCAGAAACAGACAACACAAAATAGTTCTAAATAGAACAGAAGGGTTACCAAAGCGATACCTTTTCTAGATAGATTTTACCACATGAAGCACCAAACAAACAAAGAAGCATTTTACTGAGAAACTCCGAAATTGTGGAAAATCTCTATCATATATGCTCGAGATTGCTGAATGTGTCCAAAAGATCAAGTACTGGTTGCAATGGGCCTAATGTCTATTTTGACGTATTTCACATAGAATATGTAATTGTTTAGTTATTCTGTTGAACTTTTGCAACAAGACCAGAAAATTCAGCTATTCCAACTCCAAACTATCAATCCTGGGAGAGTATATGGGGTTTAACGTCCACTCAACACAAACTAGGTCATTTTAGGACTAACATATGGTTCAATGTTTCTATTTCAATAATGCACTTGCACTTAGGTGTCTTCTAGACGTAGGTGGAAACCGGAGGAACCAGATAAAAATCCACAAGTTTTTGGACATGCAACCCTACTCGTTGTTGGGGTCTTTAGCAGAGGGAGGAAACTGAAGTAAATCCAGAGAGAGAGAGAGAGAGAGAGAAATGGGGTTTAACATCCACTCAACACAAACTAGGTCATTTCGGGACTAACATATGGTTTAATTGTATTTCAATAATTCGCTTGCGCGTAGGGGTCTTTAGCAGTGGGAGGAAACCGGAGTGCCACATACGCTCACACCAGGGCTCGAAACCACAGCCGCAAGCCAGAGGTGACCGGCCAGCTAGAGGTCGAATCGCGGCACTCTAGACCACTAGGCCATCCCAACCCAGGTGACCCTACTCTTTGTCACGTACAAGTCTGGAATCGAAACCATAGGGGGGCCTACCACTTAATGACTTAATGACAGATTTTATATAATTTCACACGCTAAACCACTAGCTTCCCCCCCCCCCTGCCCCCGAGAGAAACGTCCCAAGGAATTTTCCAGAGTATTTTAGGTCTGAGGGCCTGGTATGAAAAGATAGTCTGGTCATTTGAGAGGAGCTAAAATGAATTCCTGTGTACATGGTGGCATAAATGTCAAAGAACCCCAGACAGTCGAAGAGTAGCCAGAAATGCCTGTGTCCAGGTAAAGTTTGCCTTATAACTTATAGCACCCTAGGACCGTAAACATTAGCCTCTGTTGGCTGCAGAGAAGTATTACGTTAATTTCATTTTCAAAATGCCCCCCCTATCTAATAAGGGACAATTACCACCATTACTTCCAGACTGAAACTTAAGTATTTTATGAATACTGATTCTCTTTTTGCTGAAGACTAAAATCATAATAATAATTTAAGTTCTCAGCTTGGCAAATGAAAAAGCCATATTTTTGAAATACTTTAGTTTTAAATTTTCATGAATAAGGACAATGACCACAGCAAATTTAGGTCTTTTGTAGGAGACTGTTTAGACATGGAATTTGCAAATCAAAGCTTTTTGATTTCTTCAGAAAAATGTTGCTTTATTTGGCAATTGTTATACCACACACCACAAATGGACATATAGAAGAGAATATACAGACAAGAAAACATGCTGTAGACCAAAGATAAGTCTTGCAGGTAAATCTTACTTGCTAGCTGATTGGTTGTTAATAAGTGGAGCCTAATTTATATAGAAATAAAGTTATCAGATAATTGATCAATCATTGAGATACAAATAAAAACAAGAATATTCAGTCACGGAGGGATTGACAATCTCTGTGTTATTAGACATATACTGAGTGCCATAGAAAACGCATCACTTAGTTTTTCGCATAACAAAATGATCATGTAAACATATCTTATTTATTTTGCAAATCTTATTGTGAAAAATATGGGAAAGTACGACAAAGATGGTTAATTGTCAGTAGCGCGCGTGTCCTACACTGGCTCTTAGTAAGAGTCTTACGCACGCTGTGCAGCACAATTAACCATCTTCTTCAGTCTTTTGCTTTTGAACCCTCTGACTTTGTACCGTTGATTACAAATTAAACATCCATAAGAGTACAAATGTGTTGTTATTGATACTTTCCCATTTGAATATTGTTCACAATAAGAAGCAAAATATATAAGATATGTTTACAGGATCATTTTGTTACATGAAAAACTATGGCGCTCAGTATATTTTGGAAGGTACATCAAATGACAAACAGTGTTATTGCAATCTCTGTGTTATTGGATATGTTTTGGATGATACAGGGATAGCCTATCTCTTTGTTATTGGATATACAGGCATAGACTATCTCTTTGTTATTGGATATACAGGCATAGACTATCTCTTTGTTATTGGATATACTGGCATAGACTATCTCTGCATCTATTATTGGACATATTTTTGTAGGTACAACAATTGACAATCTCTGTGTTATTGGGAGATCAACAACACAACACTAGTTGTATCCTTGGTATAAGATGTTTTGAGATATTTTATGGAAAAATAATTGTATACCAATTTGTTTTCGTGGAAACACAAAATTTCTAATTAGCAAAGAGCACAACTGCCAAAATAGGTTAATTTGTGTATGTTTCATCCAGGTCCCAAAGCATTCTCAGACTTAAGTTGAGAATTTGCTCAACTTTCAATCACTGTTTATGAGATTTATCTTTCATCCAGAAACACAACACTTTGAACATAATATCTTATTAGCGTATTTGATAAATTAAAACAACAAAAAAATTATAAAAGGCTATATTTTATCAAAAATAAGGCGAACAATTTTGAGTAAATTCGCAACTCAAGTCTGAGAATGCTTTGTGAACTTGGGGCCAGATATCTTTATGAAAAATGCTCCAGATGCATAGAAATAAATGACAGAGGTCATTTTAATATGTTTTTAACTTCGCTTGACGCTGGATGATAATGATTCAAGAGATATTACTTTGGCAATCATCCCAGGGTAATAATGATTCATGTACAGGGGCGGATCCAGAGGGGGGCTTTGGGGGGTCCCCCCCCCCTGCTCTGCTACATAAAAAAAAAATAATGCCTTGCATCAATGAAATTACATCACAAAGTGATCCTACATCAGTATAAAAATGATTTCTCTGTTTAAAAAGCTCAATTTGTATGTTTGCCTATGTAATTTAGAGACGATGATGGCAGATTTCCGTAACAGAAACCTGGCAAAACCCCTCCTGCAAAAATTCCTGGATCCGCCCCTGCATGAGGTATTATTTTGGCAACCATCGCTGATCAGTAAAAATTGTAAAAGTTAATTTGAAGATAACGTTAATACAGATCTATATTTCGTTTCGTTTTTTTCTGTCATAATTATATCTAAGCATAAACTTTTAATATTCTTGAAAACTTTGCGGACGGACAATCGGGCACCCCCCTAAAATATTGACAGGAAGGGGAGGTAACTAGATGTTTACTATAATACTTACCTGGTACTGATGGTGAGGTAGGTGATTGGGGTGAAATCGGTGATGTGGGCGACGTGGGGGATGTTGGATCCTTCACATCATCAGTTCCATTCTCTAGCGCTTTCTGTTCAAAATAAATTGAGATTTTTATTATCTATATATACGAAAGATTAATTACATGTTTTATAAGTATAATGAAATGGGGTTTAACGTCCTACTGTTCTGCTCTGCCTGGGTTAATAAAGACAGGCATACGCCATACTCTTATATCAACTGCCAAGGGATCTTTTACGTGCATGCCAATGTATACATGGCACCTTTGTTTTTTGTCCCATCTGACTGAACAACTGCCCTTGTCAGGCCCCCATCCTGTACCATGATTGAAAATCCCAACAAACTTTCTCGGTCAATGCTAACCCACTTAGCTGCTGTGGCTCCTATTTTCGTAAGTGAAAGACATCTTGCCATCTTTCCAACCTAGGGAGCCGTGGTGGATCAGATATAAACTTATTATATTTCATAGGAGCCATGGTGGCTCAATGAGTAAGACGTAGACTTGCTAAAGGTCCTGTCTTTGATCCCTAGTTTGTCTGGATTTTCCCGCATGGTTCGCCGTTGTCTGTGGTGCAGGTCAGATGGACTAGCAACAGAAATTTTCAAGTCGATGGGACAAAAAAAAAAAGGTACATACAGGTCGAAGAACCCCTGACAATTGACATTCAATATAAGAGTAGGCCATATTGCTGCTGTACAGGCAATTTTTTTCTCATAAAAAACTGCCTTCAGGATAAAGCCAAAACATATATTCAAAGTATCATCAACCTCTAGAAGGTCCACAAACTAAAAACATGATTTTTAGTACAATCAGGGGGCATAATCCAGGAAATTACAGTTTGATAGCAGAATCAAGAAAAAATCTTTGTATGAAAATGTGGGCGTATAAAATCAAGATTTTTGAAACATGACATAAATAATTAATGAATTACATACCTTTCTGGACTTTCTTCGTTTCTTCTTCTCTTCCTCCGACATGTGAAATTGTTTGGCTTTTGATAATCTTTTGATTTTACTGATCTAATAAATAAACAAACGTATCACATTGATTATTGCCATATACATGTATACTTCAACTGTCAGCTACAACACACTTCAATAGTGGACAGTTTTCAATCTTATTTAACTTATTAACCCGGATCAATCCACCTTATTTGTTGTTTATTTCTTGCAATGTTTGTGTACTGTCGTGTCCGTATGTTTGTCTTGTCTGCAAGTTTGTCTTAATATGTCTTTCTCCCGTAATTACTATTAGACTTCCGACAATTTAATTCTTAGAAATAGGAGAGAGAGAAATGGGGTTCAACGTCCACTCGACACAAACTAGGTCATTTTGGGACTAACATATGGTTTAATTTTATTTCAATAATTCGCTTGCGCGTAGGGGTCTTTAGCAGTGGGAGGAAACCGGAGTGGCTGAGAAAACACACGAGGTTGAGAAGGCGCCCCTATCTCCATGCCACATATGCTCAAACCAGGTACCAAGTCACATCCGCAAGCCAGAGGTGACCGGCCAGCTAGAAGTTGAAGCGTGGCACTCTAGACCACTAGGCTATCCCAACCCCCAGTACAACAAAGAGAGAGAGTGGGGTTTAAAGTCCATTCGATACAAACTAGGTCATTTCGGGACTAACAATAACATATGATTCAATTGTATTTAAATAATTCGCTTGCATGAGATAGACTTTTAGCAGTGGGACGCAATCAGAGGACTTGAGAAAAGCCATGAGGTTGGACAAGCAACCATACTCCTTGTCAAACACAACCAGGGAATCAAAACAAGCAACCATACTCCTTGTCAAACACAACCGGGTAATCAAAACCACGCCAGTTGACTCAATAACAGGCCTAATGGTTTCACACTCTAAACCACAAGACCGACACCCTTCCCAGAAATAGGAGAACCACTGTGTTGGTTAATTAATCAAGAGGTCTCGGTATGTGGGTTTCCTCCGGACAATCCGGTTTCCTCCCACTGCTAAAGACCCCTACGCGCAAGCGAATTATTGAAATAAAATGAAACCATGTTAGTCCCAAAATGACCTAGTTTGTGTCAAGTGGACGTTAAACCCCATATCTCTCTATATTTCGTTTTTTATAGTTCAAAATTTTGTTTTATTTGTCTTTACTACACTAGGATCTGGAAGGTTGTTATCATTGACATGTTCTGGGCGATGTGTGAGATTAGCCAATGAAACAGTTTTGGTCTTTTGATGCACAGAACTGTGGATAAATTACTAAAAATGTCAATACCGATTGATTAAACCATGTCATAGAGTCAAAAGTCGCTCATTTGACACCTGACATGAACTACAACTAGGACAGGTGAGATCTTCATGTTGTGTAGGCCATCGAAAGTATAAAAACAACAAAACAAAATATAGATTGCGATTACAACTAACCAATTTTTGTTCCTCGTGCAATCTTTGTTCAAACTGGGTTTTGGCCATCTTTAACACATCTTTCAGTTTGTGTGGAATTTTTAACACCGGTTTATCCACAACTTGTTGACCCACATCAGCGAATAAACTGTAAAATAATAACATAATCTTGTCAATTTGTGAAATGAAAACCAGGGGATTGGGTAGTCAAGAAGTCTAATATGTGCGCTTTTGATCATAAGGTCTGCCAATGAGGTATGTGATTTGGTTTTGATCCAACACATGTACTGAGAAGCTACATATCAAAACGAAATTGAAACCAACATTAGTTCGGAGGATCCAGAGGAAACCCACGAGGAATGACAGGTGATCCTACTCCTTGTTACGTACAAGCTGGGAAATAAAAACACTTGACTCAATGACAGGCCTTATGATCTAAAGTGTATAGGTTAAACCATTCGGCCACTCAATCACCTGGCTAATGATGATGATATTTGATGATAATAAATCCTGGCAAATGATGATGATATTTGATCATAATAAACCCTGGCAAATGATGATGATATTTGATCATAATAAACCCTGGCAAATGATGATGATATCTGATGATAATAATCCCTGACTAATGATGATACTTGGTGACAATAAACCCTAGCAAATGATGATACTTGGTGACAATAATCCAAGGCAAATGATGATACTGGGTGATAATAAACTCTGGCTAATGATGATACTGGGTGATAATAAACTCTGGCTAATGATGATACTGGGTGATAATAATACCTAGTTAATGACCATACTGGGTGATAATAATACCTAGTTAATGACCATACTGGGTGATATTTTACTTACGGATGAAGGAATAAATCTGAAATACTTGGAATTCCATTCTTACAAGCTTCTGTTGTTAAAATGGATTCTAGCACAGATCCTGCAATGAAATAATTCATATGTGTTTTATACTTGAATAAAATAGACAGATAGAGATGGAGACAGGAACAGAGAAAGAGGGTGTTTCAGGTCTAATCCACTTGACACTTACTAGGTTATCTCGGGACTAACACTTGGTTCAATTTCATTTCAATAATTCGCATGTGTGTAGGGGTCTTAAGCATTTGGAGGAAACCTGAGAACCCGGTGAAAATCACAGGGTTGGACAGGCAACCCTACTCCTTGTCATTATTTTCAACGCTTACAAATCTTTCATGTCGGAAATAATAACACAATTACCTCCCTTGTTATTCCATTCCCCCTCGGTATAGCTATCTTCAAACGTTTGAATTTAAAGTTGAAAATGATATATTTGCCAATTTCTCAACTGTCAATAGTGAATTATTGGATTAATATGATTTTTCTTTAACAAGGTAGGACTGTTTATAGATACCATCTATTTTAAGGTTTCATTTTAATATATTTTTAATGGATACAGATTGGATTTAAACAGTCGTCCATTAAGAATTAAATAAATAAATGGTGACCAAGCTAACGTCACTACTGAAAACTGGTGATGAACGTCCTGCCAGGGTATCATTGCCATTGAGAATGTTACTTGATAATGGAGAATATGTGGGTGGAGTTATATTCTGTCAATCAAACGATCGGAAATTCTTGTAGACGGTGCAGACACAGTTGATGCATATTTCCAGTCCATACTTCAACAGTGACAACTCTGTTCAAAATAAAGTAATTTGACTGAAATTTTTAACATATTCTATTTTTATCATGTATTTTTGAATTAAACTTTTTATTAAACTTTTAACTAATATATCTTAGAAATAAACATACTTATCTGAGCAGGACATTCAGGAGGAAATATATCACAGGAAGGAGCATTTAACGGACAGCCGAATGTCATCTCATATAACAACTGACCAAAGCAATAAACATCAATCAGTTCAACTGTCTAAAACAAAGGATTGAAACGTATATAAAGTTCACAACTTTACGGTTAATTCCACAAAAGCTAATTTTCAATGTGCAGAATTCTGAACGTTAATAATTAAGCAACATTCGATCCTCCTCCCTCTCAAAATAAAACGTTATTGGTTAATTTCGTAAAAGTTATTTTTAGATAATAAACAATAGAGATTTAAGATTTCAAGTTTACTGAATGACAGCCTTTCTTTTTTTATAAAGGGAAAAAAGATTTACAATGAATGAAGATTACTGTACAGTTCCCAGTCTGTAGTGATACAGATTTCACCAAAAATGACAAAAACAAACAATGAAATACAAGGCAAACAAAATAGTAATAATGTGACCAGCCTTGATGGTGGTCGTCACTTGAATGAAGTATATTGACTGTGATAGTCTGCCACGTTGGAAAATCTGGACGAACTTTCTCAGCTAATGCAGGGATCAAACTTTGATCACATGACTAACGTCTTACCCACCTAGCTGCCACCGTGACTCCCTACAACACTCAAAATCAATAAATGAAGTGTATTGAGCAATGACAACCAAAATGTCAACGGAATCACAAATCACACATAAACCAAATAAAAACTTAAAAAAGATATTTACCTGTATTTTTTTATACTGAGCGTAAAATGGTCGATAATAGGACGGTAGACCAAGTAGAGTATTATGAATATCTATTAAATAACATTTATTATCACTTAAAATAATATTACCAGCATGGACATGACCTAAAATGTACAATATATTAAATATTACCAGCATTATAAACATTGATTAATGGTATCATATTTCAAGAAAGAGAGAGAGAGAGAGAAAGAGAGAGAGAGAGAGAGAGGAGGATTTAAGGTCCACTGGACACAATCTAGGCCATTTTGGACTAACATATAGTTCGATTTTATTTCAATAATTTGCCTGCGCGCAGGAGTATTAAGCCGTGGGAGGTAACCAGAGGACCCAGAGAAAACACACAAGGTTGGTTAGGCAATCCTACTTACAGGCGTGGATTCGAAACCACGCCAGCTGACTCAATGACTGTACAGCAATTTTCATGTCTTCCATTAAGTTCTGAGAAGGCTTGTCGAAATGTAGCTCAGTGATAATTGGTACAATGTTTTAGATTTCTTCAGTGAAGAGCTCCGAATCCCAGTAAAAACAGGGGGTTGGGATGGCCTAGTGGTCTAGAGTGCCGCGCTTCGACCTCTAGCTGGCCGGTCACCTCTGGCTTGCGGCTGTGGTTTCTAGCCCTGGTGTGAACGTATGTGGCATGGAGATAGGGGCACCTTCTCAACCTTGTGGGTTTCCTCCGGGCACTCCGGTTTCCTCCTACTGCTAAAGACCCCTACGCGCAAGCGAATTATTGAAATAAAATGAAACCATATGTTAGTCCCAAAATGACCTGGTTTGTGTCGAGTGGACGTTAAACCCCATTTCTCTCTCTCTCTCCCCAGTAAAAACCAGTTATTGTATTCCCTAGAATTGAGATTGAGACTTGTTTATCTCTAAGCAAGAAAACGTTTATATTTTCACTCATGCTACGCATTCCTGAAAATATAAGTTTTCTTGCTTCTCGATGACATAAAATATGTTATTCACTCTAAAACGATAAATATCCTCTATGTATTTTAATCCGATAGTTATGGAACTTACCGTGTGGAATGTGTTTATCTTGTAAAAATTTTAACGTTTCTAGAATCTGTTTACCATACACCTTTATTGCACTCATATCTAACGGACACAAAACTTTCGGGTTAGCATATTTTTTAAGAAAATGTCCTTTAGCTTTACATTTACACAGATGATCTCTTAGTGTTCCCTTCTCATAAAAATCATTTATCACAAGACCTCCATTTTCATTGGAGGTCGCAAACAACGGAGCCAAAATAAAGGGATGCTGAAAATATAAAAGTAAAAATTGAAGTATGTTTCAGCATTAAAGTCATTCTTACCGTTTCTTCACGCTATATTCGTATGGTCAATGATATGGGGGTTAGATCCAAGTGTTTACCAAGTATATTCTTCTGGATTAGGGAGGTTAAGATTTGACCCGAGAACGAGAACGCGGTGACGTAGTTCTGTGCATTACGTCATCATTTTTAGTGAGGTTTCTCCACGTCTACTGTCAATCTCGGACGTGAAAACGACTTGAGGACGCCAAAGTCGTAAGTACTTTCCGAGTTTATATTACAGTGGACTCTGTCACATCCGATCTCTGATAAATCCGTATCTCTTTGACATCCGACATGATTTTAATGTCCCGATTTATTTCCTTATTACTTCAGCCAAAAAATCTCTGGTAGATCCGGACTCTGTACGTTCCGGATTCCGACATCAATCAGCCGTCCCGTCACGTGATTTTTCATTGAATCGACACGGTATAATCCGACTTTCAAACGGTGGGTGTGAAGCATCCAATTATCGGTGAGATTAAAACTCGATCGGTGTGAAGCCAGAAAAGATTAACAAGCAATCACCAATCAATTATCGGTGAGATTAAAACTCGCAAGCGCCAGTCTGTGTTGATTACTTTGATAATGTTATAAATTCTTTGTTGATTATTTAATCTCTTGTAAGCGTGCGCTTGGTATTTGATTTTAGTTACTCATGTCAAATACCGCGACATTATATAAAAATTGCCGCGACTTTAGGGGCGT
Organism: Patella depressa; assembly: GCA_948474765.1. Taxonomy (NCBI): domain Eukaryota; kingdom Metazoa; phylum Mollusca; class Gastropoda; family Patellidae; genus Patella; species Patella depressa. The sequence continues at coordinate 9,412,722 of OX419721.1, forward strand.
GGACAAGATCAACCTGCCAGTCAACTGGTCGGCCAATCGCAAAGCTTGGATGACAGGTGCCATTTACTCTGATTGGCTTGAAAAACAAGTGGACAATCGAGTGAAGACGGGGATGATGAATAAGACACATTGACGACTGACTTGACCTATGCCAAATGCCTACGCATGCTCGACGACATAAAACAGTTCGCCCAGGTTAAAGACGAAACGATGATTGCAAAAATTCATTTGTTAGAAGACTGTGTACAAGATTCCGCCTTAAGAAATGCTTCCGACAACCTCAAGCAAGCTACTTTATACGATTAACTGCGTTGAATGATGTTATGAAATGAATTATATATCGTACGCATACATTGATATTATGAATACATATATTGTACGCATACATTGTTATTGTTTGTTATTTAATGTAATGTAATAAAATTCTGAAAGTACATAAAGGTTTATCATTTTTAAAGGGAATAACATTATGGTGATTCGAAGTTACATTATAAAAATACAATGTACTTCCGGTTTTCGAAGACAGTATTTCCGGTTTTGGAGAAAACTCGGTATTCCGATCCTCTTTGTGATCCGACATATTGTAACGATCCCGTAGAATGTCGGATGTGACAGAGTCCACTGTACTAGTATTTTACATCAATAAACACAAATTTTGTTACTGTTACGTGTTTACCAAACATGTACCGAACACACGTACAAAGTTTGAAGGACATGAGGCGTTGTTAAAAGAAAATATCGTATGTTTTTGTTGGCATAGCAAAAATGACCAAAATGTTTCAAAATGGTCGTTTGTGGTTTTTCTTGTCGCTTTTGTTTGTCTTTGTTTTTGTTTACAAATTTTAAATTACTATAAATTTCACACACCATTTTAAACAACTTAGCCTATTTATCATGCCCTTTTTATAAATTTTTGGTGCGCGCCACCTACAAACAAAGGAACTCGGACGTAATTTTTCTTAACCGCATTTTAGCATCGAGGCCCACGAGAACGACGTCACCTCGTTTTCGTTCTCGAGTCAAATTTTAACCTCTCTATTATCTAGCATGGTTCCCCCTTGTTAATAGTTCAGGACAGAAATGAAATGAAATGAGGTTTAACGTCCTACTCATCTTCATCTAACCTGGTCTAATGGAAGACGGGCATACGCCATACAGTGTGCTTATGAGGGAAATTTTGCCCGGGTCGCGGCACTACGGCCTACTCTTATATCGAATTCCAACTGCCAAGCGATCTTTTACATGCACTCCAATGTGTACACGGGACCTCGGTTTTTTGTACCATCCGAACGACTAGGCAGCTTCCTTGTCACTGACTGACAAGGAGAAATCACGCCGGAAAATCGAGATGAACTTTCTTGGCCAATGCAGGGATCGAACACCCGATCTCCAGGCTAGTGAACCAGCGCCTTATCCACTTAGCCACCGTGACCCCCAGTTCAGATATGGCATGAAAAACAGATCTCTTGTCTGTGTACACATTGGCAGGTCAAGGTTGTAATGCTGCTGTCCGGTCAAAATTTCCCTCACAGCACACTACATGCTCAGTGCAGGGGTGGGGGGGGTGGGGGTCTGCTGAGGTGGATCCACTTATGTTTTTGTGTCCGCTGACTTTGTTGACCTCAGAACTATAAACATAGATACTTGAATGATTATTCTACTATGTATAGTTCCAAAGTTATATGTATTTCAACGGACAGACGGCCATTTTGGAAAAAATGGCCGAAACGACCACCAGGGAGGGGGCTGCTGAGGTAAATCCACATCCAAAAATATTCAGAAGGGTCTATGCCATCTGTGTGCCAAGTTTCATGCTTTTAACCCAAAATGCACAATTCTACCAAAAATCCTTCCTTAGGACGTTAAACTCCATTTCATTTCATTGATAACAGAAGGGAAACTGTCTACATAATATCATAAGTTAAAAGTTGCTGTATAGTAATAAGTTACCTGTATAGTAGGAAGCAATGCCATTAATGCTGTTAATTCTTTTTCAGGTATATACTGGTCGGGACCAAAATCACTCTAAAATAATAATAATAAACAACTTACAAAACACTGACACCACCATTACATGGCAGAATACTTGAGTTTTCAACTCTTATTGTTTTATTACATTTTAGTCTAAATAACACTTTCAGACATATAAAAAAAAATACAATAAAAAGCGTTTTTGGTATTCTGAATTGTTGCCATTTATCATTTTTTTCTAGTTTTTTTTACATTTCTTTATGTCTTATTTAAATGCTTAAAATCTACAATAAAATCCTGAACCTACGACCTTGTGATTTCTTCATTGAATAGAAAATAGAAACACTGCTATAGCGTATACAAGTATATACAAGAATATACGAACCCATGAAAGAATCTGTTTTAGTTTTGGTTGAGCCAACGGTTTAACCATAATATAAGACTTCCTGATCCTTGTACCTGAGAGAAAGAGAAAAATTAACGTCCACTCGACACAAACTAAGTCATTTTGGGACTAACATATGGTTTAATTTTATTTCTATAATTTGAATGCGCGTAGGGGTCTTTAGCAGTGGGAGGAAACCAGAGAATCCGGAGAAAACCCACAAAGATGAACAGGTGACTCTATTTCTTGTCACATACAAGTGGGTTTACATATGCAAATCAATTGCTAATAATGAAATGAAAATGAAATGAAATGGGGTTTAACGTCCTACTCTTTTGCTCCTAACCTGGGCTAATGGAAGACGGGCATACGCCATACAGTGTGCTATGAGGGAAATTTTGCCTGGACAGCGGCGCTATGTTCAACTATTATTATCGAATTCCAACTTCCAGGGGATCTTTGATGTGCACTCCAATGCCTAAATGCACCGCTGACAAGGGGAAACCATATACCGTGTGTAAATCAAATGCTAATAACCAATAGTTACCTATTTCATGTAGAGGTTCAATAACTTCCCATTTTGGTTCGGAACGGAAAATCATAGAAACATGTTGTAATGCTATTTCTGTTGGAAGAATTAAATAAAAAAAAAAAATCAAATTTTAACTGTGAAAAAAAGAAACCACACCAAATTTATCCGACCTAGGAGTAGGATACAGTAGGTATGGGCATCAATAGCTTGAAGTACTGGAGATAGAGGGGGAGATAGAGAGAGAGAGAGAGAGAGAGAGAGAGAGAGAAATGGGGTTTAATGTCCACTTGACACACAAACTAGGTCATTTTGGGAATAACATATAGCACAATTTTATTTCATAGGGGTCTTTAGCAATGGGAGGAAACCAGAAGAACCGGTGACAACCCCCTTAAGTGAAACACTGATCTAATGCTTTACACTAATCCCCCCCGCCTCCAGCTTAAATAAAGACTTTCTTCTTGGGTCCTTTCCGTTAGACCCGGAAGCTTAGAAATAAGGCACCTGTCACACTGGACTTCGTTTTTTTCGTCCTATCCAAACGACTTTGACACATTACTGCCCATGGTTCTCTTATGTGCACGCCAATGACTTTTTTATTTATTAATAATTCCGGTCAAGACAACATTAAAAGTTATAACATTTATCACAATTATTAAATATGTTTCATTTCATCCTTCATTATGCACAATAACAAAATTATGACTGTCCGTGTGGAAGCGTCGAACGTCCCTTTGTTCTCTAGTGCCTAGGACACCGGCTACGCCACTCCAGCCCAGAGGCGCAAAACACGAAAAGGGGTGCGTTTCCCCGCAATAAGGTACATATTTAGGCTTCATCAGGTAAAATTTCTCTGATGCCTGTCAATATGTCTGGCACTGATATCTCAGTGTCTTTTATGGAATCGGGTACACTATAATCATTAATTCCAGCCCAAGCTAATCTAAACAAAAAGCTAATTGTTTTGTTCATCAAAGAATAAAATGAAATGAGGTTTAACGTCCTACTGTTCTGCTCCAAACTGGGCTGATGAAGACGGGAATACGCCATACAGTGTGCTATGAGGGACATTTTGCTTGGACAGCAGCACTATAAGCTACATTTAATTCCGCCAATGTATACACGGGACCTCGTTTTTTTGTCCCATCCAAACAACTAGACAGCTGTCCTTGTCAGGCTTATTAAAGAATAAGATACAGCTTGTAAAAAAAAAGACCAACCTTAAACACTGATAATTTTCAGCAAAACCACGATATAAAAATAAACAAATAGGAAAACAGGACCCACCTGATAAATTTGTTGAGTATGTTTTGGGGTCGAGAAATCTCTTCACATATATCGACTCCGCTAGTAGATGATTGGAGAGAACACTTTGAAGAAACTCCTAAAAATACAATGAAGATACATAAACAGAGGCTTATCAAGACCCCCTCGCTAATGCACTCAAGATCACGGGTCGTAATTATGGAGAGGAGTTTATGTCACAATCATAACGCTTAACCCAGTAATCTTCCGCCTATATGATTATTAGAAGTAATGTAATTTCTATTGCACATATTGAAGATTGGATATTTACACATGCATCAATTCAAATTCCTATGACATATTGCTCAAATTTTAAACAGCACCATCTATAACCATGGAGATAAATGTAGTTAGAATTATGTGGATTTTCAGCAACATTGAAATGTTCTATGAGTGAAAATGGTCAGTTTACCTGATGTGAGTAAGAAGTTCTATGTACATTACTGGGTTATTATAAGAGTGAAAATTATGACATGAATCCCCATCCATAATAAATATACCGTATTTCAGATTCTCTCCTATGGAAAATTTAAACTAAATCTTATAAAACTACATCAGTTACATGTAATCAGTTAGATTTACAAGTATGACTTGAATTCTGCTCTATATTTTATCTTCTGTATGGTTTTATGTGTCCAAAACCTTAAGGGGGGGGGGGGGGCGAACATATGTCGGCTTTGCAACTGAAAGCAACCATGGTGTTTCGGCAACTGGGAGCAACTGATTGCAACTAAAAAAGGTTGCCGTAAGCATCTCTTTATAACACAAAGCTTTTAGTTGCAGTAAGTTGCACATGATTAACTTTTGGCAACTCCATGCAACTTGAACTAGCTGCGTCGACATGAGCGTTCTTGCAACTGGAAATAACATCACATGATAAGAGACAAATAAGCAAATTGGAAGTGAACGAAGACACCCTCTTTTCACATGTTGATGATGTTGACAATAATGTATTAATATTATTTGGGCAAGACCGACCATTTCTTTGGGGTGCTTCTTCTAATGTACCGGTAATTGCCATTTTGTTGATCATGTTATGAATAAATCAACAGTGACATGTTAAGCGTATTCGCTATCAGTTCCAAGTCGACATGAGCGCACCGAATTCAGTTGCTTTGAGTTGTCCTCGATATGATCGACATTAGCCCCTATTAAAAACAAAACTAAATCTATATCAGATAGTTACCTGTAATCCAGATTGACGAACAGCTATGAACTCTCGATCAAAATTACCAAAAACTTTCTTCGGTGGCAGGCGAAATTCTATGTTAGAAATTCTCAACTGTGATTCTAAGTTATCAAAATCACTATAACGCTTTGTCAGTTGCCATGAATTTTCCTTCATTGGGCCTCTCTGGACTCGTAAAATATATTCCTGTAACAAAAAAAACAAACGATAATATATTAGCATCAATGAAACTAAGTTCCCAACAACATGACAACATAAGAATGTTGGTAGAATATCTGGATAAAAAATAATTATTTCCAATTTAGTGTTAATGGGTACAGAGAAAAGTATGCACCGGTGTTTAATGAGTAAAAGGTGCCAATTCTGCCAAGACAAGTTTGTGTTACTAATTCCGATCAAAACAATACACATGTTATAAGCGCCATATGGTCTACAAGTAGATCTTCACTACATGTGACCTTAAAAGTTAAGTCATCTTATACTGAGTTAATGGAAAGCTTTTGAAGTACCGTGACAAGAGGATTTGTGATGTGCAGTTTCATTGGTCAACTACTGAAAGTATTAGGCATGATAATAACTGTCTTCATTGACAGGAGATATTGAAAGATCAGTTCCTTGCTTATTTATACTGAGAAATTTGCTTTTGACAAACTCAGAAGTTCCTGAGATTGTGTGTTCAATTCGAGAAATGACCATCCTGCCACACTACGGCAGTATTCGGGGGGGGGGGGGGGGATACAAAAACAAACTAAAAGTAGTCAAATTGTCATTGGTCATCATCTAGATTACAAACCTCATCTCTCAACCCACCGTGTTTCGAGATTAGAGTTGCTCCTATATAGTTCAACGTAGCAAAGCCCATCGTGAATCACAACAGGCATTACTACGTAAAATTGACAATATCAAAAAAACTGGTTGATTGTTATTTATAATATTTCTGCCATATCCAACAATAATTAAGCATATAAGCCTACCTGAAAAGGGTATAAATCATCGTATTTAAAATCAAGGCTTAAAGCCGTTACTAAGAACGCCATCTTTTTAGACGAGAGACGTATGAGACGGTGTCAACTTGAAGGTGGGGCTAAATAAGGCTTTTATAACAGCAAATCAAAAAGGCAATGGCCAGTGGAGAAACAAAATGACATCCACTGTCCACAATCCGCAAATCACCCTTCATTTATTCAAAAGCGAATATCTGGAATAGGCGATAGTTGGTCTCTGTAAGTTTAGTTAGTCATAATTATTAATAATAGCATGAACTTAACTTATTTTAAAGATGTTACATTTATTAATAAAGAAATTGAGTTTGCCACTTGGAACTAAAGACATCAAATCGTAGATAAAAACAAACACATACATCAGTATATCTCAATGTTTTTAGCTACATTCTCGTAGCTAGTCATCATCTTGTGACCTGAGTTTTCAGCAGACAATTTGTCAAAATTTGAAATAGTAATAGTAATAGTATATAATATATTATATACGATAACTCACAATATGATCCGATGTTTTTTGGGCATTTTCCACGGACGCTGTTAAACTTTCTGAGTCGTCAAGAAGAACCTTGGCTGCTCCCTTCTTTTCAAACACTGCCATGATTTCTAACCACTTACATAAACCTAAATATTCACGAATTATTCAAACGACACAGCAGTAGACAGAACATGTTGACATTTTAGGGGGCGTTCCGAGTTGCCATAAATTGGTCGTAGTGTCCTGTCAAACGATTGTCGTAAACTTAACAAACGTATACAATCATTGAATATGATTTACAGGAAATAAGGCGGTTAAGAGGATTAGGAAAGATACGGATGTTGATGTTTTAATATAAATTGTGACAATAAAACAGCAATATTGTTAATCGGCATTAAAAGAAAATAAACCGTTTCAGTAAGTCACATGATCAATCACATGATGTACTTATAAAGTAAATTGTATAGGTATGTGTATCTTAACTTTTGTGGAAATAAATGTGAGTTTTTGCTGCAATTATTTTACTGTCTGTGTTGTTTGCTTGCACAGTTCAGCAAGAAAGGCAATTTGATCACGCCTTTTTCTGTTTTTTGTTGTATATGTTTTAGCAGGCACTGACATGTAATTGACATAATAGATTATTTTTATATTTTAATGTATTCACCCTATACATAGGGCTTACAGGGCATGCTTAAATATAATAAACCAGATGTTACACAGCATAACATATTCTGTTTACGTGCGATGTATTTAACGACAAAGAAAATATGTTAACTCCTTACTTTATATTAACTGCTACGAAACACGCAAATTTTGGGGAAACGCGCCTTTTTTCGTGTTTTGCGCCTCTGGGCTGGAGTGGCGTAGCCGGTGTCCTAGGCACTCAAAGGCGTTTTATAGCTGAGGCGCTGGAGGCGCCAGCATCCTCGCGAAAAAAATCAAAGAAGTTGAAAAAATAAAACGGGAGTAAAATGCTAAAACCAATGAGAAAAAATGAAAATGTACCCTTGTTAGGGAGGGCCCTAAAGGCAGACAAAAGGGCCCTACATCTGACAAAAGGGCCCCCGAGTCCGAGTCAATCCACTTCTGAATGAGAGTGCAGTCATTGCAATTGCATGAAAATCATCAATCAAGAAATCACCTTTTCTGAAAACCTATAAATAACCTATTCAGAAAAGAGATGACTAGGCCGCCCAGTGTGGTCTTTCTTTGCTGTATAGATTTCCGGGATTACGCGTGCGCATAGGCGTACGAGGCGGGGGGGCCGGGGGGGCACCGGCCCCCCCAAATATTTTCATGAAAAAAAAATAGAAATCTGAAAAGAGCTCAGAATTGTGAGATCGGTCATTAGCCGAGGAGTTTTTGAAAATGGGGTGGGGTAGGGGTATGGCCTTGTCGGGGAAGGCTATGGTCTTGTCGGGAATGAATGCTCAGTTTGTCGGGAAGCGTCGCGCCGTCTGTCGGGTTTTGAATATTTTTAATAATATGGAATCGGAAAGAAAGCAGTCCAGTCAATGATGAACACGTACGCCATCTGAATAGAACTAGCACGTACACATGGCCTGTCTCAGTTCTTGAGTACTGTGTTCCTGAATACTTACATCCAACTCCATGCACCGGACGAGCCCAGTGATAGAAGTGAGCAGCTGAAAAATTTCTTTAATAATAATTGATAAGGTTGTAATAATATTGTACCTTGTAGTCACATATAATATACATGTACGATGGCTCAATAGGCCGTAAATAATTCGATATTGAACCCTTTTCTCTGGAAATAAATATTCATAGGTGAATGTAAAGTGCCACTGGCAAGAATTATACAAAGATAACGTGCTCAACAACGCTTATAATATATGGTCATTCATATTTTAAAAGTAGATAAAGTATATACAAGTCTTCTATACATCTGAGATCTGGATAAAAAATGTGAAGTCTCTTAAAATGAAAAATGTGGCAAAAGTAAATCGTTCGATTTGTTCTTGTTTTCGAAGTAATAGAGCTTGTATTTTAAAGATGACTTTTTACCAGTTTTTATGCGGCAACTGACATAATTTACTACCCACTCCAAATTACTAGAAAGTATTCGAAATGCCTGGAAATCGCGTCTACGGCCGTCTGGTTTTCAAAATTTTCTAGGGGGAGGCCCCCAGACCCCCCATCTTGTTTTCGAAGTAATAGAGCTTGTATTTTAAAGATGACTTTTTACCAGTTTTTATGCTGCAACTGACATAATTTACTACCCACTCCAAATTACTAGAAAGTATTCGAAATGTCTGGAAATCGCGTCTTCGGCCGTCTGGTTTTCAAAATTTTCTAGGGGGAGGCCCCCCAGACCCTCCGTCTTGTTTTCGAAGTAATAGAGCTTGTATTTTAAAGATGACTTTTTACCAGTTTTTATGCTGCAACTGACATAATTTACTACCCACTCCAAATTATTAGAAATTATTTGAAATGCCTGGAAATCGCGTCTTCGGCCGTCTGGTTTTCAAAATTTTGTAGGGGGAGGCCCTCCGTCGGTCGCTTCGCGCCTCCGGCGCTCCGCGGACTCTAAAGAAATATATTTGTCGGGAAAATATGCTGGCCCCCCCAAACAAGTTCGGCCTCGTACGCCTATGCGCGTGCGGCTTGCAAAATAGGCCCACTCCACCATATTCCATTAATTATTATTTGATTGAACTCCCTATACGCACATGTGATTTGTTTCGCATTCAGGCTTCAGACGAGTATCGAATTAGGCCCCGGCCCACAGATTAAACCGGCCTCAAAGAAACTGGAGGATATGCCAGTATGCACCAAAATGATTTCTATTTTGCAAAATTTCTCGTCCTCCGGACCCCCCCCCCCGCCACCACCGAAAGAGGGCCCTCATATTGTATAGCCTCCGCTATGATAAACCTTAAAACGCCCCTGTAGGCATTAGAGAGCAAAGGGACGTTTGGCGCCTCCACATGGACAGTCATAATTTTGTTATTGTGCATAATGAAGGATGAAATGAAAGATATTTAATAATTGTGATAAATGTTATAACTTTTAATTTTATCTTGACCAGAAATATTAATAAATAAAAAAGTAATTGGCGTGCACATAAGAGAACAATGGGCAGTAATGTGTCAAAGTCGTTCGGATAGGACGAAAAAAACGAAGTCCAGTGTATACATTGGCGTGCAAGTAAAATATTCATGCTAAGAGTAGGTCATAGTGCCGATCAAAATTTCCCTCATAGCAAACGGTATGGTGTATGCCCGTCTTCATTAGCCCAGTCGGAGCAGAACCGTATACAATTCTCCCAAATATCAAATTGGCCGGTTGCAGAAACTACAAAATAAAGCTGCCAGGATAGTTACTAGGTCGAAGACATCAGAGAATATCAGTCCAATTTTGAAAGAACTTCACTGGCTCCCAATCAAGTACAGAATCGAATTCAAGATTTTATCCATGACCTATGCAACTCTAAACTGTGAATTTGTCCCAGAATACCTAAAAGATCTCCTGATCCCATATACTCCATCCAGAACCCTGCGCTCATCTTCAAGTAATCTACTTGTTAAACCAAAAAATAAGACAATTGCCGGAACAAGAACATTCAGCTATGCTGCTCCTGAATTATGGAATGGTTTAAATGAATCCCTGAAAAATGCATCATCAATAACCACATTTCGGAAAAACCTAAAAACCGTCCTTTTCCAGAGAGCTTTCAAGTGTTGATTTTTTGAGTGTCTTACATGTGCTGTAATCGCTTGTCTCTGTTTGTAAAATGTACTATGTTTATTTTATTATTTCGATTTTTCGTTTTCACGAATTGTGTTTGTAAAGTGCCACTGATCAATACTTGTGTTGGATACTCGGCGCTATATAAAATGATAGAATTATTAATTATTACGTTAAACTTCATTTCATTTCATTTGACAGTAGCGCCGCTGTCCGGACACATTTTCCCTCATAACACACAATGTATGAAGTGCGCGAAGTATCATAAAGTTAATTTTCCCCCATTGCTAAAGCCCCCCCCCCCACGCGCAAGCGAATTATTGAAATAAAATTGAACCTATGTAAGCCCCGAAATGACCTAGTTTGTGTCGAGTGTATGTTACCCGACCCCCCCCCCCCCCTCTCTCTCTCAGTCCATCTCTCGCTCTCATTTGTGTATCAATACCGCCCACAGAATGTAATCTAGGCCTATATATTATTGAACATCATGTAGATATTATCAAATTAACCCACATCTTTACATCTTATCAAATACAATGTCAAGGTCAAAATACTCATTCGTTTTACAGCATCACAAACAATAATGTCGGACGCAGAATCAAGATTGAAAGAATTCCACCAGAAAATATCTGACGATTTACAAAGATCGGTTGACTTCTGGGTCAAATATTCACACGATGAAGAACATGGGTACGTATCTCATACCTACAATAGAACCAGGACGTTATCGCAGCCATCTTGAAACTGTGACGTCATATCAAACATAAAAGTCTATCAAAGTGATGCACAATTGTCCAAAGAACACACATGCCTAGTTTCATGTCGATCGTACCTGAATTGCCAGAGCCTTGGGGTTTTTTCTAAGTGCCCCCCCCTTCCACACACACCCCAAGTAGAGCAAGGACAACTAGATGAGTAGCCCTTGGGGATCAGATCATGGACCAGATCCCGGATCAAAAATAAACGAATTCTCCTCTTCATTTGGTGCTTATTATAGCTTGACAGGCCAAATGATGTCCACATAATTAAACTGATATCGTTGAGATGTTTTATTCCATTCGGCAGCTTCGGCTTTTATTATTGCGATTCGGATTATGGTTCCCTACATATATGATCTGACATGACACCAGCCCCAAAACACCTATATTGAACGGCCAGTTGATGCTGCATCACCAACCAGTAGTTCCTGGGTATTCCCAAAAATTTTCTTTGTCACCCGAATTACCAGTGTTCATCGGGGTATTCCATCGTGTTCCCCCACCGTTGTCAATGTTTCAGGACGGATGATCTAGCAAGGAACATCCTCAAGTCGTTTGGATTGGACGTAAACCGAGGATAAATGTACATGCTGGCGTGCACGTAAAAGAACCCTTGGCAGTTGGAATTCGACGAAGAGTAGACGGCACGATAGCTATGTGGTCAAAATTAAATTTTCTCCCATATAACACTGCACGGCCCTAGATGTTTGATGCTTGATGTATTACTTTTAGAGGTTTCATCAATTGTGTCGGAGCTGATGGTAAAATTTATGACGATACGAAATATTCCTGGTTTCAAAGCAGACAGGTAACATCTAAATATTATTGTAACACGGATGGGAGATCTTCCTTTGTTCTTTTCGTTGAATAAGCAGATTGTTTTTCCTCTGCTAAACTCACAGGAGCGTAACTATGGAATAACTAGATATTTTCAATGTTATTGCACACTTTTGCTGGCTTAGCTAATTTAAGTAGAAATCATATATAGAGAAGTGAAGTGGGTTTTCTGTGCAATAACAACAAACATGTTGAGCAGGTGTCAGTGTTACAAGTCGTTTTTAGCACTCTTCATTCGTTAACAGGTTTAACATCTCGGCTTATGCTTCGATGTTTAAACCTGTTAACTCACGAGAGCCGTGCCATAAATATAACTTAGATTGCTTTGGACTAGTGGTCTAGTGTTATGTATTAAGGATAAGGTCGTCTTTGCACGTAAAAGATCCCTAGGCAGTTGGATTTCGATAAAAAAAAAAAGTAGGCCATACTGCCGCTGCCCGTGAAAAATTTCCCCCATAACACACTGTATGGCGTATGCCCGTCTTCATTAGGCCAGTCGGAGCAGAACAGTAGGACGTTAAACCCCATTTCATTTCTTACAGGTCCCCCACCTACACAACCACTCACCAGAATGAAAATGTTCTATAGAATATTTATTGTATTAACACTTCCCCAAAAACCATATGTTACTATACTGCGATATGTTTAGATTATTACCACTCTGATTAAAATGCAGGTGCCTTATTCACGAAATTTTAACTAAGATAAAAATCCAAATTTTAGTTATTTGATTGGATAATATTAGATTGATTATAGTGCTTAGCCAATTAAAACTCAAGTATCTACTAAAATTTGGATTTTATCTTTAGTTAAGATTTTGTGAAGAAGGCTCCAGATCTATATTGCGTTTCATACTGGTTGTAGTGGAGGGTCGCGTTATAGGTCATACGAGCGGCTTTATACCCTATGACGTCAGACATTCGATTATCTAATCAGCGTTGATGTTTCTAGTCGCCCACAGTTCCGTGTACATCACGCCAAAAACTTGCCATAACAGACCGTTTCATTAATTAACCCCTCACATCATCCAGAACGCCGTTTATATAAGAAATCACCTATATCCTAATGTAGTAAAGACAAGTAAAACGAAATTTTGAACTATAAAAAAACGAAACGAAATAGGATATGTGTTTAATCAGATTGGGTAAGATGACTGACCTTTAAGGTAACGTGTGCAAGGGTCTATATGACGTCCCATTATCGGACGTCAACAGCAAATAGAATTTGTGTTTTAATTCGATTGGATGAGTGTCCGATTTTTCCAGGTGCATATATGCCAGTTTAATGAGATATTCCCCTGATGTTGTTATATTATAGGTATATACGTATGCTAGTATATTGAGAACAGCTCCTGATGTTGTTAAACATAAATCGAAGATGTTAAAAGCTGCAGAAAGTGGTGAGTAAAAGACAAGCCACCAGCCAAACGAAACAAATGATTTTCTTTGTCAATGTTCAGTATATAATTTGCATCCCACTGCTAAAGACCCCCGCGCACAAGAAAATTATTGAAATAAAAAATGGAACCGTAGGCTATTCTAGGCTCGAAATGACCTAGTTTGTGTCGAAATGACTTAGTTTGTGTCGAGTGGATATTACCCCCCTCTCCCCTCTCTCTCTCTCTCTCGGTCTCTCCCTCTCTCTCTCTGGATTGTTAACCCCACCATGCTAGAGGTACACTCATTCTCTGTTCAATGTATCTTTCTATGGATCGTTTTTCAGGGGCTGAATTTCTGATGAACAAAGTAAAGAATAGTGACACATCACGATGTTATTTTATGACTACACGAGATGGACGACCCATTAAATACCAGAACTCCATATTTACAGAGACATTTTATACTATGGCCATGTTAGAATTATACGAAGTTACTAAAAAGGACGTTTATCAGGTACCCGATACAATGTAGTAGTCTTATGAAGGGTGATTTAGGTAACCTGGAGAAATCCCAGTTGATTCCTGATCAAACTCCCCGTCCAACCAGTTAAACTCCTAAACTTAAAATGATATGAAGTCAGTTGAAAAGTTTTATCCGTTTGTCGTATATCCATGTTAGATGATATGAAGTCAGTAAAAAACATTTACCAGGTACCCAATACAATGTCGTATATCCTGGTTAGATAAGATAATTGGTTGGGCACAAGTTGATGACACTGAGATAGGATATACTCCACTAGCTGGTCAGACACCTTCATCATCTCTAGCTGTATACTCCACTAGCTGGTCAGACACCTTCATCATCTCTAGCTGAGGTTTTGTGTTTACAACTGAAGCATTTTTTTTATACGTAAGAAAGAAACCTATCCATGGAAGCTGAAGGGGTGATTACCACTTCTGGTTGACTATCAGAGAAAACGCGGTTGGAATTATGACGCATTCTGTATGATATATTACAGAAAGAGTGTACAGCGATGTTAGATAAGATAATTGGTTGGACACAAGTTGATGACACTGAGATAGGATATACCCCACTAAGCTGATCAGACACCTTCAGCATCTCTAACTGTACACATTGTGATTCCCAATTTTGAAATGATTGTTATTTGTTCTATGGGAGCTGATAGGGTTAGTATCCTGGATACAGTTCCTGCTGCATGAATCGCTTTGCATTATGGCTGATTTCAATGTGATATATTTCAGAAAGAAGGTATAGCCATGTTAGATAAGATAATTTATTGGGCACAAGTTGATGACACTGAATTGGGAAATACTCCACTAGCTGGTCATACACCTTCATCATTTTTAGCTGTACCTATGGTTCTTCTTCATCTCTGTCAGTTACCGCTACCAGGTATGTTGTCTCCCCCTGCACAAACGATGGTAGACACTCCAACCGTTTTAAAATAGCATTATGCAAGAGCAAAATCTGCTTATTACAGGTCTTTCTTTAGGCCTGAAATGTTATCTAAATAATCAATTAGACATTAATTAACTTATCAAGACCATAATAAACTCTTGATGTCAAGGCTAGCCTTCGATGTTGGCGAATTAAATTCCTATATGCCGCTTATCGGCCATTGATAATTAAATCAATCAAGTGGATAATCGAGACTATGTTGTTTATATTAATGATTTTAGTAATGATGACCGAGGCTATGTGCATGAATATTTCACTTGCTTCGTTCTCGGCTAATAGTGGATCAACATGACTAAAATTTTCAGCAAATTACCTTTACACTATCTAGTTTTTAACTATTATAGTGAGAACTGCCATCTCTTTATCTTATCTCCCATAATGTAACTTTAAGTAACACATCATGTTATAACATACGTATAGACCTTTGCCTCTAGCATGTAGACGATGATAGACACAGACACCTTTATAATAACCACGCCCATCAGTATAAATATTGTGATGACTGCAATCTGAGTAAAACACAGATCCTAGTTCGTTTCGTTTTTATAGTTCAAAATTTCGTTTTACTTGTCTTCACAGTGTAGACCACCGAACGTATAAAAAACCAAAATGAGACAGAGATCTGTATTTTAACCAAATTCAGGGGCGGATCCAGAGGGGGGAGCCCCCCCCCCCCCCCCTGCTCAGCTACATAAAAAAATAATGACTTGCATCAATGAAATTACATCACAAAGTGGTCCTATACATCAGTATAAAAATGTTTTCTCTGTTTAAAAAGCTCAATTTGTATGCATGCCAGGCAAACCCCCTCCTGCAAAATTTCCTGGATTCGCCCCCGAGTTATAGTTACAGGTTGTTTATCATGTTTATATACTTCTAGCTGAGAAGAAGACAGAACTGAAAAGTGTTGAAGAGAAATGTGTCAAAGAAATACTATCTCATATTCAGGTGTGTCATTGGGCTGATAATTGGATTGATAGCTTGGGTTGGTTGGTTAAATAGAGCTAAAGCCATTCACGACCCCATCCACAACCCAGGTTGGCTGGTCGGTTGGTTGAAAGTGAGCTTATTGAAAATTTAAGCATTCTGCCTACCTGTTCTGCGTTAAGCGGGGGCCAAAAGTTTGTGCCAAATAAATTTAAAAGATTCAAAAATGGTAAGAGGGATAAAACCATTATTTGACTTATTTCAACTTTTAATTCTGCTTTGATTTCGTCGAGCTGTGGTTGTTTACGGTTGGGTTATTTTTATATCATGGTAGACACCCCTGCTCTACATATTAACTCGCCATGTTATACATCCGTCGCTAGCTGGAGGTCACATGTCGGATCCCTGCATTGGCCGAGAAAGGTCATCGGAACTGTCCGACGTCGTTTCCCCTTGTCAGTGGTGAAGAAAGGAGGGCCTGACAAGGACAGCTGTCTATTCGTTCGTATGGGACGAAAACCCGAGGCCCCATGTATACATTGGCGTGCACGTAAAAGATCCTTTGGAAGTTAGAATTCGATATAAGAGTAGGCCGTTGCGCCGCTGTCCGGGCAAAATTTCAGTCATAGCACACAGTATGGCGTATGCCCGTCTTCATTAGCCCAGTTCGGAGCAAAACAATAGGACGTTAAACCCCATTTCATTTATTACATCAGTTATATCGATATTGATATTTTATAACAGAGAGAAGGAAGTGTTATTTTAGAATACGTTTCACCTGATGGCAAAGAATTACCAAACAGTTTCGGCAGACATCTAAATCCAGGTATAGTTTGAATATATTTTATTTCGCAATATTTTAGGATAGCTTTCATTGTCAATATTCCTATGAAGAGTTGAAGAAATGGAATCAAACACTGCTTCGGCCATGTAAGACTTAACCAGCGATATTTGGCCAAACATGTGACGCGTTGAATCTCATATTGCATTCAGACAGAAGTTTACCAGGCGCTTTCGTATTATTATATTATATTATTCCACCTGTCATTCTGCATTGAACCAGGTTAAGTCACTTTAGACTTAATGCTATACAAGAGAGAGAGAGAGAGAAATGGGGTTTAACGTCCACTCAACACAAACTAGGTCATTTCGGGACTAACATATGGTTAATTTTATTTCAATAATTCGCTTGCGCGTAGGGGTCTTTAGCAGTGGGAGGAAACCGGAGTGCCCGGAGGAAACCCACGAGGTTGAGAAGGCGCCCCTATCTCCATGCCACATACGCTCACACCAGGGCTCGAAACCACAGCCGCAAGCCAGAGGTGACCGGCCAGCTAGAGGTCGAAGCGCGGAACTCTAGACCACTAGGCCACCCCCCCCCCCATGCTATACAAGACACAGACTCCTTTATCTCTACGGGTAACTGTGTGTTTAAATAAGATGCATGATAAAAATCTTTTTAGTAGTTAAAAAATACTGTGCGATTTGATTATATATTTGGACTAAAAACATATTTAAACTATTAATCTATCAAGAATTTTTGTCCATTTTTTTTTCTTTGTGTGTAGGGTGTGTAGGGGGTGGGGTGGGGGTGGGTGGGATGGCCTAGTGGTCTAGAGTGCCGCGCTTCGACATCTAGCTGGCCGGTCACCACTGGCTTGCGGCTGTGGTTTCGATACCTGGTGTGAGCGTATGTGGCATGGAGATAGGGGCGCCTTCTCAACCTCGGGGGTTTCCCCCGGTTTCCTCCAAGCGAATTATTGAAATAAAATTGAAACAATGTTTGTCCCAAACTGACCTAATTTGTGTTGAGTGGAAGTTAAACCCCATTCTCTCTCTCTCTCTCTCTCTCTCTCTCTCCATCTCTCTTTCCACCGTTTAATTATTGAGTCTTTTATACTTTGACAACACCCCACCCCCTCAGTCAAGCTAACACACAGTAAGTAATGAATAGACATTTATGCTCAGTACTTGCCCCAGTATTTTTCTAGTAGAACACATTTGCCTTACTTTTATTGGAAGTAACCACCCGATAAATACTTTAGTGGCAATGTATTCTTAATCTTGAATCGCTCCTAAAAGGCATGTACATATCTATAGAAGTTACTTATATGTAGCCTATTAATCGTGTTGAATCACCTTACAGGTCATGTGAATACTGAATCACCCTACAGGTCATGTTAATATCTATCATATTTATGTTGAGTCGCTCTAAATATCGATCATAAATACTAGATGTTTTACATATATGTTATCAATTGCTTGATAAAGACGAGAGTATCATCGTCGAAACGTTGCGTGTTAATAAACCAGCAATTATCCATACATAGTGTTATTGTGTTACTGTTCAATAAGTAAATGCCACTTAAAGAAATATCGATCATATTTGTTACTGGTTTATTTTGAATCACTCCCAGCAGTTATTTATTAGTTTATTTCTGAATCACCCCAATAGGTCATGTAAATATCATGTTTATTTATTAGTTTATTTCTGAATCACCCCGACAGGTCATGCTATATGTATAAGTTCTGATGAATCACCCTAACAGGTCACGTAAATATATTTATTTATTAGTTTATGTTAAATCACCCTGACAGGTCATGCTATAGAGTGTGGATGGTTTTTACTTCAATACGCCATATCAACAGGCGATAAAGAATTACAGAAAACAGCCATAGAGAAATTTATTGTCAACCCTTTCAAAGGTAGGGCACAATACCATAATACATTATAGCAAACTGATCCCGCAGTGAATATTCGCTTGGCCGCTACAATCACTGATAAGCATGACATCGACGAGGCTTAATGAGTACGGCATATTAACTTTTTTTACTCCGACAAATTAAATTCTCAAACATTTTTTGAGGTAAAAGAAAAATAAATAAAGACGTTTGAAGTATTTGTAGTTGAAAAATATTTCCTATTTAGTGTAAATGGGTATTAAAATGAGTAAAATGCATCATTTTGCCCGAAGCAGTTAGGTGTTAAGTAAACATTGCACGAGCCGTTGAGCCAATGATTACGAGGCGTGCAGTCAACGCACGTGTTTTGGACAGGCATCCGTTACAGAGATAATTCGTAAGTAATTCTCTGTGAAACAGACTGACATTATAGATGCAAATAACTTTCTCCAGGCCCCTCGGTTTCATCCCACTGCAAAAGTCCCAACGTCAAGAAAGAAAATTGAACCATATGCAGTCTCGAAATGACCGAGTTTGTTTTGAGTGAATGTTAAATTTTGGATGGAGCAGAAAAGTTATACGTCAGACTTAAACTCCGGTTCCTGATGCATTATATTCTGTGTAATCATATCGTCGCTACAAATTCCCCGAAGATTAAGCTAATAATTATGAAACCATTATGAAAATTTTTGTTTATTTCATTTTGACCAGGAGCCTGGGATGAGAAATATGGCGGTTTATTCCATATGCTGGATGTTGATGGATTTTCGCCAACACCGCTGGGATGGGATATGAAGCTATGGTGGCCACACACGGAAGTATTAATTGGTTTTATGTTGGCCTGGAAGACCACCGAGGATTCACAATTCTTAGAGAAATTTCAGCAAGTTTTTGACTACTGCTATGACCATGTTAGCATAACCAAATATTTTTTATTTATTTTCCAATTGCTAAGCCTTGTGAATAAAACATCCAATAATAGAGAAATCTGATTAAAACACAGATCCTATCTCGTTTCGATTTTAATTGTTCAAAATCCCTTTCTACTTGTATTCACTACACTAGGATTTGGAAGAGTTGTTATGAAACACGCGTTCTGGTTGATATGAGGGATTAGCCAATGAAACGATCTGTTGCAGTCAGTTTTTGGCGTATGATGCACGGAACTGTGGGCATCCTACTAGAAACATCAACGCTGATTGGTTAGTCAAATGTATGACGGCATAGGGTCAAAAGTCGCGACCCCCAACTACAACTGGTCGGATCTTTATGTAGTGTAGGCCATCGAAGGCATAAAAACGAAACGAAATATAGATCAGTATTTGTATCGGATTGATAATAGAAATTCATTAACAATCGTATACAGAACACAAATTTTATGCAACCAGATAATTATAAAGACTATTTAGAGTTAATTACTTGAAGATATCACCAGTTGCACTGAAAAGTTGTGTCAGCAGGGGTCGTACGAGAGTTTTGACCCTATGGCGCCAGACATTCATTAATCAATCAGTGTTGAATTTTCTAGTGGTTTACGTACAATTCCGTGCATGGTATTGGTAGATCAAAAACTCGTCCTAAACTGACCGTTTCATTTGCTAATCCCTCACTTCAACAAAACACCGGCAATAGAACACCTCTTCTAGATCATAGTGTAGTAAAGACAAGTAGAACGAAATTTTGAATTATAACCCACATAACAATATGATGTTAATTTTACGTTAAGTTTACGTAAAAATGGCCAGTCAGTTTACCATCATTTTGCTCATCTTTTTAACGATAATTTTACGTCAGGAAATGACGTTAATCTAACGTAAACTTTGCGTCATTTTTTCGCTACCTTTACGTCATTTTCTGATGTAAATCTAACGTAAAGTTTACGTCATTTTCTGACGTAAATCTAACGTTAATTTTGCGTAAACTTTACGTCACTTACGTTATATTTACGTCAGAAAATGACGTAAACTTTACGTTAGATTTATGTCAGAAAATGACGTAAATATGACATAAATATGACGTTAAATTGTCGTTAAAAGGATGAGCAAAATGACGAAAATGTAACCGACCATTATAATGTAAATCTAACATTAAATAAACGTCATTTCCGGATGCAATTCTAGTGTCAAATCTATTATTTGCGTGTGTAAACATGACATTCAGTCAACCAATAACCAAATGTTCTTTAACCGCAGGAAGGGCTGGATGGTAATGTGATCTAATGAATGCACTTTAGATCATAAGGTCTGTCATTGATACCAAGTGGACTGGTTTCGATGCTAGACGTGGACAGGGATTTTCTCTCGGTCATCCAACTACTAGAGACTCCTGGCGCAACCAAATTATTGAGAGAGAGAGAGAGAGAGAGAAAGAGAGAGAGAGAGAGGACAAGTAGAACGGAATTTTGAACTATAAGAAACGAAACGAAAAAGGATCTGTGATTTAATCAGACTGTGTTAATTGTTTACAGCCATGATGAGTCATCAATAATTACTTCAAGCAACCACTTTTGTTAAAAAAAAAAAAAATAAATGTTGTGATCACGTCAAAAAAAGTCCGAATTTGGCAATGGTCTATGTTTGACTTTGCGTTATATGGTAATGTAATGTAATTAACTCAAAGGCAGCAGAGGTTTTTCAGAAACTCAAGGCATTCTTCGAACGTGTTAGTAGGTCTGTGCACGACATTACACCCAACACTAACTTTAATGTAATTAACTCAAAAGCAGCAGAGGTTTTTCAGAAACTCAAGGCATTCTTCGAACGTGTTAGTAGGTCTGTGCACGACATTACACCCAACACTAACTTTAACTATAGAAGAGAAATGGTATAAAAAAACCATCACATTTCTCGGATACTCTCAAGAATAAGTATTACTATCAACAGCTCTAAGAAATGAAATGAAACGGGGTTTAACTTCCTACTTTCTGCACCTAACCTGGGCTAATGGAAGACGGGCAGCTCTAAGAAAGGCGGTAACCACAAGTTTTGATGACCAATCTGATCTCCTGTGAAGATAATTATATATTGTATTAATCCATTATTTATTTTAGTTTGTGGATAAAGAAAATGGCGACTGGTTCGGGTATTTGAATAGAAGAGGGGAAGTAACTCACAGCTTTAAAGGCGGTCCATGGAAAGGATGTTTTCACGCTATACGCTATCAGATCATATGCCGTGGTATACTACACGAGACTATTTCTAATCAGTAGTGTGTTATAGAAGATTACAAGACTGTTTCGAATTTAATATTCTTCCATATTTATTATATTTTAGGGGCTTTATACAAATGCCCTTTTTTAATATCCCGATTGTAGTACTTGAATAAATAAAATGAAATTATGTTTTGTGTTTTACACCTTCGAAGACGGACATACACCATCCAGTGTGGTGTGAATCAAATTAAACTGTCTACACCCACGTGTACAAAGCTGGGCTTCGAATTTTCACACAACCAGGCCCTGAGTTCACAAAGCATTCTCAGACTTAAGTTGAGAATTTACTCAAATTTGTTCACCTTATTTAAACCAAAATATAGCCCTTTATAATACGTTTGATGTTTTAATGTATCAGAAACACCAATAAGAAACTATGTGCACAGTTTTGTATTTCTTGAACAAATATATTTCTCATAAACGGTGATTGAAAGTTGAGCAAATTCTCAACTTAAGTCTGAGAATGCTTTGTGAACTCGGGGCCCGGTCCTTACCCACGGACAATGGGAATCCGGGCTACAAAATCCTGTCTAACTGTCTCAGTCAACACGAGGATTAAACCCCGAAATCCTAGTTAGTGAGGCAATATGGAAACCCTAATTGTTGTTTAATGTGTGTGTAAAACCTAAGTAGATAATCCGAACACAGATCGATACAATAAAGATCGAGAGAGAAATGGGGTTTAACGTCCACTTGACACAAACTAGGTCATTCCGGGACGAACATATGGTTTTAATTTCATGTCAATAATTCGCCCGTGCGTAAGGGTCTTTAGCAGTGGGAGGAAACCGGAGTGCCTGGATGAAACCCACGAGGTTGAGAAGGCGCCCCTATCTCCATGCCACATACGCTCACACCAGGGATCGAAAAAATAGCCGCAAGCCAGAGGTGACCGGCCAGCTAGAGACCGAAGCGCAGCACTATAGACCACCCCAAACCCCCCTCGATACAATAATATATTCCATATAAAATATACTTTTGCCAAGCAGCAATAGCAGTTGTTGGTATATATATAAATAACAAAATGAAATGGGGGTTTTACGTCCTATTGTTTTACTTCGACTGTGCTAATGCAGCCTAATTTGTAAACGTTATACATTGCTAGCAATTATTTTTATTGACCAGGAACTGGGTCCCAAACGTTAGTAACCTTGCTGTTCATCTTCTCCGACTTTTCGGTGGCGAAGCTCTTAAGAGCAAGCCTAAGTTCCGCTCGTCTAAAGCCAGGGGCAGTTGTGGGAATTTTTGCAGGAGTGGGTTTGCCAAGTTCCTGTTAAGGAGATTAGACAGTTGACAATGCATCACGCTATCATCGTCTCTAAATTAAATACACATTGAGCTTTTTTAAAAAAAGAGAGAAATACAACTCCCAGATTGACGTAAAATTTTTATTGTGAATTAATAGGATCACATTGTGATTTAATTTCATTGATGCAAAGCATAATTTGTGATATCCCATATGAAAACTTGTGTATATTTTAGCGCAATGTGTAGTCTAATAAACTACTGATTAGAGATGGCTTCTTGTAGTAACTGTCGACACATGATCTGGTATCGTATCACGTGAAAACATCCTTTCCATGGACTGCCTTTAAAGTTATGAGTTACTTCCCCTCTTCTATTCAAATAACCGAACCATTCGCCATTTTCTTCATCAACAAACTAAAATTAAAAATACATTTGATTTTTAAAACAACACGTTAACCTTAAACCAACATATTGTTCTTGCAAATATATTTGATTTCCTCTCGACACTAACTAGGTCATTTCCCGACTAACATGTGGTTCAATTTTATTTCAATAATTCGCTTGCGCGTAGGGATCTTTAGCAGTGGGAGGAAACCGGAAGTTGGACAGGCAACTCTACTCCTTAATAAGCCCAGTAAGAGCAGTAAGTAGAACGTTAAACCAATTTCATTTTATATAAATGGGTCGGGGGCTTCTGATGGCTGTGGTCAAACTTATTGAAATTTATTTATGAAATGTCATAGAACTCTGCATTTATATTCATATGCTGTTTATTTAAACATACATTATGAAAGAGCTAAATGAGTCCATTGCTGGTCTTTCTTTTGGCTTCATATGTTATCTAAGTTATTTTAATTAGACATTAATTGACGTATCCAGACCATAATGAACCCTCGATGCCAACACTTGTCTTCGATATTTATAGGATTAAGGTCAGATTTGCTGCTCAACTTCCATTCATGATTAAATCACGAAATGAATAATGGGACTTTTTTGCATCGTACCCACTTTAGTAATGATGATCGAGGCTAGGCCGAAAAAAATTAAATTGATAAATTCTCGGTTCAGAGTGAGAACTGCTAGTTCTCCCATATAATCTTTCATAAGGTATCCTCATTGGTATTTAAATCTCGAGAATTATCATACAAAATAATCACTTTGAAAATAAATTAAAGAAATTAAAATAAATTGGATATGCTAACGTGTTCATAGCAGTAGTCAAATACTTGCTGAAATTTCTCCAAGAATAGTGAATCTTTGGTGGTCTTCCAGGCCAACAGGAAGCTGATTAAAGCTTCGTTATGTGGCCACCATAGCTTCATATCCCATTCCAGTGGTGTCGGGCAATATCCATCAACATCCAAAAAATAAAATATTCCGCCATATTTCTCGTCCCAGCCGCCTTGAATGGAAATATAATAGTATGAATAGCAGGCCGTAACTACCGACCCCCTCCCCCTCCCTTCGTTCCTCTGAGTTAGTTATGGCCCTGATGAATAAGCTATTCGGTGATTATAATAATGAAATAATATCGGATTCAATTTGTCAGGTAGAAGCAAAAAAAAAAGAACTACAAATGCAATGTTATCTAAAATAAACAAATAAAATGCCGGAGGGTCAAATCTAGTTTGGGGAAAAAATACACATGCCATTAAGCGAAAGGCGTTTCTTGGTGCCATCTCAGGGGCGGATCAAGTGGTGGTGGGGTCCAAACTCCACCCTGCTCAGCTACATAAACGAATTTGTAAAACAATACTTTTATGAGAAAAGTGTCCCGGTCGTGTCCTTAATCCGATGGCGGAATAGAATATGCATTCAAAGCGCAGGATGATGATATAGACATATTATATGATATGCTTTGCATCAACGAAATCTATTGCCAATGTGATCCGGGGGGTTGGGATGGCCTAGTGGTCTAGAGTGCCGCGCTTCGACCTCTAGCTGGCCGGTCACCTCTGGCTTGCGGCTGTGGTTTCGATCCCTGGTGTGAGCGTATGTGGCATGGAGATATGAGCGCCTTCTCAACCTCGTGGGTTTCCTCGGGGCACTCCGGTTTCCTCCCACTGCTAAAGACCCCTACGCGTAAGCGAATTATTGAAATAAAATCAAACCATATGATAGTCCCGAAATGACCTGTGTGTGTGTGTTCCTACGTAATTGAAAGACGACGATGACATCATGCATTGCCATCTGTTAAATTTTCTTAACAGGAAACTGGCAAACCCCCTCGGATCCGCCCCCGCCGTATGTTTGCCCAAACTTGATCATAATAATCAGTCATCTAAGTGCAGTTGTTATGATCATCTGGTGTAAATTAAAATATTTTATTCGTTGAGAGATTAAATCCTGTATTTTAACTTACTGTCACCAGTCTCAGTTTGTGTTCAGTTCCATATATTATTCTAATGTAACATACATACCTTTGAAAGGAATGACAATAAATTTATCAATGGCTGTTTTCTGTAATTTTTCATCGCCTGTTTTTATGGCGTATTGAAGTAAAAACCATCCACATTCTATAGCATGACCTGTTAGGGAGATTTAACATAAACTAAGAAATATGTTAGATATTTACACGACCTGTTGGAGTGATTCAGAAATATACGTATAAATAAATATAATATTTACATGATCTGTAGGGGTGATTCAGAAAGTTACTTTTAGGGGTGATTTAACATCAACTAATAAATATATCGTTGGCTGATTGGTGAATATCAACTGCTGTCATTGGCTGATAACAATCTGATGAAAACACAGGTCATATTTCGTTTCGTTTTTATTATAAAGTTGTTTTTTTCTTGTCTTCACAGCACTTTGAACTGGAAGAGTTGTTATATAACAGTTGTTCTTGTTGATATGAGGAATTAGCCAATGAAACGATCTGTTATGGCGAGTTTTTGGCGTGCTCTGCACGGAACTGTGGGTAAATCCCTAGAAACGTCAACGCTGATTGATTAATCAATGTCTGACGTCATAGGTTCAAAAACCGCTGGTATGACCCCGACCCGTCCTCCCAGATCTGTACTGTAATCAGATTGGGGATAGAGTCCTCCACCGACGCACGTGTCAATCTTTCGACGCAAGTTCTTCATTTTCTTCTTTGATTTTCATTTATTAATTTAACATATTAACACAAGGCACGAGGATACTCTCGTCTGCATTTGCTTGATAAAGACAGGAGGATCCTCGTCGAAACGTTGCTTATTATTAAACTCAGTAATTGTGTGTCCATAAAATTGTACTTTGTTTTAATTCCTCTATTGTTAGCAGAATGTGCTCAATCTATATAGCTGGCCATGAAAACGGCTAAATAGTGAATATTTTTTTGATTACAAAAGCAGATTAGAGAAACTACTTTAACCTAAGAACATATCCGCGTAAGCATCCCGTCATATGCGATGGAATAAGATATTTCATACCAGTTTAGTTAACACAAGGTTTCGCAGTTAGGTCATATTGTATGAATACAGATCTATATTTCGTTTCGTTTTATTTATACTTTCGATGGCCTATATTACGGCGATGCTCGATTCACAGTCCAGAACGTCCCGAATCGACAGAATTACAATCGAGTGACGCAGAATTCAGTCCTGTCACAGTTCTGCCAGTCCTGAGGTGGAGTGAGTAGAATCGTGACGTATTCCTAGGTAAAAAATATGTTTCAGCTGTCATGATTGGTTGAGATTTTTTTTTATACAGTCGACGCATGCGTTTTACTTCGAATTTCTCCTTTTCACTCGATTGACACCAGTTTTGGAATTTAATTCAGGAAATGTGAATCGAGCATCCCCAATATGAAGATCTGATCAGTTGAAATGGGCCATCGCGTCAGGGGCACTGATCTATATATTATATAGATCAGTGGTCAGGGGTCATAGGAGAAGCTTTGGACGCCATAAGACCAGACAAGCAAAACTAAATTTTGAACTATAAGAAACGAAACGAAATAGGATCTGTGTTTGAATCAGACTATGAATGATCGTGGGTTACCGCAGTGAAATAAATATTCTTATAATACCTGGATTTTGTAGTCTGCCCCAACTGTTTGGTAATTCTTTGCCGCCAGGAGATACATTCTCCAGTACCACACTTCCATCTCTCTGTTAGATAATACACACACAGATAAAGTCATAGATAGAACCCCCCCCCCCCGCCCCGCCCCTTAAATGAGCTTAATCGCTAACATTTGGGACTTAGAAATTGACACAAGTGGGTCGCAACGCATATAATACTGTAATATGAAGGTATATAAACCGAATTATCATCCAATAACGCATTTGACAGTAGACATCGCTTGTGTGATAAATTACATAATCTACTGCGGTATCTCCTTACATGAATTCGATGGGTCAATCAGAAAGGTACTACTTTCTTTTATTTTAAAGAAACCACTTATTTTAAATAAAAAGTAACTTCTTTTTTTGTTAAAAAGAAACTGATTTTGTTCAATTGACATTGAAGGAAATACTGGTTCAATATATAGGACTTTGCAATAGGATAAACTGCTGCCAAAAATGATGTATCACTACGCTGTAGTGTATTCAGATTCAGTAAAAGTGAAATTTATACCACACAATTATATTTATTTATTTATGCATGTAAGAAAGGATCGGGTAATAAATAAAATCTCCAACTCGTGTTTTTGATATCAAAAAATATCAACACAAGTTGATAAAGTCAGAGCCCCGGGGTTTTTTTGGTTTTTTTTTTTTTACTTTATCAACTTGTGTTGATATTTTTGATATCAAAAAACAATTGTAGGAGATTCTCTATTTACATTCAATGGTTTCTATTTTTACTCTAATTTCAAATCAGTTATGCTCGGCGAAATAAGCCAACAGTCTCAATCGAATGCCTTCCAAACTCAACCTTTCCCGAGATATTGGAGTTTTATGGTGCCGATGGCGGCCATATTGGATTTATGCTATTTACTCGAAAACCAAGCTGGAAGGCAAAGATTTTTGAGTCAATCCAGTTATTGCTGGTGATGAATATAAGTGAAACGGGGTTCTACAAATAATTGTTCTGTTCCAAACGGGATAAAAAAAAAAACGAGAATCTACCTGAATATGAGACAATATTTCTTTGATACATTTCTCTTCAACACTTTTCAGTTCTTTCTTCTTCTCGGCTAGTAGTATATAAAATACAACCTGTTACTAGAGCTAAGAGCGAAGAGGAGAGAGAGAGAGAGAGAGAGAGAGAGAGAGAGAGAGAGAGAGAGAAATGGGGTTTAACGTCCACTCGATACAAACTAGGTCATTTTGAAACTAATATAGAGTTTACTTTTTTATTTCAACAATTTTCTTGGCAACGTATTTATAAACACGGCCCGACTTTGACGTACCTGGCAGAGGTAACTGACAGAGGTTGAGAACCATCATAGGTACAGCTAGAGAAGATGAAGGTGTGTGACCAGCTAGTGGAGTATTTCCCAATTCAGTGTCATCAACTTGTGCCCAATAAATTATCTTATCTAACATGGCTATACCTTCTTTCTGAAATATATCACATTGAAATCAGTCATAATGCAAAGCGATCCATGCAGCAGAAACTGTGACCAGGATACTAACCCAATCAGCTCCTACAGAACAAATAACAATCACTTCAAGATTTGGAATCACAATTAGTACAGTTAGAGATGCTGAAGGTGTCTGATCAGCTTAGTGGAGAATATCCTCTCTCAGTGTCATCAACCTGTGCCCA
Source organism: Patella depressa (assembly GCA_948474765.1). Lineage (NCBI taxonomy): Eukaryota > Metazoa > Mollusca > Gastropoda > Patellidae > Patella > Patella depressa. Next base: position 9,441,515 of record OX419721.1, read on the forward strand.
ACCAATTATCTTATCTAACATCGCTGTACACGCTTTCTGTAATATCATACGGAATGCGTCATAATTCCAAACGCGTCTTCTCTGATAGCCAACCAGAAGTGGTAATCACCCCTTCAGGTTCCATGGATAGGTTTCTTTCTTACGGATAAAAAAAATGCCTCAGTTGTAAACACAAAACCTCAGCTAGAGATGATGAAGGCGTCTGACCAGCTAGTGGAGTATATCCTATCTCAGTGTCATCAACTTGTGCCCAACCAATTATCTCATCTAACATGGATATACGACATTGTATTGGGTACTTGGTAAATGTTTTTCAACTGACTCCATATCATCTAACATGGATATACGACAAACTGATAAAAGTTTTTCAACTGACTTCATATCATTTTTATTTTAGGAGTTTAACTGGTTGGACAGGGAGTTTGATCAAGAATCAACTGCAACTGGGATTTCTCCAGGTTACCTAAATCACCCTTCATAAGACTACTACATTGTATCGGGTACCTGATAAATGTCCCTTTTAGTTACTTCGTATAATTCTAACATGGCCATGGTATAAAATGTCTCTGTAAATATGGTTTTCTGGTAATTAATAGGTCGTCCATCGCGTGTAGTCGTAAAATAACATCGTGATGTGTCACTATTCTTTACTTTGTTTATCAGAAATTCGGCCCCTGAAAAAATAATTGGCAGAAACATATATTGAAAGAGGGTATATATCTTGCAATCTCAATTAGTAGGCCCCTGGGCCCCGGCTTCTTATCTTGCCCATAGGCGAAAAATAAATAATTCATGTTTTTGATGGTTTAAAAAATGGACGGATTGTAACACATTCAGGCGCGGATCCAGGATTTTTTGCAGGGGGGGGGGGGGGTCCAGGTTTGATAATTGCCACCGCCACCATTACCGGGGGGTTTAGGGGCCCTCCTGCAGAAAAATTTGGTAAATTAGATTCAATTTGGTGCATTCTGAAGTATTTCCGGAAGGTAAATTCCAAAATTACAGGTCTAAAAATCGCCAATAAAATCGCATAAAAAATTTTCAAGCCTGAGCGGGGGGGGGGGGTCCGGACCCCCTGGACCCCCCCCCCCCCTCTGGATCCGCGCCTGCGCATTGCTCATTTCAAAACAAACCAACACGTATATATTCAAGGTTGGATATTTTTTAATTCAAAAAATATTTTATTCAATAAACTGAACGAGACTGAGTAACATGCAAAAGCCTATATAAAAGTTATTTCAAAAAATACAAAATAAACAATGAGTAACAAATAAATATATATATTTCTGGGTATTTCTGGAAATGTTTGTCTCCAAGCATGGCTTTCATATGTGACTGAATATTTTTAAATATATCAAATAATTCCTGATTTTTAGTTGAACGATTGCACATATTGAGGTTTAGTCATTTAGTTTAAGGATTTGTGTAAGAAAATCTCTTAGCAACCCCTAGTTTGTATCTGAGCACTCACCACTTTCTGCTGCCTGTAACATCTTCGATCTATCTTTAACAACATCAGGGGCTGTTCTCAATATACTAGCATACGTATATACCTATAATATAACAACATCAGGGAAATATCTCAGTTAACTGGCATGTATGCACCTAGAAAAGCATCGGGCACTAAACTCAATATAGCAACATTTTTGGGAAGTACCAATACTTTAAAGATCATTTACATTTTTATTCCACTGTCGATTGTGGGAGGCCGAATGGTTAACGGATACCCGTTGGATCTGAAGGTCTGCCGTTGAGTCAAAAGGCGTGGTTTCGATTCCCCGCTTGTACGTGACAAGGAGTAAGATCCCAGAGTACTCCGATTTTCTCCCCACTGCCAAAGGTCCCTTCGCGCCATCGAAATATTGAAATAAATTGCAATTCCGAAATGACATAGTTTGTGTTGAGTGGATGTTAAACCCCATTTTCTCTCTCTGTGTCTCTCTCTCTCTCTCTCTCTCTATGTCTCTCTCTCTCCAATGTGGAGAAATAAAATGGGATTAATGTCCCTCTTTCTGCACCGACTGAGATAATGAAGACGGCGTACGTCATAAAGATTGCTATGACGGAAATATTACCAAGGCAACCGTACTTTTACGTGTATGCGAACGTGAACATGGGACCTCGCTTGTTGGTCCTATCCAAACGACTAGAGACTAATAACTTATACATATTACCTGTCGACCTTGAAACCACCCATATTTAGTATCGTCATAAACTTTACCATCGGGTCCAATACAATTCAAGAAACCTCTAAAAATAATAAACAAAATGTTTCGTGCAAGTCTACGATGCAAGCTTGTACAGCGCATTGTACTGTGCACACGGTTGTTTGTCAATTTAAAACTCAACCAGATCTAGAAGAAGGATAGAGAGGTGGACCGAATAGTAGAATGAATTTATTTAGGCGTAGAATAAAGGGCGGGCTGGAATGTGTGACTACCCCCCTCCCCACCGTCAACTAGTTCTAAACATTTTTAAAATAAACATTTTCATTTTATTTATTATGTTGTATATATACATGGCAAATAAATCTGTCTATCTACCAAACTACAGCACTATTGTACATTTCTATAAGTGTGACGAACAATGACCCCAGGGTTCCCATGCAAACCTCAAGGATGTACGAGGTTGAGAAGTCGTCCCTATCACCGTGCCACATACGCTCACACCAGGGATCGAAATCACAGCCGCAATCCATCCCAACAGGAGTGCCCGGAGGAAACCAACGAGGTTGAGAAGGCGCCCCTATCTCCATGCCACATACGCTCACAGAGGGATCGAAACCACAGCCGCAAGCCAGAGGTGACCAGTCAGCTAGAGGTCGAAGGGCGGCACTCTAGACCACTAGGCCATCCCAACCCTCGAAACCTAAAGGATGTATGGCTCTATTTTTTTGGACCTTAAATGAAACATAAATTGATATGGTACACGTTACTTTAATATTAGATGATCCTATATTTTCACGGCAATATAACAGCATTGAAATGGATCAATATTGAATTCTAATTTGTGTTTTTAATTTTTTGAATACTACGGAAAATACCGTGTTAGAGACTTAGCTCCTTTAATTACGTACCCCTGTTCCTGGTCATGAGAATATTTTACCCAGAAGTCAATAGATCTCTGTAAATCGTCAGATATTTTCTGGTGGAATTCTTTCAATCTTGATTTTGCGTCCGCCATATTTCAATGCTATGATTTTCTTAGCTTGACCTAAATAGAAATTATAACTGGTCGTTATAGCTATTTGATAAACCCAAATTCAAGTTTAGTCAAAGGTCAACTAACCCCAACCCAAACCCTAATACGTAAGCTAACCCTAACCTACAATCTGACCAACAATCATGTGCCTTACCTAATTTACATCTCAGCGGCCTTGACGAAAATTGAGTTGGCCCATATGACTTACAAGGTTTATGTTAAACAATGTTACAAATTAAAACACTATCACTTGTGTTTACTTTTTGAAATCCATTTATAATACACAAAATGTGCAAAATACTTTAAATATCTATACAACTTTCTTGTCAATGGCAATATGTATATGTATATCGTATTGTAGTTAACAAGATGATTGTCAAATATGCATCCTCATCAAGTTTTGTTTCACTGGGATCCTTCTCATAAAAATTCCGCTATACTGAACTCTCTCTGTCGTGTTGTTTATAATTCAAGAGTAACATTTAATATGTAAAAAAAATATGAAAAAAATATGAAAACGGCACTCACTGACATAAACATGATAATAAATGTATTGGTGCGACCTTTTAGTTCAACCCCGTAAAATATGCCAAAACAGTGTTTACAGATAACTGAAACTTAACAAAAAATATGGGAGTGCCCCCGGCGTCACAGATTAAGATCATTTTATATAATTTCATTTACGACCCCCCCCCCCCGCTCAATATATATTTCATGGCTACGCCTCTGACTTTAACAAATAGATTTAGCCATTCTGGGTATTCAAACAAGCGCCATGATGACCCAATGAATATTGCGCTGGCTCAATAGCCAGGGCGACCTTCGGTTGCACGGGTGTTCGTACTAAAGCCCGTACTCAGTTTTCCCAGTGATCTCATTCTGTTCTACTCCACTATACCTAATCCATAGGGTTTCTACGATTTCAAATTATCTGCCCTATGTTTCATTCTGTTATATTTATTATCATTGAACTTATATTAGGCATTTTGATTCACTGTAACGTGTCTACTTTATCACGTGGACACAAAACTCGAATGATTCTCAATAAAACTCATGACCCTGCATAGAAATAAACGTCAAATCTTCAATAAAATAATTTGTTGTTAATAAATACGCAATTAGAATAATTTGGGCTAACCAACAACCCTGTCCGATGAGAGTTATTTCCCTTTGCCAACCTCCTTCGCAAATAACGGTGTACGGGATTGGTCGATAAAAATAGCACAATCATCAAGTGGAGTAGAACGGAATGAAACCACGGGGGATACCAAGGATGACTATAGCCTAACAACCTGCGTGCGAATGATATTTAGTTCACCATGTCGTTGTGACTAGCCATACCATGCAATAGAGCCTTGTCGGGATAGTTCAAACCATAGTCGTAACCATAGTCTACACCCGAAGGTCGCCCTATATTTGGCCGTGATAGTCCCCCGGAATTTGTCACGATTGTTAATCTTTGTAGGTGTATTTCTAAGCGACTTAGCATAAGATGTGTGTGAAAGAAATGCATATCATTAATAATGTAATGTTTTTTACACGGCCTTGATTTAATAATGTCTTACCTAACGTATGGTTACAGCATTTACTGCGGTCTGTAGCTGATAAGAGCACGAATTGATAAAAACACGAACAGCTGTTTGAGGCCTTTCACATGAATGGGTCTAACTATTGATATAATATGAGATATAATATATACACGCAGCAATAAAACAAAATAGTTTATACTTGATATGTTCACTCTGGTCTGTACACATACAGGACGTCCGTCTTCATTAGCACAGGTTAGAAGCAGAACAGTAGGACGTTAAACATTTTACTTTTGTAAGTTCATAGCACACTATATGGCGTATGCGCGTCTTCATTAGCCGAGGTTAAGAGCGGAACAGGAGAGAGAGAGAGAGAGAGAGAGAGAGAGAGAGAGAGAGGGAGAGAGAGGGATGGGTTTAACGTCCACTCAACACAAACTAGGTCATTTCGGCACTAACATTTTGGTTTTTTAATTTTATTTCAATAATGCGCTTGCGCGTAGGGGTCTTTAGCAGTGGGAGGAAACGGGAGTGCCCGGAGGAAACCCATGAGGTTGAGAAGGCGCCCCTATCTCCATGCCACATATGCTCACACCAGCGATCGAACCCACAGCCGCAGGCCAGAGGTGAACGGCCACCTAGAGGTCGAAGCGCGGAACTCTAAGAGTAATGTTAGTTCGAGAGTTTGTATTGTTTCCATTGCAGGAAGTGGTGCATTGTTACTGTCTATGTTAGTAATAGTTATATACCTTGTTTTCTCGGTGAATGGGTTGATACTTTGATATTCCGTCCCTTTTTGAGTGAGGCTCCGAGGCGAAGCCGCGGAGATCTCTGCTCAAAAAAGAGACGGTGTATCAATCCATACACCGAGAAAACAAGGTCTATAACTGACTTATACTTAATACCTTTTCGGGAAATAAAGGTTTTCTCTAGTTTTCCAAATTTCAAAAGCATTATTCATTTCACAAATATCTATCAAAGTTCCCCATACATCTCATCTCATCTCATCACAAACGCTTAGTTCTACACAGGTAAATGATGTCAGTACATCGTACGTCCATTTCACGGTTTAAATCAGGTCCGGGAAAATGTTCATAATAGGGCTATTGATTGGTTAAAGAAAAGCAAACGTCATCCACTATTTTGTACAATAGTCATTTTTGTTATTTCATCAACATTCTGGTTGCGTCGATTGTAGTGGGTGACAGAAAATGGATGGGGAATTCGACGAAGAATCCGACTGTACAATGTCACAGATGTATATTCCTGAGACCGACAATATCAGTTTTGCAAGCGATGTCGATGATCGGGAAGATTTTAAGCTAATTTCGCAATCATCGCCAGAACCGATCTCATAACAAGCGATGCAAAAGAGTCGAATTCCACCAAACACGAGAATACCAATTGGTGTATCAGTATTATTGATTCTTAGAGGTGTTCTAGAAACACTTCCGTACAAAACAATGGAGTAACTTTAAGTGAACGCTTTTCTCTGGTTCCATCTCTATCGGCTGACATACCAGCTGATATTCTTGATAACTGGATATGTAGATTTGTTCGTGAAATAAATAGACAAGATGGTACACCATATCCAGTAATTGGAGAATATATTCATAGGAATATGGAGACACTTGCGAGACCAGTACCAGAGACAAGGGCGTTTTAAAAGCTGAGACGCTGATGGCGCCAGCCTCCTCGCGAAAAAAAACCCCAAAGAAATTGGAAAGGTTAAATGGGAGAAAAATGCTAAAGCCGATGAGGAAATGAAAATGTACCCTAGTAAGGGAGGCCTTAAAGGCAGAGAAAAGGACCCAACGTCTGATAAAAGGGGCTCTTTGGCCAAGGGAAAGGGCCCGAGTCCAAGTCAATCGTTTTCTATACACTGTTAATGTCGAATCCATTACTGAATGAAAGTGCAGTCATTGCATTGGGATTAAAATCATCAATCAAGACGCCCCCTCCCTAAAGGGGACCCTCAAAATAGTGTAGCCTCCGCCATGATAAACCTTAAAACGCCGCTGACAAGAGATATGATTTGAATTTTTTTGATGACCAGAAGGGTACTTTTGATAATTTTCGGGCTACATTAGACGCACAGATGAAATCCTTAAATTCGTGGGGTATTGGCATCCACTCAAAAAGCACAACCATTAAATGAATACGACGTGTTGAAATTTTGGAGTTCTGAAATTTGGAGTGTAGAAAATGCTAAGGGATTAATTTAGGCTATATACTATTGTAACAGTAAGATATTTGGATTACGTGAGCATAAACAATTGTTAATTGAACATTTTCAATTTGGTATGGATAATATTGGTGAGTTTGTAGTATTCCAGGTTAAAAACTACAAGAATTATCAAGGCGGATTGAAAAATTGTGGCAGAATTCAGTTTACGTGCATACAATTCTATTTTTCATTTTGATTTCATATGTATGAAACCGCGACAAAATGCGAAAGTGCGACAAAATGCGAAAGTTCGACAAAATTTCCGACAAAATGGGAAAGTGCGACAAAATGTGAAACAAAATGTAAGAACATGACGGAGATTGACGCAAATTCAAAAATGCGGAGGAAGGTGAAAATGATGACTTTTTTTTTATTATAACCATTACATATTCAAAAAAGGTTGCTAATGTTCACTAAATATGTAAATCATGAATTGGTTATTTTTGTCCCTTTTTCAACTGATACACGGCCTTTTTTCACTGATACATGTCCACTTTTGTGTCAACAGATGAAAAGTGGCCGTGTATCGGGTGTATACCCTCCCCGTTCCATCAAAGAGTCGAGAAAAAGGATGGGTATAAGACTGGCGGCTTATAAAGAAATCGTTACATTTGTCGGTTCGTGTGTGATATATAGTGCCGTTTACTGACAGAGGAGGTAGTTCATTGCTAGTGCCAGCACGATTCTTTTTCGTAAATGAGTTGACATGGCTCCATCAGTTTTTACTTCCAAAGTTGTTGCAATTATTAATTTTGTTATCGATTTTGCCAAAATATTCCTTTTTGCAATTTCTGATCAGGTTTATATATTCATTTCTAACAGTTCTAATTTTATGCCAATCTGATACTACATTTCTTCTAACCACCTTTTGATGTATTTTATTTTTCTTTCGAATTCAGTTTGTACACATATATATGACTAGAACATTGAATTGTCTGCGATATCACTTCGATTGAAGCGGCAGTAAAATAAAGCTATTTCATATTTGTACATAATTCACTATGTTTACATATACATGGCTATAACATGTAATTGTCTGCGATATCACTTCGGTGGAAGCGGACGTAATATAAAGTTATTTCACACAGGGACACAATATCCTGCACATGAAAACCACCAATGAGGGCGAAGTGCATTAAATCGAGCACCCTGTAAAATTGTGCGAGGTATATTATACGCACAAAGGAAGACTCGGACCCGTCAAATAGCCTGGAAAACTCTGCGCGATTTATTATTCCCACAAAGAGTCGGACACGTCTGAACACTGTAAGTTTATATTTAAATATGTCCGTGTAGACAAAATACAATCATTTATTTGGCTTAGAATATCAAATGTATCCGGTGATTAGAGAAGTGGGTCAATGGTTGATGCTATCGCCAGCTGCTCGACAAGGTTAAATCAATTTTCGTCAAGGTCGCTGAGATGCAAGTAAGATTAGGGGAACGCGAGATTGTAGGTTATGGTTGGGGTAAGCGTTAGGGCTAGGTGCAGGGTTAGGGTTAGGGTTAGGGTTGGGATTAACCCTGGCTTTGTTTACATCTCGTGACCTTCCTTTGACCGAACCTGAAATTGGACTTATGAAATAGATCTAACCGGCAGACAGGAATCCCTGGTTGAACATGTCACCGGGACTTTGCATCAACAGTGGAAACGGGACGGGTCATTGTTCGCCATCCTCCTCACACAAATGTAATTTATATTCCAGTTTTGTTAAAAGTAGCTAAGTTTCTAACTCAATATCACCCAAAGTTTTCGACATAGAAAACACGCCTTATTGGTCAATTTAAATCAACATTGATGCCGTGATCTTACTTGGAAAGATGGGCTTCTGATATCCAATATTTAAGAAAAAATAAACATGTTACCAGGGGTACACGAGTCGTGTGCCATCATGCATTTAAATACCATTTGTCACAAGGGACTCGAAGAACGAGGTTAGACATATCCTACAAGTTATGTCAAACGGTGGCCTCGTGTTCTTATCTGAAAGGCATGCACCATAAATACAATTGGTGCAGACTGGAATAACCAGACGCTAGCGATTGTCATTCAATTGAGACTTATGGCGTATTTCGCCGAACCTAATTGATCAGAAATTGCAGTAACAAAAGAAACGACTGAATGTAAATCAGTTTATATACATTCATATTACATGCGATGTGATCCATTTGTGTCCAATTTTAGGTCTCAAATATTAGCGATATATCTCCTTTAAAATGAGCACATATTTCGAGTATAAAGAATCAACTTTACACAGTTTACAAAGTAAATATGATGATAGCTCATTATAAAGTAGGACGTTAAACCCCATTTCATATTCATTTCAATTCAGCGCATTATATATAATATATGCACATTTGTATATCATGCAATGTGCTGCGAGGGAAATTTTCCCCGGGAGCGGCGTTACAACCTCCTACTTTATATTGAATTCCAACTGCCAATCCCCCGTGTCAGGTGCAGGATGGGGGGCCTAACGTTCGGATTGAGCGAAAAACCGAGGTCCTGTGTACACGTTGGTGTAGACGTAAAAGATCCTTGACAGGTGGAATTTGATGTAAGAGTAGGTCGCAACGCCACTGTCCGGGCAAAATTCATTTCATTTCCAACTATCAAGGGTTCTTTTACATTGGTCAAGGGTTCTTTTACCTTGAACTGTTTCTCGGGGTCACTCTAATCACGTTCACAACGTTTCTTATATATTGACGCCAGTATGAACAACGACATATGATGAAGACCTGAAGACAGTCGTGTTCATTTCCGTACAGTTCCGTTAATTTCCGTCTACATATTTGGGTCACTGTTATCACGTTCACAACGTTTCTTATATATTGACGCCAGTATGAACAACGACATATGATGAAGACCTGAAGACAGTCGTGTTCATTTCCGTACAGTTCCGTTAATTTCCGTCTACATATTTGGGTCACTGTTATCACGTTCACATATGGGGCTATATATATGTGCCTGTCATGACATCGATATACAGTGAAGACCTAGAAATATCAGGTAAAAAGTGCGGTAGTATAACAAACAGTAATAATATAAGTAAGTGTGATGTAGATTTGTATTTATGTAGACTTTGAAGGCTTAGTTATACAGACTAGTTTTGTGTTGATGTTATAGTGCGCCTCTCTCTCTCTCTCTCTCTCTCTCTCTCTCTCTCTGCATCACTCTTATCTGTCTCTGCCCCCCCCCTCTCTCTCTCTCTCTCTCTCTCTCTCTCTCTCTCTGTTAATGTTTTGGGACTGGGTTTGAGAAGGGAGAGTCTGGATTTGTGAAGGGAGAGACGTTGGATGGGGAAACAGCGTGGAAGTCCACAACTCTTGTCTTGGGGATGTCCCGGGTAGAGTGAGGATTAAGGAATTAAACCAATACTGAACTGGTGATGCGGCAAGCAATACTTGGGCCCTGTAACCCGGAGGTCCCGTGTTCGATTCCAGTGATGACCAAGAAACTTCATCCGGACATTTGCGTCCACGGAAAAGAACGCTTCACAATTTGAGTTCGGCATAAGAGTAGTTCGTAATGCCGTTGCGTGGACAACATGCCCCCCCCCAGCACATTGCATGGCCGTTGCCTATCTTTGTTAGCCCAGTCGAAGCAGAACAGGGTCAATGTGAAACGGTAGGAGGATTTGCCAAACTCAAACTAAATATTAGGTGGTGAGACAATGTACAACCACATTCAATGGTTTCCGTTTTACATTAATTACAAATCAGTTATATTCCGCAAAATTAGCCATAGCAGTGTCCATCGAATGCAAATTTCAAACGTCTGGTTATTCCAGTTTATGTACGCCGTTTGATTTGGTGAAATGTGTGTAGCCTTGTTCCCCCGAGTCTATTGCTAGACGATTCGTGTACCAATGGTAAAATGTTTATTTTGTCTTAAATATTGAATATCAGGAGCTCATCATTTTCTGGTAAGATCACAGCATCAATGTTGATTTAAATTGACAAATAATTCGTGTTTTCAAAGTTGAAGATTTTGGATGGTATTGAGCTTAGAGACTTAGCTACTTTAATGTCCGGTTGATTTTAAATTTATACACAACGCCTAGTTGATTTTCCAAGATTCCCAGAGTTATGGCCCTTGATCGCTTTCACTAATCTTGTGGCCGCTCTAGAGGCTAAAGTTAATATCCCATTGATTATTACACCGGTTCACGATTTTGTACACCGTGTTTAAGCCTATATATAATAGTTTCAATTGACTTCAAATTGATACACAGAGTTTAAGGCCTTGAGACGAACAAGTATATTGATTTTCAATGAATTTTGATAACTGAACAGCTAAATCCATGATATCAAACGCTCCGAATACTAAACGTTAGCATGGGCCATTTTTTATGATTTTCAGGAAATTACTTAATGAGTTGATACTCTTAATCAGATTTTGGTGTACTATAAATGTTTTATTACTGACAAAAGTAGATGCCCGGGCGAATTAGCTGCCGTGGGCGTATGTTTCATCGCCTGGCAACCAACCTTTCTACATACTTGAAGTATTCTGTCAGTTTTGCAAAACAATGAGGTAGTGTGTAGTAATATTTGTGTGTAATGGGTAGTATCGGGTAATATTGGGTGGTATTGTGTAGTGTTGGGTAAATCGCCCCGCCCTTGTGAAATAAGTTGCAATGAAGCCTATTGTTTTATTTTATAGAAAATGGCAGCCAGTGAATATGAAGCTCGTGTGTTCAGATATTTAACAGGGGCTGCTGCGTGTTTAGCTTTATCTATTTCTCGAGAATCTGGATTATTAAAAGTTTTTATGGAGCCACATGAACCAATGACAATTCCAGAGATAGCTTCGAAAACAAATCTTAAAGAAAGGTAGGTCTATCATACTATGTCACAGATAGGTAGGTCTATCATACCATGTCACAGATAGGTAGGTCTATCATACTATGTCACAGATAGGTAGGTCTATCATACCATGTCACAGATAGGTAGGTCTATCATACTATGTCACAGATAGGTAGGTCTATCATACTATGTCACAGATAGGTAGGTCTATCATACTATGTCACAGATAGGTAGGTCTATCATACTATGTCACAGATAGGTAGGTCTATCATACTATGTCACAGATAGGTAGGTCTATCATACCATGTCAGTGATGTCACAAGTAGCTTCTTGAACTAATCTTAAAGAACGGTTAGTAAATCTGTTCCAGTTAGCTTCTAGAATTAATCTTAAAGAACGGTAGGTTCATCATACCATTCCACAGGTAGCTTCTAAAACGAATCTTAAAGAGAAAAATGGGGTTTAACGTCCACTCGACACAAACTAGGTCTTTCGGCACTAACATATGGTTTTTAATTTTATTTCAATAATTCGCTTGCGCGTAGGGGTCTTTAGCAGTGGGAGGAAACCGGAGTGCCTGGAGAAAACCCACGAGGTTACCACATACGCTCACATTAGGGATCGAAACCACAGCCGCAAGCCAGAGGTGACCGGCAGGCTAGAGGTCGAAACGCGGCACTTTAGACCACTAGGCCATCCCCACCCCCAACAGCTGATAAAGGATTAAAGAGGGATTAATGAAAACATAGAAGAAGGATGAAACCTACTAGGTGAAGTCATAAGGTATGTGTCTGTACATCAAAGAGCATAAAGTGATTGGTGGAAAAGCACATTAATTATTATAACATTCATATATATATGGGCCTTATTTGCATAGTGACATGACTTTGAATTACATAATGTTCATAACGATAAATGAAGAATCTAGCTACATTGTATACACATAATTGCTTATTTGGAAACATATTTGAAAATATATGAGGCTAAAAGATAGTATATCGTAAGATATGTAACAGTTCGTGGCATTAGTTATAACTTAAAATTAAAGAGTCATAAGCTTTCGGTGGATAGATACCAACATCTAGGTTGAGTTCAGGCCGGGTTTTGTTTATATGGATAGCTTCTAGTATACGCCTTGTTTTCTTGTTTGCTTGATTTCTCTCTAGAATGTTTACATCTGACCAATTTATGCTGTGTTGTCTAATAGATTTAAGGTGTGCAGCTACTATACGGCTGACTTATACGAGGCAGCTTTAGATTTGTGTTCAGCCAATCTTACATTGTGAGATCTTTTCGTTTCGCCTACATATGTCTCCCCACACGAGCAGTCTATCTGGCAAACGCAACTTTTTAGTGGAACAGCGTGAGGTTGGATTCAGTTTGCCATTTGCCCCAAGATGATCTTTTATCGTTTCATTTTTGGTAAATATGGTTTCTATGTCAGCCTGTTGTTTCAATAAACGCTGGATTTGGTATGTTAGCTTGCCATTAAATGGAATGAGTACTCTTATCGGTGGTTGGTCTGGTTTCGGTTTATTTGGTTTATTCTGTTCATGTAGGATTTTGTTGATAACGCTGGTAACAAGTTGTTCAGGGTATCCGTTCAGGTTGGTAAAAACAGTTTTAAGATGTTGGATTTCGGCTGGTAAGTTTTCTTCATGACAGATATTAATTGTACGTTCAGTTGGAGTGGAAATAGTAGATATTATATTGTATATGTCCAGGTATATACACGAGTTATTGGGTTGCCTAGCAACATTCAGTATTATATAGTATATTACCAGGTATATAAAGGGGTTATTGGGTTGCTTAGTAACGTCCAGTATTATTTTGTATATTACCAGATATATACAAGAATTATTGGGTTGCCTAGCAACATTTAATGTTGTATTGTATATTCCCAGGTATATACAAGAGTTATTGGGCTGCCTAGTTGCATCGAGTATAATAGAAATTGATGAAGCATCGGTCAAATATTATTTACCAGATGAACTCAGATCAACTCTGGTCCGCGTGATGACGTTTCAAGCATTGGTGGATTTCTCTATACAACGCAAAGAAGACGTTAAAGCCTGTTTGAAAATGGATGGACCAAAGGGTAAATGCATAGATTTTTGTACAGTATATCATGGGAATGGAATTTAAGCAGGGGCTAAGGGAGAGGGACGCATGAGTTCTGCGTCATGGTTTTTAATTTTTGTGACCTCTCACAAATGACAAGCCATCAAACAGTTTCAATACGGTTTTCAACATTATAATCACAATCTTAATACTTAACCAGTGTCACACATATACCATGGTTTAGATATACTACAAATCACCGCAGCATGTACCACGCAGCCCAATATTATACGACGGCATAGGGAGGGGCCCCCACCCTCCCCGGCACCCACATATAAATATTGGTTGGTTTTTCTTTTTTGGGGGGGGGGGAGGGCATACGGGGTCATTGGTCACCACGTTCTTGGCTCCAAATATAGATCATTTTTAGGACCTCCATGATACTGCCAGCCGGTCGAAATCTTAATAAAATCGGTCCTAAATCAAAGCCCAGATGGACACCGAAGCTCTAAAGGCACATTTGTGCCTTATTTAAGGAAATGAAATGAAATAGGTACGACTGGCTCTTAACGCCAACACCCGAGATTGAGAAAGTGCTCCTATCTCCAAGCCACATACGCTCACATCATGGATCGAAAACTCAACCGCAAGTCAGAGGTGAGCGACAAGCAAGAGGTCGAAGCACTTTAGACCACTAGGCCATCCCAACACTCTCCACCATGTTATGTTACACGGTGTTTTATATTACAGGTTACTCTGGACAAACGTTTCCCAGGTATGGGGAAATCCTCAGCAATATTTTATGTATAGATCTAGAAACAGTTCTTGAGGAAGAAATCTTTTCTAACACTCCTGACGTTAAACAGAAACTAGGTACGTTACTAAAACGGCATTATAGAGATTAGATTTGCTGAAAACTGAAAATTTCAGACAAATTGATCCACTCTGAACCGAGATATTAGCGGTTGAAGTTTAGGCCTCGCCTCGATCATCATTACTGAAGTCGGCACGATAAAAAAAACCATAGATCGTGATGACATGGAGAGTTGATTATGGCCTTGATATAATTAATAATTTAGATAACATTTCAGATCTAAAGAAAAACCTGAAATAGGCATAATTAACTCTTGAATAACGTATGTTTAAATTGTGACAATTTAAAAGCCCACACCCGTGTTCATCATGTGCCCAAGACTCAAGCGATTGGGGACGTATGTTTTTAATACTAAGCCAATCCATGTAAACGGCCAGGCCCCAAGTTCACAAAGCATTCTCAGACTTAAGTTGAGAATTTGCTCAACTTTCAATCACTCTTTATAAGAAATATCTTTGATCCAGAAACACAAAACTTTGCACATAGTTTCTTATTGATGTTTTTGATACATTAAAACAACAAAACTATGATAAAGGGCTATGATTTAATTAAAATAAGACGAACAATTTTGAGTAAATTCTCAACTTAAGTCTAAGAATGCTTTGTGAACTCGGGGGCAGATTGCAAAATCATATTCTAAGATACGGGAGCAACCTACGGCTGAATTTGTTTCGTGATATTATCATTGTCAGGAGCGGATCCAGAGAGGGGTTTGGGGGTCCAAACCCCACTCTGCTCAGCTACATCTTTATAAAAAATGACATCAAACGAGGTGTTGGTTTTCTCTCTTTAAAAAGCTCACCGTGTATGTATGCCTTTGTAATTTTGAGACGAAGATGGCATCTCATGCATTGTAAACTGTCAATGTTCTTAAAAGGATCCTGGCAAACCCCCTCCTGCAAACATTCCTGGATCCGCCAATCATTGCGGAAGCAGACGTTAAAAGAACAGTGCCGTCCAGTATATTCTTTGGGTTCCAAAATCGACATGACTCGATTGTTCCTATACACGCAGCAGGCGCGGATCCAGGATTTTTTGCAGGGGGGGGGGGTCTAGGTTTGATAATTGCTTAACTAATTGCGCTCAACCGATTAACGAGGGGTTAATTTGCCCCCCCCCCCCCCCGGATGACATCGCGCCTGGTACGTTCGTGCATTTTTTATGCGCGAACTCTTAGTTTTTCTATTACTGGCACGCGCACGGGCACTATTTTTTTTTGTTTTCCATGTACCAAAATCGAGGGTTTTGCGCGGAGGTACTTTTGAGGTATTAGCCTGAGAAGCATAACACTTGCCACTGTACCTGTATATCGCTAATTATAAATCGAGTGTGTGAAGACAGTTTATATAGATCACGCGAAAATTTTTCAGTACAGAGTTTATTCTCGCTGTATTTGCAGCTAAGAAAACCAATGGGACTATTTTCTCAACAGTGTATGAACTTTTTCATAGGGGTAATATCCTTACACCGAGAGAAATTATCTAGTCTCGGTGAAAAACCATGATCATCTGGTAAAAAATTACTTTTCTATTTTTTGGAACGAAAAACAGTGTTTTTAAAAACAAACGAACCTGCCGCACATGAGGAAGTCATTATACTAATAATAACAGACGAGAACTCTTTTTGGGCACAGGCTTTCTTACTGAGTAGTAAATCGTCCACAAAAAATCATGAATGAACTATGAGTAGCGACGACTGTAGACAGTAAGTAGGTTATACACTATACTTTTGAGTCGAGATTACTCGCTTTGAGTCGAGATTACCAGCTTTCAGGTCACCGATAACCAATTATGTCAGAAATACCATACTGACATTCGGTTTTTTCAAGTTGTACGCGAACTAACAATCGGCGCCCGAACTGTCTTCGTCAGCTACTTTCAGTTTCACAATGGCGTACGACATTCGGTTTTTATACGCCCACATTGAAATGTGGTCGTATATTGTCGTCGCCCCCGTCCGTCCGTCCGTCGGTCCGTCGGTCCGGCGTCCACAATTGCTTGTGGACGCTCTAGAGGCTAAAGTTAATATCCGATTGACTTTAAATTTATACACAGTGTTTGAGGTCATAAGACGAAGAAGCCTATTGATTTTCAGCGATTTCCGATAATAACTACCAGAGTTATAGCCCTTGATCACTTCAAAAAATCTTGTGGACGCTCTAGAGGCCAAAGTTAATATTCGATTGGCTTTAAATTTATACACAGTGTTTAAGGTCATAAGACGAAGAAGCCTATCGATTTTCAGCGATTTCCGATAATTAGTGACAGAGTTATGGCCCTTGATCACTTCAAAAAATCTTGTGGATGCTCTAGAGGCCAAAGTTAATATCCGATTGACCTTAAATTTATACACAGTATTTAAGGTCATAAGAAGAAGAAGCCTATTGATTTTCAGCGATTTCCGATAATTAGTGCCAGAGTTATGGTCCTTGATCACTTCAAAAAATCTTGTGGACGCTCTAAAAGCCAAAGTTAATATCCGATTGACTTTAAATTTATACACAGTGTTTAAGGTCATAAGACAAAGAAGCTTATGGATTTTCAGCGATTTCCGATAATTAGTGCCAGAGTTATGGCCCTTGATCACTTCAAAAAATCTTGTGGACGCTCTAGAGGCTAAAGTTAATATCCGATTGACTTTAAATTTATACACAGTGTTTGAGGTCATAAGACGAAGAAGCCTATTGATTTTCAGCGATTTCCGATAATAACTACCAGAGTTATGGCCCTTGATCACTTCAAAAAATCTTGTGGACGCTCTAGAGGCCAAAGTTAATATTCGATTGGCTTTAAATTTATACACAGTGTTTACGGTCATAAGACGAAGAAGCCTATCGATTTTCAGCGATTTCCGATAATTAGTGCCAGAGTTATGGCCCTTGATCACTTCAAAAAATCTTGTGGATGCTCTAGAGGCCAAAGTTAATATCCGATTGACCTTAAATTTATACACAGTGTTTAAGGTCATAAGAAGAAGAATCCTATTGATTTTCAGCGATTTCCGATAATTAGTGCCAGAGTTATGGTCCTTGATCACTTCAAAAAATCTTGTGGACGCTCTAAAAGCCAAAGTTAATATCCGATTGACTTTAAATTTATACACAGTGTTTAAGGTCATAAGACGAAGAAGCTTATTGATTTTCAGCGATTTCCGATAATTAGTGCCAGAGTTATGGCCCTTGATCACTTCAAAAAATCTTGTGGATGCTCTAGAGGCCAAAGTTGATATCCGATTGACTTTAAATTTATACACAGTGTTTAAGGTTATGAGACGAAGAAGCCTATTGATTTTCAGCGATCTCTGATAATTGTTGCCAGAGTTATGGCCCTTGATCACATCAAAAAATCCTGTGGACGCTCTAGAGGCCAAAGTTAATATCTGATTGACTTTAAATTTACACACACTGTTTAAGGTCATGAGACGAAGAAGCCTACTGATTTTCATTGATTTCAAATAATTACTTCCGGAGTTATCTACCTTGATCACTTCAAAAAACCTTGTGACGCTACAGATGCCAAACTTATCATCCGTTTGACTTCAGATTGATACACAGAGTTTAAGGTGTTGAAACGCACAAGTATTTTGATTTTCAATGAATTTTGATAACAGAACAGCTAAATCCATGATGTTAAATGTTTCCTATACTAATTGATAGCGTGGGGCAAAACTTTATAAAAAGCAAACAAATTCTAATGATTTTCAGATAATTACATAATGAGTTGTTTCATTACCAAAAAAAGTAAAAATATGCGACAACCCTTGTTGACTGCCCGGACGATTTAGCTGCTGTGGGCGTATGTTTTGTTGCCTGGCAACCTATCTTTCAAGTTGTACGCGAACTAACAATCGACGCCCTAGCTGTTTCGTCAGCTATTTTCAGTTGCTGGCGTACGGCCAGTGCCGGTGGGAAAAGACAACATTAAAATCAGAAATAGTTTATTTATTATTGTCGGACTTACATGTACGGTATCAATCCTGTCGAACAAATCATAAAGCTGTGGTGTTACGGTAGCGGCATAGTATTTCAACGTAACACCACAGCCACTGTAACAATTCATAATACATCTAACTATCACTCCCTACACATTTCCCCTCGACCTACTTTCCCAAACGTCAACAACACATCTCATACATCCAGTTCACTGATTAACCCTTGTACCACGTCTACTGGATCCGCGCCTGCGCAGTGGAATTGAAGTTTTAAATGTGAACGGTTAACTATTTCTGCTTGTATGATCCGAACATTTTAAAATTCCATTGGCTTCTGTCTTAAAGCGGTAATTTGTAGTTATAAATCAGGTTTTAATCCTACTAATTGTTTGACCTGCATTTTAATTTATAATATCTAACAGTTAAAGCTCTGGTATTAACAAGCTTCTTGAATAAAACCCAGTGTTTCATCTGTCTATCCCGTCTCGCCTGTCCAACCTCGTGGGTTTTCTCTGGGTCCACCGGTATCCTTCCACTGCTAAAGACCCATACGGGCAAGTGAATTGTTAAAACAAAATTAAACCATGGGTTAGTCATTAAATGACCTAGTCTGTGTCGGGTGGACGTTAACTATATCTCTGGGCCTAGTTGACATTAATTCCGCGGAAAGGCTGGGCGTAGTTGACTTTTATTCCACGGAAAGGATGGGCGCAATTAACTGCACGGAAAGACAGGACGTAGCTGGTTTTAACTCCACGGAAAGACTGGATGTAGATGACTTTAACTCCACGAAAAGACTGTGCCTTTTTGGTTTTAATTCCTGGCAAAGACTGGTATTTCAAAAGAAATCTTTCCCAGTCTTTCATACATTGCCTTTTTATACGCCCACATTTTTATGTGGACGTATATTGTCGTCGCCCCTGTCCGTCCGTCCGGACGTCCGTCCGTCCGTCCGTCCACAATTTGTTTGTGGACTCTCTACAGGTCACAATTCTTATCCGATTTTGACGAAACTTGAAATATAGGTTTATCCCCAAAAGATCTCGGCTACTTTCGATATTGGCATGTATCGGATGAAAACTTCATGGATTATGGCCCCTGATTGTACGAAAAATCACGTTTTTAGCTTGTGGACCCTATAGAGGTCACAATTTTGAACCGATTTTGATGAAACTTGACATGCATGTTTATAACCCAAAGATCTTGGTTCCTTTCGATATTTGCACCCATCGGAATGTAATTTCCTGAATTATGGCCCCTGATTGTCCGAAAAATCACCCTTTTTTAGCTTGTGGTCCCTCTGGAGGTCACAATTATTATCCGATTTACAAAACCGTTTGATTATATCACCGTTACACCCTAAGGAAGGTTGAGGTCGAATTTCGGGAAAATCGGACGAAAATTGCCATACAAAATGGCCGCAGTTTGTACGCGAAAACTGTTCAAAAATGGTATACCAAGGTTGTGGTCCCTGTAGAAGTCACATTTTTAATTCGATTTTGATGAAACTTGAAATTCATGGTTATAACCCAAAGATCTTGGTTCCTTTCGATATTTGCGCATATCGGAAAGGAACTTCCTGAATTATGGCCCCTGATTATACGCAAAATCGCCTTATTTTAGCTTGTGGTCCCTCTGGTGGTCACAATTATTATCCGATTTAATAAAACGGTTGATAATATTACCGTTACACCGTAAGGAAGGTTGAGTTCGAATTTCGGGAAAATCGGACCAAAATTGCCATACAAAATGGCCGCCGTTTGTACGCGAATACTGTTAAAAAATTGTATATCATGGTTGTGGACCCTGTAGAGGTCACAATGTTAACTTGATTTTGATGAAACTTGAAATGCATTGTTATAACCCAAAGATCTTGGTTCCTTTCGTTATTTGCGCGTATCGGATCGTAACTTCCTGAATTATGGCCCCTGATTGTCCGAAAAATCACCTATGGTCCCTCTGGAGGTCACAATTATTATCCGATTTAAAAAAAACGTTTGACTCTATCACCGTTACACCCTACGGAAGGTTGAGTTCGAATTTCGAGAAAATCGGACCATAATTGCCAGAAAAAATGGCCGCCGTTTGTACGCTAACAGTGTGAAAATATGGTATATCAAAGTTGTGGACCCTGTAGAGGTCACAATTTTAATTCGATTTTGATGAAACCTGAAATGCTTGTTTATAACCTAAAGATCTTTATTCTTTTCGATATTTGCGCATATCAAATTGTAACTTAATGAACTATGGCCTTTGATTGTAGGAAAAATCACTTTTCGGTATTGCTTGTTCTCTGTCTATCTCTCGAACAATTATTATCTGATTTATAAAAAAAACTCTGATTATATTACTGTTGCACCGTAAGGAAGGTTGAGTTCGAATTTCGTGAAAATCGTACCAAAATTGCCAGACGAAATGGTCACCGTTTGTACGCGAATAGTGTAAAAATATGGTATATCATGGTTGTGCACTCTCTACAGGTCACAATTCTTATCCGATTTTGACGAAAAGTAACATTTCTAGGTTGTGTACCGTCACACCATAATCATTGTCGGCTTCGAATTTCATGAATATCAGACTGGAACTGACCAACAAAATGGCTGCTCCCAATACAGTATGAAATACAGGACTTAATGATGTAGGAAAAATCACTTTCGGTATTGCTTGTTCTCTATCCATCTCTCAAAAATGTGGGCGTATCCTGCCTGGCAGTGCCAGCCTATCTTTAAATATAAATTGGTAAATAATTACATAAATGTATTATTTTATATGCTTGTTGATATTTTGTTGAGATTGGAATATAGATTTTGTATTTTTCAGAGAGTGGAATAGATTTTGTGGAATTTGGTTGTGGAATGGGTCCAGTAATCATAGAACTTGCCAGTAGATATCCTAACAGTAGATTTATTGCAAGTGATTACTCACCGGAAGCCGTAGCGGCCGTCTCTAAAACTATTGAAAACAAGGGGTTGAAGAACATCAAGGCCCAGCAGGCTGACCTTTATCAACTCCCGGACGATTGGGTGGGGAAATTTGATGTGGTTTATACCCGTGACTGTTTACATGATATGGGCAGTCCATCGAAAGGTGCAAAGGGATTGGTCAAGGTTATGAAAGATGATGGAGTCCTCCTGTTAGTTGAAGTAGTAGTAAAGGGAGATAACCACCGCGAGAATAAAGAGGACCCCTTTGCAATACAGTGTTTCATATTTAGTACTACCGTCTGTGTCCCAGAAAGTTTATGTCAGCGGGATGGAATAGGACTGGGGTGTACGGCTGGGTTAAACAAAATGAAAGGCATAATTGAACAAGCGGGAATACCAATGTCTAATGTAGAAATTTATCCACGTAAAAGTGCAAGCTTTCAATATCTATTTGTTTGTCGCAAGAAATAAAATGAAGTTAACAGAGATATGTTTTATTTACACCAGGAACAAGAACATAAAACAGCTATACATAAATACTAACAGGAACATTAATACAACAAGAACTAAACTACACAAGGAACATAAACAATAAAATCCACATGGTACATTAAAGGGATTATCCCGATATGTACAGAGTCCCAAAAATGAATTTCAACACAAAATATTGAGTCGTTTGGAAGTGAACTTCAAAACTGCTTATCCAGACACGCAACCCTTTTAAAATAAAAGTCTGGTTTTATCTACATACCGCGTAATACAGATTGGGACATCGTTCTCCATTTCCAGATGAAGTTTGACGGGTTTAAGTTATTTGAAAACGCATCATATATGTTGAGTTAGTTGCTCGACTCTAAGGTTTAGGGTTGTAGAGGATTGTAACACAAAATTAAGCAATTAAGCAAAATATTATCGAGATTGGCCCTTTATGACCACAGTTTTAACTCCGCTTTTTTGCCACGG
Organism: Patella depressa; assembly: GCA_948474765.1. Taxonomy (NCBI): domain Eukaryota; kingdom Metazoa; phylum Mollusca; class Gastropoda; family Patellidae; genus Patella; species Patella depressa. Next base: position 9,464,033 of record OX419721.1, read on the forward strand.
TAGCGGCTGTACTCTTTTCTGCTCCCATCTTCTTCTTGTCTCTGACTGTTTCTCTAACTGTCCGCAAACTTCTGGTTATATACCTTTCAACTTGTTTTACGCACTCCTGATCATACTTATATTTGGAGTTTACAAGTTTTCTTAATTTCGCTGACAGGTATACATACCTACATTGTCCATACACATGGAATTTGTAGTCTTTAATTATCATACACCTTCACGCTATGTCCAACAGAGGATTTTGTGAAGTATCTCATTGAAGTACAGTGTCTGCGTGTTTAGTACAAAATGTATAGTTGAAAAGCCGATATCATATATTATCAAAACCAATTGGGGTCAATGAGAACTATGCACCTAAATGATCGTTCAATTTGATAAAAGTTAAAGAGCACGTTATCACATAATACTCAGAGGTCTAAATCATATTACACATTAGAGCAACATGTATAGTTGAAAAGCCAATATCAAAACCAGCTGGGGGTCAATAATAGTTCTTATTTTATAGGAAGGCATCCTTGGTATCACCAGAGTACTCATTCCGTTCTACTCCACTAAACCCTGGGTTAGTTCAGTTTACAAACCAGTCGTTTCGCCTTCGTTTTTATATTCATGTCCATTTACTAAATGATTATGTAAAAAATGCATATATTTCTAATTCATTGTATTATCAAAATCTAATTTGAAATAAGTATAACATCAATATGTTTGACTTTTGTTATTATTATTACTATTCTTCGTGTGGACGCTAAAACCCATTTCTCCCTCCCTCTCTTTTCTGCTCCATCTGGACATACCAAGACGGACATAAGTTATAAACACGAAAACATAACCAGTGGCGGATCCAGGATTCTTTTGAGGGGGGTGACAACCTCGTTTTTTTTCTCACCGACCGCGGAGTGGGGGTACCGCAGGCACGCACCCGAGCCCGAGTGCCGTAGGCGCGAGCAGTAGCGGAGGTATGGGGGGTTGGTCTCCCCCCAGAAAATTTTAAAAAATTATCATCGATTTCCTCGCATCGGAGCCATAACGAACAATGATTTCTGTTCGTCGACAATGTTTCATTTCGTTGACGATTTTCAAAATTTGAAGAATAAATTTCGAAATTTAAATATGTTGATTATTGTGAAATTTTGCATACATCAAAGATAGTGCGGACTGTACGTACAAAGAAGTTGCCACATTCACGGAAAAGTTGTCAAATTTACTTTTTCGGTCAAAGTTTGGTTAATATTCATGATTTTCGGGCGGAAGGATAACATAGTTAAGAGGCTTGTTACCGCGATATGTGCGGTTTGACTTCACAAAGAATGGATCGGCTTGTAGTATTTACGCAACACAAAAGGTACGGAAAAAAGAAAGCAGAATTTCTATTACTTGATAATCTAAGGAGGGTGGATGACGGTATATATTAAATCCCATGTAAACTTTAAATGTATGTTAAAGTTATATTTTATTGGCCAGCTTATACTTTAAAGGTAGCAGCATTTCTTAATAAGGTCACATCTTTATTCCATATTGAAATATTGTCTAAAATGCACAAAGATTTACACACATCATTTCGACTTTAATTATCACATTAGGGTTCTGTATGTGAATTTAATTTTGTTTAAAATAAAAATACTTTTAATTGTATATGGTCTTAATCACCAGCAGAGTCACCAGTTCACTATCTGTCTCTTAAACATCAGCAGTCACCACGGTATCAGTTGCCTCTTAAACATCAGCAGAGTCACCAGTCCGTCGTCTGTCTCTTAGACATCAGCAGAGGTTTCTTTGATTGGCATTAAATAATAACACAAGGTAAAATTTCATGGATACACAATTAATGGGTTTGATACTAAGAACACTAGCAGAGGCATCAGGGTATCAGTTTCTTCTAAAACACTAGCAGGGTCACCAGTCCATCCGTTGCCTCTTACACATCAGCAGTAACCAGCCCGTCAGTTGCCTCTTAAACATCAGCAATCACTATCCCATCAGTTGCCTCTAAAACAGCAGTAGAGTTAACAGGGTATCACTTGCCAACTACTCAACAACTTATTTTATCATCTGATTAAAGGTACATTTAAATAATAAATGTCAACACGGGGAGGCAATCAAGTATTTCTAAGGAATTGCTATTGACTTGTTTCTCTTGGTCAGTTTGTAGTGGCATGTCAATGCTTCTTGCAACAAAATAAATGTGGCAACTTTTGTGGACTTTACAGACTTTGGCCGTAAGTTCCGTTGTCTGGCAAAGTACTTTTTAAAGTAGTTCTTAACATGATCTTGTACAGAAGAACAAAAGAACAAATCAGCTAGTAGCGGAGCATAAATGGCGCGCATTGGAATATCGAATACTAGCTGAAATGTTTCAAACCATCTTCTGAAATACCAACGCCCTACATGTTAATATTTTAAAGTTGCTTTCCCGGGTACAAACTGTGTGATATGGTGATATATTAGGACTCAAAACCTATTCAAACTAATTTATCATAATTTATCATAATTTTGCTTCAAATCCGTCTCAAAACACTGTAATAGCCACGTATACCCGCTATGAAAATCGATCAAAAGAGCCCATGTTTGCGTCAGGGGATTACCCTTCTCCGTCCCTATGGCAACCGCGGGCGGAGACGGGTGAGAATTCATTGCATACACATTTATTACAAATATCGAATCCTAATGGAATTCTCGGATTATCCACTGCCTGTGTCCTTTTCCGTGATTTTTATCTCAGAAAGTGTTGTAGGCCTGACTCTTTATAGAGAGAGAGAGAGAAATGGGGTTTAACGTCCACTCAACACAAACTAGGTCATTTCGGGACTAACTTATTGTTTCATTTTATTTTAATAATTCGCTTGCGTGTAGGGGTCTTTAGCAGTGGGAGGAAACCGGGGTGCCCGGAGGAAACCCACGAGGTTGAGAAGGCGCCCCTATCTCCATGCCACATACGCTCACACCATGGCTCGAAACCACAGCCGCAAGCCAGAGGTGACCGGCCAGCTAGGGGTCGAAGCGCGGCACTCTAGACCACTAGGCCATCCCAACCCCCCTGACTCTTTATAGAGTTTATCGACATGTACACAATGTGCTCGTGCAATCTTCGACGTCACGCGTGGGTATAGCCCTAATCGTCGGGCTGTCGATTAGGGGAACCCTTACATTTTTGTCTTGTATACGCTCAATGAGTATTTTTCAGGGAATCCAATATTTTTCTAGTAAGATTGGATATCTCTACTTTCCATATATATACCAAAATTGCCATACTTTTATTGGCAATAACCACCCAATAAATACTTTGCTGGGAACCCATCTTTAACACTTCCCACCTAACCATGCCATAATTTATTATGTAATGGAAAACGCGCCTGGGGTTATGTTGGGGAAAGAAAGACCCAAGGAAAGACCCCGGAGTTACATTGGGGAAAGAAAGTCCCAAAGAAAGACCCTGAGATGATAGAAAAACTAAGGAGGCTAATCTGAGGTTTTTCGATCGAGTGTTTCTTTCTGAGACAGATTCATTTGGTATACAACAGTAAAACTGGTTGATACAGAAAGATGGGACTGGTTCGTACAGAAAGATGGGACTAGTTCGTACAGAAAGGAAAGACTGGTTGGTAAAGAACGGAAGGACTGGCTGGTAAAGAACGGTAGGACTGGCTGGTAAAGAACAACAGGACGATTCGGTACAGAACGGTAAGACTGGTTGGTACAGCCAGGTAGGACATTGACACCCATTGAAGTTTTTATTTAAGGATTTATATGAAACCGTGAGAAAGGTCTCTCACCTTTATCGTATCTGCTATGATCTTTACTCACCTTCTATGGATCCAATCTTTAGTATAATAGTATGTCCTAATTTCCCGACCATTCTTTTATTGAAATAAAAAGTTCGTATTAATTGTGTGATAAATATTGTAGGTTGTTTTGATGATCAGTCAAGCAATCACAGTTGAATATCTTAATGTTTTGACCGATCACATTCCTAAAGTTATGGGCTTTCTATTATAAAATAATCTTTTGCGCACAAATTTTCAATTTTGACGTGTTATTACAGAGTATGTGAAAATGAAATGAAGTGGGGTTTAACGTCCTACTCTTCTGCACCTAACCTGGGATAATGGAATACGGGCATACGCCATACAGTGTGCTATGAGGGAAATTTTTGCCCGGACAGCGGTGCTACGGCCTACTTTTATATTGAATTTCAACTGCCAAGGGATCTTTTCCCTGCACGCCAATGCGTACACGGGACCTCTGTTTTTGTCCTATCCGAACGACTAGACAGCTGTCCTTGTCAGGCCCTCCACTCACAGGCCCGTAGCTAGCGGGGCGCCCATAATGACATGAATGGGCCGCAAATAGTACATAATGCTGAATCAGATTTGTTGGGCGCCCACAACTTGTTCAATGGGGCTTCAAAAACGGCATGATTTTTGGGGTGCCTCATCCCAGAGGGACGTCCATAATGCCGAGATCATATGTGCGTACACATTAGGCACCCAAAACGGCGTGTTAATTTTCAAAATTCAAACGATATAATGTGTGGGGTGCCTCATCCCGGAGTGGCGCCCATAATAACGAGATAATGGGCGTCCATAATATAATGCTAGTGAGATTAGTTAGGCGCCCATAATATAATGCTAGTGAGATTAGTTCAAACTGATCCCGCAGTGAATATTCGCTTGGCCGCTACAATCACTGATAAGCATGACATTGACGAGGCTTAATGAGTACGGCATATTAACTTTTTTACTCCGACAAATTAAATTCTTAAACATTTTTTTGAGGTAAAAGAAAAATAAATAAAGACGTTTGAAGTATTTGTAGTTAAAAAATATTTCCTATTTAGTGTAAATGGGTATTAAAATGAGTAAAATGCATCATTTTGCCCGAAGCAGTTAGGTGTTTTAACAGTAAACATTGCACGAGCCGTTGAACCAATGACTACGAGGCGTGCAAGTAAACGCACGTGTTTTAGACAGCCATCCGTTACAGGGATATTTCGTTAGTAATTCTCTGTGAAACAGGTTGAGATTAGTTAGGGGACCACGAATGGATTGGTCGCCGAAAATGGCGTGATAACTTCAAAATTGTAACAATTCGCACTCTAACCAAATCCGCACTTTTCATTATTCTCATATCCAAGTATCATAATACGCCAATATCATAAATTCAGCTTCAAAATTGAAATTTTCCGTCATTTTCAGGTGCAAACCCTATTTTCCAAAATTGTCGGGGTGGGGGGGGGGGGGTAGGCAATCTGACTTTTCGGGCAGACGGGTAAAGTGAAAACAAAAATATTTCATCTGGTTGGCAAAATAAAGTGCCCGAAATCTTTTAATTGTATACAGCGAATTTGTACTAAATTGATTATGGATTAAAACATTTTGTCTGGAACCACCCTACTTTGTGCAACATTTTTCGGGCATTGATTATTTTTTGTGAATTCAACTACTACAATGGCCCGTGAAATCCCTCTCTGGCGAGCAACATGACAGCCCTTCGTTTAATCTGGGTCTTCCCTAAAAATTTTGGACAGTGATTTAAGGTATTGTATCCGTTTAGATATCCGCGTCGCACGCAATTACTTTTTTTGCAACATTCTGCTACATATGCACTGGTTAATTGGGTATAATGAAATCGTTACGTTATATAAACATGTTTGGTCTAATTTAGATTCATGTTTAAAGCGTAATGGCATTGTTACGCAGTTAGCTTTTGGTTGTTAATCGGACTATTGACCAGTCATAATTCTGAACAGAAATTTGCTTCCATTACAACAGTGTTAAATGGGATTAGCTCTAATCAAACGAAACACTGCTAGGAGTATGGTACGCCACCGAAGGTAAGCTATATTGGACCACATTTAATAGCATGAAAACATGTTTGCGGCAGTCAAAATTTGCTCCCGACGGCCCCGTCTCCGTGGAATATAAACGATTGATTGGAATTCGTCTCGGCCATCTAAGTTAGGCTATATCAGACCATCTACTGTTTCAGAGACTGAAATATCAAGAAAACGCGTTTGAGGTCGTCAAATTTTCCCACTAAACGTACGGCTAACCCCGTACGCCTATGCAGAGCACTATATAAACCCTTCCGCGGTGTAGGGACATTGGCGCCCCCAGAAGCCCCATCGGCGCCCTCGAAAGCCTTTGCCCCCTAACAATTTTGGGCTAGCTACGGGCCTGGCCCTGCATCACTGACAAGGGAAAACCACGCCGAAAAAACTAGATGAACGTTTCTCGGCCAGTGCAACAGAGTATGTATACACCTGTTGTGAATAGGTACAATACATCAATCATAGGTGTGCCTCATTTAGACGAAATATTAAAACTCAGCCATCCATTGATTAACAACCCTCAACTTAAAGGAGCTAAATCACTAATATTTGAGACCAAGAAATTGCCAAAAATGGGTCGCAATGCATATAATAATGTAATATGAATGTATACAAACTGATTTACATTCAATCATTTTCGTTTGTACTCTAATTTCAAATCAGTTATGTTCGGCGAAATACGCCAGAAGTTTCAATCGAGTGACTATTTCGAGTGTCGGGTTATTCCAGTTTACATACGCCGTTTGACTTGGTGCAATGTGTCTAGCCTCGTTCCTCGAGTCTCTTGCTAGAACTGGGGCTGAAACCAGTGGTAAAATGTTTATTTTGTTTTAAATATTGGATATCAAAAGCACATCTTTTCCCTGTAAAATGACAACATCAGTGATGATTTAAATTGACAAAGCATTCGTGTTTTGAATGCCGAAAAACTTTGGACGATACTGATGAGTTAGAGACTTAGCTACTTTAATGGTGGATTGTTCAAGAGCTCAATGGGCCTATTGCAGATCTTACTTGGGGTAGGATCCCGTCTTCATTAGCCCAGTTCGGAGCAGAACAGTAGGACGTTAAACACGATTTCATGTCAGTTCATTTCGTCAAGGAGAGAGAGAGAGAGAGAGGGAGAGAGAGAGAGAGGGGGGCTAGCATATGGTTACCATATCACCCCGACAAGACGGAGAGTGAAATGGGTTAAACGTCCACTCGACACAAACTAGGTCATTTCTGGCCTAACCTAAACACATGGTTCAGCTTTATTTCGCCGAACTGAGAAGTCAGTTTATATGAATAATATAATATTATGTGATATCATTCATGTTGGTATTCATTCTTTTCAAGTCTATGCTCCACGTGTATATTAATAATTACTCTATTCATGTTATTTCAAGTGATACGCGTGTGTTGTGCTATACACATGTTCAGTTTATATAATACTCAGGCCCGGATCCAGGATTTTGTCGAGGGGTGGTGGGTGGCATACATACCGACCGTCCGACCCTAAACAGAAACTAAAATCTGGGAATCCCATTGCTAGCTACAGGTGCTGGTCTGAACAGTGTCGACCAGTCTCACTGGGGCTGAGAAGGGCCACGCCCCCTGCCCCACCCCCTCCTGGATCAGCGCCTAATACTTACTTATATACTAATACATACATCGATTTGGATCATAACACATACACCTCCATGTAAAGCTAAATTATGATGTAGATTAACATAGGCTATGTCTGAGTTTTTTTCCGGTCATCGAATTTAATATCCTTATTACGCTGCGTACTATAAACGGGGAGGTTGGGTGGCCGAATGGTTAGTGTGCGCGGCGCACTGTATCATACAGCCTGCCATTGAGTCTTCTGGCGTGGTTTCGAATCCCCAGTTGTACGTGGCAAGGAGTAGGGTCGCCTGTCCAACCTCGTGGGTTTCACCCGGGTACTCCGGTTTCCTCTCACTGCTAAAGACACCTACGCGCAAGCGAATTATTGAAATAAAATTAAAACCATATGTTAGTCCCGAAATGACATAGTTTGTGTCGAGTGGACTTCAAACCCCATTTCGCTCGCTCTCGCTCTCTCTCTCTCTCTGGGTACTAAACGGGGAAGCAAATGGGATGGGTTTTCTTTTAATATGCATGTATTTATTGTATAACAACTATAATAATAGTAATAGTTAAATTCCTGCCCCCCTCCCCCTCCCCATTGATTCTATACATCACTGTTCCTATTTAAATTCTGATTCAAAGACAGGTCCCATTTCGTTTCGTTTTTTATAGTTCAAAATTTCATTTTACTTGTCTTTACTACACCAGGATCTGGAAGAGTTGTTATCATTGACGTGTTCTGGATGAGGTGAGGTATTAGCCAATGAAACGGTCTGTTACGGCGACTTTTATGCGTGTTTTGCACGGAACTTTGGGTAATCCACGAGTAACATCTATGCTGATTGGTTAATCAAGTATCTGGCGTCATAGGGTCAAAAGCCGTTCGTATGACCTCTGACTTGACCCATCGGAACAACTGGTCAGATCTACATGTAGTGTAGGCCGTCGAAAGTATAAAATACGAAAAGAAATAGGACCTGTGTTTTAAGCAGATTGTTTCAAGGCGACATTTCGTAGAATATTCTCCCAACGTCATCAAGCTATTTGTAATGATTAGTGGGGATTGGTTGACTTAGAGTTGGGTCATTGAACCGTACATTAAATAGTTAACACATTAGACATTGAAGTTTAAAACCGGTCAACTTCTTTCAGCAGGTCTGCGTCACAATTATCTCATTCATATCAAGACTTTGAGATACGCAGATAGAAGACTTGTTTTGCTGTTTCGTATGAAAATCTAGAGACATCCACTGAATAGAACATTTAAAAAACTGGGATTTACGGTTATCAGGTGAGTCTATGGTTAATTGGTGATATACTTAGTGTCTCAACACAAACCCAGGATTAACATATATAGTTCAATTGTATTCCAATAATTCACTTGCTCGTAGTGGTCTTAAGCAGTGGGAGGAAAGCGCGGTTGTCATAATGTATGGAGCTTCTTACTTTAAAAGTCTAGTATTATATTTATTGTAATGTATATATAGTATATTATGCTTGGTATTATTATATTTATTGTAATATATATTTAGTATATTTTGTCTGGTATTTTGTGCCATTCACAAAATATATCTATACATAATAATGGTCTTTGATCTCGGCTGTGTGGTATAGGCAAAACGGAACTCGTTTTAAACATATTTCAATTTCAGTCATTCATAGCCTTTAAAGGCCCAATACCACTCTTGCTGTGACTAAACAATATGTCCCAATCTTTATTCTGGTCAACAAATTGTATTATTTTACAATATTCCAATTAATTTATGATACAAATTTCATCTTAACACACCTAATTCAAAAAATTGGAAAAATTCAACTAAATGATTTGAAAAGCCTAACGTAAACCTTTTCAAGTGTGACTTAGATTTTAAAATATTTTCGAACCCTCTGGACAAGTGAAATAGGATGTAATGGATGAATTACACAACAGGTAGGACACTTAAACATCTGGTACTTAAAATAAGGCTATTAATTATTTTCTGGATCTGAAGAGCCATCAAGAGTGTTATTGTCCCTTTAATGCAGTTGTTGACTATATGATGAATGGGGGTCAAGCGACACCTGTGTCTGATTTAGGCATGTACAAGACAAACTACACAAACTACACGTAGATTGTTCTTTAAATTGCGTAAATGGCTGACGCCAGACAGGGTAAGCTTACTCTTCTAGACACATGTTACCACTGTTTGTTGTGTATTTCGTACACGGTGAACAGTCCATTTGCTGATTACACTAGTTTGCCTCGACCGTTTTATAGGACTTCGAATTTTGACTAATGGTTTGGATTGTTCGTACTTGGTTTTATTTTATGATTAATAATTTAAAAACATTGAAATATTGCCAGTCAAATAGTAGGACGTATTAGTATCACAAGTATCAATAAAATCCTGAACGGCATTTAGCAATTAAGCAAAATAAAAACACAGCATAAAGTATATTGAAACAATCACTGGTTCGTACACGAATAGAGCTCACTTTAATTGTGACATCATAGATGTTATGGCTTCCCTTTTTTCACTATATAGATTACCTTTCAGTTTACTATTTTCTTGTCTACGATATCACTCTAGATGGAAGTGGGCGTTAAACTCCAGTAACGAACGAACGAATTACTACTTTGTTTGTCTGCGATATCACTTCGGTGGAAGCGGATGTTAAATAAAGCTATTTCACACACAATACTAATTTATTTGTTTGCGATATCACTTCGATGAAAGCGGACGTAAAATAAAGCTATTTCACGCAGTACTCTTTTGCACTTAAACTCTAGTCTACAGTAAACACTAGACAAACCTCGATATCGCCAGTGGGGATCACGTGGTTAAGTGGGTGTACAATCTCTGCATTGGCCGAGAAAGTTCTTTAAGATTTTCCGGCGTGGTTTGCCCTTGTCGGTGATGCAGAACGGAGGGTCTGACAAGGATAGCTGTTTAGTTGTTCGGATGGGACAAAAAAAACGAGGTCCCGTGCACACATTTGCGTGCACGTAAAAGATCTCTTGGTAGTTGGAATTCGATATAAGAGTAGGCCGTGTCCTCATAGCACACTTCTATTAGCCCAGGTTAGGTGTAGAAGTGTATGACGTTAAACCCCATTTCGTTTCGTTTCCCCAGTTGTCTGATTCTGTTCCATTCCAATAATTCCATAGACCATCCATGGGAGAGACAGTATTTATTCAAATTATCTGCCTGACGATTGTGCTATTTTTATTGATCAATAAAATGATAAACTTGATAGCATAACGACTTACTACAGCCTGTTTTGACTGCGATAAAAACATTTTTCTCACCCAAAACAAGGACATGTCACTTCTTTTGTATTAAATTTCTTGCAAACTTTGTCGGAATCGAGCGAACACGCAGCCATTTTGTTGCGAAAGTAAACGATAAGATTAAGACTGGTTTGTTAACTGTTTTTAGATTGGTTCGTAGAATCAAACTGCGATCAAGGGCAGTTAATTCGAATACGTGAATATATATCCCAGGATAAGCCCAGGGTATAGCATATTCCTGAAGCAATGGCGCGAGAAATCCCTCTCTTACCATTGCTGGATAGAAGTCATATTCTTGAAATTGTGCGGGGCGTGTCTCTTTTTAACGTCCAATCAAATCCCTCCTCTCTTCTCGCATTCGGCATAATTTTCAAAATGGCCCACGAAGAAAACATGTTGGCACTGGATAATCGAGCATAATAAATTTCGCGGGTTATGACGTAAACAAGTCGCGATTGTCACTAGATACATTGCGGTAACATATTTTGAGGTCTGGTTAACCCCGTTATTTTTTGTTACAATGTAGGTCATTGGTTGGTAATGGCACTACTGACCAATAATAATTTAGCACAACAATGTTCACTCAAGATAGCAGTGTGAAGTGGATTAGTTCTAATCAAACGAAACACTGCGCAGGAGTATGAGGGTATAGTGGAGTAGACCACTGAGTATACCGAGATTGAACACTAGACCACATCTACTAATCGGGAAAAGAGCCGTATGATTGTTGATACCAACTACATTTAAATAATGGATTTTATGTTATAGAAAATGGCCGCCTGTGAATATGAAGTTCGTCTGTCTGGTTGTTTAAACGGAGCTGCAGCATGTTTAGCTTTATCTATAGCTCGAGAATCTGGATTATTAAAAGTTTTTACGGAGCCACATGAACCAATGACAATTCCACAGATAGCATCTAAAACTAATCTTAAAGAACGGTAGGTCTATCATACTGTTGTTACAGATAGCTTCTAAAACAAATCTTTAAAAAACGTAAGTCTACAATACCATGCCACTTGTGGCTTCTAAAACTATCAACAAAAATTATTGGGTTGCCTGTCAATATCAAGCGCCATTTTGGATCCCAACTATGACGCCATAAAAATTATGACGTCATGGCGTCATATAGCTTTACTTAAAGATACATTATGGGAGATAAGATAAAGAGTTTCCAGTTTTCACTATAATAGTTAAAAACTAAATAGTGTAAAGGTAATTTGCTGAAAATTTAGTCAAATTGATTCACTATTAGCCGAGAACGAAGCGAGTGAAAAATATTCACATAGACTCGGTCATCATTACTAAAATCATTAATATAAACAGCATAGTCTCGATTATCCACTTGATTGTTTTAATTATCAATGGCCGTTAAGTGGCATAATTTATTATCAATCTCCCAAACAGAGTTGTCTTCCCTTGCAGTCCACACTAACGAATGCTTGATAGAGCGAGACTTGCGTGGAGAATGATAATTTATAGGAATTTAATCCGCCAACATCGAAGGCTAGCCTTGACATCAAGAGTTTTTTTATGGTCTGGATAAGTTAATTAATGTCTAAATGCTTATTTAGATAACATTTCAGGTCTAAAGAAAGACCTGTAATAAGCAGATTTTGCCCTTGCATAATGCTATTTTAACAAAAAGTTTTTTTTTTCTTGGTATATTGTTTTACGGAATACAATTTATCCTAAACAAATTGCAAAAGAAAAGTTCGGATAGAGTCTCTAAACCATGGTATACTCCCCCCCCTCCCCAAGATGTATCATGTAGTTCAAACAGTCTCCATGTTTACGGAGTTGGGATAAACCATGGTTTTGTAAATTGGAGGTCAATCGTCAAATGAATTTTAATTTTACAATATTTGTTAATCCTGAAAGGACATAGTTTCTCTTAAAATAGCATTATGCAAGAGCAAAATCTGCTTATTACAGGTCTTTCTTTAGGCCCGAGATGTTATCTAAATAATCAATTAGACATTAATTAACATATCCAGACCATAATAAACTCTTAAATTCAAGGCTAGCCTTCGATGTTGGCGGATTGAATTCCTATATGCCGCTTAATGGCCGTTGATAATTAAATCAATCAAGTGGATAATTATTATTAGAGACTATGCTGTTTATATTAATGATTTGAGTAATGATGACCGAGGCTATGTGAATATTTCAAACGCTTTTTTTCTCGGCTAATAGTGGACCAATTTGACTGAAATTTTCAGCAAATTACCTTTACACTATCTAGTTTTTAACTATTATAGTGAGAACTGCCATCTCTTTAGCTTATCTCCCATAATGTAACTTTAATGAATATATTGTTAACTCGCTTAAAATATATGGATGCAATAGATTTGTTGTAGGAAGGTCTAGGTACACAATGTGAACCACACATAGATGTTTTATGCCAGTCATATATATATGTATATTATATATATTTTTAGGTTTCACGTCGAGCTGAATAAAGTACATGTAGTACATGTACTTTATTCAGTTCGACGTAAAACTTAAAAATATATCGACACAGTTGGTTTAACTTGAATACACGTGTATGTACCTTTCGGTTGAATCATATCATAAAAATATCTTATTTCATAAAGTCTTTGTCGACATTAAGGTGTACTTGTTCTATTGTTCCTTTGTTGGGATGAGTGAAACAAACTCGAGACAATTTGTAACAAATCTGATATATCTTTGATACTGGCTGAGCATCAGAACATCATTCTTTTCATTGGAAACGGTGGGGGGGGGCAAATACCCAAAGGAGTCGGACAAACTCGAAATACTTTGTATATTACCAGGTATATACAAGAGTTATTGGGTTGCCTAGTAACGTCAAATATTATAGAAGTTGATAAAGCATCAGTAAAATATTTTGTACCAGATGAACTCAGATCAACTCTTGGTGGTAAACTGTATTCTCTAGAATTATTGGACTACGCTTCGGCACGTAAAGAAGACGTTAAAGCTTGTTTAGCGATTGGTGGACCAAAAGGTAAGCAATTCATAGATCGTATCGGGTAATGGAATGAAATGGGGTTTAACGTCCCACTGTTTTGCTCCTAACCTGGGCTAATGAAGACGGTCATGCGTCATACAGTGTGCTATGTGGGACATTTTGCCTGGGAAGCGGCGCTTCGGCCTATTCTTATACCGAATTCTAACTGATAAGGGATCTTTTACGTGCACGCCAATGTGTACACGGACCTCGGGAGTTTTTTTTATCCCATCCGAACGACTCTCCTTGTCAGGAAATCGGGTAATATGCCTGTCTCTATATTGTTGAATACAAGGTAAACCTAGTCTACCTCGTGTGTGACCTCAATCAGAAATGATAGCTCGAATCCGATATCTACTAGTCAGTGGTTTAAATAAATGCGCCGGAACATGACCGGGGCCACGAGAATTCTTTTGAAAATTTGTGATATGACGCCAAAAATCCAAGATGGCAGCGATGACGCCATAGTCAGTTCCAGAGGCATCTGTTGTATAGTACGGTGGTAATTGTAAGAACGATGTTCCTTTCAGCGGTTCAACTTTAACAATATTATGGGGGCAACGGGGGTTAAGTCAGTAGGACGTTGGCAGGATGTTCGTGTTCGATAACTCCACCTGCTGAGAAAGTTCGTCGGGATTTTCCGGGGTGCCCCCCCCCCCCCGTGTCAATGGTGCAAGTCACGGGACCTGGTAATGGACAACGTATAGTCGCTCGGGTGGAACGAAAAATCGAGGTTCCGTGCACGAAAAAAACCCTTCAGGCGCGGATCCAGAGGGGGGGGGGGTCCAGGGGGTCCGGCCCCCCCTCTGCTCAGACTTGAAAATATTTTATGCGATTTTATTGGCGATTTTTAGACGTGTAATTTTGGAATTTACCTTCCGGAAATACGTCAGAATGCACCAAATTGAATCTAATTTACCAAATGTTTCCCCGTTAATCGATTGAGTGCAATTAGTTGAGCAATTATCAAACTTAGACCCCCCCCCCCCCTGCCAAAAATCCTGGATCCGCGCCTGCCCTTGGTAGTTGAAATTGTAGGTCGTACCGCCGATATCCGGAGAAAATTTCCCTCATAGCATATGCGGATTTTGCCCATCTTTATTAGCCCATTCGGAGCCGAACATTAACCCAAATTTCTTTCATTTATAAATATTAAAATTAATGTTTATGGACATTAACCCAATAAAAGTATTCTTGTATATTATTGCAGGGTTTATCGCGCAGACAAAACCTGGCTACGCCGATCTGCAGAAGAAATTCCGATGTACAGATATGGATATTGTGATCCAAGAGGAATTCTTTCACCACACACCGGATATAGAAAGAAAATTAGGTCAAGTAAAAATGAAAGTAGATGGGATTAAATAAAGACTAATTTTGTCCTGTTTACCCGAATTATTGGTCACTCTATTAACATGGACCACAGTTTTATAGTACCATTCCAATGCCGGTTATTTGACACACAGAGATGTCCAAATTAGTTTAAAGTTACATTCCCGCGTACAAACCGGGCTATTTGGTGATATATACTGAGCGCCATAGAAAACGCATCACTTAGTTTTTCGTGTAACAAAATGATCCTGTAAACGTATTTTATTTATTTTGCTTCGTATTGTGAACAATATTCAAAACCAAAAGTACGACAAAGATGGTTAATTGTCAGTAGCGCGCGTGTCCTACACTGGCTCTTAGTAAGAGTCTTACGCACGCTGTGCAGCAGAATTAACCGTCTTTGTCGTACTTTTGGTTTTAACTCCTCTGACTTTGTACCGTTGATTACAGATTAAACATCCATAAGTGTACAAATGTGTTGTTATTGATGTGTTCCCATTTGAATATTGTTCACAATAAGAAGCAAAATAAATAAGATATGTTTACAGGATCATTTTGTTATACGAAAAACTAAGTGATACGTTTTCTATGGCGCTCAGAATATTTGGACTAAAAACATATTCAAAACTAATTAATTTATCATAATTTTGCTTCAAATCCTACTCAAAACATTGTAATTGCCAAGGAATACCCCTGCTATAAAAAAAATCAATCAAAAGAGGTCATGTTTGTGTCTGGCGTGGTTTCGAATCCCCGGTTGAACGTGGCAAGGAGTATAGGGTCGCCTGTCCAACCTCGTGGGTTTTCTCCTGGTACTCCGGTTTCCTCCCACTGCTATAAGACCCCTACACACAAGCGAATTTTTTAGATAAAATTAAACCATATGTGTTAGTCCCGAAATGACCTATTTTGTGTCGTGTGGACGTTAAACCCCATTTCTCTCTCTCAAGTTTGTGTCACGTGACTTACCTCTCGGGGGGGGGGGGGATTCACTGCATACACAAGACGATGGTGTCTGTAATCGCTGACTATTTATAACAAATATCTAATCTTTATTTAATTCTTGGGTTATCCACTGTCGGCGTCTTTCTCCGTGATTTTTATCTCAGAAAATGTTGTACATCAAGCACTCAATATCGGTGTGCTACCTTCGGCGTCACGGTTTGCAGATATTCCTGATTAGGGGGAACCCTTACATTTTTGTCCTGTAAACGACCCATGCGATTTGTGGGGGGTGAATCCAGTATTTTTCTAGTAAGATTGAATATTTCTACTTTCCATATACCAAAATTGCCACATTTTTAATGGAAATAACCACGCGATAAATACTTTTCTGGGAACCTATCTTTAAATTATTGTTGTATTTTTTTTTAGAGCGTGGAATAAATGTTCTGGAGATTGGTTGTGGATTGGCTTCTATAATTATAGAACTAGCCAGCAGATATCCTAACAGTAGATTTATAGCATGTGACTATTCAGCAAAAGTTATTTCAAACGTCACTAAAACTATTAAACGGAGGGGTCTGAAGAACATCAAAGCTAAGAAAGTTGACCTTCATCATCTTCCGAACAAATGGGCGGAAAGGTTTGACGTAGCTTATATACGTTATGCGCTACATGATCTAGGTCAGCCGGTTCAAACTGCAACAGAGATGGTTAAAGAACTAAAAGATGGCGGTGTGATGCTAGTGGTAGAAATATTTCTCAAGGGAGATAACCACCGTGAAAATAAAGAAGAACCTAATGCACCGCTACTATTTATGTTGAGTGCATCGGTGTGTGTTCCTGAAAGTTTGTGCCAAAAAGGGGGTATTGGACTTGGTAGCACTTCGGGCATGAAGTCTCTGAAAAACATTATTTATCAATCCGGAATTCCAGTTTACAATATAAGGGCGTACGAACTTGGTGCTATCCCGAATGCGTGTAAGTTCGTCTGTCGCAAATGAAGGTTTTAATACGCATGAAGACAGATTGTTTCCACATAATCTCGAGTAAAGTAGAACATCCAGGTGCACCTCAAATTTCATCACATCAATCATATCAATTGAGAAACTCTGATAATATTAAACAAATAAACTGTAGAACCTCACACTATCAAAACTCTTTTTTTCCCGTCAGTTATCAAAGATTGGAATAATCTTGCTAGCGAAATACGAGATTCACGAACACTATCACAATTTAAATCAAAGCTAAGGCAAAATAATTCTGTACAGCCAGCACCCGAGCTCTATTGTATAGGCAATAGACAAAATCAAATTATCCACTGTAAATTAAGAAATCTCAAAAGTGATTTAAAATTTCACAAAACGTTAATGCATATATCAGATGACCCTATTTGCCATTGTGGAAATGCTATAGAGGATTGCGAACACTTTTTCTTTCATTGCCCATTATTTCTAAAAGCTAGAAAAGAAACAATTGATAAACTTCTGACGAAAAACCAAAACAGTCAGTCTTTACTTTTCGGGCAAAAAAGTAATACATATGATGAAAATGCTAAAATTTTCAAAACTGTTCATAAGTACTTGGATATTACAAAACGTTTCTGTTCGTAATCATACAAAATTTTACATTTAAATGATGCCAGTACCGTGTAAATGCCATTGAGTATCTTTCTTTTTCTTCTTTTATCTGTATTAAATGAAGCTCAAAATTAGTAAATGGTTACCTTCTTTCCGACTGACAACGGTTTATATTTTCAATTAAAATTAATACGCTGAAGACGACAAAGAAATAAAAATAGTACCCCCCCCCCCCCCCCCAAAAAAAAACCCAACAACAACATTTGTCGATGTGG
Source organism: Patella depressa (assembly GCA_948474765.1). Lineage (NCBI taxonomy): Eukaryota > Metazoa > Mollusca > Gastropoda > Patellidae > Patella > Patella depressa. Next base: position 9,481,845 of record OX419721.1, read on the forward strand.
TGTTGATAGCCCCCCCCCCCCTTTATTATTTTTGTTTCTTATTGTGTGTGAGCTTAAAGGGACATTCGTGCGTATCTGATCTGAAAATAACTTTACTGAACCAAAGCAATCAAAGCATATATTGAAGTACAACATATGAAAACAAATCAACTTTGTTTGTTAACAAAATATCAAGATATAAATATTTAGTATTCCCCTCGTGAGAATGTCCCTTTAAGAAACCCAAAATTATCATCCTAATTGTACATAATATATGTTTTATACTAATATCTGTGTTAATATTATGGCTGCCAGTTGTAAATATATTAAAGATCCGTTTTAGGAAGCGATTTTATATAAGCTGATAAAGCTTGTTATCGTATCCTATATTCATTATATAAATTTTGTAAATCTAAATGAATAAAATATTGTTTAAAAAAAAAAAATCCAGGTGCACATAAACTTCACAAAGACTAGGCTGGCGTACGATAAAGAAGCTACTTGTAAATCGCTAATATTTGGGGCCTAGAAATGCACACAAATGGGTCGCAACTCATATAATAATGTAATATGAATGTATATAAACTGATTTACTTTCAGTCGTTTCTTTTTTTACTATATTTAATATCTGGACTTCTCGCTCCCTCGTGTTCTTGCACTCTAGCTTCGTCACAATCTCGGGGATGTGGGATGGCCTAGTGGTCTAGAGTGCCGCGCTTCGACCTCTAGCTGGCCGGTCACCTCTGGCTTGCAGCTGTGGTTTCGATCCCTGCTGTGAGCGTATGTGACGCCTTCTCAACCTTGTGGGTTTCCTCCGGGCGCTCCGGTTTCCTCCCACTGCTAAAGACCCCTACGTGCAAGCGAATTATTGAAATAAAATGGATCTATATATTAGTCCCGAAATGACCTAGTTTCTCTCTCTCGTCACAATCTCGCTCCCTCGCGTTCTCGTCTCGGAAGTGCAGGGTGTGCGCATGTCCACTGACTACCGTATTGGCACGTGTGTTTGCACATGTAGGCCTATTCAAATAGACGGAATGTTTGGGGGTTTAGACACTTTTATAGTCTTAACCAATTTTAATCTCTTCTTGCACAGATAGCAATGTATTAAGTACTCGATTTTAAGTCTTCAGTCGAATCCTTCTTTGTTCTTAAATGTTCATCTGGTGTTTTTATGCGTGGTTCCCTCTTGTCAGTGCTGGCATTGGACAACGTATAGTCAGGCGCGGATCCAGGGGATTTTTTGGCGATGTCCGCCCTTTCCAGTGGTGTTGGGTGGGAGGCCTGGCAAGGGAAAACGTATAGTCGTTCGGATGGAATAAAAAAAAAAAGCTCATTGCAACGCATATTCCTGAAGCAACGACCCGAGAAATCCCTCTCTGGCCATTGCTGGAATAGCGTCTGTTTCTTGAACTTATGCGGGAGTGTGTCTATTTTTTCCGTTCAATGAAAGCTATCACTTAAGTACAGCAACATGACAGTCCTTCATTTAATCTGGGTCTTCCCTAAAACTTTGGACAGTGATTTAAGGTATTAAAAATGGTGAAAGTATGTTCGTTTCCAAACAGTATTCTTTACATTTCATTCGACTTGATAGCCTCGTTTGTCTCGCAATTAGTTTTACTGCAGTATTCTCCTATGCACGGGTTAATTATGCATAATAAAATCGTGAGCCATGACGTAACGTTATGTAAACATATTTGGTCAAATATTGGCACTCGTTTTAAATGTAAAGCTTTTGTAGGACAGCTAGTGATTGGTTGGTAGTCGGACTACTGACCAATGAAAATTTAAAACAACAATATCCACTTATAATAGCAGTGTGTAGTGGGATTACCTCTAATCAAACGAAACGCTGCGCGGAGTATGATTGCAACAATGTGTTGTTTTTATGGTCGACAATATTTTTACAGAGGGTGTGGCGAAAATTTTTAGAGGGGGTAGAATGTTATCATTGATTGAAGTGTTGTAATTTCAAATCCAAGCTTGTACCTGAAAAGGTGTAGGGCGCCTGTCCTTCCACTGCGAAAAACTCCAACGCAGAAATAAATGTTAGTTCCCAAATGACCTAGTTTGTGTCGAGAGGACGTTGACCCCCTTTTAGAGCAACTAATGGACTGGTGCCTCTGCTGGTGTTTACGAGGCAACTGATAGGTTGGTGACTGTTGGTGTTTAAGGGGCAACTGATGGGCTGGCGACTCGGATGTTTAAAGCTCCAATACCACTCTTGTTGTAACTGAATAATATGTCCCAATCTTCATTCTGGTCAACAAATTGTATTATTTTACAATATTCCAATTAATTGATGATATAAATTTCATTTTAACACACCTAATTTAAAAAATTGGAAAAATTCAACTTATTGATTTGAAAAGTCTAAGGTAAACTTGGATTTTAAAATATTTTCGAACCCTCTGGTTGATTTGAAAAGTCTAAGGTAAACTTGGATTTTAAAATATTTTCGAACCCTCTGGAAAAGTAAAATAGGATGTAATGGATAATTTACACAACAGGTAAGACACTAAAACATCTAGTACTTAGAATAAGGCTATTTTCTGGAGCTACCAAGCCAGCAAGGGTGTTATTGTCCCTTTAAGAGGTAACTAATACCCAGGTGAGTCTGCTGATGTTCTTAAAAGAGACAGCTGATACCCTAGTGACTCTGCAGGTGTATACGAGGCAACTGGTGGGCTGGTAACTCTGCTTAAGAGGCAACTGGTGGGCTGGTGACTGCAGGTGTATACGAGGCAACTCATGGGCTGGTAACTCTGCTGGTGTTTAAGAGGCAACTGGTGGGCTGGTGACTGCTGATGTTTACGAGGCAACTGATGGACCGTTGACTCTGCAACTGATAGGCTGATGAATGCTGATGTCTAAGAGGCTAGTGGTGGACCGGTGACTGCTGATCATGTTTAAGCGGCAACTGACACCCGGGTGACAGTTTGTCTTCTGATACCCTGGTGACTCTGCTGATGTTTAAGAGAGAGATGTTGAACTGGTGACTGCTGGTGTTTAAGACCATACTCAATTAAAAGTATTTTTATTTTAAACAAAATAAAGTTCACATACAGTATCCTAATGTGCTAATTAAAGTCGAATGATTTGTATACATTGTTGTGCATTTTAGATAATATATTTACATGAAATAAAAAATAAAATATAAACGACGGGACTCTGGCTTAGATTAATAAATGTTGCTACATTTAACGTTTAAGCTAGTCAATAAACCATAAATTCAACATTCATTTAAAGTTAACATGGGGGTCCAATATATACTGCTATCCATCTTTCGTAGATTTAAAAGAAATAGCAATTCTACTTTCTTTTCCGTATGTTTTGTGTTGCGTACAAGCCACTCCATTCTTTGTAAAGGCGCACATATCAAGGTAAGCAACCTCTTAACTCTGTTATCCTTCCGCCCAAAAATCAAGAATATTCACCAAAGTTTGATTGAAAATGTAAATTCACATTATGTAGCAAAACGTCGAAAGCAATCGCCTTGCAGAAGGCGGACTATAAATTAAAGAAAGTACATTCCAACAGTTCAAATGTTTATTTGCGACAGACGAATTTACAAGAAAGCGTGGCAAGTTCGTGGGTCTCTATATTGGCAGCTGGGATTCCTGATTGATAAATTATGTTTTTCAGCGACTTCAGTCCTGACGTGCAGCCTAGTCCGATACCCCCTTCCTGGCACAAACTTTCAGGAACACAAATTGAGGCACTCAAAATAAAGAGTAGTGGTGCACCGGGGTCTTCTTTATTTTCACGATGGTTATCTCCCTTGAGTACTATTTCTATGATTATCATGACACCGCCCTCTTTCAGCACTTTCACCATCTCCGTGGCACCTTTTAGCGGCTGACCTAGATCATGTAGCGTATCGCGGATATAAACGACATCAAACTTCCCCACCCATTCGTCCGGGAGTTGATAAAGATCAGCTTTCTGAGCCTTAATGTTCTTCAAACCCTTCTCCTCAATAGCTGTAGTAACGCATGCAATGGCTTCCGGTGAGTAATCACTTGCAATGAATCTACTGTTAGGATATCTACTGGCAAGTTCTATAATTACTGGACCCAATCCACAACCAAACTCCACAAAATCTATTCCAGTCTCTGAAAAATTTAAATGAATATGTCTATGAAAGTCTCTACACGTGTACATGTAAAATGGCTTCTCCCTCATTTACGTTCAAATTTACGAAATCACGTGACCGCAATGCACGACCGAGTTCTGGAAAGATTTATTTTGTAACTCTGTAAGATTCTCCGGGGTCTTAAACAAATAACCCAGTGAAATTTTGAACTACTAGAATCAACTCCCTGAAAAACAAATATAATGTTCTCTATGTATTATAGTGACTCTTCACTCGACAGACATAGTCAATCTATCTGGTCGTGACGAGCGGAACAATACGATAGAATGCATGAATGAGATAGTCTTTAACGTCCTTCTCCAATAGGGCTAATGAAAGCGGATATACGTCATACGCGTCTGCAATTGAATTCTAAATGTCAAGAGTTCTGTTACATGTACGTCAAGATGTAGCCTACACGAGACATTCGTTATCTCTTCAAATGCGGAAGACAAGACGCTGGCGGGACAGCCGAAATTGTTCCGGCAATACCATAAGCGAACCCTACACCTCCGATTCCAGTAGAAAGATCAACAAAATAAAGGTATAAACGAAAATAACCTCTACTTTAACTTGATCCATTTAAACCGATCTGCTTTCATTTTAACTGACCTAATTTTGTTTTTATATCCGGTGTGTGTTTAAAGATTTCCTCTTCGATCAGATTATCCATATTTGTACATCGGAATTTCTTGAGTAGTTCTCCGTATCCAGGTTTGGTCTGTCCGGCAAATCCTGAAAGGTACAAGAATATGTTAGGTTTGAGTTGTTATTTGAAGAGAGTGGAAGGTGCAGTCGTCCGTAAGATTCATTGGTAGATAGGGTCGTCCGTAAATTCAAGGAAAAGATGGGGTCTTCCGTAGACTGAAAAGAATGTGGGATCGTCCTTCCTCGAAGGAAGGTGGGATCGTCCTTAGATTCAAAGGACGGTGGGGTCGTCCTTAGATTCAAAGGACGGTGGGGTCGTCCTTAGATTCAAAGGAAGGTGGAGTTGTCCTTAGATTCATTGGTAGATTGGTTGGTCCATATATTCTATGGAAGGTGGGATCGTCCGTAGATTTATGGAGGACTACCAGCTAGAGCCCAACGTGCGACACTCGATCACCAGAACCAGAATCAAGAAGTGACGATAATTGACAAGATGTTATTACAGCAGTATAATCTGAAGATCACGTGACTATCTAGCGTCATTGAGATATTGTGACGAAGGGTGGAAATGAACTTCTCTCTTCTCATCGTGACACTTTACAGGACCTTTTTTTCATCTGTTTTACCCATTTTTTATTACCTCTCTTAAAGAATATGTTAAATACTTAAATCGACCCGCTATACAATCATCTGTAAGATAAAACCAACAAAGCATTCTACTCTGCTCCACAGATTTTTGGATTATGCAAGAGCAAAATCTGCTTATTACAGGTCTTTCTTTAGGCCTGAAATGTTATCTAAATAATCAATTAGACATTAATTAACATATTCAGACCATAATAAACTCTTGATGTCAAGGCTAGCCTTCGATGTTGGCGTATTAAATTCCTATATGCCGCTTAAAGGCCATTGATAATTAAATCAATCAAGTGGATAATCGAGACTATGCTGTTTATATTAATGATTTTGATAATGATGACCGAGGCTATGTCAATATTTCACCCGCTTCGTTCTCGACTAATAGTGGATCAATTTGAGTGAACTTTTCAGCAAATTACCTTTACACTATCTCGTTTTTAACTATTATAGTGAGAACTGCCATCTCTTTATCTTATCTCCCATAATGTATCTTTAAATAAACATATTCAATTCCATTAATTTAATGGAAGCAGAATATATACTTCTAAAACTTCTCGACGAATTAGCGTTTCCGACTAAAATCGTCGATTTAGGATTTAAATTGTCTGTTAACTAGCTTCGTGTCTGTTCAAAGGCGTTTTATAGCTGAGGCGCCAGGCGCGGATCCAGAGGGGGGTGCACAAATATGGCGAACAATTTTTAGCTCCATATATTCTCGCGAGAAAGGATAACAAAATAGTTTAGGTTGGAAATCGTAATTTACAGTACTAATATGAAGTTTGTCCTTGTAGCCATTTTTTCCACTCAAAAATAACGGTTCCGTCTTCGCACTCCCAAGTGGATGCAGCACGCCCCCTCTTTCTGAAAATCCTGGATTCCCCCCCCCCCCCCCCCCTGTGCGCTGGAGGCGCCAGCCTCCTCGCGAAAAAAATCAAAGAAATAAAAAAATAAAACGGGAGAAAAATGCTAAAACCGATGAGAAAAATGAAAATGTATCCTAGTTAAAGGGGCCCTAAAGGCAGACAAAAGGGCCCCACTTCTGACAAAAGGGCCCCTCAGGCCGGGTGAAAGGGCCCCGAGTCCGAGTCAATCGTTTTCTATACACTGTTACTGTCGAATCCATTACTGAATGAGAATGCAGTCATTGCATTGGCATAAAAATCATCAATCAAGACCCCCCCCCACTCGAGAAAGAGCGCCCTCAAAATAGTATAGCCTCCGCCATGTTATCATGCGGGACTAATTGCAGACAGGCAGGCTAAGTTTAGTATGCCAACAAACAAGAAGTCAATTAAGTGACGTAAGGGTAAATATTATCGCCTTGAGCAGTGATTATCAAAAAATTTATGTTACGAAAAATTTAACAATTGCACGTTTATGTGTTTTACATACCATTTGGTCCATCAATCGCAAAACAAGATTTAAGGTCTTCTTTACGTTCTAAACCATAGTCAAATAACTCAATAGAATTCAGAGTTGAATCCAGGATCGATCTTATTTCATCTGGTACAAAATATTTTACTGATGCTTCATCAACTTCTATAATATTGGACGTTACTAGGCAACCCAATAACTCTTTTATATACCTAGTGAAATATACAATATAATACTTGGTGTTACTAGGCAACCCATATACCTAGTAATATACAATATACTACTTAACGTTGCTAGGCAACCCAATAACTATTGTACGAAGTAACATTCTCAACAAGTGACAATTAGTTCACCTGCGTCATCTGGGTTGTCGCCTTGATCTCCGATTCCTTTCAAATGTTAGATCTGGGGCCAGTTGCTCAAAACTAAGTTATTTTAACGATCCGTTAAACTAACGGATCGTTATCTTTCATGTGTTGTTTGTTAACAGTCCGTTAAATTTCTGTTGCTGTAAAGTCAATTTCATTAACCGTTAAAGTTAACGGGGCTTCCAGCAACAACCTTTCTCTCCGTTAAAGTTAACGATCCGTTTACTCCATGTTAACGGATCGTTAAAAGTTAACAGAGCTTTGAGCAACCGGCCCCTGGTGTAGAAGTTGACTGTATCAAGAGTATAACAGACATCCACTGGTCTTTAACATCCCTGGTGTGAGTGTATGTGGCATGGAGATAATGGGCGCCTTCTCAACCTCGTGGGTTTCCTCCGGGTATCCCGGTTTCCTCCCACCGCTAAAGACCCCTACGCGCAAGCGAATTATTTAAATAAAATTAAAACCATATGTTAGTCCCGAATTGACCTAGTTTGTGTTGAGTGGACGTTAAACCCCATTTCTCTCGTTCTCTCTTTAAGATTTGGTTTAGAAAATACCGGTAACAACAGTATGATAAACCAACCGTTCTTTAATTTTAATTCTAAAAGCTATTTGTGATTCAGTATGATAGACTGTGGTATGTTTAAAGTTCCAATTTCATATTTTCTAAGAAAGTCAAAACATAATTATTTCTATGTCTTTTGCTCAAAAGGTTGTCAACTCACTATTATACGATCATGGGCAAAATTTCACAGGCGTTAAAATGGCTGACACAAGCTGATTGAGGAAATAGTAACCCAATTACCTCCCTTGTTTTCCCATTCCTCTCCATGGACGGCCATCTTCAAACGTTTGAATTTGAAGTTGAAATTGATATAACAAGGTACATGTAGGACTGTTTATAGGTACAATCTATTTTAGGGTTTTATTTTAATACATTTTAAAAATATGCTATTGGAACTTTAAGATTAGTTCTAGAAGTTATCTGTGGCATGTTATGATAGACCTACCTTTCTTTAAGTTTAGTTTTAGAAGCTATCTCTGGAATTGTCATTGGTTCATGTGGCTCCGTAAAAACTTTTAATAACCCAGTGTCTCGTCCAATAGATAAAGCTAAACATGCTGCAGCTCCGTTTAAATAACCTGTCATTCGAGCTTCAAAATCACCGGCCGCCATTTCCTATAAAATGTAATTACATGTAGATCAAACAGTCAATATACATGTAGTAATAAACCTTTATATAGTACAGGAGGGTCGCGGTGGCTAAATTTGTCAAACATTGACTCGCTAACCTGGCAGTCCCTTCGATGTTGCTGTTGTTCGAGAAAAAGTACATCGGGGTCTTCCGGCCAGGTTCTCTCTTGTGAGTGGTGCAGGGGGGGGGGCCGGGAAGAAATGAAATGGAGTTTAACGTCCTACTCTTCTGCCAAACCAGGAAGAATTCCCCCCATAGCACATTGTGTGATGTAAATCTTTTTTCATTAGCCTAATCAGTGCAGAAACTCAGGACTTTAAACCCCATTTCATTTATATCGCAGAGAAAAGCGCGATTCTGTAACTAGATCCAATATGTTTGTTGAACTAACTGCATCCACTCTGGGATCTAAGGGTGTGTTCTCGTCTCGTGGTCTGGTCATGTTAAAGGACATTGGTGCCAGTCATTATCACATATTTGATAGAACTGATTAAACACTTTCCAAATATAATATTAACACAGAGATCATCGCTACCATAGAGGAGTAATAAAGGATTCATGAATCGGAAGTGACGAACGCCCAATGAAAACACGAATTATCTCTCTATGTGAATGACTGAAGTGACGAGTGATGACAGATAAACGGCCGAATTTCTGCTCACTAATAATTCCTTCGAAGACAAAAAGGTGTTATATGGGACCGCAAGAGGTTATCTGACGATACAATAAAGTAATTAAGTGTCATAAGATAAGAGAACACGGGAAAAATAGAAATACTCCGTACAGCCCCTTGTTTTTATTCCTTCTATAGGGGAGACCGGGGCACATTGAACCACTTTCTTCACATACATGTCTGTCCTCATTTCATATCAAATGTTTTTATTAGAAGATCTCTTTATTTCATTATCAAAATTTAAAAAAAAAAATCAATATGCCCTCTTATATGGATCAAACCCCGGTTTATCTGGATTGTATAGATTAGACATATATTAACTTAAGTACAAGAATTTCCTAGGCTAAGAAGTTAACATGTATGGAAAATGTTCCTCTTTTAAGCGCTTTTTTGAAAAATCCACTGCCTAAGAAAATAATTGACAGCATGTGGCTTATTGATGGAGAAATGGGTCTAAGAAGTTATCTCACTTCTGTATAGTGTTGGGTTGTATAGTACTATTTACAAAGGATATATCCATGGTGGTACAATGTGCCCCGGTCTCCCCTACCTTATAAAAACATGGTAATGCACGGACTTTTAATCTGTTTTTCTTTCCTGTTCTCTTATCTAGTGGCAGTCAATTCTTTTTATGAATTGAAAGATATTCTCTCACAGTGTCACACAGCAACCTTAGGTCTTCGAGGGAATTATTAGTGAGCAGATATTCGCCCATGTATCTGTTATCACTATTCACTTCAGTTATAGAGAGATAACTCGTGTTTTCATTGGGCGTTCGTCACTTCCGATTCATGAATCCTTTATTACTCCTCTATGGTAGCGATGATCTCTGTGTTAATATTATATTTGGAAAGTGTTTAATCAATTCTATCACATATGTGATAATGACTGGCACCAATATTGTCCTTTAAGTCTTGTTTCTTTGTCATGTGCGAGCGGAGCTGGATAGACCGAGACTATTTCTGGAACATTCCAAGTAATAGTTCAAAAATGATTTCTGTCGTGGGCCGAGAAAACAGACCATTTTAAGCGATCGAAATGTTTCACACCCAATATGAAAATCAATCAGGTTCTTTCTGGCACAGAACTGAAGGTTGCGGAATGCTCGAATATCGGGAATGTTCGCCCTCTAATGACCACAATATTTCTTACCAAGATTGAAAGAAAAAGCTCGTTAAAAGTCAGGGAATTCTTTAAAGAATCTGAAGCACTGTTGATGGGCTGACGGACCAACGGATATGTGGATATAGACGACGACATAATGAATGTGGGCGTATAATTTTTTTTTCGAAAAATAAGGGGTAACTCTTTAACAGCAAGTCATGGAACGCTGGAGATAAATAGGGTCCGCTTGATTTATGACCCCAATTTATTTATAGCCTCTATCTCGTTAACGAGGAACGAATATCTGTAAATGTGGGCGTATATGGAGCAGTCAAATTTGTACTGTGCCGAGCACTACACAATTATAAAGAGATCCTCACAACACTATAGTTCATCGAAATTCCGCTTGTCAGTGGTGCAGGACATATGGCCTGGCAATAACAGCTGTCTAGTCGTTCGGATGGAACGAAAAACGGAGGTCCCGTGTAAGCCTACACATATGCGTGCATGTAAAAGTTATCTTGGCAGTGCTGCCCGGGAAAAATTTCCCTCGTAGCACACTGTATGACGTATGTGCGTCTTTATTAGCCCAGTCGGGTCATAACAGTAGGACGTTAAACCCCATTTCATTTCATTTTCAAAACATTTTACCCATTTGCAACCTTGTCTCCTTTAAGATCAGTAGCGGAAATTACGCAATATACGCGCCTATGCGTGAACATGATTATGAATGACACAATTCTACTAATGTGTATGGATGTGTACTACAGTATCAACACAATCCTTTAATAATAGCCTGGTTTAATTGGCCTACATATTATATTGACACCAAGCCTGTTAGTTCTTATAGTATCCATCACACTTACTTGATACCGTTAAACTAATAATGCACAGTTGATTTAACGTCGATAGGTCTTCACTGTGTATACATGTATCGGTGTTCTCACTGGCGTCAATAAATAGGACAAATTGCGAACGTGATACGAGTGACACAGATATGCTGACGGAAATTAACGAAACTGAACGGAAATGAACGCGGTCGTCTCTGGGTCTTCACGGTTCGTCGGTGTTCACATCGGTGTGTTAAAGTTGTGAACGTGATCAGTGTGACACAGATATGATGACGGAAATGAACGGACCCGAATCATTGGTTAAGGGAAACTTTCCGTGAATTTTCAGTGTTGGGAATGTTCGTGAATTTTCAAATATATTTTAGAACTGAAAAATACTAAAATTATAACTGTTATTTACTGGAATTTCCTTTTTCTATTTTACTTCTATCTATGTAAACTATTAAAACTTATTTAACCATGATAGTTGTGTTCCAAATAGTAAAACTAACGAGATAAATATATGAAAATTCAGCTCTCAAAAGGCATACAAAAATATAAGACCTAATTTGAAATTCTTCGAAGCTGACAATGATCCTTCCAGCACAAAAATTTTGGATATTCATGTAAATTCATCTGAACCTGAAATCTCCCTTTTATCCACCGATGATGATGTAGATAATGATTTTGAAGATAATGATGAAATGGCAGAGTCATCTAACTTTGAGCACTAATTATAGAATGTGTAACCTGTGTATGAACGATTTAACCGAACTATCTCATTATTAATTATTAGATTTTAGTATATAGGGCCTACGACATATCAGATAATATATTTTGTATCCTTTTGTAATCAAAATATTACAGTCACTTGCAACTCATTAATAGTGACACAGGTTTCAATTTATGACAGGAAATAGAAAATTCCCAAAATTTACCCTGTTTGAAAATTCCCGGGAATTTCGCAACCCTAGATTTAGTGTCCTATATTTCTGTTTTGGGTTAAATGCAATGAAATGCTCGTAAACTGGACTACCTACATGTAAACTGGGCTAATGAGGAAAATTTGGCCCGGGCAGCGGCGCAACGGCCTACTCTTATATCGAATTTCAACTGCCATGGGATCTCTTACGTGTATGCCAATGTGTACAGCTGTCCCAGTCCTGCATCACTGACAAGGGGAAACCACGCCGGAAAATCGGGATGAACTTTTTTTGCCAGCGTCTTACCCACGCACTTAGCCACCGTGATCCCCCTAGGGGGAAATGGATAAAGTACCATAGTAATTGATTTTTAAAATAATTGAATAATACATTTGTTTATCTTGTAAATAAAATATTAAATAGTCTATATTAAAAATGTGACAAGGACAGCTGTCTAGTCGTTCGGGTGGTACGAAAACCCGAGGTCCCGTGTACACGTAAAAGATTCCTTGGCAGTTGGAATTCGATATAAATAAGAGTACGTCGTAGTCCAAATTCCCCTCATAGCACACTGTGTGGTGTATGCCCGTCTTCATTAGCTCAGGTTAGGAGCAGAACTGTTTGACGTTAAACCCCATTTCATTGCATTCCATTTCTATCTTAAAATTGGAGATTGGCAAAATATTATATACAGTGTGAGCACGAAATGAATAATTTCAGAGTGGAGCCGTGGTGGCTCATTGAGGAATATGCTGCCTCGCCAACAACAAGTTTCAGGTTCTTCCCACCTGTGTTGTTCGGGCGTGGATTCTCCTTGGGTGCGGGGAGGAGGGCCTGACAATGACAGCTGTCCTTCGGATGGGACGAAAAATCGAGGTCACGTGTATACACATTGGTGTGCACGTAAAGTAACCATTTACAGTTTGAATTCGATATAAGAGTAGGTCGTAACGGCTGTCCAGGAAAAGTATCCTCCATAATGGCGCGCCCGTCTTCTTTAGCCCAATTCTGTAATAAAAATGAATGAATGAACTTCAATAAGGCTTGGAAATTACTGGAGTTGCCTGTTATACTACCCTGGAAGATGTAATATTCGCTACATATGATTATGAAATTGACAACAGGGGCTGTCTCCTGTTTACCAAGCATTACATGTGACATGGACATCAAGACGCCAATACTATTTAAGAGCATTAAACATGTTTGTCCAAATATTTTGAGTTTCGGTGCATTCAAGAGTTTCCCCACAGATTGCTTAGTTTGAGACCCCCCCCCCCCCATCTCCCTCTCTCTCTCGCTCGCTCTCTTACACTCTCTCTCTCTCATGAACAATTGAACCATATTAGTCATGAAATTGGCTGGTTTGTTTCGAGTGGACGTTAAACCCATCTCCCTTCCTCTCTCTCTCTCTTCTCTCTCTCTCTCACACACTCTCACTGTTAAAGATTGGCGCATAGTAATAAGTAAATAACCAACCTTATCTCTCAAACTCCATGTTTCGAGATAAGAGATGGTGCTATATAATAGTTCCAGGTAGCAAAGCCCAGCGATTGATTATCGTTATCTGTAATGTCTGCCACATGCAAGTAAGCATATAATCCTACCTGAAACGGGTATACATCATCGAATTTAGATCGAGTCGTTAGGCCGTTACTGGGAACGCCATTTCCAAATGGGAGATGTATGACGGTGTAAGTCGGATAAAAACAACGCTTTATTAATTTAAACGCGAATATTTTAGAGTTAGGCGACAGTTTTGCCACTACATTGACCCCTGTAAGTTTAATTAGTCATAATTGTATAAAATTACCTTATTTTGCATTAATAAATAAACCGAGTTTGCCACTTGGAACTAAAGACAACCAATCGTAGCGAAAAACAAGCACATCAGCATATCTCAACGTATTTAGCTACGTTCTAAATAATAAGCAGTAATTGATTAAAGGGACAATAACATTCTTGCTGGCTTGGTAGCTCCAGAAAATAAATAATACCCTTATTCTAAGTACTAGATGCTTAAATGTCCTACCTGTTGTGTAAATTATCCATTACAACCTATTTTATTTGTCCAGAGGGTTCGAAAATATTTTAAAATCCAAGTCACATTTGAAAAGGTTTACGTTAGACTTTTCAAATCAATTGGTTGAATTTTTCCAATTTTTTAAATTAGGTGTGTTCAGATGAAATTTATATCATCATTTAATTGGAATATTCTAAAATAAGACGATTTGTTGACCAGAATGAAGATTGGGACATATTTTTCAGTTACAACAAGAGTGTTATTGGGGCTTTAACAGAGAGAGAAAGAGAGAGAGGGGGAGAGAGGGATGGGGGGGGGGGTAAACGTCCACTCGACACAAACTAGGTCATTTCCGGACTAACATATGGTTTAATTTTATTCAATCATTCGCTTGCGCGTAAGGGTCTTTACCAGTGGGAGGAAACTGGAAGACCCGGAGAAAACCCATGAGGTTGGACAGGCGACCGTTCTCCTTGTCACGCACAACCGGGGATTTGAAACGACGCCCCCCCCCCCCCCACCACCACCACACACACACAGACACACTCACACAATGTCATTGAAACAATTTATATGTTATGATAATGTACAATGGGGCTATAATATCACAGCTGCGTTAAGTTACTACACTGAACTATTTAATAAAATATAGGTGGGGGGCATAGTGTTCAATGGGCTTCAATAAGTGACCTAAACTTTGGTAATCTCCTGAATCAACCCTTTGTAGAGTTGTTCCCCTTTAGTCACCAAGAAATAAAACTTTCCCACGGTTGATCACAATCTGATCCCACTCCTCAATACATCGCTCAGCAATCACAAATAAATTACAACCCATCAAAATTAAATATATTGAGAATTAGTTTTAACTAGTAGCCCGGGACAAGGTTATTTACAAGCAATCGACAACTAACGGTCTATATTTGGAAATGACATGGCTATTACCGTCTTAACTGTTTATCGAGTGGTTCAGCCTGGCCAGGTAACTGTCGTTTGAGTCAATGTAGGTCAACTTAGATTAAAATGGCCGACAACAACAACAATAGTATAATAATATGAGGTTTTAAAACCGTTAAAGGAAGATGTTTATTTACAGTTATAAGAAATCACAAGCTTTGAGACAGGTGAGTTAATTAACAGGTGAGCTGAGTTCACACACCTGGGTTCTATCGGATTTTAAATGGTTGATTAATTTGTGAGTCTGTTTTCATGGATGACTGATTTCATGTCATAGTTGTAAAACGATATTTTGACTCTCTGACGATATTCGATAATTCGTATCACCTGAACTCTTCGATTGCAATACAAATGTATAAAAACACACTAGTATTTTAAACATAATTTGACACAAGTGTACCAGTTGGGGAATTTATGGACCAAGAAAATGTGCCCAACCAAAGCTTTATCAATCTTCTTCTTGTTCCTTTTCTTTGCGATCCCTGCATTGGCCGGGAAAGTTCATCTCGATTTTCCGGCGTGATTTCCCATTGTCAGTGATGCAGAAGGAGGGCCTGACAAGGACAGCTGCCTAGTCGTTGGGATGGTATGAAAAACCGAGGTCCCGTGTACACATTGGAGTGCACATAAAAGATCCCTTGGCAGTTGGAATTCGATATAAGAGTAGGCCTTAGGGCCGCTGCCCGGGCAAAATTTCTCTCATAGCCCATTGTATCGTGTATGCCCGTCTTCCATTAGCCCAGGTTAGATGCAAAAGAGTAGGTCGTTAAACCCTATTTCATTTCCTTTTCTTTGGTGGTAGCGGCCGGTGGTTGGGGCAGGGGTAACGTTCCTTGAAAAAAAGCCCATAGCTCTGCCAATTAAATGCATGAAACTTACCATGCTTGTTCCTTGGACAATTGTACATTTATTGACAGGCTTAGACTTTTGGTAGGTCACCACTTTATTATAAGTTTTTTAATGACCATTTATTAAAATACATTTTTATAGGATGTCTCAATATTATAAAATCATTTTTATTGTTTATGTACTAGAAGACACTTTTATTGTCTATTTACTAATAAACATTTGCATTGTCCATTTACTAATATACATTTGTATTGTCTATTTATTATAGATGTGTGTATTGTCCATTTACTATAGACAATTTGTAGTGTCCATTTAACCTTCTGATATACATGTACATTTTATTGTCCATTAAGTAATATAGACTCCAGTAACTGATAGACAGTTATTATTGTCCATTAACTAATTGACATATTTACATTGTCCATGAACTAATAGACATTTGCCTTTGTCGATTAACTAATAGTCAACTGTTATTGTCCATTAGCTAATAGACATCTGTTCTTGTTCGTTAACTAATAGACATTTGTTATTGTCCATTAACTGATAGATGTTTGTTATTGTCTATTAACTAATAGACATATTTTTATTGTTCATTAACTAATAGACATTTCTTTTTGACCATAAACTAATAGACATTTGTTATTGTCAATTAACTAATTGACAAATTTATATTGTTCATAAACTAATTGACAAATTTATATTGGCATTTTTTAAAATTGTCCATTAACTAATATACAGTTGCGTCCAAATAACAAAGGACATATGGTGTTAAATGTATAAAAATATTTTTATTTTATTATTTAGAAATGGTAGATTAAGATCTTTGTGTGACACGAATAAAAGAAAGAATGGTTTTAAATGCGAACAAAAGCAACATGATGTTGGTGTGTTTGGGTGTCGTGTTCCTGATAACATCGTCATGGGGACAAAGAAATTGTAAGTAATATTATAACCAACCTAAGGCTTTGATGTAATGTTGGAAAAAAAATGATATTTGCATTTTTTGGAAAATATCCATTTTTTTCACAGCTTTAATCCATTATATTGAAATCCAAAAAGGCAGATTTTAAGTTAATTGTCAATTTTTTCTGTTGTAACATGTAATTAATATGGTTGTCAATAATGCAGTGAGATTCTCTCCAACCAGGGCAAAATTTCTTTTGGTGCTTTCTAGGGTATACCCTAATGACACAAGCTTATCGTCGGTGAAGTCTTAAAGCCCCAATAACACTCTTGTTGTAACTGAAAAATATGTCCCAATCTTCATTCTGGTCAACAAATCGTATTATTTTACAATATTCCAACTAAATGATGATATGAATTTCATCTCAACACACCTAATTTAAAAAATTGGAAAAATTCAACCAATTGATTTGAAAAGTCTAACGTAAACCTTTTCAAATGTGACTTGGATTTTAAAATATTTTCGAACCCTCTAGACAAATAAAATAGGTTGTAATGGATAATTTACACAACAGGTAGGACATTTAAACATCTAGTACTTAGAATAAGGGTATTATTTATTTTCTGGAGCTACCAAGCCAGCAAGAATGTTATTGTCCCTTTAAAAGGGTGTATCAATACACTTTTTTGCATTTTTAAAATCTCCCAATTAATATGCACATTTCTGTCTAAGCTGTGTATCTCTACACCAATTAGAACTGTTGTGGATATCATGTGTCCAAATTTTGTATGTTGATTTGTTGAAATTTTGAAATGAAAAAGGTTCGATTTCTTAATCTTAGAAATTCTGAGATACACCCTTTTGACACTTCACCGACGTTATGCGACATGTGAATACTTAAAGATACATTGTGGAAGATTAGATAAAGAGCTGACAGTAATATTGAACCATATGTTAGTCTCGAACAAAATCACAGTTTCTGTCAAGTAAACGATAAACCCCATCTCTCGCATTATTATCGTTTGTAGGATAATAAACAAAGTCTCGATTAGCCATTTTTACGTTAACTCATCCATTTCTTGTCCATGTTTCTTTTCAGATGATATGGAATTTATCTGTGGTCAGACTCTACCTGTGTTTGATACTGACCTGGTTATAAATGGTAAAGCCTCATTCGTACCCTCTATAATTCCTGTTGAATGTATTGTTAATCTAGAATCTGGCTATACAGACGGGGCATATCGACTTCAGATTATTATCGAAGCCATCGACATCCAGGATTGTGCCGTCAATCTAGATATCTTTAATGGTAAAGGAGCCTTTGGTAATTATTTAGTAAGTATTGATTTTTTTGCTGATGTACGGGGGTGGGGAGGAATATTGTCAAAGTCTGAGGAGAGCATGGTGCTTCCCTCCGATATTTTCAGACATTCATTGCATTTAGTTCAAATATGGCCCTTAAAGACCAATATTTCGTTTTCGTTCGATAGAATGCTTTTGTTGTAAACTTTTTTCTTTAGGACTCATTTGAGACAGAGAGAAATGGGGTTTAAGTACACTCGCCATAAATTAGGTCATTTTGGGACTAACATATGGTTCAATTGTATTTCAATAATTCACTTGTTTAGCAATGGGAGGTAACTCGAGGGAGAGAGAGAAATGGGGTTTAACGTCCACTCGACACGAACTAGGTCATTTTGGGACTAACATATGGTTAAATTTCATTTCAATAATTCGGTTGTGCATAGAGGTCTTTTCTTTACTAAAGACTTCTACGCACAACCGAATTATTGAAATGAAATTTAACCATATGTTAGTGTTATGAGGCTTAGCACATTGCACCAAATCAAACGACGTATGTAGACTGGAATAACCAGGCGCTAGAAATTTGCATTGGATTGTTGGATTGAGACTGCTAACTTATTTCGTGGAACATAACTGATTTGAAATCAGAGTAAAAATTGAATGTAAATGAGTTTATACATTTATATAACAGTATTATATGCGTCGCGACCCACTTCTATCAATTTCTAGGTCCTAAATGTTAGTGATTTAGCTCCTTTAATATCACAGATGCCTCGTTTATCCATTTTATTGTTAAATTGTAAATCACAGTCATACGATACGATAGTCTAGAGAGTTCAAATGAAATTGGGTTAACGTCCTACTGTTCTACTCCGAACTTGGCTAATGAAGACGGCCATAAAGTGTGCTATGAGGGAAAGTTTGTAAGGCCACTGGCGCAACGGTCTACTCTTATATTGTATTCCAACTGCCAAAGGATATTTTACGTGCACGCCAATGTGTGCACGGGGCCTTTTGTTTTTCATCCAATCCAAACGACTAGACAGTTGTCCTTGGCAAGCCCTCCATCCAGCACAACTGAAAATGGGGGGATATCATGCTAGAGTATCTGAATGAACATTCTTGGCCAATGCAGGGATCGAACACCTGACCTCCAGGCTAGCGAGCCGGTGTCTTACCCACTTAACCACCGTGGCCCCATCTTAAAAGAAATTTTGAAAGAGATTTTCCGTCTTTTCAGCATGAGTATTTTTAATCACTCTAGCACGGTTTTTATGTTACGAAGACAAAGGAATTCGGTTTTAAATATAATGTTCAAATGTTTTGTTTGATTTCAGCGGCAGTTATCATGTCGCAGTATGAGTACAGACACAGTTTATACAGAAAGTCAGTTTGCTACGTTACGATTGTCTAGACCTTACAATCTTGCTGAAAATGCCTATGTTTTCAACCTTAATATCAGAGCCTACAGTAAGTCGTTTGATCCTCATATTCCTGAAGTATTGCCGTACTGAGAGGGAAAATAGGGTTTTGACGGAGTTTGTCTATTTTCATCATCCAATCAAATCTCTCCCGAGTACCATTCTTGAGAACCGTATTTCTATCCAGTTTGTTGAAACCAAAAATGTAACATGACAGTTGATCTCTTTGATCTGGGATCTTACCTAAAATTTTGAACAGGTAAATCGGCATTAGGTAAGGTTAGATAAAGAGCTGACAGTTCTCGCTATAATAGTTAAAAAATAGATAAGCGGGATGGCATGGGTTAGATAAAGAGCTGACAGTTCTCGCTATAATAGTTAAAAAATAGATAAGCGGGATGCCATGGGTTAGATAAAGAGCTGACAGTTCTCGCTATAATAGTTAAAAAATAGATAAGCGGGATGCCATGGGTTACATAAAGAGCTGACAGTTCTCTCTATAATAGTTAAAAAACATATAAGCGGGATGCCATGGGTTAGATAAAGAGCTGACAGTTCTAGCTATAATAGTTAAAAAATAGATTAGCGGGATGCCATGGGTTAGATAAAGAGCTGACAGTTCTCGCTATAATAGTTAAAAAATAGATAAGCGGGATGCCATGGGTTAGATAAAGAGCTGACAGTTCTAGCTATAATAGTTAAAAAATAGATAAGCGGGATGCCATGGCTATATGTCACGCTTGTAAGCAAGGGTTGGGGGACAGGGTGGTTGATTGTAGGGCACTGTTGTTAGAAAAGGGAGAGTTGTGTTAGAAAGTGGGTTGCATGGTTGTAGGGCACTGCTGTTAAAAGTGGGGGTTGTAGGGTACTCTTGTCAGAGAGTTCGAGGCCATGGCTGAAGGTCACTCTTTTTAGAAAGGGGGTATGTGTCATTGTAGGGCACTATTGTTAGAAATTGTGGTTCTGAGGTTACAGGTTACTTTTGTTGGAGAAGCGACGACCATTGTTGTAGAGCACTGTTGTTAGAAAGCACAGGTTGTTGGGCACTGGCCTCTGGACAAGAATGTCCCTCGTGTTCATTTGATACCTACTGGATCACTGCCTCTAACGATGTAGGCTCAATTTGATCACTTTCTTTAACAATGTAGACTCAATTTGATCGCTGCCTCTAACGATGTAGATTCGATTTGATCGCTGACTTTAATGATGTAGACTCAATTTGATCACTTTCTTTAACAATGTAGACTCAATTTGATCGCTGCCTCTAACGATGTAGATTCGATTTGATCTTGACTTTAATGATGTAGACCCAATTTGATCACTGTCTTTAACGATGTAGAACGAATTTGATCGCTGCCTCTAACAATGTAGACTCAATTTCATCGCTGCCTCTAATGAAGTAGACTCAACTTCTTAATTCTTTCTATTTTCAGAGGATAATGGTGAATCGTCAATATTCCAAGGTGGAGCCAATTTACCAGTAGGTGCAATAGTTGGTATTATTATTGGTTTGTTGGCACTTTTTCTCCTGATGTTTCTGCTGGTCTGGTGCTGGAAATCAGGAAGACTCTATGACTACACCGGTTGGACTGGAAAAAATGATGACGATGAGAAGGAAGGAAAGGAGAATATCGGTGTGGCAAATTCAGACAGCATGGTTACTTCTTCGGTTGCTTCTGGACTGGATCATAAAGATCCATCGGTATGGAATACAGCAGTCAGTGGTAAATACGATCCATCTATTCCCAGAAGATCCGATGGTCCTCAGTTTCTTGGTGGTCGTAGATCATATGGACGAAATGGAACTACTAATGGAGTTGTGGTAACTACAGCTAAAAATGGGGATCCTGCTGCCACCTATCAGAAAGAACAGACTGATTTAAAGCAATTGCTAAACAATGAGATACGTCAAGGGCAGGGGTCAAGGGGCAGGGGTCAAAGTGCAAGAGGTGAAGGTGGCGATAGTAAAGAAACATTAATTGATGATGTTTTTGAAAGTGATGATAATAAAAATAAAGACAATAGACTTCTGTCACATGGAGGTGATGATGCTTATGAAAATGTAGCGACTCCAGCATATTTAAAGAAAAAGGATACTGGGAATGAGTTCTTTAAGAGGGGGGATCCTACTAGGGGGTCATCAAGAAGGGGAGAGGATGGTTCCCCTACAAGAGGATCGTTAAGAAGAGGGGACACTGGGAGAGGCAGTAATAAAAGTACAGGATCTCATCACGATGATATGAATACAGCCAAGAATCTGGCTGATGAAGCAACTGCAGTAAAACTAAAATCTTCTAAATCTCGATCAGGTCCTGGGGGAGGGAATGACAGAGAGAGGGACGATAACCACGGTAATTTGGGAGGACAAGTAGAGCCACCTTCTGATTTTGATTCCAGTAGTTTTATGTCAGTACCAGAACCAGCAACTGTTACAGCATCAGTTCATGGACGATCAGGCCCTGGTGGACAACCACAAAAACCTACAGATAAAGCTTCAGATGATTCAGAGTTGAATGAGATCAACTCCAAAGCTAGACCGGATGAATCAAAAGTTGTGTCCAATCCAAACATTCCACAAAATCAAAATACAGATCCGCACAAATCACCAAATTCAAAGAAAAAGAAGAAAAAGAAACCAAAACAAGAAGAAGTTAAAGATACACTCCCTCCTGAAGCTTTTGAACCTTTGTTTGACCGTCCAGTTTCGGAAGAACCCTATCCTGCAGGGATGCAACCTTTAAATGCTGGGTACAACCCACATGGTGTACCAGGTGCAATGTATCCCTTACAGCAATATGGTATGCCATATGGTATGATGCCTGCCCCTGGCACAGTACCACCAGGAACACAAACCTACTCTTATGCTTATCAAACAATGCCTGCACCAGGTGCACATCCCAACACAGCACCACAACAAATGGCAGGAAAAGCTGCTTGGATTGTTCAAGAAACACCAACTAAAAACGGTCCAGTCCAAAAAACATCTTTTATGATGGCTACGCAAGAATCACGACCAGGAAGTCAACAGAATCAACATCATAATGCTGGTCCAGGTCAACCTAGTTCCTCTTCTACTCCATTTGGAAGAAAATCTAAACCTCGAAATCCTGGTGATGCATCCGTTGTGCCTGCTGGAGTTATGTCCCCAGATAATGGTCAAGGTCAAAGAACAGCCATGATGAAATCAGGAGTTGACCCAGTTTCTGGTATCGAGACAAATCAGGCTTTATGGACAGACACAACACGAGATCGGACAGATCCAAGACCAGAAGATAATCCTAAAATAAATCGTAAAACAGTTACCAGGACAACCAATAGAGGGGGTTATGGTGACTTACCACAGCACATAGATAATAGTAAGTGTGTTTTATTAATAATCAAACCTGTCATGGCATACATCTAGCTAACAAGTAAAGTTCTTACACCTAGCTGACAAGTAAAGTTCTTACATCTATCTGACAAGCAATGGTCTTGAACCAGCTGACAAGTAAAGTTCTTACATCTGACTGAAAAGCAAAGTTCTTACATCTAGCTGACAAGCATAGGTTGTCCATCTAGCTGACAATAAAAGGCCTTACATCTAGCTAACAAAAAAATGGTCTTACATCTAGCTAACAAGCACAGTTCTCACATCTAACTAACAGGCAAAGGTTGTCCATCTAGCTGACAAGTAAAGGTTGTCCATCTAGCTGACAAGTAAAGTTCTTACGTCTAGCTGACAAGCAAAGTTCTTACATCTAGCTAACAAGCAAAGGCCTTACATTGTGCAAGCCTGACAAGGACTGCTGTCTAGTCATTTGGATGGGACGAAAAACCGAGGTCCTGTGTACACATTGGCGTGCACATAAAAGATCTCTTGACAGTTGGAATTCGATATAACAGTAAAGCTGTAATGCCACTGTCCGGGCTAAATTTCCCTCATAGCACACTGAATGGTGTATGCCTGTCTTCATTTAGCCCAGTCAGAGCAGAACACAAGAACATTAAAAACCATTTCATTTTACATTTTGCAAGGTAATTATTGAAAGGAAATTGTACTATATATTAGTCCTGAAATTAGGGCTGCAACGATACGCCAGGCCACGATTCGATGCGCATCAAGATTCATAGTCTACGATACGATTAATATCATGATAGGAAATAAATTTGAAAAATAGGCCTTTTTTATGGTTTACTTTAAATGTGGCATTTATTTGATCAACTAATAAGCCACTTCAAGTGTCAAAAACACCTTAACACTCTCTGAAAGTAAAAAAGTTATTTTGCTCATGGACTTGTTTACGCATTTAAAGGAATATTAGTCTATTTTTGTGAAATTTTTATTTGGATAACGAATCACGATACGGACATTGATTGTATCGTGCATCGTAGATTTTCAAAACATCGCGATTCATCGATGAATCGTTGCAGCCCTACCTGAAAAGACTAAGTTTGCTTTGGGAAGACGTTGAATCCCATTACTCACTGTACTGATATAGGCTTCACTCAAAATGAAAAACAAAGACTGAAAATAATTCAGCAATTACATTTTCTTATTTTTCTGCATTTCAGTTACTGATCATCTATTTATATCAATGGATGCGGATGATCCAGCTTTCTTGTCCCCATCAGGAACAGGTGCTCACGCCATGACATCAACTGAGACTCCAGAAGGAGGCAATGCATTATTTTATACAGGTTTACATCGCGGACATGGTGCATCACCTCAACATGCCATACATCCAGCACCAAGTAGACATAATGCTATACGTGATAATATATCTATAGCGTAGATCAATTAGTCTGTATTTAGATCACATCATCAGTGAATGCTATATCCTTCCTTGACCTCAGTATATGGAAATGGGGCCGAGCTTAAAATTGGTCCTCAGGATATGAATACTAATTTATTAGTTAGATGGAAATTAAGGAGATGTGACTTGCTGCCACGAAACCAGGCGTTTGTCGCACAACTTCATTTTGTGCTACGGGCACATGAGCATAAATTGTATGCCTTCTTGTTGCTGTGAATGAACCGAACTCAACTGCAGATGATACGAAAAATTTAAAAAGAATTGCATTTTTGGAAAGCTGTTGCCTTTTCAAATATGCTGCCAGCTCTATTTTTATAAAAATGACCAAGCGTCTGGTTTTGTGGGAGCATCTCACATATCACACCCTAATCCTAGGTAACAGCTGTCAATCAATCTGTAACCATGAATATGTAAACCAACTGTGGGGGTGGTGGGTGGGGCTTGATCTGTTTCACATCCACAACTGCAGATGTCCCAAAGGTCACAAGATGTAAATGGGGTCATAGCATGCGATGGTTACCAGGGATTGTCAATTAGGGTAAGACTTAGGGATAGGTCTTTTGAAAGGGTTGGGGTTAGCGCTAGCCCTGTTTACATCTTATCACCTATGACGAAATCTGCAGGTGTGCTTGTGAAAATAGATCTAATTCGGGGGAAGGGGGAGGGGGGCAATCTCCTCCTGAACTTTGAGGGAAACCAATATAGCATCTATGGAGTATAGTTTATGAGCATTGCTCATATCCTACTCATGTATATAGAATAGATAAAAGGCATCAAAGTGCTATTGAAGAATCTATTATTTAATCTGGTTGCAGACTTTGAAAATTCCTCCATGTCTGGATGGATGTTGTATAATTAGAATACAATTTGTAGGATACGAAAAACAAGCATAAATATACTTATAAAAATCGCTTCCAGTATAAAACAATAACATTGTGTTCCTCCATGGAAGTAAATATCTTTTTGTGCTTGCGACATCCTCAAAGTGGCATGAACTAACTTGAAAACTCCACAGAGGGCCCCCACCCTCAAGAAATTTAAATCTAACTTGAAATTGAAATCTGTTTGAATGTTACTATTTTGAATTATATTATTTGGAAAAATCTGCTCATAAGCAATTTCAGCCAATTTTCAAAACAAGTCAAGACCGACATATGCACGAAGGCTGAGGTAAATCCTATGGCAATACCTAAAAAAACATTGAAAATTAACAAATTATTTCATGTCATAAATTTTTAATCGCTTTTTCATTTTACCCAATCATCATTGTTTTTACATTCTAATTGTAATTGTAAATTGTGGAAATTTGTGGACTGAGTCCTAATATTTAAATATTGTAAATATTTTTTTTAAAAATAAATTAAAACTTTATTACTGACACGATCAAAAAGCTGTTCTTTTTTAATCGGACATCAGAATATATGGATAGCAATCAACATAGGCAGACCATGATCGATTTCTCGTTGACTTTAGGGGTTATAGACATTTCTCGTTATAGACATTATTATTGTTGTCTCCCACGACAAATAGATTTTCTTGCTACTTGTCATTTTAAAATGTTACTTGGAATGGACAAAAGAAGACAAGCGTTATTTCAACCCCTGTTTAGAGGGCTGAGCGGCAAATGCCCTGTTGCTCACGACCAAAATAAGATAATCTCAAGACAAACTAGAGAAGGGCAGTGGGTCAAGTAGTCCATGCTTTAAGGACAGAGGGACATTTGCCCTATTGCTCACAACCCAAAAAAAGATAATCTCAAGACAAACTGGTACAAACATGAATAGTTTACTAACAAAATTAACGACGATGATTTGATTACAATTTAACTTCATTTTAGGGTTAAATCTATTTGATAGGGCCAACTTCAAGTTTGGTCAATGGTCACGAGATATAAACTGAGCTATCCGTAATCCCAACCCTAACCCTAACTCTGGACTTAGCCCTAATGCTTACCCTAACCCTTATCTACAATCTCGCCAAAAATTACTTGCCCTAACCGTATTTACATCTCAGCAACCATGACAAAAATTGAACCAGCCTTACCAAATTGATTTAGTCCTTCATTTAGATTTATGATTTACCCAAACAAAATGGTCACATCGTGCTTCTGGATTTGAACTGTGACCTTCACCACGAGCACACACGTAGAATTGTTTGTTCTTATTCGGTCCATCTTTTTTAACAGTTCGTAAAACGCATGGTTCTTTGTGCCCTTTACAAAGTGGTGCTTTTCCTGGACCAGATAATAAGCTCTTCCATGCGGACGAGGAGTTCGATTTTGTAGATGCTGTTCCCTCCCCTGAACCCAACACAGCTGATTCGACCACACTTTTACTTTCTGATGGCTTATTGAAATAAGGTGACGTTTTAGTCTGAATTGGAATAGTTTTTGAATCAGGACTCTTTGGAATATGTTCTGAAAATTTCAGGTTGATTAATTTAGACGGTGATAATTTTTCTTCTGTTTTTTTAGGATTGACGAAGAATGTTTTTAAACTTGATTGCTTAGATACTTCTGATTTAACCGTTTTAGATCTTTTTGATTTAGAGGTAGATAAAACTGAGTCAGATGCCCTCTTTTTTAAATTAGTCACATTCAGAGATACAGATTGGTAATTGGTAATTACCGGAACCTCCAACGAAATTATTTCTTGAGATTTCAATTCTTTTTCCGTGTGAGATATCTTCACACTGGAATCCGTTTTTTTAACAAAAAATGACGACAGTTTTTGTTGAGAGCCTCGAAATTCAGGCATATACTTCGTGCAAAGGGATGGACATTTTTTCGGAATCATGATTTCACAGTCGTAAATAACTTTAACAGGACAATGATCAGATCCCTCTATCTCCGGCATAATGATCGCATCAGTTACGCAATTAACATGAAGCTTCTCATTGGTTAAAACATAATCCAATCGTCTGCCATAGTTATTTTCTCTAGCATTTGTTGTCGTGCACCAATTAGTAAAGGCACCCTCTTGATCGGGATGTAAGTTACGGAATGAATCAACAAATAATCCGCCTATCAGGTTAGGGGTCATCGTGCCTCCAAGGATGTCACTCTCTTCATCATTGCATTGTAATTTAGGATCGCGATCCGATTCACGTAAAAACTGATTCATCCACAATCGACTTGGTCTTTTGGTAAATTCCTTAAATTGAAATACAATTTCTTAATACAAAACCAGAATTAAATGGCACAAATATTTATGTGAATTAACCTCACATGTTTTTTTTCAAAGTGAATCAAAGATTTGCTGATATTAAATATAAGGACTAAAACCAGTTCAAATACCTTGCCATCTCCAGTGGACTTAAACCCATCCCTCCCCCTCTCTCTCTTTCATTCTCTCATTCTCTCTCTCATTCTCTCTCTCTCTCTTTTTCTAGGTTTAACTTCCACTAGACACAAACTAGGTCATTTCAGGACTAACATGGTTCAATTTTTTATTTCAATAATTTGCTTGCGCGTAGGGATTTTTTAGCAGTGGGAAGAAACCAGACGACCCGGAGAAAACCCATGAGGTTCGACAAGTGACCTATTTATTGACAAGTGACCTATTTATTGTCGTACAAGTGGGGAAACGAAACCAGGCCACTTGAGTCAATGACCCACCTTATGATGCAACGTACATGCGTTAACCGTTTGGCTATCCAACCCGTCGCTACAAGAACGGTAACAAATACAGTAACAACATTCGGCGACAATTACATGAAATCATTTACCTCACTCTCTGTATCACAGTTATCCAGTGCACTGTGCGTTGTATTGATATCTCCTAGAACTATAACATGACTGGAAAACAGAGACAAAAATACATTCATTTAAAACACAAAAACAGCCATCACTAATTCAATCACTTGTATGGAAGGTAAAGAAGAGCCGTTATTATGTGCATGGTATGGCAGGAAAGGCTTAGTATTATACGAACAGGGCATGGATAATTGAAACGTTTGAAGATATTGGTACCTATTGTTCTGTAGTAATGTCTCTGCCCTGTTTTGTAGCAGTGACAGAAAGCGTAATTTGTACTGTTGTCGATCTTCTCTTTCCGCAGCCCTTGGTACGTAGACATTGATTATAGCAACATTTTCTATTTCTCCATCTTTACATCTGAAACAGACAGTTCAATATACATGATATACAAGGCTAACTTTCTCTTGAATAATTTATGATATATATATGGGAGATCGGCAACAATCTGCAGCTGCTGTGTCAAAAGGTTAAGTAATTTAGGGTTACAGGGCTAGGCAAAGGGAATCCGCAAGTCTCCCTTGAAAGAGTAGCAAAGGCTAAAGATAACAAATAACCAAAAATAGATCCAAACACAGAGAGATGCAAGGAGTCCCTGCTGAACAGAAATGGGGTTTAACCTCCTACTGTTCAACTCCAACCATTCAGTGTTCTATATGTAAATAAAAAATTTTGCCCAGACAATAACACTACAGCCTACTCTTTTATCAAATTCCAACAGCCAAGGGATCTTTTACGTGCACACCAATGTGTACACAGGACCTTGTTTTTTCCTGAAATCCGAATGACTAGGCAGCAGTGCTTGTCAGGCTCTTTGTTCTGCACCACTGTGAAGGGGGAACTACACCAGAAAATCTCAAAGAACTTTCTTAGCCTCTTACTCACTGAGTCACCATGACGCTGGCGTACCGTAGGACAAAGTGAGAAATGAAATGGGTTTCAACGTTCTACTGTTCTGCTCCGAACTGGGCAAATTAACTGTCGAGGGCAAATGCGTACACACGACTTCGGTTTTTCGTACCATCCAAACAACTAGACAGCTGTCGTTGTCACGTCTCCAGACCTGCATCACTGACAAAGGAGAATCATGTGGGAAAATCCTGATGAACTTTCTCGGCCAATCCAGGGATCGAACATTCGACCTCCAGACTAGCGAGCCAGCATCTCACCCAATTAGCCACCAAGATTCCTGGATAAAGTGGGAATTAAGCTTACTTTATTCTATGTTGTGTGATAACTGCTCGGCCTTCAGCATCAAGACTTTCTAATTCCTTATCCTCCCCATCAAAATCATTCAAATTACCATAGAAACCTACACTATCTTCTGATTGGCTGGTTAAAATTCCACTCAGTCCTTCTTCAGCTTTACAAGGTGCTGCTGTGTCTTTACAAAATGTGGCAACACCTGAAAATGATTAATATTATGAGAGAGAGAGAGAGAGAGAGAGAGAGAGAGGGAGAGAGAGATGTCCACTCAACACAAACGAGGTCATTTTAGGACTAAAACAGGTGGTTCAACTTTCTTTCAATAATTCGCTTGCTCATTGGGGTCTTTAGCAGTGGTAGGAAACCGGAGAAAAACCCACAAGTTTAGACAGCAACCTCACTCCTTGTCACATACAACCGGGGCATGAAAACCATGCCCTTTGACTAAATGACAGACTTTATGATACAGCGTGAAATAACATGAGGAACAGAAAAAAAACATTTTGTTAGGTAGGCCTACTACCACTAAAATCAGTATTTCCATGTTCGATAAATGCAGAATATTCACTGACACTTTACTTCACCCCTTTCAGACTAAAACAGAGCATATTACAGCATATATATAGTGCATCCTTTCATATAACAAGTTCAGGGGCGCTCCTACAGAAACTAATCCTGTTTAGAGTTTTAGGTACAACAATATGCAGTTTTGATTTTTTTAATTTCATTTAGAGATAAAATTACTCATATATTTACAGATGTAGTGGAAGTAGAGTCTTGCGGGCCATATAACAAAGCTTTGGCCCGCGGCTTTTAGTTTGCTCAACAATACCTGAATATCCACTTCTCTTGCGCGAGAAACTGTAATAAGCATTATACCCTTCAACAATAGCTGATGGTTCATCTAACATATCACCTGTAATAAACAATATCACCTCTAATTACCATGGCAACCACATGACAGGGGGCCAGGCAAGGGGCAATGTACAGTTGTTCTGATGGTTGAATGTTTTTTTCTCAAAAGCTCTTATGATGAGTGGTTGAAATGGGATTTAATGGAGGATCTAAAGAAAATATCTCTGGTACTAAATTCCAGATGGGATTTGCCTTTAAACACACAGCGTCGGACCAGTCAACCCCATACCGGCCTCTAAGTTCTATCCCTCTAACAAAAAATTTAATCTAAAAGCAGCCAGAAGATGGAAATGGAAGTAATTAAAGGAGCTAAGTCTCCAAACTCAATATCATCCAAAATCTTAAACATTGAAAACACGAATTATTTGTCAATTTAAATCAACATTGATGTTGTGATCTTACCGGAAAAAGATGGGCTTCTGATATCCAATATTTAAGACAAAATAAACATTTTACCATTGATACACGAATCGTGTACCACGATCCACGATGAGTTTCCGGCCCAGTTCTAGCAAGAGACTCGTGGAACGAGGCTAGAAACCTTGCACCAAATCAAACAGCATATGTAGACTGGAATAACCAGACACTCGAAATAGCCACTCGATTGACACTGCTGGCTTATTTCACTGAACATTACTGATTTGAAATTAGAGTAAAAACAAAAACCATTGAATGTAAATCGGTTAAGATACATTCATATTACAGTATTTGATGCGTTGCGACCCACTTGTGTCAATAATGTTAGCGATTTAGCTCCTTTAAGACTAGAGTAGCCCTGTATCACATCTGATGATCTGTCCAGTCAATCTTTCCTCATCATGGCATACAACATGGACTTCGCCTGTCTTCATTTTCCTGGCATGATTTCAAAGTTTTATTTCACTTTGTTCTCTACAGTAGTCCATCATCAAATGTCAATAACACTGTGACTACTGACTCAGTCTGTCTGTGTACAGGTCAGAAATATGTATTTGTAATTGTATTAAATATAAATTAAAAATCATACACTTTCACTTACGTGTCACTTTTGTTTCTTGAAGACATATTATGTCAGCATCAAGTGAATCAAATAAGACTTTCAGCGACTTCTTGCTCGCTCGTATACCATTAATATTCCAGGTCAAAACTTTCATGTTCACATCAAAACAAAAACCTTTCATTAACCGGAAACAGATATTGGAAACTCTAAAGGAAAAGTAACGTTCACTTCCGGAATATATTTGATTGGACGATAAATTTATCCGCAGACTTATCAACCAATCAAATATTTTCTTACATCTTTGTTTGTTTCGCGCCATTTCCGCTTTAAAAGTCGAACCCTGAATTTGCATACGATGAACTATGTGGTTGATCATGCTGACAAACTGACGAAAGTAAAATTAAAAAGCGAATTGAGACGGCATAAAATAAAATTTCCATCCGGAGACGTTAAAAAGAAGGTTCTAGTAAATTTGTACCGAGAATTTCTAAACCCTGACGTATTAAGTGACAAAGATTTGCTGGGAATCACCATAGAAACCGAAGAAAAGTTCCAGAAAGAACTGAAGAAATCGGTATGGTAACAATTTTTTAATTACCGGTGGTAGGAGGGCCCACCTATTCCTGACATCCATACATAAGATTAAGAAGCCATCCCAGTCAGAACTTAGATAAGCTAAAATCTTTTGATTATTTGTTAAAGTGACTAGACTTGATTGATTGAATTGGATCAAAATGATGAAAATCGTTGCACAACGTTTTGTGAGATTAGAATTAGATCTAAATATATATGGGACTTTTTCAAAAAATGTCAAAATTCCAAGGCACCAAAAACTAAAAAGATGAGTTTCTCAAAATACAATTTTTTATACTTCAATACAACAGAAATATACATAAGGTTGCAAAACAGAAATATGCAAGCTTAATGACATTTGCAAATATGAAAATTATTATAATTTTTGAACATTCAGGCCAAAATAATTCCTTCCTGTTACCAACGAATCATCTGCGTAAAAAAACAAATAAAGTATTTATTTCTAAATTTATTTCACTTTTGTTGGGATATTCTGTAATAGTTCTTCTCATTTATCCAAAAATTACTTTGGCAATAAAGAAATAAAATACTTTTTCTTGTTGATAACTATCTGCATTGTCACATAGTTACCGTTGGAATTAGCTTTGATTTTAATTAATTCTTTCATCGAACTGTAATTTGAATTAAAATATCCTTCTTATGTTTGATGTATCTTGATGATTTATTCCAATGCATTATGACAATGATTGTTCCTCTATGATAATTATAATTAAGCTTTTAATGAGCAGTAACAGGATAGAATTTGTGGTAACAGTAAAGAACAAAAAAGTAACAGTATAGAACAATGCTACTGAATTGTTTACCATTAACAAATAAAAACATGAAAGATGAGAAATGATAGGCACTGGCATATCTTAGTCAGTATTGAAATAAAATAGAAATCTAACACCGTTCTTAGTTGTTTACAACATGAGTAATATAATGAAATTCTTTGCTGCAGTAACATGAAAGAAAACATAGTAACAGGAAAGAGTTCTGGTTGAAAGAAACGTACTATTGAAACCATATTCAGAAACATACCGCCAGACATATGTTCTTGACTGAAGAAAACACTATAAAACATCAACAAACCTATTAAGTAATTATTGAAACTGTAAAATTTGCAACAAACTAACAAGTAACATTTATATCAATTTCAACATGAATGATTTTCAGTTTTCATTGAATCAAGGACTCTTTGCCAAATCTGCTATCAACAGCAAAGTGGTTGTTTGATCCATCAAAGAGCGCAGGCTTTGGAATAATGGTAATGACACTAATGATATTAATATTTTTGACCCACAGAAGTCATTGCTTTTCTTGCTAACATGATGCATGTTATGCCATCATTCTCAGACAACAGACCATACAAACTTTGTCTGTCAGCTTGCTGTCCAACTTTGTGTCCTTCATCTACTCTCTGTTCATCTTCATCTACTCTCTGTTCATCCACTCTCTGTTCATTTTTTCATCTACTCTCTGTTCATCTTCATTTACTCTCTGTTTATATTCATCTGTTCATCTTCATCTACTCTCTGTTCATCTTCATCTACTGCATTTAGGACTTTTTGCCAAATTCCGCTATCAACAGCAAAGTGAGTGTTTGATCCATCAAAGAGGACAGGTTTTGGAATAATGGCGATGATACTATCATATTCATACCAGCATTCATCTTTGAATATTTTTGACCAATAGAAGTCATTGCTTTTCTTGCCAACATGATGCATGCATTCACAATATACTGCACTTTCACTGATATCTGTCACATATCCAGGATATGGATGACCATCATACTCAACAACAACATATTGATTGAGCAAATTACTTAAGTCTGTTATGCCACCATTCTCAGACAACAGACCATACAAACTTTGTCTGTCAGCTTGCTGTCCAACTTTGTGTCCTTCATCTACTCTCTGTTCATCTTCATCTACTCTCTGTTTATCTTCTTCATTTACTCTTTGTTCATCTTCATCTACTCTCTGTTCATCTTCATCTACTCTCTGTTCATCTTCTTCATTTACTCTCTGCTCATCTTCATCTACTCTCTGTTCATCTTCATCTACCCTCTGTTCATCTTCATTTACTCTCTGTTCATCTTCATCTACTCTCTGTTCATCTTCTTCATTTACTCTCTGCTCATCTTCATCTACTCTCTGTTCATCTTCATCTACCCTCTGTTCATCTTCATTTACTCTCTGTTCATCTTCATCTACTCTCTGTTCATCTTCTTCATTTACTCTCTGTTCATCTTCTTCATTTACTCTCTGCTCATCTTCATCTACTCTCTGTTCATCTTCATCTACCCTCTGTTCATCTTCATTTACTCTCTGTTCATCTTCATCTACGCTCTGTTCATCTTCTTCATTTACTCTCTGTTCATCAGTTCCAGATTTCTGTCCATCATCCACAAGATCACTGTTAATTCTTTCTGTTCCGTCCTGTTACATGTTGTTTCTTTCCTGTTACCTGTTTTTGAATTTCAGTAAGATAACCATAATTATTTATTTTTGTTGATAATTCTTTGAAGGACAGCTTTAAAAGGTCATTTATACTTTCTGGTTTTCTTTGAAACTGTTTTAAAGACAATAAAATTAGCATCTAATTCTATTCTGTTACGTATTGTCTTTCCTGTTACCATATTAACATTACTACATTCTTTCCTGTTACCAAATACCCAGTAACAGGAGAGAAAGTAACAGGACAGAAATTTTTCTCTTATGCCAATCATTATTGAGTGATAGTTAATCCATTGTTTAAACTAATTGATGGGAAAGTAATCTTACCCCCACAAAGCATACAATGATGTCAATTCAAAAAATGAATCTACATAAGAAATCCTAAAAACATCAGTAACAGGATAGATGGACTTAAAAAGTACTACTCACCTATTTAACCTTTGATTGATTGGATATAAAATCCATTCATTAATTTCTCCTTTCATTCTTCACCATGCTAAGGATTAGGGAAGTGACCTTTGTTTGACACAGCCTATTTTTGGTTCAGAGGGAGGGTTCATTATTTTGAGTGGAATTTTTCACAAGGTAACAGGAAGGAACTTACTTCAAGGGACAAGCATTTTCATCATTTTTTTTCACTTTTTCAAGCAAAGTTGGATGAAAACAATTATAGAATCACAAACAGAAGAACAAAATTAAGTAATAATAACTTGAAACATACAGATTTATTTGAAATTTAGATCTATTTGTTTGTGTCAAAAGTCTACTAAAAAAATTGGGACATCGCATTTTGGCAGTACCATGAATATAGATTCATTGATTTTCCACAAAAAACAGTATGATAAATGGCAAATATGATTTTTATTCACTTATCTATTACACACCTTTTATAATAAAGTAAAAAAAGTAGTTTCAAATCTGTAATTTTTTTCCATACAACCAATTCTTTTCCAGGGACGGGAATTTTGACATTTTTTGAAAAATTCCCATATACTATAGCCACTATATGTTAGTAGGCCTACGGCTACGGTTACCCTTCCCATTTTTGAAAATTCGTTTTAGGTACTGACTACTGGTACCGTACAAATCGATGTATTGAATTGGCCAACCCTTCCCTTTTTTTTGAAAATTTATTTTAGGTAACTGTACATGTGCTGTACAAATTGATGGATGCCTTATTCTATTTTATTGCTTAAAGTGATAATTTCTAAAAAAGAGACAAAACATATTTATTTCTATGTCTTTTGCTCAAAAGGTTGTCTCCTCACTATTATTATTATTATAGGATCATGGGCAATATTTTAGGGGATTTAAATCGCTGACACAGAAAATAATAACACACTTACCTCCACTGTTTTCATAATTCGTTACGGTACTTCCATTGTTGCAGGGGGGGGGGGGGGTGGCCGATTGGTTAGCACGTTGGTGCTGTATCACAAAGCCTGTCATTGAGTCAAGTGGCCTGGTTTCGAAACTCTGGTTGTATGTCACAAGGAGTATGGTCGCCTGTTTAACCTAGTGGGTTTTCTGCGGCTTCCTCCCACTGCTAAAGACCCCTACGCGCAAGTTAATTATTGAAATAAAATTAAAACCATATGTAAGTCCCAAAGAAATGACCTAGTTTATGTTGAGTGGACGTTAAACCCATTTTTCTCTCTCTCTCTGTCCATCTCTTGCTAGATGTGGGTGTATATTTCATGGCAGTCGCTTGTTTTACATACACAGGTAGACAGTAACAATAATAGTAGTAACAGATTGAAAGCAGAATCCAACACCATGCCAACAACCCACGATGTCAGTCAACTTAGTAACAGAGAATTGGCAGAACAATTAAGAGTGCATGGCATTGTCACAGGACCTATTGTGGGTGAGTATCATTTGAATGGGACGAAAAACTGAGGTCGTATGGACACAATAGTTGTGCACATGAACGAAATCTTGACTTAAAAATTTATATAAGAGTAGACCGTAGTGCCGCTGCCTAGACAGAGTTTTCTTTGCTCATAGCACACTTCAAGGTATATGCCGCCTTCATTAGCCCGACTGACTTTTTTAAAATTTATCACTAGGTCAGAAAGTTTCTGTTATAGACCATGAATATTGGAAACAGCGACATTGTTTTCCACTCTAATTTTTGAAAAATTGAATTAAATCCAAGTAAGATATTAATTTTATATGACTTTGTTTATTTTAGTTTCAACGCGTAAAATCTATGAGAAGAAATTGATACAATGTTTAACAGGCCATGAGGTTAAATCACCTCACAAACCAGTTAATGATGATGAAGATGAAGAGGATGGTAAGAACACACAGGCTTTTGGATTTATAATAATACAACCACTATATAACATTACAATTACAATATAATTGCGATTAAATACAACCACAATATAACATATAACCACAATACAACATTACAACCACAATGTAGCATTGCAACCACAATATAATTGGTATAAACAATAATACAACCACAGTAGACCATGACAACCATATGGCATTACAACCACTATATAACATTACAGTATAACATTATAATCACAATATAACATCACCGTCACAGTATAAAATTACAACCACATTACAGCCTAATATTTTAACCACAATATAACATAATATTATAACCAACATAACATCACAACCACAATTTAACATTACAACCACAATATAACATTCTAACTACATTACAACCACATTCCAACCACCATATAACATTACAACCACAATATAATATTATAATCGTACTATATACCATAACAAACACATTACAGCCACAATACATTACATCCACAATACAAAATTACAACCACAGTCCACAATACAAAATTACAAACACAATACTAAATTACAACCATGAGTTATGATTGTTCGTGTTTTTGATACTTAAACACATTGTATAAAACCTTTGGAAAACTGTTGACCGGCAAGAATTAACAATCTCTTATCTGTTTAAAAAGCGGTCAAAGACTCATCTCTTTACTTATAAACATTTGATCTATTTTAAACATACATTATGGAAGAGCAAAAACTAACTTTTGTCGGTCTTCCTTTGAGCCTCAGATGTCATAGAAATTATAAATTAGATCTTTATTTAAACAACAAGCCCAAAATGAACACTGTAGACCCACGGATGGCTTGGATTGGGCTCGGATTAAAACATGATTTCGTCGACTGATTTAATCACTATGGCGTCGTGGGTGGGGTTTCTCCGTGACGTTGAAATTATTCATAAAAGACAGTGATGACCGAGGCTATACACAAGCTTCACTAGATACCATTTAAACAATAGTTGATGATCGAGACTATGTAGGTGGAGTTAACGCCTGTCAATCAACAATCGGCCTTAGTGGAAAAAGGGTGTCGATGGAGTTAACGCCATTTCTAGTAAAAAATTATAGTGGTAACAACTTTGTTTAGGATAAAGTAATTTGACTGAAATTTTCAATATATTCTTGTTTCAACATCTATTTTTTAACTTTTATAGCAAGAATGGCTAACTCCTTGTCAAAATCTCCCATAATGTATCTTTAAGGTTCACAAGAAAAAATACATCACCCTTTAAATATGCATGGGGTCAGGGTGGCTATGTTGGTGAGACGCTGGCTCACTAGGTCATGTGTTCGATCCCTGCAGTGACTGCAAGAGTTCATCCAGGTTTTCCAGCATGGTTCCCCATAGTTGTTGTTCAGATGGAACGAAAAACTGAGGTCCTGTGTACAGATCCCTTGACAGTTGGAATTCGATATAAGAGTAGGCCGTAGTGCCGCTGTCCGGTATAATTTCCCTCATAGCACACTGTGTGGCATATGCCCGTCTTCATTAGTCGAGTTCGGAGCAGAACAGGAAGATGTTAAACTCTGTTTCATTTCATTTCACTGTAAATATGCCATCAGCGGATGAGCATTAATTTTATATATTATTAGAGTTTTTATTATGTTATATTTATTTTATATCTTTATCTTTACAGTTGCTCCTTCACCGGCCTATTTAGAAAGGTAAGTTGATTCTCACTTCTAACTACGTCTACACTTAGCTGTTCTGTACAGAAAAGTAGGATGTTTTAAAATCTTTTTCAATTCACACTTGTAACTTTAACCCCCACTTGTACGTGACAAGGAGTAGGATCGCCTGTCCGTTCCTTTTTTTATACACTGGCACATATTCAATCAATCTGTCCATTCAAATTTTGAGCCGCAGTGGCTAAGTGCGTTAGTCATTGGTTCGCTATTTTGGATTTTGGGGTTTGATATCCACCCGACACAAAGTAGGTCATTTCGGGACTAACATATGGTTTGATTTTATTTCAATAATTTGCTTGCGCATAGGGTTCTTTAGCAGTGGGAGGAAACTGGAGTACTCGGAGCAAACCCACGAGGCTGGACAGCCGATGGCAACAGGAGGACCCAGAGAAAACCCATGAGGTTGGACAAGCAACCCTACTTCTTGTTACATACAAGCAGGAAATCTAGCCCACACCATTTGAATCATTGACAGACCTTATGGTTTAATGTGCGTGCAATAAACGACTAGTTCTCCCCCACCACCCACACCCCCACTATGGCCTACTGTAAAAGTAAACTGTCTATTTTTATGATTTTAGAACTGAAGCAAGACGAAGAGCACATGTTAGAGGAGGAACACCAGAGAGAAATATAGAATCTACACCACTGAGTGATTCATACAGAAGATCTCCAATCAGGTACAGATATCTTCACTTAAAGTTCAGACTCGATCATCTAATCCAACCTCCATCTCCAAATCTATACTTAAATTGCAGGCTTCAACTCGACTGTATGTGAATTGTCACGGTGGCTAAGTGGGTAAGACACTAGGTCGCTAGCCTGTAGGTCCGGCGTTTGATCCTTGCATTGATCGAGAAAGTTCACCCACATGTTTCAGAGAGGTTCCAGCTTGTCAGTGATGCAGGACAGCTGTCCAGTTGTTCGAATGGTACAAAAAAACGAGGTCCAGTGTACACATTGATGTACATATAAAAGATCCCTTGACAGTGGAATTCAATATAAGAATAGGCTGTAGTGCCGCTGTCCGGGCAAAATTTCCCTCATAGCACACTGTATGGCGTAGGCCCGTCTTCATTAGCCCAATAACAGCAGAACACAAGAATGTTAAACCCCATATCATTTCACTTTGATTGGGGATATGTCGCATTAAAGTTAGTTTCCCGGGGTACAAAAAGGTGATTTGATGATATATTAGGACTAAAAACTAATTAATTTATCATAATTTTGCTTCAAATCCTTCTCAAAACACTGTAATTGCCAAGTATGCCCCGCTATGAAAATCGATCAAAAGAGGTCATGTTTTCATCAGGGGATTACCCCTGTCCTTCCCTATGGCAACCACAGGCGGAGACGGGTGAGAATTCATTGCATACAAAAGATGATGTCTGTAATCGCTGACTAGTTATAACGAATATCGAATCCTAATTAAATTCTCGGATTATCCACTGCCTGCGTCTTTTTCCGTGATTTTTATCTCAGAAAGTGTTGTAGGTCTAACACAAAGCGCTCAATGTACTTGTGCAGCCTTCGACGTGGCGCGTGGGGATAGCCCTAATCGTTGGGCTGTTGTTTAGGGGAACCTTTACATTTTTGTCCTGTATACGCTCAATGAGTGTTTTTTCAGGGAATCCAGTATTTTTCAAGTTAGATTGGATATCTCTACTTACAATATATACCAAAATTGCCATAACCACCTGATAAATACTTTGCTGGGAACCCATCTTTAACTTCCCTGATAAAATGTGGAAGGAGGCCCCCCCCCCCCCTTTGTTCTAAGTTGATTCCACTACTTATTTAAAGCTGCAATTTCATAATTTAAAGTTATATTTTTGAAATGTATTAAAATAAAGCCTTAAAATAGATGGTATCTATAAACAGTCCTACCTTGTTAAAGAATAATTCTATTAATCTAATAATTCACTATTGGCAGTTGAGAAATTAGCAAAAATATCAAAAATAGCTATTGCAGGGGGTGGGGGTGGGTAGAAAAACAAGAGAGGTAATTTTGTTATTTCCGGTGTGAATGAATTCTAAGTGTGGGAAATAATGTGTATGATCGTAAAATAGTGACTTGACAACCTATTGGAGCAAAAGACAGAAATAATTATGTTTTGACTTTCTTAGAAAATAAGAAATTCTCGCTTTAAGTTTCTTATTTTATTTTTCAGTAGAAGAGAACCGATCAGAAACACAAGCACACCAGTTAAATCATCATTTACCAAGGAATCCAATACCTCAACAACAGCAGCCAAAACGGGAGGGATTCCGCTTTGGATAAAACTAGCATCTGTTGCTGTACTGGTTGTCATAGCCTACCTTGTAGTCAAGAACATGGAGTCTCAAGAAGATAATAATGTACCCCGTGGTATTGAATCCGAAGTTTAGACAATAAAGAAAAATCAAGCTGTATATATATATATATATATTATTATATTGTTTTAAATTTTTTCATGCAATATTAACAATTTTTATCAATGGCTAATATTATCGTTTCTCTGATGCCAACACATGATTTAAGACGATTTGATTTAAAGAATTAAAATCATCCTTATAGATTATTGCTTGTTAATATTTCCTGGGTCAAAGGCAACTAACTGCATTAAGCATTTCTCATTAAGATCGGACGTTGATTCGTCTGCTCAAGTCTTAATGATGTTTGGGGGTTGGATGACTGAATGGTTAGTACATCAGCTTTGTATCATAAGGTCTGTCATTGAGTCAAGTGGTGTGGTTTCGTTTCCATGGTTGCATGTGACGCTTGCTCGTGAATGTCTTTAGTAGCTAGGGAAGAAACCAGATGACACGGAGAAAACCCACAAGATTGCACAGGCGACCCCACTCCTTATCACGTAGTGGGGTTGGGATGGCCTAGTGGACTAGAGTGCCGCATTTTGACCTTTAGCGGGCCTGTCACCTCTGGCTTATGGCTGTTGTTTCGATCCCTGGTGTGAGCGTATGTGGCATGGACATAGGGACGCCTTCTCAACCTTGTGGGTTTCCTCCGGGCACTCCGGTTTCCTCCCACTGCTAAAGACCCCTACATACAAGCGAATTATTGAAATAAAATTGAAACCATATGTTAGTCCCAAAGTGACCTAGTTTGTGTCGAGTGGACCCTACTCCTTCTGACCTACAACCGGGGAATCAAAGCCACATAGCACACTGTATGGCGTATGCCCGTCTTTCTTAATCAAGTTGGTTGTTAAACCCCATTTCTTTTCATTAACATGTCGACCATGTCGTGGTCAGTGCAGAAAAGCAGGACAAAAAACACCATTTCATTTCCCACAATTTTTCTAGCTGCACATATTGTATTGTACAAATAATGTTACGCTAAGACTATAGCTGATCTGAATATTTTTTCTGTACATAATTATAATAGTAGTCTGATGGAATGAGTGCAAGAGTTATTTCCCTTTAAGCATATTGTCACAAATGGGATGATCGATTCATAGTTCCGGAATTCATTTCCAAAACTGGTGTCAGTCGAGTGAAAAAGAGGATTTCGGAGGACAACGCATGTGTCAACTGTATAAAAAATATTTCAACCAATCATGACAGCTGAAACATATTTTTTACCTAGGAATACGTCACGATTCTACTCACTCCAACTCAGCTGTCGGGACTGGCAGAGCTGTGACAGGACTGAATTCCGCGTCACTCGATTGTAATTTTGTCGATTCAGGACGTTCTGGACTGTGAATCGAGCATCCCTAATAGTGTAACTGATAATCTACAGGATCCCTTGCTGCATGCATGTAAACAATT
This sequence comes from Patella depressa, assembly GCA_948474765.1. Classification (NCBI taxonomy): domain Eukaryota; kingdom Metazoa; phylum Mollusca; class Gastropoda; family Patellidae; genus Patella; species Patella depressa. Next base: position 9,523,642 of record OX419721.1, read on the forward strand.
TATGCAAGAGCTAAATCTGTATTGTTAACAGGCCTGAAATGTTATCTAAATTATTAGACATTAATAAACTGATCCAGACCAGAAGGAACTATTGATGTCATGACTAGCCTGCGATATTTACTGGATAAGGATCCAATTTGCTGCTCAACTTTCTTTCTTGATTAAATAGTGAAATGGATAATCGACTGGTTTTTTATTGTACCGACTTTAGTAATGATGATCGAGACTAAGCCAAAAATTCAATCGCTAAATTCTTTGTTCCGAGTGGATTAATTGACAGAAATTTTCAGCAAATTGCCTTTACATTATCTAGTTTAAGCTCTTTATCCAATCTCCCACAATGTATCCTTAATCAAATACGAGCAACAACATATGGCCACATTTTAAAGAGAGTATATATGGGGTTTAACGTCCTACTGTTCTGCTCCGACTGGGGGGTGGGTGGGATGGCCTAGTGGTCTAGAGTGCCACGCTGGTCACCTCTGGCTTGCGGCTGTGGTTTTGAGGCGATGGGGCGCCTTCTCAACCTCGTGGGTTTCCTCCGGGCACTCCCACTGCTAAAGACGCCTACGCGCAAGGGAATTATTGAAATAAAATGAAACCATGTTAGTCCTAGTTTGTGTCGAGTGGACATTAAACCCCATTTCTCTCTCTCTCTGCTCCAACTCGGCTAATGAAGTCGGCCATAGCGTGTGTGCTATATGGGAAATTTTGCCCTGACATTGGCACTATGGCCTACTCTTATATGGAGTTCCAAATATCGAGATCTTTTACGTGTATGCTAATGTGTACACGGGACCTCAGGTTTTACGTACCATCCAAACGACTAGACAGCTGTCCTTGTCAGTCCCTCCGGCATCACTGACAAGAAGAAACCACGCCGGAAAATCTGGATGAACTTTTTCTGCCAATGCTGGGATCGAACATCCGACCTCCAGGCTAGAGAGCCAGCGTTTTACATCCTTACCCAACGTGACCCCCAGTACATAAAGACAAGGGAGATAATTATAGTGGGAAATGCCAGCTTTTTATCTAATCCAATGTATCTTTAACGGCAACAACAACATATAGCCGCATTTCAATTAAGAGTATATACAGAAAGACAAGGGGGATAATTACCCTCTTAGCAACCGTGACCCCCAGTACATAAAGACAAGGGAGATAATTTAGAGATTAAATCAGATGTTTTATTACAAGATAACTACCAGATATAATATACACACAAACATATATAACAACAATTCTCATTGGCTCACATTAAGGCATTCAACAGAAATATAGCACAAATAACTAAAAAATCTTGACTACTGTACATGTAGACAGCATAATCAAGGCCAAAAACAGATTTATACCTTGTTTTCTAAAAACAATGAAATTCAGATGTTAACTAAGGACATTTTTTTAAGCCGATTTCCAGAAAAATCTTAACTTTCTAAATATTCTTAACACACAAGCTTACGGTTGCAAAATTCAAAATCTACCCTCGTTGAAAGTGAAAACTTTAAGAGCACATGGTCATATGGATTAAAGTTTGTAAAGGGAAATAACCCTCACTTACAGATTATCGATCATTCCCCCCACAATTCTACACTTTAATCCTCCACGAATCGAATAAAACCGTTAGGATATAAAAGATGTCAATAGTGTGTATTCTCAGGTCAGTTGTTGGGGTAGGGCATTCCGGTAAGATACCGCAAGGAGTTATGTAAATTAATCCCACAATGACCCCTTAAAACTGGGTAAGGGCTAAATGATAAGACCAGCTAACTTTTAAATCAAAGGTCACAAAATGTAAACTGGACTAGCTCCTAACCCTAATCCTGAACCTAGGCCCAATGCTTACTCTAACATACAATCTCGTCAACAATCACTTGCCCTTTTACCTTATTTACATCTCAACGACCTTGACAAAAATTAAACTGGCCTTAACAAATAGATTCATCCCTCAAAACTGACTCAAAAAAACATGACAGTTAGGATTTTTCCGGCAACTGGTCTACAATGCATATATTATCAACAAGTTGCATTTTGTTTGTTATACATAAATTAGAGTTAAACATTCTTTAAAGTTGTTTTATTTTACAATGCATATATATATACAATACGAAATGTTGATATTACAACCCCCTCGTAAACAAAGGTGTGGTCATTATTACACAGGAAGGGGTTACTTAGGGGTCAAATACAAAATAATTTTAAATCAGCTTCTAAGATCGTAAAAAAAAATTATTTTTATTATATCAAATTTTCACATTGTAAATGATTACAAAATTACGATCAGAAAAGTTATCGCCCCTAAATTAACCCTTTTTTTTTGCAGGGTAAACAGATGGAAAATAAATAAATATATTGTGAATTATTACTTCTATAATTGCAACTTTTCAAAAAATGACAATCACGTGGCATATTCAATAAAATTCATGATTTTCTATGTTTGAGCTCAGACACAGCATTTTCCACATGTAAAAGCTGATTTTTCCTTGTTCGAGCTCAGGCATAGCTTTTTTTTTAACAATTGTGAAAGCTGATGTTGCGTCACTGAGTACTCTGAGACTGAATAAAATGGTCAGCTATTAGTTAAAGGACAACATTGAGGTTCAATGATTTTACCAACGTAATAGAAAAAGGTTGAAGGGACACTAACCTATTTCAAAATCCAAATCCTTTATAGTTAATCGACAACATTGTTTTCCAAAATTCTGGAAGTTGGTTATTGTTACTCACTGAACAGAGAACCATAACCAATGTATCCAATCTCATATGTAAAGATCATTGAACCAACGACTAACGTTGTCCTTTAAGTTAAACATAGAAAACAGAATTAAAATAAGATTTTTTTTATCTCAATAATAAAAATAAAAGCGTCAATTTCTACTCAAACTTAGCAGATAATAAAAACTATAATCTTTCACCAATTTCATTAAGCTTTCTAAGCATTAATATGTCGTCGTTTTGGAGGTAAAATTAAGTATTGAAACACCTAAAACAGAACTAGTCAATCTTTAGAGGCAAAACTTAATGTATGGTTTCAATTACACAAAACATCACCTCCAAAACGACTTATAAATTTTCTCTACATTTACAAAGCATGATAAACATCTATTCTCCCAAAATGAAAAGACATGCAAGGGACAGATGTGAGAATAAGTGGATTTCTACCAATTTGCCTACACTTAATACTACAATATTACAAAAAGCGCTTTCAAAATATCCAACACCCCAAGTAGATGATTATGAGAGTTATGATAATATGGCCGCCTTGTTTAAATGGTGTAACATGAAGAACATGATTGCTTTTGTTTGACTAGTCCAATGGGAAGATAAGGGGAGTGGGGACAGGGGAAAACTATAAAATTAATGCGCTATGAACATGTATACCATATCTGAGGAATGGCTCGCCCGTCTAACCTTGTGGGTTTTCTCTGAGTCCTCCGGTTTCCTCCCAATGCTAAAGACCCCTACGTACACGAGAGAAAAGCCACGCCCCTAGTCTTGATGACAGAGATTCATTCTTATCAACGAACCAGTGAACCCGTGCAGAAGACCAATAATTAGTCCGTTCATCCCTTTCCATCCCTATAAAGACCTACGTGTTCTAGTCTATGGTTAACTAACATGAGAGATATTAGATGGTTTATATATATATATATGTATATATACGGACAAAGATATAATTAAAATAATAATAATAATAGTTAAATATATACAATTAATTATAATCTGCACCATATGGAAACTATACGCACAAAAAAATTTACAATTAAAATGGCTACCACCTCTTGATGTAGGTTAAAAATAAAATGGTTTATTTCATTGGATTTTAGTTCAATATTGCTTTGTTTTGTGGGGCCGACGATAATCTTTTTTACGTTTGTAGATAAAGGCCCCGATTTTGTTGATAAAGCCAATAATCGCCCTAATCGTTTGAAATGTAAATTCAATTGAATGGCGCTTACCCCATTATTCATCTAAACAACACATTGGATCAACCCCAATTCAATATTTCATTTGAACCTAAATCAAAAAGGTCTAGCTCCTTTAAAAGAAAAGGTCAAAACTCCTAAAAATTAAGAGTTTTAAATTTTTTGACAATTCCCTAAATGGCCGATCAATTTCAAACAACTCCATCATCCAATAGAAACAGACAACACATTCTGTCAACCAATCATAACATTCCTTCTATAAATAATATCTCAGGTGCCTTATGAAAGATAAGATGTTAGTCTCAACAATATCTTGTGAACAGAAAGAACAAGTGTTATAAAGTGTTACGTGTAAAATATATTAACAAGTTTAGATTATAAAAATAGACTGGGATATACAGACAATGTAATGTTATTTAAATTAGGGAATTCTACTCTAATTGATTTTTACATAAACAAAGTAAAACATTTACATTGAAATCTGGAGTAATCTCCCCTTGTACAATTTCTTAACATAAAAACTCTAGCAATAATGCCACACTTTTTGTTTTAGTCCCAAGCAAATTTCCTTTCTTTATTGCTTTCTTCTCTTTTCTTTATACATATTGGAGTTATCTCCCTTATATCAAACAACGCTTACACATATCCTTTTCAAAATTGTTTTTACTACTTGGCAATTACGTTCCTTTAACCAAAGTCTCTAAAAGCTAAATTATTTATAACGTTTTTCTTTTTCCTAAATGATTTCCTGCAACATTCTCATTGGCTGAGTATTATGCAAGTCACCTGAGTACATCCAATCAAATAGAAGCTAATATCGTAATTTTCATCAATGCTGTACTGTATAGGTTAAATATATCACAATGTAAAATCAAAAACACAATGATTTCAGGTTATGGATTCCTTGTCGAAACTGAAAGTAGATATTGTCACGAGACTCACAAGGTTAGAAAAGAAACTGTCACATGACTACCAAATAAGGCAATTTACATGCATTAATAACTTATGATGAATAGATTGTGTTCTTTGCAGACACGGCGATGACAAAAAAGAAGAAACGCGTTCCGAATATCGCCACAGTATGAAAAACACCTTTGCATAGTTTCATAAAAGGTCAACAGTTCAATTAATTTTAATGCACTATTTACTGCGGTGAGGTGGAGGACATCTTACGGGGGTACGTAGGTAGTGGGTTTGTAAGATGGCTGCACATATGGGCGTGGCTGTCGATTGCCACTAGAGGATTGGACAGGTGGTGGAGGTTGATAAAGAGGTGATAGAACATCCATGTTGTATTGATCGTCAGCCATAACATTACGATGGTTAGCAGGTGGTGTTGATGCTTCACTAGATCCAGCACGATATTCAGGGGAGGTAATTGGTGGTTTCTCTTCTGGCATAATTAAAGGTTTACAGGATTCACTCTGTTTTTCATTTTCTTCCAATTCATCAGGTAATATAACTGGTACTCCTTTATTGACAAAAGTGTGTTTATCCTCTAGGGACATCTTACCCTTTCGTTTCTTTCTGTAAAGGATACAAGCAACCAGAAGTGCAATTAACAAAATGGCGACAATAACAACAGCTGGTACAACAGTGGTGATCCAAATATCGTCCCCTGTTTTGGCACTTCCAGTAAGAACATTTTCAGAGCTTGTTTCATCAGTTGGTTTGGTTGTACCTTCAGCATCACCACCAGTAGGTTTAGGAGCATCTGTTTGTTCTGGAGCTGGTTCTCCAATGGGCGATGACCTTCTGGGGAAAGCATCCACGTTTTCACACGCTCCTTTTGGGGCTAATCCTGCTTGGGTTAGTTTGTAGGGTCTCAGAGCACGGGCTGCCTCCTCTTTTATAGTGCCATCTTCATTCATCAACTTATCAGCCATGGCTTTCAGGTCATCTGCGGGACAATCTGAACCGCTCATCGATGTGTTGGTCCAACTGATGACAACAGAACCGCGTTCTAGTTTCGTTAATTGTATGGAATCGGCATTCTTATCACCAAACAATTTGGATAATTTATTAACGAATTCAATCCTATTGTCAACGTTTGACATGAATTCATCATAGTCCATATCTAAAGTAATGCTCATTTCATGATTAATTTTTTCGAGTTCTTTAGCTTTACCTCCCATAACTTTGATCTTGAAGGAATGGGTCACAAGAAGACTTCCTGATCCTTTTCTAGCCAAAAGGGTGAATTTATGGACGCCTTGGTCGCTAAGTGATGGGAAGGCTTTAATTACCTGCTTCTTCCTTTCAAAAGAAAGCCAATAGCCACTAGGTATTTGAACTGTATGGTTGATCAGCATGTCCAATTTCAAGTCGCGTGTGTTTCCAACTTCACAATCATAAAAGGTATCGGCAGGGATTTTAAACTTGGTGAATTCGCCAGCTTTGAATTCAAGACGTCCAAGGGGTGATTTGACCTCTGGTGATTGGTCAGTAATGCATCCAGGAACAACTGGTCGCTCAGTGGGTTTTCCTTGTGTATCGGTCTTTGTTGGATGGATGTGGATAGTTTCCTCAGGAAGAGGAACTGTCTTGTCCATGTCTGTTGGTTCTGGAACTGGTTCGGAGGGCTGGAGACCTTCTGTTGGTTTGACATGAGTTGGTTTTGTTGGTTTACCATCTGGAGAAGCAGTTTTCATCATGGGGGTGGTCTCTGTTGGTTGGATGCTGAAAGTTGGTGAAGCCATGCTTAAAACCGGTCGCGTCATGTCATCACCAGGTTTCGTCATGATGATGGTTTCTTTTGGTGGTGGTGGTACAGGGATGGTTGGTTGGACTCCAGATGTGGCTAAAGGTGTAGCTCTAATGGCTCTCTTGCGTCGTTTGTGTTCCTGGAAACGACTGTTAGTTACATGCCATCCAACAATTGGGTGTTTTAGAGCTTCAGCTAGCTTTCCATTTTGAGCTTCAGTTTCAATTTGTTGCAGAATGGGCATGTGATCGGATTCAACCTTTCCGCAGCCAACTCTCCATGACACAAAAGCACCAGGTTCCTTGGGATCATTTGTGTTTCCTGGACCAGCAACAAGAGCAGAAGCATCATTGAGAGATTTCCCTGCGACAGGAACCATTTTCAACATTTCTTCTGCCAAATTTAAGTAACCCGAAAAACGGTTCATTACATTTAATCTTTCGTGAGCAGTTAATTTATCCAAATTGGAATCCAACATAATGGTTACTACCGTTTCCGACTGTTCTCGCTTACATCGTACTGTTTGCGGGCCTTCTCGTTGAAAGGTCAAGGTCGTAGAGGGCTGACTCATCCGTCCCCCCTGTACCTCAATGGAGAAAATGTCTTTAGCTTGAGCGTTATTTTTATCAGTAGCAACCACCTCAATGTAGTGTTGTCCAATTTCAGATGGCAAGGGTACGCCCTGTAATAATTGTTTCTTGGGGTCAAAGGCTAACCATGAAGGAAGAACATCTTTACCAGCCTCTGTTATCTGAAAAATACAAAAGAAAAAAGAATTTAATTAGGTAAATTATGGGTCAGTGTTTTAGTTCATGCAAACACACAAGAGAGAAAGAGTGAGAATGAGAGAGAGAGGAGGGTTTAAGTCCACCATACACAAACTAGGTCATTTCGGGACTAACAACACATATGTTTCAATCTTATTATTTTAATTATTTGCTTGCATGTAGCGGTCTAACCCAAACAGTGGGAGGAACCTGGAAAACATTCCTTTTCACGTACATGTATAAGTTGGAATCGAACCTATGTCACTTGACTAAATGACAGACCTTAGGATCTAAATTATTGAAATAAAATTCAACGTCCTACTTTTCTACTCCGACTGGGCGAATGAAGACAGGCATACAGTGGGTTATGAGGGAAATTTTGCGCCGACAGCATATGCCAACTGTCAAGAAATCTTTTATGTGCACATTCATCCCATCCGAACGACTTTATGTTGTCCTTTGCCAGGCCTTCACCACTGACAAGAAGGAACCATATCAGAACATCCTGATGAACCTTCTATGCAGGAATCGAACATGGGACCTCCGAGTCAACATCTTACCCACTGAGCCACCTTGGCTCCCTAACGCATTAACCCCTAACGCATTAACCCCTCTGACCCCTGGCCCTCACTGAGCCACCATGACTCCCTAACACCTTAAACCATCTGACCCCTGGCCCTCACTGCATTATTCCTCCGGGCACTCCGGTTTCCTCCCACTGCTAAAGACCCCTACGAGCAAGCGAATAATTGAAATAAAAATAAAAAAACATACGTTAGTCCCGAAATGACCTAGTTTGCGTCAAGTGGACGTTAAACCCCATTTCTCTCTCTCTCTCACTGCATGAAATAATCCGGTTTCCATTACTTCCATTGTTGCAAGAGAGTTGGATGGCCAAATGGTTAGCACATGCGTTGCTGTATCATAAAGCATGACATTGAGTCAACTGGCGTGGTTTCGAATCACAAGTTGTACATGACAAGGAGTAGGGTCGCCTGTCCAGCTTTGTGGGTTTTCTCCGGGAACTCCAGTTTCCTCCCACTGCTAAAGACCCTTAAGCGTAAGCGAATTATTGAAATAAAATTTAACCATATAAGTTAATTTGTGTCATGTGGATGTCAAACCCCATTTTTCTCTCTCTCTCTCTCCATTTTTGCAGAAGTGAAAGACATTAAAACGCATTTAATTTCATTTCTCGTTATAATGCCACTTTAAATCAGTAATTCGTATTTTGAATTTTTTAGGAGTCAAATTTCGCTGACATGCATTTAAAACTAAATTGGGTGGAACCATGACACCGTGTCACGGCAGATAGTTTATTTTTTCTTCTGGTTGTTTTAAAGAAACGAGTTGAATTACACATCCATTACGCCCATTTGCAGTGATTTTATCCAAATCATTTTAATAACTTTCAAAACATTCCTGTTACTAGCTGTTGTCTGGCATTCTATGTGCAAGCAGACGTTTATAATCTGATTTTGGGTGAAATATCACGGTCACATGGCCATGATGGGACTCTATGCACCCATTTTGAATTTTAATTTGTCTATTAGTTAAGTGTACGAAGCCTAGAAATAAACACAAGTTTGGCTAAAAATTCAGATGGCAAAATATAAGCTTGTTCGAAAAAAAAAAAATCCTTTAGAGCATGTGTTTACACTTTAGAGTAGATGGATGTGGGCAATTTTATACTTTGTCTAAATACAAAATCAGAAGCCCTTGCATGGCAAACTCAAGAGAAATGAAACGTGGTTTAACATCCTACTGCTTCAGCTGGGCAAATAAAGTGGGGCATACACCATACAGGGTGCTATGGCATACACCATACAAGGTGCTATGAGGGAAATTTTGCGCAGGCTGCCAAGAGATCCTTTATGTGCAAGCCAATGCATAAACGAGACCTCAGTTTTTTGTGTCATCTGAATGACTAGATAGCTGTCCTTGTCAGATCCTTCGTCCTGCACCATTGACAAGGGCAAACAAAGCTGGGAAAATCCCAATGAACTTTCTCGGCCAAAGTAAGGATTCAAAAATGCGACCTCCAGTATCTTACTCCTTTAGTCAACGTAGCTACAGAAAGCAGAGACAATCTGTACCTACCCCAATAAGCTATGACCCCAAGTTCACAAAGCATTCTCAGACTTAATTTAAGAATTTACTCAAAATTGTCCATCTTTATTTAACTAAAATGTAGCTCTACATAATACATTTTTTTGTTTTAGGGTATCAAATGCATCAATAAGAAACTATGCGCAAAGTTTTGTGTTTCTGGATCAACGATATTTCTCATAAACAATGATGTTAAGTTGAATAGATTTTTAAGTCTGAGAATACTTTATGAACTCAAGGACCGGGTCTATCCAATATTGTATATGTAAGCTGGGTATAATTAATTAATCTCTATTCAGCAATAGACAGATTACATCACTAGCCATATTGGTTACACCCCGACTAAATGCATGTTGTATTTAATGGATATGACATGTCGTCATGTCCTCAGCATGAAAATTGCACCATTTAACTAATTATTATTATGGCAGGGATGTAAATTAAGTATCGTTTGGATCGGAGAGCTATATTCTGGCAACCCTCATTTTTAAAATGAGAGAGAGAGAGAGAAATGGGGGTTTAAGTCCACTCGACACAAACTAGACTAACATGGTTTTTAATTGTATTTCAATAATTCGCTCGCGCGTAGGGGACTTTGATAAGAAACCGGAGAAGTTGACCATTCAGCTATCCAACCCAACGCCCATATTTTTAAATACAAAACAGATGAAATAGCCAGGCTACCTACCTTATATTGTAGAGACTGCCCTTTAAATGCATCACTGGGTATGGTGTAATTAAAAAAGTGTCCAACATATGCTGTTGCATCAGGAATTCCCCACATTAGCGAAACATCGCTTGTTAATTTCCCAGAATTCACAGCTACATCCACTAATTTGAGTAAATTATCGTTGCCAAGTGAATATCCTGGACGAACGAATAACAACACTAAAAATCCTATAATTGGTTTAAATAAATTGCACAAACGACACTTTTCCTGAGTGGCGGCCATTTTGTCTTTTTTTTTTTTGGTTACCAAGGCGTCAGTTATGTAGAACCTGGTATGGTGCTCGATGGAATGAATGAAATAATTCACTGGAATGTTAGTCCATAACTCGTCAACTATTCCTGGTTAAATGCCGCTTGTATACATCCTAAATTCTATAAGCCGAATTCTGAAATGAGAAAAAAAAAACATCAATAAGCGATTGTTAATAGGCAAATCATGAACAAGACGACGTTTTGATGTCGGAATCAATCGATGGTTGAATAAAAACACATTAACAACAAATAACTTGTAGACAGTTTGCTTCACTGAATGCTGATACGCTTACACCACCTACTCTACTTTCTGTCCAGCGATCAGGTTGGTTTAATACAACATTACTCATATCCCAAAAAACTTTCAGACATTTCGCAACTTCTCACCCACTCCATGAATGATTTATTCAACCAAGTGGCAAAAGAAAAAATGTTTCCGTCGGATTGGATTTCTTTAAATATATTTTGGTACAGCGGATCTATTAGTGCCATAGTTATGATTTTTCCTTTTTCCAAAAATATTTTGAAAGATTGTCTACATCTCAATAATCAGTTAATTTCAGATTCAACACTTCCATTTATAATTCTCTTCCACTCTATTGACAGCTTTCATTACACAAAGCAGACAAGAACTACAATACTACAGAACAAAACCATACACAAAGAATTGTTGCAAAAATCAAAATTAAGGTAAATTTGCACATTTGAAATTAAGGGCAGTAGTGACCAATTAAGAGCCTAGTTTTATGAAATAAGGCTCAATGTTTTACACCAACCAGGCTAATGAGAGAGAGAGAGAGAAATGGGGTTTAACATCCACTCGACACAAACTAGGTCATTTCGGGACTACCAGGCTTATGAAGACAGGCATATTACGTCATACAGTGTTCTGACTGCGTTTCTTTTTTTTTGGACAGCAGCCTATCCAAGTACTCTTTTACAGCGGACATGGAGGCTTATGACCTGGAAAAGTTAACCGATCTCACTTCCAGTTTGTTTCTTGTCAGCCAGCTTTACACATCCGGCCTTATTCTCTACACACGCTTCACTGATTACTCTATTTTTTCCCAACAGTATACCAAATTATTGAAGCCTCCTACAGGTCATAAGCCTCCATGTCCGCCATACTTATTCCACAAATTCGAAACAAGTATGGCGGCTTGGGGGTTGTTAGCTTTTTTTTTTTTAATTATTTCGGTATTTTTGTAACCGAAGTTCAGCTTTAATTAAATACCAACTATCCAGTTTATTTTCGCATAATAAGCTGTGTAAAAATGCATAGTAAAAAATTCATGTAATGAAATGGGGTTTAACATCCTACTCTTTTGCACCTAACCTGGGCTAATAGAAGACGGGCATACACCATGCAGTGTGCTATGAGGGAAATTATACCCGGGCAGCAGCGCTACAGCCTACTCTTATATCGAATTCCAACTGCCAAGGGATCTTTTACGTGCACTCCAATTAGTACACAGGACCTCTGTTTTTTGTCCCATCCTAACGACTAGGCAGTTTCTGCATCACTGACAAGGGGAAATCACGCCGGAAAATCGAGATGAACTTTCTCGGCCAATGCAGGGATCAAACACCCGACCTCCAGGCTAGCGAACCAGCGCCTTATCCACTTAGCCAATTCATGACAGTGGGAATAGAGCTTTAGCATCATCTAACTTACCAAAGGATTCTATTTCATTACTATATTGAATGTTTAAAACTAAATTCTCCAACTAGATTAGTTGAATTCACCGGTTTAAAGTGAGGAAGTGAAAAATAAAATCTGGTTTTAAAAGGTTGTTTAAGAGTCTGTTATAATAATGTGAGTACATCATGACAAGCAGGTAAAGGTTGGCTTACATCATCTTAATTACAGGTGTGAAATCTTTCTAACGAGCATCTCTCACTCATTACATCACACTGTTCAAACATTCATGATTGAATCAATTAACAAGCACCACTCACTCAAACCATACATAAATTCAGTTAACAAGCAGTACTCACTGTACAGAGAGACCCAACAGGTAATTATCATAACAAGCATGACAGGTAATCATTTTAGCAAGAATTATAGCACTCTCATAACACTGTTCACAGACCCTTAAGGTTTTCATTTTAGTAAGAATTACTGCTCTCGTAACACTGTTCAGAGATCCTTAAGGTAATCATTTTAAAAAGAATTATAGCTTCTCACAACACTGTTCTGAGATCCTTAAGGTAATTATTTTAGCAAGAATTATAGCTTTCCCATAACACTGTTCAGAGATCCTTAAGGTAATCATTTTAACAAAAATTATAGCTCTCTTACAACACTGTTCTGAGATGCTTAAGGTAATTATTTTAACAAGCATGATATCTCTTCAAAGAGATCTTACATAATTAGAATTATAGCTCTCTCATAACAATGTTCAGGAAGATGCTAAAGTTAACCATTAAAACAAGAATAGCTCTCATAACACTGTTCAGAGATCCTACAGGTAATTAATAGTACAATCATTTACATAACAAAGATAATACCAGTACTGTGGTCCCACAGGTAAAATCTGTTAACGAGCATCACTCCCTCTCAACAGATCCTTAACAGACAAGTATGGATCAAATAATTCATGTCCTAATCCAGTTGAAAGGAATAGAGAGAGAGAAATGGGGTTTAACATCCATTCAACACAAACTAGGTTATTTCGGGACTAACATATGGTTTAATTTTATTTCAATAATTCGCTTGCACATAGGGGTCTTTAGCAGTGGGAGGAAAGCAGAGTGCCCTGAGGAAAACCACGAGGTTGAGAAGCGCCCCTATCTCCATGCCAAATACACCAGGGATCGAAACCACAGCCGCAAGTCAGAGGTAACCGGCCAGCTAGAGGTCGAAGCACGACACTCTAGACCACTACTTGTAATCTCATTTGTGAGTGTAAGTGGTATGAAATGTTCCAAAAGAGATATAGTACACCCTACCTCATAAACCAAACACAAAGTTCACCTATTACAAAAAGCAATTTTCTGCTTTAAAAGACTTTCTAACTATTTGTCAATTAACTCACACTAGACACAAAAAAGTTAAAATTCATAAAAAAACTCTTTCTGCAGCCAGTTTTACACAGGTAATGTACAACAAGTTTAATCCATTACACGCTTGGATCCTCCAGAATTAGTAAAACACATACCTTGTTTCAAATTCATCAAATGACTCATCGCATTGCATAAACATATTTTCAAATAAAAAAAAATATTGAAAGTCTAGTCAAACTGTGCCTGGAGGCATCTCAATATATTTCTTGATATATATATTAACGTTATATATAACGTCTGTTTTATTTAATATCACATGACATTTCGCACTTATCGTAATTTGTATTTTTTCTGATATCATCTACTTTTTTTACATTTAAAGATGTACTATATGTAAGAGATAAATCTGCCTATTGTAAGTCTTTAATTTGGCTTCAAATCGTATAAACTTTTATTTAGACATTAATTCACATAACAAGCCTATAATCAACTCTCTAGACCATCGGATGACTGAGATTCAAATGTATTAGATTTAATAATAAAACAATCTAATGACAAGACCCCCCCCCCCTTTTAAAATGTGCTACACTTGTTAATTTAGCTTTTACTAGTCCCACAGAACAAGGTTTAGTCTAAAAAGACTGGGGCCTTGTTTACGAAATCTTAAGATAAAATCCAAATTTTAGTAGATACTTCAGTTTTGATTGGCTAAGCACTAAAATAAATCTAATATCATCCAATCAAATAAACTAAAATTTGGATTTAAATTTCGTGAATAAGGCCCCAGGTCCCTAAAGTCTCGAAAAACAGGGTTTCACCCTCAGGTAAAGTAAGTTTCCAGTGATAAATCAATGTAGGTGTCAAATATACTCTGATACAATCAATCTACAAGTACAAATTACGATGAGGGGTTTTAAATCTTTCAACTTTAACATATAATCAATCTACTACACTCAGAGAAATGCAAGTAAAATGAAATGGTGTTTAACGTCCTACTGTTCTGCTCCGATCGGGCTAATGAAGATGGGCATACGCTATACAGTGTGCTATGAGCGACAGCGGCACCACAGCCTACTCTTTTATCAAATTCCAACTGCCAAAGGATCTTTTACGTGCACGCCAATGTGTACACCGTACCTCATTTGTATTTATTTTGTCCCCTTCGAACGACTAAACAGCTGTCCTTGTCATGCTCTCCTGGAGGATAAGTTTGTAGCTCCCCCACTTTGATAATCCTCCACTTCTCACCCGACAGGTATAATCAATCAACTTCTGAGAGAGGGAGGGAGGGGGAGGGTTAAATGTCCATTCAACACAAACTAGGTCATTTGGGGACTAACATATGGTTCGATTTTTATTTTAATAATTTGCTTGCGCTTAGGGATCTTTAGCAATGGAAGGAAGGATCAGGAGAAAACCCACAAGGTTGGACAGGTGACCCTACTCCTTGTCACAAACAGGGGAATCAAAACCACGCCAGTTGACTCAATGACAGACCTTATGATACAGCACGAACATGCTAACCATTCAGCCATCTAACCTCTCGCGTGACAACAAACAGCCAAGTTAAATGAAATAGGTTTTAACCACGTACTGTTCTGTACCAACTGGACTGATGAAGACGGGGCGATCTTACAGAAGTTCAAAAATTAGGATACTAGCTAGACTAATGCAAATACATCAAATGAATAATTTGCAAGCCCAATTGTGATTATAATTGAACGTTATTATTAGTATGGCAGGCAGACGACTTTTGATAGATGTTGCTTCCGCACACCTGACAGACTCGACGTTGTGAAGAGTGATCAATCGGGCGTCATCAATAAACTTTAAAATAAAATATGCAATTTACAACATATTACCTGTAACGACTTTACCTGCCCTAAAGATACAAGTAGAAAGATCAAATTTTAACGCCTTTTTTTTCTTTTTATCTTTTTACCGTTTTTTTTTTTCTTTTCATGTTTTTAAATCAGAGATATATTAAATGTTTCACCCATTCATATTTAATTTTACATATTTAATTCATTTAATTATTTTTGGAAAAATTCAATTGATATACACATTTTGCTGTATTATGTTGTAGTATTGGGTAGTATGTGGTGATATTGAGTTGGTACTGGGGTGGTATTGGGTAGTATTTGGTAAATCGACCCACCCTTTAATTTCAATTGACCGGTAGAACTCAAAACAAACATTGATCGATTTTCTTACTGTCTCTATTGTTTCATCTCATAAAAAAAAGAATTCTGAAAAATATTCTGAACAGAACATTGGTAGTGTCAATGTGTAGTGTATTCTGCATCGATAGAACTATCTACTCTGCTTCGAGAATAGATCTCTTCTGTAAATGGCCGCCACATTTGTTATACACAAAAAAATAATAAAACTTTTTCAATTTTATTAAATGAAAGCAGAATATAAATTTCTCAAAACATACATAGTGTTTTTGCCTAAAATCGTAGGGTATTTTTTTTATTTAACCAAATTTTTATTCAGGATGGGATCAGGGAACAAGCTTAGCCTTTGTAAAACCCCTCTCCCTTGGTAGAGTCAATGGTGCTGTCAAAATAAATTGTACTCTGCTGAGTAGGCTATAATACATTAGTCATGTACAATTTAATGTTAATGATATGCAAATGATATGCAAATGATATGTAAATTAGATGCAGTGATAATTATAGATGACCATAAGCAAAATGTTAATTTAAAATCGCCGGTTTTCAGTATATTATAAGTATTTTACGGGATATAATATGTAATGTTAATACCCTGTAACTCTTCCTTACAGGGAATTTGTATAATTCCAAAATCGTAACTGGTAGTGCAAATAAACCACAGACTTTATGTCATTCCTTTACATCCCTAATTAATTTAAACATTTGGACAGCCCTGTTGTATCCACCAAAGTCCTAAGTGGTAGTGCAAAGACACCATAGTTATGTCACTCAATATGCCTAATTATTTAAACATCAGGACAGCCAGCCCAAAAGACAAATAAATACTGATAAACAGCAGTCACAAATATATATATATATTTATTTTATGATCAGTAGTAGAATACCGCTTTTTATCAGTGAAATAAAAGTGTTATTCCACTGGCTAGCAAAGAAGTCCATGTTGTTTTACCCAAAATGATTGTAAAATCATAAAATATATAGAACATTTGTAGTGAAAATATAAGTTTTCTTGCTTCTCGATGAAATATAATATGTTATTCACTCTAAAACGACAAATATCCTCTATATACATGTAATAATAATACATAGTGTACGGGTATATAGCTGGTTTAAGTAAGATGAAATCAATAATACACAGCGGCATGGAATCTGACAGCACATGTAATACACCAGTCTTATTTTACTGATAATACTTTTACTCTACATAACTAGAATATTCCTTTCTATATAAACCATACAGACTATCTACACGCTGGTCTAAAAATACTTCTCCTAGTCCTACACAACATTTAATGCCACTACAGTATACCACATGCTTTCTACATGTATGTACAATCTGCGCTAGAGAGAGAGCGAGAAATAAAGAGGGTTATATGTCTACTCGACAAAACCTGGGTCATTTTGGGACTAACACATTATTTCATTTACTACCAGTACAGTATACCACATGCTTTCTGCATGTATGTAGAGAGAGAGAGCGAGAGAAATGGGGTTTAACGTCCACTCGACACAAACTAGTTCATTTCGGGACTAACATATGGTTCAATTTATTTCAATAATTCGCCTGCGCGTAGGGGTCTTTAGCAGTGGGAGGAAACCGGAGTGCCCGGAGGAAACCCACGAGGTTGAGAAGGCGCCCCTATCTCCATTCCACATACGCTCACACTAGGGATCGAAACCACAGCCGCAAGCCAGAGGTGACCGGCCAGCTAGAGGTCAAAGCGCAGCACTCTAGACCACTAGGCCATCCCAATCCCCCCTGCATGTATTTCCAATCCCTACTACAGTATTGAAATGAAATGGGTTTTAACGTTTTACTGTTCTGCTCCGAACTGGGCTAATGAAGACAGGCATACGCCATACAGTGTGCTATGAGGGAAATTTAGCCCGAGCAGTGGCGCTATGACCTACTCTATTTTCATTATCGTCAGCTCTTTATCTAATTTCCCCTTTAATTACCATTCAAATAAATACTTTGCATATCGGAAAAATAAGATGGGTAATTGCTGTTAATACTAATAAAATTTGTACCTTGAACTGTATAATTAAACTCAATGGTCCATCCCAAAAATTCATGATACAACTAATCAACTTTAACAAATACGAACCCATCTTTTATTTGCTGTCTCTCTTAGAATCAATGCTACTATATTTTCAGGAAGATGATTTTAATCCGTCATGAAACCCAGTATGTGTCTTAAATCCTTACTTACTCATGGATCAGTGTATGAACTAAACGCCAAACCCCACACTCTTAAAGCAACAAATCCTTGTAGAATTACAGTAGTCTACCAATTCCTGCAAATTTGTGATAAAACATGGAAACCTACTAAATCACATAGAACATAAAGTTTTTCTGGTTTTCTTCTCTACAAGATTTGTAAGTACAAATACATGTTTGGCCCAGATTTTTACCTTAGATAATAAAACAATTATTACTCCCCTGATTCACATCTCTATAATGATTACTCCAGAAACTCTTTAACCTTTAGAAACAATAAACAGTCTACAATAGAGGGTGGAACAATTTTGGCATCTTAAGCGTTTCTCACATCCAACACATATCAGGCATGACGTCGGTTAGCAGTTGTTTTACCAGCAATAATAAAAAGAGAAGGATTTGTCATGGTAACCTGCGCTGGGAATTATGGGTTAAATACCCGCATTCTATAGAATCTGATTAGTGGCCAACAGATGAAAAGGATGAAGTCAGACAGATTCTATAAAATCATTTTACCCATAGGCCAATACATATATAATGTTTGTGGTTTCTGTTTGCTTATAGCCATAGGCAAGTTGAAGAAAAAACACATTTTTATGTTAGTTCCATTTAAGTTCCATTTCAATTTTGTTGCGTTGTTAAAAAATTCTGCACCTCTTCACAGCTAACTTTTATAAAAGTTTCAACATTTATTCTTAGCTGTGTGAAGTGAACTTTCCACATACCGGTACCCAGGATACATTAAAGCTGTAATTTCATATTTTTAAATTATATTTTTAAAACATACTAAAATAAAGCCTTACTTCAAACATTTGAATTTGAAGTTAAAAATGATATTTTTGCCAATTTCTCAACTGGCAAAAGTGAATTATAGGATTAATAAGATTATTCTTTAACAAAAGTCCATTGACACAAATTAGGTTCAATTTTATTTCATTAATTCGCTTGCGTGTAAGGGTCTTTAGCAGTGGACAGAAACCAGAGGACCCGAAAAAACCCATGAGGTTGGACAGGCAACCAACTGATAGTCTGGACAGGTGACAAACATTTAGACTGGACCTGGACCAGGACCTGTCAAATTAAAGGGACAACAACATTCTTGCTGGCTTGGTAGCTCCAGAAAATAAATAATACCCTTATTCTAAGTACTAGATGTTTAAATGTCCTACCTGTTGTGTAAATTACCCATTACAACCTATTTTATTTGTCCAGAGGGTTCGAAAATATTTTAAAATCCAAGTCACATTTGAAAAGGTTTACGTTAGACTTTTCAAATCAATTGGTTGAATCTTTCCAATTTTTTAAATTAGGTGTGTTAAGATGAAATTTATATCATCAATTAATTGGAATATTCTAAAATAATACGATTTGTTGACCAGAATGAAGATTGGGACATATTTTTCGGTTACAACAAGAGTGTTATTGGGGCTTTAAAGAGGATGGGACATTAGGTAAGATAAGATGAAGGGCCAAGAGTTCCTGCTAAAATAGTTAAAAAATAGATAAACAAAAACAGGATATCGAAAATTTCAGTCAAATTGCTTCACTCTGGACCAAGATATTAGCCAATCACTTCTAAGCTAGTCTCGGTCGTCATTACTGACATCATCCATCACAAAATGTATTCAGATCCAGTAACTATGGCAGGCTAACAATGGCATTGAGAGTTGATTATGGTCTTGATAAGTTAATAATTAGATTTCCAATTAATAATTTAGATAACATTTTAGGCCCAAAGAAAACCTGCAATAGGCAGAATTAGCTCTTGCATAATGCATATTTGCAGATGTCCAGAGGCACACAAATATCCAATTTTAGTTAAGTAGTAGTTTAATGGACCATTAGAATAAAAAAAAAGGCCAAGATAAAGCGAAATATTGTTTTAGTGGAAGAAAGATGAAAGGGAAATCGTGGGGAGAATGTACTATGAAATAACCCGACCAACCTACAATCAAATATCACATCCAGATGTTTTTTGACTCTGATTATTTTGTTGAGTGGGAGGTGAAATAAGATACACGTAATGAGAATATTTCTATTTATAAATCATAAAATATGACCTGGATGATCTGGTATTTCACACCCTCCCCCACCCCATCCCAACAAGTGAGCCGAGAAATGGCAAGGAGTCTTTTAAAAGTTTGGATCCAAAACATACATATCAAGTAGTGGGGTTGCCTGCCTAACCTCGTGGGTTTTCCCACTGCTAAAGAACCCTATTGCTGCGATCCCATGCTTGTTCATAACAAATAGTGGAGTTGCCTGCATAACCCCGTGGGTTTTCTCTGGGTTCTCCAGTTTCCTCCAACGGCTAAAGACCCCTACACACAAGCGATTTATTGAAATAAAATTGTATGTTCCTTTAATAATGGCCTAGTTTTGTCGCTCCTTACTAATAAAACATAGAACAACATCTGGAATGATCTTCCATGACACATCTGCGAAAATAAAAGGTTCACTGATTTTTAATGGAAGGTTCCCTTTTTTTTTAAAACATTGAAAACTCATCTTCTCTACCAAATATTTGGTCTAGAACATGATAGACATTTTTTTAACGCACCTCAAAATTACTTCTGGTAAGTTTATACTATAAAGTGTTAGAAGAAACTGGAAACCATGACTAAAATCTTTTCCAAATGAGATTTTGACATTTAAAGTTTATGTTAGTTTCTATGAATTTTTATGCAGCAATATTTATGCATATGAGTTCCTAAGAATAAGAATTGTGATACAAGCCAGCCACAACTCAATTATTTTTCTTGATTAGAATGTAATAACAAGCTTATTGTTCTTCACAGGCCTTTTTCATGTAAACTTCAACTAAAATATTCCAAGAGAGGGAGAAATGGGGTTTAACATCCACTCGACACAAACTAGGTCATTTTGTGACTAAAGTATGGGTCTTTAGCAGTGGGAGAAAATCGACTTATGATACAGCGTGCACACGCTAAACCATTCAGCTACCCCCACCCTCCCACCCCCAATATTCTAAGAATACTGGGCCCTGTTTCACAAAATTTTAACTAAAGAAAAAATCCAAATTTTAGTAGATATTTCAATTTTGATTGGCTAAGAACTAAAATCAACCTAATATTGTCCAATCAAATAACTAAAATTCAGATCTTATCTTAGTTAAAATTTTGTGAAATAGGCCCCAGATCATTTATTGGCTAAGCACAGTTTTCTATTCTTGGCCAATGAACATCCTTAAAATAATACAGTTTAACTTTTCTCATATATAAGGGGCCACTAGTTCAAAGTGGTGTGCCTTTAAACATGTGTTCTAGGGTTTATAGTTTATTTCTTTCATGTATGTTTTTAAATTTAATTAAAATTGTTTCATGCCATTAAAATTTAATTTGCTACTGATGTTGTGTAACTATGTTGCCATGGAAACAATAAAAGTAGTGTGATATCGTTCAGCATTCCCATGGTTAAGTGAAAATTAATAGTAGGCCATTTGTATTTAAAGGATAAGAAATCACAAGAACTTATTTCAAGTTTCCCACATGGATATTTTCATAAGATGATAACTTTAAGAACAATAACATGTTTGTTTCAATATAGACTGGTAGAATACGGTACAAAAAACATGTAACTCGTTCAGTTTTTAAACGATCAAAAAAGCATTAAAATTAAAATGGTTGTTAATGGCAACCATAAAAGATGCATTATGTAAAAGCTAATTTTGCCTACTGTAGGTCTTCCTTTTAGCTTCAAATGTTATGTAAAATTATTAATTAGATATTTATTCACATGCCAACGCCCAACGTGTACATAGGACCTTGGTCAATCTGACTCAAACACAGCTGATCATGTTTTGTTTTTGTTTTTTATAGTTCTAAATCTTTATTACACTAGAATCTGAAAGAGTTCTGGTTGATTTTAGGGATGAACAGGTCTGTTGCGTCGATTTCAGCCAAACCCACAACCTCCTGGTTAGTGTGCCGGCACCCTACTCCCTGTGCCACGGGACGGAACAATCGTATAGATAATGAGAATACAGTCAAGTGTATATACGGATGATATATTTTCTAGACAAAATGATTTTTATAGCCAGGAAACGGCATGTAATTATAACTTTGTTTGAATTAGTTTGGGTGGATCTTTGATGTAATTATCTTTTTATTTTCTAAACAATTATAATCTAGAGTACCATTATAATATAATTTCAAGTGTTTCTATTATTTGTGTTTTTTAAATGCGGAAGACCTTTAACGTTTTTTTAGGACTTCGAATTTTGCCTAATGGTTTGGATTGTTCGTACTTGGTTTTATTTTATTTTAGTGGATGACAAGTACTGCAATGGGTATGGGGTATAAGAGCGGCTATATTCTGTAATACAAAGTTATAGATCCTAAATGCGGAAGACGTTGTAGTGGATGACGAGTAATACAATGGGTATGGGGTACAAGAGTGGATATATTCCTTAATACAAAGTAATAGGTCCTTAAAGAGAACTTCCCACATAAAAACTTTGCGGTTTGATGTTATATTTGGACCAAAAACATACCTTCAAACTTATTAATCAACTTATTATCAAAATTTCTCTCAAAACATTGCATTTGCATGTTATAACTCAAAATCTATTTTTAGAAGCCCAGTTTGCCATGTAACTTGATTAAGGGATGGGACATTTTCAGAATATATTTGTCATTATTTACAGTCCATTTACCATAAATATCAAATCCTAAGTAATTTATTGGATTATGATAAGAAGTTGGCATGTCTGTCAGATTCAATCATTGCCCCCCTCCACCCCCCAAAAAAAATCGGCTTATCAAGCTTTGAGATGAATAAACTAAACTTAAGTATTTACAATAAGTTTAATTTTAAAGAATGACAAATCCTTCTGGAATCCTTAATGGTCTTGTTAACGACCTATTTAAAGATTTAAGTTAATAATTTTAAAGCAATTAAAATTGAGTAAAGTTGCAGACCTTTTGAAATAAAGCTTGTATCAATAAAATCCACCCTGACTTCTTTTATCGTAAGACTCAAGAACAACTACAAGTAACAAATTGGATTTGTTAGTATAACTGGAAGTTTAAAAGCCAGCTCTCACTTCGTCTAATAGTGATCAGGTCTGCAGCTGTTACCGTGGCGCTGCATCTGACATTATTTCTACTACATCATATAAACTGCTGATGACTCACTTTGTACTTTTCACATTCATTCAAACATCGAAATTATCGGCATAACTCAAGTTGTGATTACTGTATGGCTCCGCAGGAGCTTACGTGTCGGTGTACTACTCTATTCCATTTTCTTTAATACGGTGAGAATAAAAGCATAAACGAACACCTCCTTGACAAATCTACATTATGTCACCAGAACAAATGTACCTACAAATTGGTTCGCAGTGGATCAGTGGGGCCACTTTACTACTCCGCTGTGTGCGGGGCCACAGTGGATCCTACTCCATTGGCTAAGTGAATGGGGTTGTACTTACAGTGTTCCCCTTGTCAGTGGGGTAGGACCTAGGCAATAGCACACTGTATCACTGTAGCCCAGTCGTTTCATTTTCTATTGTTTGTTCTGTCTGGTTAAAAAGTGCAGTTATCCGACAGTGGCTATTAACAGACCAATAACATGTCAGTCATTATTCACATTACAAGATCACTTACAAATTTGTTCTCTGTTAAAATTCTGACTTGACCTCAGCTTGTACAGTTTGTATCCATTTCTATAAATATATACCTAAACTACAAAACCATTTATCGACTGCATGCTTCAATGATTTCATATAATATGTAGGTATTAGTAGTATTGAGTCCATATTTTAGCTGTATATAATAGTTTTATTATTAACTGTAAAGGTTTAAATATGTTAGTTATGTATCACCATAAATATATACGACTGATGTGGCATCCACATGATCAAGTCTACATTGAGAGAGAGAGAGAAATGGGGACCACTCAACACAAACTGTCATTTCGGGACTAACACATGGTTCAATTATATTTCAATAATTCGCTTACGCGTAGGGATCTTTAGCAGTGGGAGGAAACCCACAAGGTTGAGAAGGCGCCCCTATCTCCATGTCACATACGCTCACACCAGGGATCGAAACCACAGCCACAAGCCAGAGGTGACTGGCCAGCTAGAGGTTGAAGCGCTGCACTGTAGACCACTAGGCCATCCCAACCCCCCACGACTACATAGATCAGAGAGAGAGAGATGAGAAAGAGAGAGAGATATGGGGTTGAAGACACTAGACAGAGAGAAAGGGGAGAGTTCAGTGAGAGAGATGGCTTTAACCTCCACTAAAACTGTTTCTTTACATCTGTTTTTCTACTAACACCGTGACACAGTATTTTTTTCCACCATTGTATAAAAATCACTTCTAACGAGACATCTTACATCAAGATGATTATGTACTAAAACCTACGAGGAAAGAAGTTAAACTAGTAAAACGTGAGATGTAGAAGGTTAAATAAAGGTTTAATATATTCTCTAGACGAATAAAAACAAGTTGTCAACAAATAAACAAACAACCAACCAATGCACTGTATCATTTTGACCAGTATATTCTGTAGACAGATAAAAACAAGTTGACAACAAATACACAAACAACCAATGCACTGTCTACATATCTACTCATTGAGCTCATGAAGGGGGGGGGGGAAGAGAGAGAGAGAGAGGGGGGGTTTAACATCCACTTGACACCAACTAGGTCATTTCGGGACTAACACATGGTTCAATCTTATTTCATTGTGGGAGAACATAAGAAGACCTAGAGAAAACCCATGAGATTAGACAACTGCATTGATAACAAGCTTAACGATCTACAGTTCCCTAATTGGTGTAATAGCAGTAAGTGTATTCAGTCCCGTAGATCATAGATATATATTTTATATCCACTGATTATCGTCAGTACTTTGATGTTGAAAATAAAATTATTTTGTAACTAAGCCCTTCGATTTATGTTTATCAGGTCCAACGATTAGATATAATTTAGATAAATTGGCCACAGTACTTAAAATCAATTTATCTTTTAGACATGAAATGAGAGAGAGAGAGAGAAATGGGGTTTAACGTCCACTCGACACAAACTAAGTCATTTTGGGACTAACATATGGTTTCATTTAATTTCAATAACTCGCTTGCACGTAGGGGTCTTTAGCAGTGGGAGGAAACTGGAGAGCCCGGAGGAAACCCACGAGTTTGAGACGGCGCCCCTATCTCTGGTTTCCTCCCACTGCGCAAAGTAATTATTGAAATAAAATTAAAACCATATGTTAGTCCCGAAATGAGTTTGTAACTCCCTCTATATTTCCGTTATAAGTATGGAATACATCTGCATGGAGAAAAAATAGGCTATAAAACACTCAACCTTCAAAAACAACAAAGTAAGAGAAATTATTTCTAGAGAGGAAATAAAACTATGAATTAAATCAACAATCGACAACATCTGATATCTAACATGTAGGCTTTAATACCGGCATGTGCTTGCCATGTGACATGTCTACCATGCTGGTTAAATAACATTTACCATATCTACAGATGTTGTTGCATTCAATAAATTACTCCTCTACCAGAATATCTACTACTAGACATATATCATATGAAAAATGAAAAGAGAGAGAGAGAGAGAAATGGGGTTTAAGTCCATTCAACACAAACTAGGTCATTTCAGGACTAACATTTGGTTTTTAATTTTATTTCAATAATTCGCTTGCGCGTAGGGGTCTTTAGCAGTGGGAGGAAACCCACAAGGTTGAGAAGGCGCCCCTTTCTCCATGCTACATACGCTCACACCAGGGATCGAAAGAATTGAAATGAGATTTAACATCCTGTTGTTCTCCTGGGAGCCACAGTGGCTAAGTTGGTAGGATGCTCGTTCGCTAACCTGGAGGTCGCAAATCGCTCCTGTGATTTTCCATTGTGGTTTTCCCCTTGTTATTGGTGCAGGATGGGGGCCTGACAAGGAAACCTGTCAAGTCATTCAGACAGGACAAAAGTCTCAAGGTCCGGTGTACACATCGACATGCAAGTAAAAGATTTATTAGCAGTTGAAATTCAATATAAGAGTAGGGCTTAGCGCCAGGCGCGGATCCAGAGGGAGGGTCCAGGGGGTCTGGACCCCCCCCCCCCTGCTCAGACTTTTTAGACCTGTAATTTTGGATTTTACCTTCCGGAAATACGTCAGAATGCACCAAATTGAATCTAATTTACCAAATTTTTCTGCGGGAGGACCCCCCAAACCCCCCGGTAATGGTGGCGGTGGCAATTATCAAACCTGGACCCCCCCTGCAAAAAATCCTGGATCCGCGCCTGAGCGCTGTTGTTAAAATTCAATGACAGGCCTTGTGATAAGCGTATGTTTTCGACCAGAGAATTTGAACGTGCAGGTATGCTTGCAATAAACATGTATATATACACATCTGTATAGTACCGATACCGTCACGTTGCTGTGTTTTGTGTTAAATCTCGAGGATTAGTCTACCACAAGAAATCTCAACAATGTTTCATAGTTAGCCAAACAATATTCGACCCTGGAATGAACATGCATGTGTGTTTGCAATAAACACATAAACACATTAGTATAAGATCAGAACCTATACGTGTTGTGTTAAATCTCCAGGATTAGTCTACCAATATTCGCCCCTGGAATGAATGTGCATGTGTGCTGGCCATAAACATTTAAACATAAGTACAGTACCTACCTCCACCCTGCTATATACATACCTGTTAAACAATTCCAGGTTTATAGTATAGACTGAAGTCTGGGATCAATATCAAGGTGTCGCACCTAATGAACTGATATACTAACAGATATACATACTATAGACTAGAGATAGACCCAGCAGGATATAACATGTTTTACAAACTGACCATAACACCCATCTACTCATAACATCCACTATGTCAACAACACATTCACTACTTTAACATCTTTAAAACAAATAAACAGAACCAACAAGATTTAATGGATTCTTCGTCTCAATACTTCACTTATTCCAGGTGCCTTATTCCAAGACTGATATCTAGTAATATTTTTTACTTAGTCATCTTCTCATTTGGACAACTAATTATAAGGCTCGGCCAATCTGAACTGGGCTAATGAAGACTGGCATACAATGCGCTATTAAGGAAATTTTGCCCGGGCAGCGTCACTATGGCCTACTCTTATATCGAACTCCTACTGTCAAGGTTAGACAGGACCTCAGTTTTTAATCCCGTCCAAACGACTAGACAGTTGTCCTTGTCAAGCCCTCTGTCCTTCATTAAAAGATAATATAATATAATAAATCTATACAAAACCAACTTGTATGTCACCATACACTTGGCCACAGGAGAGGCCATGAGCTGTGATCAGAACCATCAACAAATATCATTTAAGTCAATTAAAGTAAAACAACGACCAAACACAAACAAGAGAAAGTTAAACACTTCCTATCTGGCACCACGAGGACGGACTGTGATTAATCCTGTATTTACAGACCACCAGGATAGACCAGTGATAATAATAGAGACCGGATCAACCAGTCTATAGTTATCTATAATGACTAGAGATATAATGAAGATAATGACACCCAGGCCCCGAGTTCACAAAACATTCTCAGACTTAAGTCAGGAATTTACTCAAAATTGTTTGTCTTATTGTATCTAATATAGGCCTATAGTCCATTATAAAACTATTGTTGTTTTAATGTATCAAATACATCAATAAGAAACCATGTGTAAAATTTTGTGTTTCTGAATAAAATATATTTCTTATAAACAGTGATTGAAAGTTCAGTAATTCTCAACTGAAGTCTGAGAATGCTTTGTGAACTTGGGGCCAAATCTCTGTCTGTTATTGTTAGACATATTATTATCATCTACTCCTCTCACCCTCATGTATCCAGTCTCAAACCGATCTTATACCACATCTATCTCTCTCTCTGGCATGGAAATAACTTGCATTGTTTTTTTTAATTCAACTACTGCCAAGTACTCTCTCCCTCAGTATTTTGATTTACTTTTCTTCAACATGCAAGAACTAAATCTGCCATGCAGGTCTTTCTTTAGGCCTGAAATGTTATCTAAATCATTAATTCGACATTATCCAGACCACATATCAACTCACTATGTCATCGCTTGCCAGCAATATTTACTGGATTAGAACCTGAACTGCTGCTGCTGATGATAATGGATAAGCGAGACTATGTTTTTTATCATACCAACTTTAGTCATGATCATCGAGGCTAGGCCTAATATTCAATCGCTCAATTCTCGGTTCAGGGTGAATCAATATGAATGAAATTTTCAGCAAATTCCCTTTAAATTATCTCATTTTTAACTAATGTTAAATAATCAATTTGAGTGCATTTTATTGGGGATTGTGAAATATAAAGACATTTTTTGAAAAATGCTAATGATATAATATAGCCTTTTCCTCATTTCCTGTCCTTTATACAACCTTTCTTAACGAATCATCCAACTAAAAGCCAACATGAATTCCAGTCACACAGCCAGGTATTAAAATCTCCTTTCTTCCTCACGGATGATTTAAACAAAATACCTCCAACCACTAAATCACGATAATAAATAAACCGTTATCCTGATTCCAACTACCACCATGGGTCCTTTACTTTACCCAACATAAATAAAATATTGGATTGGTCGGGCTACCTGGGGATTCCAACACCATTTAAATAGTTTTTATCTTAGAATAATAGACACCAGGAATGTCTAATGGTCTGTTGAGTCCAGGCCTTAGACCAAGTGTGGTTTTGAAGTTTGTTTGTGTGTATATATAATGCCAGGTACTCTCTCTAAAATGTCTGGACTATTAAAATGCTTAGGAGCTTTAGCACATAATTGATTTATGTTTTTGTAAATCACTATATCTATGTTTGATTGTTACAAAATGAACGTAGCCAAGATCCTCCGTATCCCCAGTGATACCGTACCGTTCTACCCCCCTAACCCCTGGGTCTATTCAAGAAGGAGACATGTTGTGAAATTATCCATATAATTGTGTTATGTTTATTGACAAATCAAATTTTAAATCAAATTTTCTGCATTTTCCAAAAAATTCCTAGATAAAACTTTATATCCAATTTCTGCTATTTTCAAATAAATCTTTGAAAAAACTAACTAAATTTTCGTTATTTTGAAATAAACTCTTTGAAAATTTTTCAACATTTTCAAATAAAATTAAAATAATTTTTTTTTTATCAAATTTCTACATTTGAAACCCTTAAAATATTGAGCAAGGCCAAGAGAAGGAAAGTAAAAGTTCGAGACCTTGAAACTGTCCATCAAGTAAACATCTTGAGATAAAATCAATGTTGACAGGCCAACTTTCATCGGCTAAATTGACCAATGGATTTAAAGTGTTAATAACATTAAACTAATGGACAGTTTCTACTGACCAGGACCATGTAGTGACCACCTGGGGAGTAAATAGTATGGTTATCTTACTCCGAGAGGAGGTAATTTGTCAGGGCTGATTAAAATCAGATAAAATATTTTCGCATCTAATCTGATAAATGTTTGGATTATTTAAACAAGTATATGATAATATTACGGAGATCCTGGAGTTTTATTATATAAATAACATAAATAACTCATAATATTTCTTAATCTATGTAACCTAACAGGAGGGGGAGGGGGAGACAAAGAGGTAGGGGGAGACAGAGAAGGGGGAAATGGGGTTTAACGTCCTACTGTTCTGCTGTACTAAGAGGAAAATTTTGCCCAGACAGCGGCACTACAACCTTTTCTTATATCAAATTCCAACTGTCAAGGTATCTTTAACGCAAATGTGTACACGGGACCTTGGTTTTTTGTCCCACTCGAACAACTAGGCAGCTGTCCATGTCGGGTCCTCCGTCCTGCATCACTGACAAGAAACCACCCTGGAATATCTGGATGAACTGTCTCGGACAATGCAGGGAACCAACAGCCGACCTCCACGCAAGCGAGCCAGGTCTTAGCCACTGTGACCCCCCCCCCAGTCCCCCCCCACCCCCGGGAAAGAAAGTGTAAGCAATGATAATGGTAATGTGATTAATTACTCTGTCTATGTAACGACCCCAGCCTGCACAACCATCTTACATTAAACATAGTAAATTCATTTAATATATGACAAATTTAATCTTTGGTCTGGTATTTCATATCTTTACAAATCGTAATCTACAAACACTTGATGAAACAATAGAAAAACATGAAACCATGTAAATAGACCACATTCTTTACCTATTCAAACATAATCCTCGCCTTCTAAATCAACATCCTCTTATTATTATCATAAACCTAATCTTTATATCCTTAACAACTCAAAAAATATTTATAGAGCTCAATTTACACAATCTTCATCTTAAATCCAATTCAAAAAGATTTAAGATATGTTTTTTTTATTATTTGTATGAATGATTCATCTGTGTTTTTCACAGAGAAAACTGATCACCACAACTTCAAAAGTTGTAAAATAACGACATCAAGTGTCTCGCCCTGTTCAAATAAAACGGCTGACCTAACAAGAATTTAAGCAAAAAGGTTTGAATTACCTTTTACACCCTCATTCATAGTCAACTCCTCCAGTGGTTATCATTGAAACACAAAACCACGGAAGAATGTTCACAAATATTTCGGCTTTTATTCACGGGAGGATGCCACAAGATGTTGAAATTTATTCATGTTTCTGGAAAAGGTCAAGAGAACGTATGAATTATGCTGCTAGCCTAGATAGATGAATCTATAACATTCCACAGAATTAGGTTTTTTAACAGACGGGAACAAGAAAAGATTTGAACATCAAAAATGACTTGACTTTAACACTGTCAGTTAATGCTTGATACTAATTCTTCGCATAGCTACATGATCAGAAACATGTTATAAAATTAACACTTGTCACCTTTAGTTGTCTGGGAAGAGAGAGAGAGAGAGAGAGAGAGAGAGAGAGAGAGAGAGAGAGAGAGAGGGAGAGAGAGAGAGAGAGGGAGAATCAACATCCACTCACACAAACTAGGTCATTTTGGGTCTAACATGGTTCAATTTGCTTGCGCGTAGATGTCTTTAGCAGCGGGAGGAAAGCAGAGGATCTGGAGAAAACCACGAGTTTGGATAGATGACCCTAATGCTCGTCATGTACAACCGAGGAATTAAAACCACACCAGTTGTCTCTATGAGCTAACCATTCATGGCCATTCAACTCCCACTGGGAAGAAATAATGACAGGTTTTAATATACAGATTTATCAACAGAACTTAACTTCAGAACTTGAATATATATAGAAATTTCCCCCTTCTCCACCCCCCCCTCCCCGGCGGTTTTATTGTTAATGACTTTCTCACGACATTCTAATTTGTGGCTATGAGAAGCCATTTGGATGGAATTAACAGTACTATTAAAAATTTGTCTAAAAGAGAGAGAAATGGGATTTAATAGCTACTGAATACACAAAACAAAATTTATTCCTATAAAATACAAAAGATTGATGAATTTATTGCTTGTGTGGCCAAAATTCTTGTAATCTGGTTCTAAATTCAGGAAAATATCTGGCCCAAATATCAACTTGGTATCACATTCGTATCTAGAACAACAACTCCCCCTTCTGGCTTTTCTTGACCTAAATATTTTCTCCCTGCATTGAAAGCTTTCCTACTTGACCATTTGTATAGAGATTGAATGAAAAGACAAATTCTTTAATTCTTTTGTACGACTAAATCTAATTTTCAATAATAATGGTCATTTTGATAACGAATTGAAATAGAACATTGGGATAATTTTGATCTGCTTTCATAATTTTTCTATCAGTCAGCATGACTCCATAGATAGCAATGGGTCAAACTGACTGTTATTTGTAGTTGGGTTCCTATTCAGCTGGAACAACGGTGGTCTTCATCCAAGGGTGAAATAACCCAGCTTAGTAAATTTACAAGTTAATCAGCATGTTGCCACTTGACACAAACTTGGTCAAATAAACAGCATTGTTAAAATCTTTTACTCAAATCAGAAATGCCTATAATTTTACAATTAAACCTAATTATGGAGTTTCAGATATTGCTTGTCCTGTTGACATCTTAAACGGTCATACAGTCTTGACACTTTCTCCACGATAGGTCAAGTCCCTAATACAAAAGTGACTACTGTTCTGCTCCTATATACTGGGCCCTGTTTTTACGAAATTTTAACTTAAGATAAAATCCAATTTTAGTAGATACTTCAATTTTGATTGGCTAAGCACTAAAATCAATCTAATATTATCCAATCAAATTACTAAAATTGGGATCTTATCTTAGTTAAAATTTCGTGAAATAGGCCCCTGAGCTAATGAAGACGGGCATAAGCCATACTGTGTAACATGAGGGAAATTTTGCCCAGACAGCGGCACTATGGTCTACTCTTGTATGGAATTACAACTGTCAAGGGATCTTTTACGTGTATGCCAATGTGTACACAGGACTTGTTTTTTTGTTTTTTTTATCCCATCCGAAGAGACTATACATTGTCCTTTGCCAGGCCCTCTATAAATGTGACCGACCAACCATTTCAAGATTACTCAAACAATTGAGATTGTAACATCAAATGAACTATTTTGAACGAGTCAGCTTGACTTCTACTTAATAATGACTTACCACATGTAGGTTAAATAAACAAACTTATCAGCTTTCTTTTCTTTTTTTTTTTAATACCTAATAACTAGGGCGTACTGGACCTTTATTCGGATTAATTATATGCTTGGTCTATTAATCTCTATCGCCAAACTTATTTAACAGTTCATGACATTTCTATGGAATTTTACAAAAAATATTTTAAGAATTTGTCAACAAATTATGTGAAACATAATAATGAAAAAAAAATATGGAATGCTATGATGATTTTTTGTGTGATAATGAGAGAGCAGACATTCAAAACACATACCAGAAATTTCACTGATCGTCATAATTGAGTACAAAATAGGTGGAATCACACAGAACATGATCTGTACTTTGTGGCCATTCTATATACATCAGTGACACTCAATTCATGCAAACCTACTACTCCTTATCATGTACAGGGGGTTGGGATGGCCTAGTGGTCTAGAGTGCCGCGCATCGACCTCTAGCTGGCCGGTCACCTCTGGCTTGCGGCATTGGTTTCGAGTCCTGGTATGAGTGTATGTGGCATGGGCACCTTCTCAACCTCGTGGGTTTCCTCCAGGCACTCTGCTAAAGACCCCTGCGTGCAAGCAAATTATAGAAATAAAATAAAACCATATGTTAGTCCCAAAATGACCTAGTTTGTGTTGAGTGGACGTTAAACCCCATTTCTCTCTCTCTCTCTCTTATAATGTACAACCGGGGAATCGAAACCACACCAGTTGACTCAATAACAGACCTTATGATACAAGGAGAACACAAATGACAGGCTGACAGGACGATGGACAGTGAGCAAACCTCTAATCCTCTCTGATTTCACAAAAAAAGACAAGTAATGCCATGATGTCTGTGAACGTAAATAGAAACCAGTCGGTCAGTCATGATTTTCTTCTCTATGTTCTCACCTCTGAGGACTGGAAGCAATCTGTCAGTCAGCCATGATTTTTTAGTTTAAAATTCAGACCAGACATCACCAAATTTTCCAGCTCTCTACCCTTAACATTTCAAAAAGAATTCAAAATCAACTAAGTGGAAAATGTGAAATGCTCATCAATTTCAGATTGCGCTTATGGAATATGTATCAAGCAATCTGACAAATGATCTGTCTAAAAGTCTGCCCTGGATTCTTCTGGGAAATCAAAGTCCTTCCATTTTAATCTGATCTTATCTTCTAGACATATTAATATCTTCGAACATAATTTTAATATTTACCGTACATATACCACATTTACCAATAAACAACTAAAGAACCGACATGAATCAAATTTAAACCAAATTGAAAATCTTATTGACAGAACAAATTTAAAACGAATTTAAAGCGATAATTTCATATTTTCAAAGGAAGTCAAAACATGTAATTAGACATTAAATTAGCTCTGGATAATCTTTCTATTAAAATGAGTACTGGGTAAAAGTATTCTTAAAGCGATAATTTCAAGGAAGTCAAAACATAATTAATTCTATGTCTTTTGCTCAATAGGTTGTCAACTCACTATTATACGATCATAGGCATTATTCCCCACACTTAAAAATCATTGACACAGGAAATAATAACACAATTACATCCCTTGTTTTTCTATTCCCCCCATGCAATAGCTATCTTCAAACGTTTGAATTTGAAATTGAAAATGATATTTTTGCTAATTTATCAACTGGCAATAGTAAATTATAGGATTATTCTTTAAAAGATAGGTTGCCAGGCAACGAAACATACGCCCACAGCAGCTAAATCGTCCGGGCAGTCAACAAGGGTTGTCGCATATTTTTACTTTTTTTGGGAATGAAACATTTGTTATACACTAAAATCTGATTAAGAGTAAGAACTCATTTTGTAATTATCTGAAAATCATTAGAATTTGTTTGCTTTTTATAAAGTTTTGCCCCACACTAACAATTAGTATAGGAAACATTTAACATCATGGATTTAGCTGTTCAGTTATCAAAATTCATTGAAAATCAAAATACTTGTTCGTTTCAACACCTTAAACTCTGTGTATCAATGTGAAGTCAATCGGATGATAAGTTTGGCATCTATAGCGTCACAAGGTTTTTTGAAGTGATCAAGGGAGATAACTCTGGAAGTAATTATTTGAAATCGCTGAAAATCAGTAGGCTTCTTCGTCTCATGACCTTAAACAATGTGTGTAAATTTAAAGTCAATCGGATATTAACTTTGGCCTCTAGAGCGTCCACAGGATTTTTTGATGTGATCAAGGGCCATAACTCTGGCAATAATTATCAGAGATCGCTGATATCAATAGGCGTCTTCGTCTCATGACCTTAAACACTGTGTATAAATTTAAAGTCAATCAGATATTAACTTTGGCCTCTAGAGCATCCACAAGATTTTTTGAAGTGATCAAGGGACACAACTCTGGCACTAATTATCAGAAATCGCTGAAAATCAATAGGCTTCTTCGTCTCATGATCTTAAACACTGTGTATAAATTTGAAGTCAATCGGACATCATCTTTGTCCTCTAGAGCATCCACAAGATTTTTTGAAGAGATCAAGGGCCATAACTCTGGCACTAATTATCGGAAATCCGTGAAAATCAATAGGCTTCTTCGTCTTATGACCTTAAACACTGTGTATAAATTTAAAGTCAATCGGATATTAACTTTAGCCTCTCGAGCATTCACAAGATTTTTCAAAGTGATCAAGGGTCATAACTCTGGCAGTAATTATCGGATATTGCTGAAAATCAATAGGCTTCTTCGTAGTATGACCTTGAACACTATGTATAAATTTAAAGTCAATCCAATATTAACTTTAGCCTCTAGAGCGTTCACAAGATTTTTCAAAGTGATCAAGGGTCATAACTCTGGCAGTAATTATCGGATATCGCTGAAAATCAATAGGCTTCTTCGTCTCATGACCTTAAACACTGTGTATAAATTTACGGTCAATCGGATATTAACTTTAGCCTCTAGAGCGTTCACAAGATTTTTCAAAGTGATCAAGGGTCATAACTCTGGCAGTAATTATCGGATATTGCTGAAAATCAATAGGCTTCTTCGTCTCATGACCTTAAACACTGTGTATAAATTTAAAGTCAATCGGATATTAACCCTGGCCTCTAGTGTGTTCACAAGAAATTGTGGACGATGGACGGACGGACGGACGGACGGACGGACGGACGGACGGACGGACGGACGGACAGACGGACGGACGGACGGACCGACAGACGGACGGACGGGGGCGACGGCAATATACGTCCACATTTCTATGTGGGCGTATAAAAAGTAAGAGAGAGAGAGAAATGGGGTTTAACGTCCACTCGAGACAAACTAGGTTTCGTTTTATTTCAATAATTCGCTTTATCTTAACTTTATTGTGGAACAAATTCAACAGAATTTAATGAATTTTATTGACAGAGCGAATTTGAAACAGAATTTAACTGATTTTATTAAAACAGGAAAAGTCAAATAAAAATAAAATTATATGTCACATCATATTGTAAATGTTTGTCTTCCACGGATGTTTTTGTCTGACCTTCTGGAGGTTATTATTCATGATTGACAGCTGGTACCAGAATGATTGACACATTGACCAAATTCTCATTACATGATATATATTATATATATATATTATAATTATTCATCTATGATCTCTGTCCTACTCTACGCAAAATATCTGCCATTTTATTTGATTATACAACCAAGGCAACATTTATATTAAAACTTTGGGTTTGGTTCATTTATAGTCATTCTGATTGAACCAAAGATCCTATTTCGTTTCTTTTTTTATAATTTATAATTTCTTTAAAGCCGATATATTTCTCTCTGTAGTAACAGATCCTCATATATCTCTCTCTTGTAAAACAGGACTTTAAACCACATATTTCTCTCTCTAGTAACAGGTACGGTCCCTAAACCCCATATATCTCTCGCTAGGTCCTTCACACCTCATATATCTTGCTATCATGACCAGTCTTTTTATATCTCTCTCCAGTATATATAACAGGTAACTTATGGTTCCTCTACATACGATATTTGTCAAGCTAAAATGATTTCTTGTAATGATTTACTTACAAAATGAGAGAGCGATGGGGTTTAACATCCACTCAACACAAACTAGGTCATTTCAGGACTAACATATGATTCAATTTTATTTCCATAATTCGCTTGCGCAGTGAAAGGAAACCGGAGGGCCTGGACAAAACCCACGAGGTTGGACAGACGGCCCTACTCCTCGTCACATACAACCGATCTAATTACAACTCATGTAACGATATGTTACTGGTATTATTTACCCGTGGCAGACTGAATATTAACGTGGTTTAAAACCAGTGATTATATTCATGAAAACTCAAAACTAATTAAATATTTAAAGGTCGGGGTTCAAAATTCGGGTACAAATTTTAGATATAAGCCAATTAAATCGCTGCATACTTAAAATATTTCAGTTTATGTTTTCGTGGAATATGAGTTCAGTTTAAGAATATTGGAAGACGTCAACATTTTCTGGTCAGTAATTTTATAACACGACAATTTTTTTGTATGTAATTACATATATCTAATTCCCTTACCTGTAATCTTATTTTCAGATTATCTTTAGCACTTAAAATATTTCAAAACTGGTGATGAATTATCAAAAAAATCCACTAAAATCTCAAATGTGAAAAAATTATTATTGAAGAAGACAGAGACTGATGTTGACTGACTGACCTTTTTAAGGATATTTAATTCATTCTGTTCATGCCCCTTATTTCTTACCTCAAATATAGCCAATAGGGGATTAATGACAAGCTCTTAATTAATTAATTTAATTACCCTCGACTCGGTTGGAGACAATGATGACAGTGTTTAAATAGCCAGGTAGGAATCACTCCAAGTTTCAATGTACCTGACTCCTGTATAAAATATTAATTAGGTCTACCTTAATCCACTATCAATCTCCAATCATGTCGACTTTCTTAAAATAACATTATTTAATTATTATTATAACACCGACAGCCCACTTGTATGGAGGAAATCAAAATAATAGACACCCATCTTATAAAAACATAAAATCCTAGTCAGCATTTACTCTAATAAATCTAATTATTGGTACCTCTGTCAATAGTTACCAGTAATTAAAATGAGGTAACAATTAACCATTGGGGGAGTAATCCTTATCTCAATGATTTTTTGATATCTTTTTAAAGTTGTCTGTTGTATCTTTGCTGTGGAGAGAGAAAGACAGAGGGAGAGAGAAAGACAGAGGGAGAGAAAGATGGTGTTTAACATCCACTCAACAAACTAGGTCATTTTATGACTAACATTTGATCATATTTAATTTCAATGTCCACTCATATCCTATAATATACACATATTCATATCCTGTAACTTTGGGCCTCCCTAATTGAGCCATACATTTCCTACAACCGGGTTTGTCGAACTTCAAAATTCTTGTTGAATGGGTTTCAAAATCTTAAAACTAACCAAGCGCTTTGAATTGATAACGTAACTGGCAGGCGACGGTGATATGTGATAATTATTTACAATTCATTTATATTGATGATGATGATGATGATGATGATGGTGCTGATCATGAAGATGATTTATTTATTTATTTATTTATTTACTCATATATTTGTAAAAATGTAACATATTATAATACTTTTGATTGAAATTTTCAGTTAGCGTGGAGATGAATTCATATAAGCTATAGCTTGTTTTTAGATCCACAATATCAGTATTGTAATTAATCATGATATAATTGAAATAAATATTGTCTAAACCAAAATCTCTTAAAAGATATTAAATGACTTTAGCCAGACGACTGTTATACATGACAAGCATGATATTTTTTTGAGAAACGGATGTGCAACTGAACACAAATACCAGACAAATACAAAAATAAACTCGTCTTAAAATAGAAAGGTGTTATTAAGTTCAATATAACTGGTTAATCTTGTCTAAAACTAATCATAGTCTTGATCAATAATTAACGGTTACTGAATTACCAAGTTTTCCATTAATCAAGGTATAAACAACACATCAATAGTGCTCGTGTGACAAAAACAACTGTTCGCACGCAAACATTTAAACAACGCACTGCTGTGTAGAATGCCGGAAATAAATAGTCAATAATAACATCAATAATCGATACAGAAGCAGGAAAGGAAATGAAAAGACAGTTTAATGTCTGATTGTTCTGCATGGACAGGACTAATGGAGAAGGCCACACACTATGAAAATGCGCACATGCAATGTGGGAAACTTTGTGTTGGCACTGGCACTATATCGCCTAGGAAGGAGAATTTCATCCCATGCCCTTCCCACCACCCCGCTTCCCCCCCCCCACTCGCATAATTGCTACTTAGTGACTTTTATTTAAGAAAATCTGATTGTAATGAAATGAAATAGTGTTTAACATTCTACTGATCTGTTCCAACTGGCTAATGAAGATGGGCATAAGCCATATAGTATCATATGAGGCGAAATTTGCCCGGACAGCCAATATGAGACAAAATTATCCCGGACAGCCAATATGAGGCGAAATTTGCCCAGACAGCCAATATGAGACAAAATTATCCCAGACAGCCAATATGAGGCGAAATTTGCCCAGACAGCCATTATGAGGCGAAATTTGCCCAAGCAGCCAAGGGATCCGTCCTGCACCACTGACAAGGTGAAAGCACTTAGCCACCAACCTGGCTCTTTAAATTTAACTCTATTTAAAACTAACCAAGCGCTTTGAATAGATAAAGGAATTGGCAGGCGACGGTGATTGATATTAGATAGTGATGATGATGATTATTTACAATTCATTTATGATGATGATGATGATGACCATGAAGATGATTTATTTATTTATTTATTTATTTATTAACTCATTTACTCATATAACGGTAAAAATGTAACATATAGTAACGTTGAAATTTGTACATTTTAGCAAAGTTATTGAAATTTTCAGTTTACGTGGAGATGAATTTATATAAGCTATGGCTTGTTTTCAGATCCACAATATCAGTATTGTAATAAATCATGAATCAATAGAAATAAAATATTGTTTAAACCAACCAGGCTCTCTAATAAAGGCCTAATAATAAAGGCCTAAGACCAAGACCATAGCAACGATGCATTAACAGCAGGCTGATTACATTGAAAGGAGAGAGAGAGAAATGGGGTTTAACGTCCAGGTCATTTTGGGACTAACATATGGTTTAATTTTATTTCAATAATTTGCTTGCGCGTAGGGGTCTTTAGCAGTAGGAGGAAACCGGAGTGCCCAGAGGAAACCCACGAGCTTGAGAAGGCACCCCTATCTCCATGCCACATACGTTCACACCAGGGATCGAAACCACAGCCGCAAGCCAGAGGTGACCGGAAAGCTAGCCTAGAGGTCAAAGCACGACACTCTAGACCACTAGGCCATCCCAACCCCCCACATTAAAAGGAACAGCCATCTTTCTGACACACCACTCCAATAACATTCCCACCCTGGGAGTAGGAAAATCAGGATCAAACTGATATCCAGACAAAACCGAGCCAAATTTATCGACAACCTGACACCCTGAGTTACAACGTTCACCTGTGATGATTGCATCTGCTGAAGAAGATTGACATGTAAAACAATTATTCGTATTTTCTCTGAACCTAACTTGATCTGATAAACAGTGATAGAATAAAAAAAAAGAGCCAGACAGATCTGTCGTATTATCAACTAGCAGTTAGTAATCAATGGTATTAATTATAGAGTACTCGCCCCCTTCACGCACCCACGCAATGTCTTAAAGGAGCTAAATCACTAATATTTGGGACCCAAGCAATGCTTTAAATATGAAATTAGGAGTAACCAGGGCTTATGAAGATGAACATACTCCATGCATGTTGCCATGAGGGACATTTTGCTAAGACAGCAGCACTTCCGTGTACTTTTTGTCAAATTACAACAGACAAGCTGTTTTTTGACAAACAAACAGGAAGTGGACGGACCCTGATTCTTTTCAGTCCCTAAACTAGAGGCTACTTTCATTGCAGGGTTGGGGGGAGGATGGCCAAATGGTTAGCATGTGTGCATTGTATCAAAAGGTCTATCATTGAGTCAACTGGCGAGGTGTCCGTTCCCCTGTTGTACGCGATAAGGAGTAGGGTCAATTGTCTAACCTCTTTGCTTTTCTCTGGGTCCTCCATTTTCCTCCCACTGCTAAAGATCTCTACATGCAAGCAAATTATTGTAATAAAATAAAACCATGTTTGTTCAGAAATGACCTAGTTTGTGTCGAGTGGACATTAAAACCCATTTCTCTCTCTCCCTTTCATTGCAGGAGAAATCTAGCTAACATCTTTTAGTTTTTAAATTCGAATATATACCATATAACCTTTAGCATTTTAAAATTTTATTCTGCAACTTCAGAAATTTAGCCCCTAAAAAATGTGAAATTTACTTTAATTACTCCAATCCAACAGCCTATAGATCTTTAAAATCTAAATTGACAATAATTTCAACCACCTAAGAGTACGAAATGTATCCGACAGATAACATATTTTTAAATTGGTAATAATCTCGACCAACTAAGATTCAAACTCAACAGATAGCTTATTTTTTTTAATTGGCACAAATCTAGCCTTTAAAATATGAAATTTACCTTAAAATCATGTAACGTCCCGTGGATATTTGCAGATATTGTTATTAAACTGTAGTTAAAAATGGCAGATATCTAGGCCTTGCGTCTACACTTGCGACAGGTAAAAGAAAAAATATATTACAGCAGACCGGTAACACGTGTCTAATCGTAGAACGGTAATAATATAGAGAAATAATCGTAATGTCTAGCAGTAGTTGTGGTATATCATACTTGTTCTAATGTCAATGGTATTTATTGATCAGATCATGACTAACCTCAATTGATAAAACATAGAGAATTGAACATAGAAACATATACTGTGTTTATATAGTCATCATACAGGCCTTTAGTAATATACATAGATATAATACAATCAGGTATAAGGTGGGTGGGGTCAGATTGGACAAGTACACTGTTCAGCTACATGTATGTTAGACAGGCATGGGGTTGGGAAGAGATCGTACCGTACTAGACAATTACATACTGTGTAAGGCCTGTCAAATGATTTTCCTTCTGGCTTGATATATCATCTACTGAGGATGAGAATTTTGGAAAATTTTCAATCCATCATATCGAACAGCTGAGATGCCTATTGGAAATTCAAGAATATTGTAATTTCCAAGGAATTTAAAATCCATCAAACTGCAATCGGCAGTTGTTTTTTGTTTTTTTTTACAGGTATGGCATGTTTATAAAGAGCAAAAGTAATATACACTACTACGAGAATTTAAAATACTATAATTGCTACTGGAATTGAAGGAGTTAGGGTTCAGGTAAACAACACAGGTAAACGTTAATGAAAGGTAACCGGTTATAAACAATGTTGTGTTAGTTTCTACAGCCTCAAGGCCATCCGTCTTCATAAACTGACTGAGACCGTCCACTATATCTACAGATTCATATCTTATTCGAATACTGTCCTCAAAACTGATTCAAATGGCAGAGAGAGAGAGAGAGAGATGGGGTTTAACATCCACTCAACACAAACTAGGTCATTTCGGGACTAACATTTGGTTTAATCTTATTTCAATAATTTGCTACCGTGTAGGGGTCTTTAGAAGTGGGAGGAAACCAGAGACCCCCGACAAAACCCACGAGGTTGGACAGGTGACCCTACTCTTTGCCTAATCATCATTGTCTTCCACAGAAAAATCTTGACCACACAAGACAATACAATGGTCACTGATCGAACAACGATACAACAGGAAAATGAAATAAACAGGGGTCTAACACCCTCTACTGTTGTGTTCGGACTGGGCTAAAGACGGCATACACCATACACTGCTCTATTAGGGAAACTTTACACGGACAACTGCTCCACGGACCACTCTTATACTATCCAAATGTCAGGGGATCTTTTATGTGCATGCTATGAGCGAAAGTTTACTCACTGAACTGAGCCAACCCAGCTCTTTGATGCAAAGGGGGTAAAGCTACTAGATGTAATAGCCAGATAAATAGCCATCAGTCAGTCAATGAGTGTAAGCAGTATATAAGTACACAACTGACAGTAACAGATACCCCAGTATTTAAACTCACTGACATTTCAACTATATTCTATTAGTTGTCACTAAATTATATTCAAACAAACAACCTCAGTCTGTCCTTTAATAACTGACAAAACAGGCCCCAAGTTCACAAAACATTCTCAGACTTAAGTTGAGAATTTACTCAAAATTGTTTATCGTGAGTAAAATATATCCCTTGATAAAACCTTTGTTGTTTTAATGTATCAAGTACATCAATAAAAAGATTTGTGCAAAGTTTTATGTTTCTGGATCAAAGTTGACAAAGCATTCTCAGACTTAAGAATTTACTCAACTTTCAATCACTGTTTATGAGAAATATTTTTGTTCACAATTTTTTTGTCAGGTTTGAAACATTAATGGTCACTTTGGATCTATTGAGACAATAAAACAATAATTGTATCAGCTACATCAAGAGATAAATTGCACGAGGAGAAGTTAGACGAGGTAAAAGTGTTGGATTAAACTCCTAGTTATCATCCGTCACATTCATAAACACGTTTCTTTACCACTTCAAAGTTTCCTCCTGAATAAATTGACAGCTACAGAATCTGGTGTCTCAGATAACATAAAGAAGTGAGGGGAATAGGTTTAACATAATACTGGGTGGGAAGAAAAACCGAGGTCCCGTGTACACATTGGCGTGCACATAAAAGATCCCTTGGTTGTTGGAATTCAATGTAAAAGTAGGTTGTAGCGCTGCTGTCAGGGCAAAATTTCTCTTACAGCACACTCATGACGTGTGCCCGTCTTCATTATCCCAGTTAAGGAGCAGAACAGTTGGACGTTAAACTCTATTTCATTTCATTTAGTACTGGGCTAATATGAGAGAG
Source organism: Patella depressa (assembly GCA_948474765.1). Classification (NCBI taxonomy): domain Eukaryota; kingdom Metazoa; phylum Mollusca; class Gastropoda; family Patellidae; genus Patella; species Patella depressa. The sequence goes on from OX419721.1 coordinate 9,567,026, forward strand.
AGAGAGAGAGAGAGAAATGGGGTTTAACGTCGACTTGACACAAGTAGGTCATGTCAGGACTAACATATGGTTTAATTTTATTTCAATAATTCACTTGCGCGTAGGGGTCTTTAGCAGTGGGAGGAAACCGGAGTGCCCGGAGGAAACCCACGAGGTTGAGAAGGCGTCCCTATCTCCATGTCATATATACGCTCACACCAGGGCTCGAAACAACAGCCGCAAGCCAGAGGTGACCGGCCAGCTAGAGGTCGAAGCGCGGCACTCTAGACCACTAGGCCATCCCAACCCCCCAGAGAGAGAGAGAGAAATGGGGTTTAACGTCCACTCGACACAAACTAGGTCATTTCGGGACTACTAGGCTTATGAACACGGGCAATGTGCTATAAGGGAAAATTTGCCCAGACATTATATTTCAAGTTTCAAGGGTTCTTTTACATTAAAGATATGGATGGAATGAAAACAGATTTAATTTCATCTCAGCAGAATACTTTGGTCATAATATGTAATCAAATGTGTAAATCTTATTTCTATGTGCAATGTGAGCTACGAGAATTTTGCATGAAGAGAGGCATTTCAATCTCTCTACTGCAATCTCATAACATCCAGAGCTTAATTAAAATTTCTAAATGAGTAAGTACAATCAACATTTCGTATGATAAAAAAACGATTAATAACAATTAATTAGTCAGGTTTGCATAAGGGAAACTGCATAACAAAACAATGATAAAAACTATAAAAATCCTCTAGAGAGACAACAAAACATACTAGTAGTTAAAGTGAACTTACCACAAAAGATCTATCGGCTGGATATTTATTTTATAAATCTTTCACAAACTATGTAATAATCTTTTAAATAAAGATTGATCCTTTTTTTCCTCTCTTTTAACATTTAATTTTCCCTAAACTCACAAATCCTATAACACAACTAAATGAATCTCCTTTTTATCGAAAATAAAGTCCACGGACTTCAACAGTCTCGAACAAAACAGGTTTACAAATCCTTCACTCAAGACCATAGAAAAATAGAATCTCTTCTGTTCGTTCAATCAAAATTCAAATCAACATGTTTTTTTTTAATTCTTTTCCGTTCACAACAATAGCAATCAAAATCTCATTGATCAAATAATACATGTGTATGTAGTCTGTTATTATCGGAGTATAAAAATACCAAACATATCAAATATCGAGTCCGTTTTATACACCCTGTTCCTAATTACGACAACCCTGGCTTGATATCACCCCCACACACTCCTAGCTATAATATCATTTAGAAATCTCCAACCAGGCAGTGAAAGCCATTCATAGTTCACAGGAAACTTCACAAAGGTGTCCAGCAGAGTTGAAACTGAGAGGCCACTGACCAAATGAACAATGGAAAAGAAATGTCCAACGACCAATCAAACAATGGCCTAATCCCCACAGCTTTAAGAGTGGACTGATCAACCCCTTGTTGTAAAGCCGATGAGTAAGGCTACGAGTTATTCCACTGCCACTGGACGACCAGACCGTCTGCTGTTGTTGGTCAATTTTTAGCATGTGTGTAGAGATAAACCGGACCATGTGTTCGATAATTTTACCATGTGTTACTATATTTAAACATTTCCCCTGACCCTCGTGTATTAATACGCCATGATTTACTTCATTTCATATCCGTGTCACATGCTAATTTAAACATTTCCCATGACACTCCTTATTAATATGCTATGATTTGATTATATTCATACTCGTGTCACATGCTCATTAACTGATTTACTTTACTAAAACTTTTCTTTTAGATATCACAAGATATTAATCCGTTTTTACACACAATTTTAAAAGAAATTTTTAAAAATTTGCAATAATTTTCATTATAGAAATTGAAATTGGATATGATTTATATATCATGCTGAATGGTTAGCATGTGTGCACTGTATCATAGTCTGTCACTGAACCATCTGACGTGGTTTCCGTTCCCCGGTTTTACATGACAAGGAGTAGGGTCGCCTGTCCAACCCCGTTGGTTTTCTCCTGGTCTTCCAGTTGCCTTACACTGCTATAGACTAGTATAGACCTCTATCTATGCGCAAGCAAATTATTGAAATAAAATTAAACCATGTGTTAGTCCTGATATAACCTAATTAGTGTCGAGTGGACGTTAAACCCCATTTCTCTCTCTCTCTCTGTTGAGCCAATGTTTGTAGTAGATAATGGTCAAGTGAAAAGTGTGTATAATTGATTGTTTTTTGATACAGTAGAAAATTGTTCAATGTCCAGTTGGCTGGAGCTGTCGGTCAATATGTCCAGTTATGACTTGCCGCAGATCAATATTTAAATAGCCAGTCTCTCAACTCTGGGTCAGGCCAAAACATTTCACACTCTTTCTTTACTCATATCTGCTCTCTTAATATTATAGGAAGGGATAAGGGTGTGGCAGGAAAGGGGTGGAAGTGGCACAATAACATCAAAACTAACACTTGAGCAGAGATCTTCAAAAGTGGAAGGAAACCAGAGATATACTTTTCTGCTCGTGTTACACCACTTGCCGCCCAGCCCCCCCCCCCCCACCAATCCCTTCCTCTTAAACTGAACAAGAACTATTGTCAGTTGTGCAGATGTGCAAAATGGAGGTTCTGACATGTAAAAAGTTTAGTTATTCAGATGAGCCTCCAAAAATACCCTGAGATTATGTGTTCGCTTTGGCATCTTGTAGATGGAAATGCCTCTGTCCAATCAAAATGAACCACATATAATACACAGCACAGGCATTATTTCTGCCTTCACTAGTTAGGTTCATGCAGACAAGTAGGACGTGTTTGACCCCATTTCATTTAATATCAGAATCCCCTTGTTATTCTTTGTTAAATAGGGGTTAAATATCCTAAACAATGACCTCATTAACATTGCTAACTCAAGCACCATTTTCTAATAGTAAAGAGGTGAAATCTTAAAAGGAGCTTATTAAGACCTTTTCTAGGCACATTTTTGAGTTTCGCCTTTCTATTACACATTGTCTTTGTATGGCAAATGCTTTTAAAACAAACTGACCAAGCACGCTAATAACTTGACACTCAATCTATCATCAGTCGGAGCAGAACAGTAGGACATTAAACCTCATAGTCTCATATCATCAACCTTAACATTCATTGACTCTGTCTTCCATTAGCCCAGGTTAGGTGCAGAAGAGTAGGACGTTAAACCCCATTTCATTTCATTTCCTTATCATTGATTGATGATGGTTTGATGCATGCTAAGTAATAACTCGAAACAATATCCTAACTTTACACTGAATCTAAGAAGAAGAAACTTTACGGCATAACAAAACTCTTACAAGGTTATGTACAAATAATAGAAAGAGAGAGAGAGAGAAATGGGGTTTAACATCCACTCGACACAAACTAGGTCATTTCGGGACTAACATATGGTTTAATTTTATTTCAATAATTCGCTTGCGCGTATGGGTCTTTAGCTGTAGGAGGAAACCGGAGTGCCCGGAGGAAACACACGAGGTTGAGAAGGTGCCCCTGCCACATGCACTCACACCAGTGATCGAAACCACAGCCGCAAGCCAGAGGTGACCGGCTGGCTAGAGGTCGAAGTGCGGCACTCTAAACCACTAGGCCATCCCAACCCCCCCAAATAATAGAAAGATACATGAAACAAAGGATATAAGTATGCTAGGTAATAACATTAATAACACTCAATCCATCATCAACTAAATAAATTTACATTGGCCTTAACATTCATTGACTAATGGCCTAGTGCCTATTACATGTATATAGTAGATGCTTGAGGCTGGGTTTGTTTAAACAATTGATTCATCAAAAGGGCGTATAAGAGACAGATGGGATGCTGAAGAACAGCGTTCATGACGTTCCCACCCATCTCAGTTTACTAGTCCTATCACAAAACATTTCAACTGGTGATATCATGTTTAATTAATTATCAAACAACGCTAACGAGATTCCTCTTAATTAACAGATTAAAACCTAACTCTGAGTCGTCTTCAATGACTTCATCTCTCTTCCTCAACATCTGTTTATAGCACATCAACAAGTTGAGTCACACAAATAACCTGACAGAGAAATGGGGTTTAACATCTATTCAACACAAAATAGGCCATTTTAGGACTAACACATAAGTACATTTTATTTCAATAATAAGCTCGTAGGGGTCTTTAACAGTTGGAGGAAACCGGAAGACCTGGGGAAAACCCAGGAGGTTGGACAGGCGACCCAACTCCTTGTCATGTACAACTATGGAATCGAAAGCACCCTAGTTCACCCTAGTTGTCTTACATATTTTTCATATGGGATAGAAAGTATGCATAGGAATATTTCCTGTGGCAGGAAACCTCTTTCAAATTTTGTATTCGATTTGAGATAAATTGTTCGAAAAGTTACACATTTATGTGTAGGCCTAATTTCCATTTCCCCAGTGACTCAGCAACATGTCAGCATTATTAATCTAAAATTCACAAAAGGTGACTAATTATCTGCTGATCTATGTTGCAAATCATCTGTTTCGGACCACATCATTGAGAAAACAAATACTTTACACCCAATAATCAAAGCCATTCTCTATCATTAGACCAATGAAATCACATCTGTCAGTACTCAGCAGTAAATGATAATAATACTCTCTAATTGGTGGAAATTATACATCTTGATTAAGCTTGTGTTGCCTGTCCCTAAGGCTGTTGCTTTTGTCTCCCCGGTGTGAAAGATTTTGTTCGTTTCTACGTCTGTACATCTGGTTAATCTGTTGCATATCAAAACATGTCTGCATCATTTCACTAAATGCCTCAGCGTACCAAAAGGCCAATTATAATAAGGATTAGAGAGAGAGAGAAATGGGGTTTAACATCCACTCAACACAAACTAGGTCATTTCGGGACTAACATATGGTTTTAATTTTATTTCAATAATTCGCTTGCGCGTAGGGGTCTTTAGCAGTGGGAGGAAACCGGAGTGCCCGGAGGAAACCCACGAGGTTGAGAAGGCGCCCCTATCTCCATGCCACATATGCTCACACCAGGGCTCGATACCACAGCCGCAAGCCAGAAGTGACTGGACAGCTAGAGGTCGAAGCGCGGCACTCTAGACCACTAGGCCATCCCAACCCCCCGATAAGGATTAGAAAAGTATTTATCAGATTAATTAGATTGGAGCGAGGAATGAAATGGGGATTAACAGACCTACTTGTCTTCATCAACCTAGACAGAGGCGGATCCAGTGGGGGGGCACGGGTGGCCCGAACGTTTACTTAGATGAAAATATCAGCCAAATAGCGCTTGGAATGTCTACAGATACTAGGAAATGACGGATAATTGTCTTGGGATCACCCCCTCTCAACTCCCTGGAAGCGACGTGCCCCGTCTCCGGAGTAAGCGCCCTCATTTTGCGGCGCCCCCCTTTTCAAAATTCCTAGATCCGCCCCTGCTAGATCATGAGGACAGGTATTAGTCGTGATATGTGTTACAGGGGTATTTTGTCACAGGTTCTTTTCCAGCACCACTATGCCTGGAAATAAGGCACCTGTCACTGACAATGTCAGGCACATATTCAGGATTTGTCAGGCACAAAACCTCTGGTGCCTTTCATTTTGTCAGTACCGGCACTGATTTGTCTTTTTTAATGATATTATAAATACATGTCCGGCACTAAGTTAAAAATGTCAGGTACTGTTTCATTAGTGCCTGACATTTTGTCAGGTACACCTAAAATTGTTATTGCTAGGCCTGAGCACCACTATCAAGCTAGATGACTTAATTCTCAATAATACATAAGCATTTAATTTCTAGTAATGTGGAATGGTTTTATTGTAGGCATGGCATGAATATTATCTTTTGCTTGTCAATTATTAAATAACTTCCACATTACATTGGTTAAGTTTTGATTTGGAAAAGTTTTAAATTTCAGAATGGACCACTCAACATCAATTATTTACTTGTTGGTGGATTATTGAAAAGTCGAGATTTCGCCATTGTCATTAGATTTCAAATCAAGTGTAGGAGCAAATAAATTATATAGTAGCCTGCGATCATGTCGGTCTGTCGCGATACATACCCTAACAACATGGCATTGGATGGTCAGCTCCATATAATTTGGTCACAAGCGTCCCCCCAGGCCAGAGATCTATCAAATGCTGCCTATTATAATTATGTTGAGAAAGAGTGAGAGAGAGAGAGACAGAGGTGGTTCAATTTTATTTCTATAATTCACTTGCGCATAGGGGTCTTGTCTTCAGCAGTGTGAGGACGGAGAACGCGGAGAAAAATTCATGAGGCTGGACAGGTGACCCTACTCCTTGTCACGTAAAAACGGGGAATCGAAACCACACCAGCTTATGATACATTCGGCCATCCAACCCCCAAGAGAGAGAGAGTAAATTGACAAGGGCTCATCATGTCAAGTTTGTAGCTTCCCTAATAATTTGTCATCCCTGTATAATTTGGTCATGGAGGTCCCTCCGGCTAAAGATCTATTGATCGCTGCCTATTATAATTATATTGTTTAATGTCTGTCATGTGCTTGTCCATTCCTAGGTTCCTGCAGGGAGATTCATACATTGTCTGTACTTGCATGTGATATGGACGTCTGTCCCCTAGGGGCCCCCACTAACAAATAATAGAACTAATTAAGCAGAAATCCCTGAAGAATATAGATAAACATAGAAATATTACGAGGATAGGTCTATATACTTGGCATTAATTCTACAGAGATCCCTGATGGACTAAAATAAATATTATGGTAATATTATGCTTGGCATTATTTCTACAGTGAATATCTCATTAAAACAGTGTATATTGTATAATCCAAAATCTGTGAGAAAACCTGGCATCCATTAACTACCCAATAGGAGTTCAAAGGGAGGGAGGGATGGAGAGAAAGAGAAATATAGAGAGAGAAAGTAGGCCTAATGGGGTTTAACCCACACAACACAAACTAGGTCATTTCGGGACTAACACATGGTTCAATTTTATTTAAATAAATTGCTGGTGCATAGGTCTTTAGCAGTGGGAGGATACCGGAGGCCCTGGAAAAAGCCATGAGGTTATCGGGGTATTGAAAGGGGGAGGGGATAAAGGGAGCAAAGGGGAGAAAGAGATCGAGCTTAATGTCTTTTTCTGCACCTACTGAGCTAAGAAGAAACTAGCCAAAATGAAAACCAGACAGAGAGAGACAGAGATGAATTATGACCCACGCTCAATCCAGCTAATTGTCTTACCACGGGCCTATTGTAAATATGATAACTGTAATACCAAGATGGCTGGAGGCCCACGAGGCAGGAAGAAGCCACTTGTTGTAATAATTTAATCTATTGAACATTTGAAGTGGCCAGACGTCATTCAGGAATTGACCACTTCACTCCCTTGGTTGTCTCTCCTCTCTCCAGAATGAATATTTTTACCATGTGTTTCAATCTCAGTCTTTGTTTCTCTAATTGTGTTTGTCTCATCCTCAGGACATTATTTATTTGGTTGATGGTTTCCTCTGCTTCAAGTTATTACCTAATATTAATGGCTGATTGGTCTGTCCTGTGTACACAAATCAGTTTTTTAAACTTGATTTTACTCACTTTGGAGAGAGCGAGAGAGTAAAGAGAGAGAGAGAAATTGGGTTTAGCCTTCACTCCACACGTTGGACAGGTGACCCTATTCCTTGTCACGCACAACCGGGGATTCGAAATCAAGCCAATTGACTCAATGACAGACCTTTTGACACTTGCACAAGTTGACCAATCGGCCATTAATCCCCCTCTTGAAACAATAAATACACTGCAGTAGATAATATGGTCTATTAGAGGTTCGATTTGTTTCAAGTTATTACCTAATAACTAATATAAATGTCTGATTTTCTGACTCAGGAGGACGTCCTTGTCTTACGTAGACACTGTTCTACACAGATTAGTTTCGAAACTTGATTTGACACCTTAGGACCTTTTCCGTGAAGGATGATGAATATCCGTCTGGTAGGGTTTGATTTGTTTCAATCATAACCTAATACTAATGGCAGATTCTCTGTTTCAAAGGACATCCCAGTCCTGTGTACACAGATTAGATTGTGAAGCTTGATGCAACACATTTCACATTTTTCTAAACGAGGTTGGGTGGCCGTCTGACAGATTTTGCAATAGGTACACTGATGGTCTGATATAGGTTAGATTTGTTGCAGTTATTTCCTAATATAAATTATGGATTTATTTCTTTGCACAAACAAGTAGCATGTGTTAATACAAGTTGAAGCCTCAAGCGTTTTGATTTTGTTCCTTTCTATAATTACACAAGTTGAGCTATTTATGCAATTGATTTGGACTTAACGGAAGACAATACCTTGTGTGGTGAAGGATAACACTAGTTCATAATCCCTAAAAACTGTTAAATATCGGAGTTTAAACAGACAGACTGCATGTAAAATGAACAGCAGATGGCCTAACAAGTATTCCCTCAAAAAAGAACTTGTCTGTGATATCTCTACCATTAAACCTTCAACTCCTAAATGTAAACAACAAAGTTCAAAATGTAAGGTACAAGTTCCTTTGTGCCTTAAAATAGTAGGCGGTTTAACGTCCTACTGTTTTGCACCGAATGGGGCTAATGAAGACGAGTATACGGAATACAGTATGCCACGAGACCTCCAGGTTACCAACCCAACGTCTAACCGTGAATTCCATTCGTGCCTAAGACTTTGTCTGGAATAACTAAAACCATTATTTCCTGGATTTGTGGTTGACAAGGGACAAAAAAACTCCATTCATATACAATTTCTAGAAACTTTGATTTACTTTATATCAGATTAGACAGTCAGAAAATCATACTTTTTCCCTGTTCAAACACTGGAGCAGACGTCAAATATTTAAATTCAACTTACCGATATTTTTTTATACTGGTGGATAATTTCCAATTACTTCAAACCTGAAAGAAATAAACAGAATTGTTAAAAGATAGCCGACAACAAACAGACTTCGTTTTTTGGACAATATCTAATTTCTCACAGCCTAATCCAGACTAAATTGTTCTCAAATCTAATATTGGGTTTCATTGAATCATCTGAAGAGCAAGCCTGGAAATAAGGCACCTGTCACTGACAATGTCAGGCACACATCCAGGCTTTGTCACGCACTATGTTGAAAATGATATTATTAATACATGTCCGGCAGCACTAAGTTGAAAATGTCTGGTACTATTTCATTAGTGCCTGCCATTTTGCCAGGTACATCTAAAACCGTTATTTCCAGATTGTATCTCTTAGAAACAAAGACTTTGAAATGAATTGACATGGGGTTTATTAACATCCTACTGTTCTCCTTCCATTTTAAACTCTCTCTCTTTCAATGTCATCAATAAAATATCTATAACTGATTAATGCCTCTAATAAACTCAACACAATAAGTGTTAATTCATTTAAAAATTTAAAAAACATATTCACAAGTCACTAACATAATATGTACGATAACCTCAACACATGAAGTGTCAATTAATTTAAAATAATGACAAGACATGTGAGGAAACTGACAGGAAATGTAATCATTTGTTCCCCCGTCCCCGCAATGAGATGATTAAACAACTTTCTCTTGTTCATGACAATTGGTGGAAACAAAATGGGAAAGTAAAATTATATAAAAATAGATGAAAAGATCCACCCATTAATATTACTCACAAAAATATGCAATTTCATAATAGATATGGTATGATATATGCACATTCGAGATCAGCTGATTTTAATGATGAAAATAATCAACAATGCATCAATGAGACTGTTGTTTGACTCTTGTCTCTACCACAAAATAAACAGATGACACTCATTAATTACTTGCACATTTATCTTTTAATAAAGTCTCTTGCAGACAGTGCTCATTATCGAACTTCATCAGCAGAGTTATCATGTCCCAAATTGTTCCTTATTAAACTTAGTCAGGGCATACAACTTATGAACAACTACATCAAATTTGAAACATCCTTCCTCATTTAGTTATTGAGTTCCAAAAGGTGTGACAGGCCGACAAACTAGGCCCAGTTTTCTTTGAAAGGCAGGATACAAAAAACTCTAGAAATTTTATGCAAAAAGTTGATGAATCTAATTTCACAATCTATCCAATTTTGGACACACTAAATCTCAACCAATGAGTGACAGAATTAATTTTATTATTTCTCTGATTCTTATCAATTTCAAAACATGACACATCTTCCTGCAGGGTGTCCCCGGAAACCACAAAACATGATTTATATCCAATTTCATCGCCTCTTATAACAGTGAATCATCAGTTAACTAATAGGCATTTGCGATCAGAGACCAAGCTTGGGTTATTTTTAGAAACAGGATCAAAGCATTTTAATTTATGGTTCTTCAGGGTCTGGATAAACAAATAGTCCACTTGGGTTTTGTGAAAAGTGTTTTGTTTAAATCTGAAGACTTTAAAATTTTAATATTTATTCCTGAAGAAAAAAAATTTGAATTTGGTGTAAAACCTGAACAATAGACAAAACTATGCAAGTTGGCATTCACATGACTAAAATCACTTAGTAACTTTGATATTTACCATACGGTTTATGTTGTGCTCCTGCATCATTTTTATGAAATGTGTGTTTCTTGCGCAGTTATTCTGCATTAACTATCATAACAAAACATCTCTGTTAGCTATCACATGAGCCTCAATAACTTGATGTGTGCGTGTGTGTGCTGTGTGTGGTATATTTATAGAGTACAAGTGAATGAAAAATATGCCAAAATTATCATCCTTGAAATTCTATGTTTATATCATCTATTTCCTATTAGTTAAACTTCCAAAAGAATTGACTCATTACTAAAATTCATCTTCATCAAGTAAACAGTCATACATGGGAAAAGCCATACTGGAAATCACAGATCTAAAAGCCACCCATAGTTTTCTATATCATTCACTCTGATTGAATGTCAAGGAATTTTGGGATTTACTAAAGAAAATTCTGTTTTGAATAACCAACCAAATGTACAAGTTTACTTGGCTTAGAGTATCCCCCATACTCATACAAAAGTACTGCACTCTGACTTAGTTCTCACTCACTTCAAATTGAATTGGGCAGATACAAAATTGCACCCCCCCCCCCCCCAGATCTAAGAACATGCCAACAATGCTGTATGCACAAAATTGAAGATGGACACTGCTAAATACCCCTACATGCCAGCGGATTATTGAAAAAAATTGAACCATGTGTTAGTTCCTAAATGACCTAGAGTGGATTTTAAACCCATTTTGTCTATCTCTCTCTGTGTCCTCAATAGATGTTTTGGTACAATTCAAATCTCATCTAAAACTAACAGTATCCCAGTATCCCAGACAGAAACAAGATGGGGGGTGGGGGTGTATATGTTAACATCCATTCAAATAAGAATGTGGAAACGGGTAATTGACCACTCAGCCAATGAATAATAAACCCTGAGTATTCTTAAAATTTCAATTTTAGTTTATTTTTAAAATATTCTAGTTCAAAGTTTTCAGGAGCAAGGCCAACAGCTCCAGACAGTTTCAAAGAGTATCACATGAAAAATTAACTCGATTTGAATCAATAGAATATATATGTGATAACCTTTTAGTGTACATAATTCAAGTAACAAATACTATACAGGCAGACTGGGTATTTTAAGCATTTAATAGAGAAAATAAAAATGTTTACGCTTCACGTCAATAGATCATCATCTCTCTTTGCAACTTGAGCCTACACATTATGCAATACTTGATGAAACTCACTTTGGAAATATTCCAAGAATTATGTCAGCACGAAAAACAAGTAAATGGATTTGACATTACAAGTGTTTCTATGATGGCGATTGGAGTCAGACCACTGCTGCTGCTGAATAACATCTGACTAGACTAGTATATTGTTGTCTTGTGATGCTTCATAAACAATTTATTTTTATTTCTGATGAAACACAACTTTTAATTTACATTTCAAGAGTTTAAATGAATAGGACACTTTTAAATATATGGTTTATCAGCCTAAATTTCTGCACCAGCCAGGCCAATTCAAAAATATTTACAACATACTCACCCATACCCAAATGACATTGACAGATACAAGTGTGTTTTCCCTTTTCAGTGGTGCAGGGACAGTGGGATGGGCAAAGGAAAGTATGTTGCCTTATAGATTGCACCATAAGGTCCTGTGCCTATGAGAGAGAGAGAGAAAGAGAGAGAGAGAGAGAGAGAGAGTGCAGGTGTTTAATAATAACCTGTTAAAATGATGAATCTGGCTTGAAACAGGATACCTCTACCTACAGCTAGTGACTAGGGTAATAACACGAAACACTGGCCACATGGGGAAACAATAAATATCAAACCTTATTTATCTGTTACAACAAATAAATCTAAAGAATAGATCTTCAGTATTTCTACACGTGGTCGGTAACCATAGGTCAACTATATGCTTAAACACGATCCAGAATTTGGCAAAATCCAGGTCTATAAGGCATAATCATTTCATCAACTGTCATTAATGATTACTAAAAACAACTGTTGTTAACAGCTAATAATGATTATGGTACTAACAACAATTACTGTTGTTAACTACAAACAACTGTCATCAACTATCATTAATAATTACTAGAAACTGTTGTTAACTGTTATTAATAATTACTAGAAACAATTGTCATCAATAATTACTAGAAAAAACTGTCATCAATGGTTATCAATAATTTTTAGAAACAATTGTCAACAACTACTATTAATGACCAATAGAAACAACAACGATTAATAGAAACCACCATTTTACTTCCATATTTGATACCATTCCACGGCACCAACTTATATTTTCAAACAATTCTGAATTTCAACTTTGTGACTTTCCCATGTATTTTGATAAAGATATTGGACCATGTATTAAATAGTACTAGGTATAAATACAGTGATATGATTCAATGACTGGGTTGTCAGGGGGTAGGGATCTGTATGACACCCACCTGAGGTGTAACTTATAGTCCGTTCAGACCAGTTCATAATCGCTGGAGAGAGAGAGAAATGGGGTTTAACGCCCACTCGACACAAACTAGGTCATTTTGAGACTAACATATGGTTTCATTTTATTTCAATAATTCGCTTGCACGTAGGGGTCTTTAGCAGTGGGAGGAAACCAGCGTAACATGATGTCTGACATTTTCTGATATTTTAGTGCACAAATTCCTAAATGTTTTTCCTTTTAGTCCATCCTTTATCAGAATCTTCAAATTTCACATTCCACACACCTTCTCTATGACTTCATTTTAGTAAATGTGATTCTATGGTATCTCACATGACAGTTTTAGTAAATGTGATTCTATGGTATTTCAGTAAATGTGATTCTATGGTATTTCAGTAAATGTGATTCTATGGTATTTCAGTAAATGTTATTTTATGGTATTTCAGTAAATGTTATTTTATGGTATTTCTGTAAATGTTATTTTATGGTATTTCTGTAAATGTTATTTTATGGTATTTCAGTAATATGGTATTTCAGTAAATGTTATTTTATGGTATTTCAGTAAATGTTATTTTACGGTATTTCAGTAAATGTTAATCTACGGTATCTCACATGACAGTTTTATTAATTGAATTGGAAATACACAGGACACTGTATATTCCATGAATGAAAATAAGATGAAATAGGGTTTCATTTCCGCCCGTGATGATGGCGGGGTATATGACATACAGTCTGCTATGAGGGGTCTTTTAACAGTGGAAGGAAATAGGAGAATCTGGAGAAAAGCACCCCTACTCCTCGTCACGTACAAGCGGGGAAATCAAATGCATGCCTCCTGACTCAATGATAGACCTTATGGTTTCATGCACACGTGTTAAACCATCCAACCCACCCAACCAATGAAAAGGTCACATCCTTAAAGTTCCAATTTCACTTTTTCTAAGAAAGTCAAAATATAATTATTTCTATGTTTTTTGCTCAAAAGGTTGTCAACTCACTATTATACGATCATGGACAAAATTTGGGGGGGGTTAGAAAGGGTGATACTGGTTGATTGAGGAAATAGTTACTCAATTACCTCCCTTGTTTTCCCATTCTTCTCCATGGACGACCATCTTCAAACGTTTGAATTTGAAGTTGAAAATGATATTTTTGCCAATTTCTCAACTGGCAATAGTGAATTATAGGATTAATAGGATTATTCTTTAACAAGGTAGGACTGTTTATAGGTTCAATCTATTTTGGGGCTTTATTTTAATAAATTTTAAAAATATAACTTAAAAAAATGCTATTGGAACTTTAAGATATTTTTCATGAGTAATAAAGCCCTAGTATTTTGGTACAAATAAGAATTCATTAAGATATGATAAATACCCAGTTTGATGTGATACACTTTCTATTTTGTATATCTATTTAATAGGGGGCACAGAGATTTAATAAAAGGTGAGATACTATTATTAATGACTGGTGTAATATCAGGCCTAAAGGGGTTAAATGACACCTGACTAACTGATAAAATACTATCTTATACAATATTATCTCTCTAGCATCTCTCGCCTTTCTTAACCTTACAACATCTGTATTGATAAACTGAGTTTAATATAGGCCACATGAACCAGCCAAACAAGCACCTGTTTCAATCTACACCATTCTGAGGGGTTGGGATGGCCTAGTGGTCTAGAGTGCCGTGCTTCGACCTCTAGCTGGCCAGTCACCTCTGGTTTGCGGCTGTGGTTTCGAGCCCTGGTGTGAGCATATGTGGCATGGAGATAGGGGCGTCTTCTCAATCTTGTGGGTTTCCTCCGGGCACTCCGGTTTCCTCCCACTGCTAAAGACCCCTTCGCCCAAGCCAATTATTGAAATAAAATTAAACCATATGTTAGTCCATAAATGACTTAGTTTGTGTCGAGTGGACGTTAAACTCAATTACTCTCTCTCTCTCTCGTTGCGTCACATAAAGTAAGAGAATATAAGTCAACAACACTTAAGACTAAGTAATCTAATCAAACTGTAGCCCAGATCAATATTGATTTTTGAGATAAAAGGCTTGCAAGGTAAAAGGCTTGCAAGGGTTACAAATGTAGCTAATAACCATAACTCTAGCTCGGCCGGTTGCCAGGTTATTCATGCTAGATGGATAAAATCAGTGAATCCACCTTCCTTCACAATGTAGACCAACGCATGTTATCCTATTTTACGATAATCTCACTCAGCTTCCAGACTCATATAGCCAATGAAATTGATTTTCATTTCATACTTCGTTAACTTACGCGGCTATAATAAATAAGCTGGTACATTAACGCAGCCAATAAAATCACCCCAAAATCCGGTCAATACATCATATCTATTGTTTGTTTTCATTGGTCAGTCAATATGGTCAGAGCTGAAACAAAAGAACGCTCAACGATCGACGGAAGCCATAAACTATTGAACATATCTGGAATCATCAAAAAAATCTATTCTGAAAACTTATCGAACGGATGAATTAATGATTTTTTTTTTTACGGGCACAGACATATTATCTTCATGTTACCATCTCTATTCTGATAACTTGACATCTAACATTGAGAATTATGAAAGGAAAAGGCAGTAATATCTAACTGGAGACTATTTGTATTAAGCCCGAACGTTTATATTCATGATACTATTTAAATATAGAGAGATAGAGAAATGGGGTTTAACGGCCAATCGACACAAATTCATCTCAGGACTAACACATGGTTCAATTTCATTTCAATAATTTGCTTGGGCTTAGGGGTCTTTAGCAGTGGGAGAAGACCGGAGGTCCCAGAGAAAATGCAATGGACAAGCAACCCTACTCCTTGTCACGTACAATATTTACATAAAATATCGGCACAATTATCGTGGTTGTTTATTCACTCCTGGTTTCTAACTGTAAGGTCGGGAGAGATACAGGGTTAGGTAGCCGAAATATTTAACGTATGCTTTTTAATGCATAAAGCATATGGTTTAGATCATAAGGGCTAGGTTTCAATTCCAAGCCAGTCAATGTATGTGACAATAAGTTGACCATTCAACCATGTGCATTTTCTCCAGATTCATCAGTTTCCTCTCACAGCTAAAGAACCCTACGCACAAGTGAATAACTGAAATAAAATCAGACCATGTGTTAGTCCCGAAATGATCTTGTTTGTGTCCAGTGAATGTTTAACCCCATTTCTCCCTCTAATTGTCAGTTATCTGTAGTATATGTTATAATATAATATAATATGTATATCGCACACAGTTCCATGCATGCTCAAGGCGCTACAAAGACTAGGTGCCATAATAGGCTGTAAATAGATGAGTTTTTAAATTTGTTTTGAATGTTTCTAGGCTTGATGACAGTTTAATTTCCAGTGGTAATGAATTCCACAGAACAGGTACAATATGAACAAACGATCTGTATCCATATGATTTGAGTTTATATTTTGGGATTATAAGAAGGTGTTCTTGTTGAGAACGGAGTGGACATCCTGGAAAATATGGCAATAGCAGGTCTGCTAGATAGGAAGGTCCAGATCCATGTAAACACTTTTATGCAAGGCACAAGAGCCTAAAATCTATTCTTGATTTAAAAGGCGACCAATGCAGTTCTTTGAGTGCTGATGTAATGTGCGAGTTCCTGTTTAATCCTGTTTAATCGACTGATATTTTAGAGAATTTAACCACCACCCAATCTCTCTCTCTCATCTAAAGATATCTATTGTGTATGTCAGAGTATTTAAGCACCACCACACCTATCAGTATTTGTTTATACAGCTAACCCGTCACTCAGATAAACCATGTTTAGAAAAACAAATCATTAATAGCAGAATTTATTTATTAAATATATACTAATATTCATGTCTGTCACTACTCTCCACTATTGAAATATAATCTTCACATTAAACGGACACGGACTTCTACAGGTTTTTCTAAGGGCGAGGGTCTTCATAAAAAAGGGGTAAGAGGGTAAGACGATGGCTCGCTAGACTGGAGGTCGCATGTTTGATCCCTGCACCCTGCATCGGCTGAGAAAGATCATCAGGATTTTCTGACGTTTCCCCCTGTCAGTGATGCAGACTCAGTGAATTCAGTACATGGTAATTTTGAGACTAACATCTGGTACACAAAGGAGAATATTGCCTGAGCAGCAGCATTTCTTGAAATTGCAACTGCCAAAACGTATGGGTCTTAGCTAGACACACCTACTCTAAACCTTTACAACTACATACTGTAAATGAATACATTTATAGCCGAATATATTGTTGAATTAACGCTGACCTATGACCTTTACAATGACCTAACCTTAATTTAACCTCAAACATATCAATTTTCACCCTGACATCATCCATTGTATTCTAGACATGGTAATTTACAACTCAACAAATTCCAGTCCTATTATAAACAAACTAAGTACAACAAAATCTATTTGCGATGTGAAAGTGATATCAGGTTTTCTAGAAAGGGTCACGTATGTCCTGTCTCGAGCACACCATACATCTCTTTATGGTCTAATTTTAAAGTGATATCAGATGTTCTGGTAACCTCCCACTACTGGGTGTTTTAGCTACCTCCTACTGCTAAATCAGTATTGGGTGGGTGTTCTATTTCCCTCCCACGAATGAAGATCCCACTCCTAGTATTGGGTGTTTCAGCTACCTCCCACTGCTAAAGTTGTATTGGGTGTTTCAGTTACCTCCCACAGCTAAAGCAGTATTGGGTGTGTGTTCTACTTCCCTCCAACTGCTGAAGATCCCCAGCTGTTAAAGTAGTATTGGTTGTTCTAGTTCTCTTGGGTGATGGGGGGGGGGTAGTTGATGGCTGAATGGGAAGCGAGTGCTCATCGTTTTATACTAAGGTCTATCATTGAGTCTGTCCAACCCCGCAAGTTCTCTCCAGGTCCTCCGGTTTAATCCTACTGCACAAGGGAATTATTGAAATAAAGTTGAACCATATGTTAGTCCCGAAATGACCTAGTTTGTGTCGAGTCAATGTTAAACCCCAGTTCCCTCGTACTGCTGACAACCCCATGATGCAAGTACATGGGATTTCCTCCACATTTTACATCCATTCGTAAAATGATCTACATGTGTAGCTACATCGAACGAATAAACCTGGGCCCGAGTTCATATAGCATTCTCAGACTTAAGTTGAGAATTTACTCAACTTTCAATCACTGTTTATGAGAAATATCTTTGATCCAGAAACACAAAACTTTGCATATAGTTTCTTATTGATGTATTTAATACATTAATTAATAAAACAGCAAGAGTTTTATAAAGAGCTATATTATTTTAGTTAAAATACAGTGAATAATTTTGAATAAATTCTTAACTTAAGTCTGAGAATGCTTTGTGAACTCGGGGGCCCAGTCTTGTTGCAAAGGCGAAAATAGCACAACATTTTTCCTCAAGCTCTTTATAACAAACATTCAAATATCAGTGAGTGGATATACTTGTAAAATTAAAGAAGTTTAAGTGTTTAATTCCTCTATTAAGTACAAGTACTTTAATTCAATTGAATATACTGAACTGTTAGAGGGGCATTATGTAAGATATAGATAAAGAGCTGAAGCTGTCGCTGTAATACATGTAGTTAAAATATAGATAATGTAAAGAGAATATGCTGAAAATCTAAATCAAATTGCTTCACTCTGAACCAAGATATTAGAGATTGAATTTTAGGCTTAGCCTTGATCATCATTACTAAAGTCGATGCGATGAAAATAGTCTTCATTATATATTTTGACATTAGTTCACCCATCAAAAAAAGTTTTCAAATCCACCAAATATTGCAGACTGACAATGGCACTGATGATAGTTGATTACGATCTTGATAAGTTAATAAATGTTAAAATAATAAAGAAATGAAATGGTGTTTAATGTCCTACTGTTCTGCTCCTGAACTAGGATAATGAAGACGGGTTAATTGATAATTCAAATAACATTAAAGGCCCAAAGAAAAACTTGTAATATGCAGATTTAGCGCTTGAATAATGTATGTTTGAATATTGTTACTGACTCTCTTTTCAAATAAAGGTATGGCTAATTCCAAGATGACATCAAGAGTTGATTATGATAAATGTCTAATTAACAATTTATATAACTTTAAGACCTAAATAAAGACCTGCAATAGGCAGTAATTACCCCTGAAAAAACTAACTTAAACATATATCATACATACAATCGGTAAAAACTATTTAAATACCAGTAACAATAAAATCATAGTATAGTATACAAACCCATTGACTGTGTATCATCCCTCTGATCGTAATTTGGCAACGTACAATACAGGAAATTATTTTTCACGTTACCGGTTTCATTGTTGATTATCTTATATATCCATGTAGTATATATGCAATAAAATCATACTGTGGTATACAAACCCATTGACAGTGTATATATCCATGTAGTATATAAGTAAAAACTATATAAGTACCGGTGTATGTATACTAGAAGGTTAACAGATTGAAGGAAATGACTTACAGCAACCCACTCTATTGTTTATAAAACAAACACAATGTAACTATTTCCTATTATTTAAATATCAACGACACCACATTTATTTACTTTTTCCTTACAATGCGTAAAATTGTTGACTGTCTGCACATACCTACGTCAAGCCCCTTACATACTCAGTTAAATAAGTCAACTCAATTAACATTAATTCATCTATGATTTTAAGTACAATTAATCCTCGGAATTAGTGATATATATCATTATTCCAGTGGGTATTGTAGTACCAAAACAAAGTGCCTATCCCAGTCAACTTCCGAACTCAACAGCATAGCCAGCGTCTAGTTATTAAAGATAGGTTGCCAGGCAACGAAACATACGCCCACAGCAGCTAAATCGTCCGGGCAGTCAACAAGGGTTTTCGCATATTTTTACTTCTTTTGGGAATGAAACATTTGTTATACACTAAAATCTGATTAAGAGTTACAACTCATTTTGTAATTATCTGAAAATCATTAGAATTTGTTTGCTCTTTATAAAGTTTTGCCCCACACTAACAATTAGTATAGGAAACATTTAACATCATGGATTTAGCTGTTCAGTTATCAAAATTCATTGAAAATCAAAATACTTGTTCGTTTTAACACCTTAAACTCTGTGTATCAATGTGAAGTCAATCGGATGATAAGTTTGGCATCTATAGCGTCACAAGGTTTTTTGAAGTGATCAAGGGAGATAACTCTGGAAGTAATTATTTGAAATCACTGAAAATCAGTAGGCTTCTTCGTCTCATGACCTTAAACAATGTGTGTAAATTTAAAGTCAATCGGATATTAACTTTGGCCTCTAGAGCGTCCACAGGATTTTTTGATGTGATCAAGGGCCATAACTCTGGCAATAATTATCAGAGATCGCTGATATCAATAGGCGTCTTCGTCTCATGACCTTAAACACTGTGTATAAATTTAAAGTCAATCAGATATTAACTTTGGCCTCTAGAGCATCCACAAGATTTTTTGAAGTGATCAAGGGACACAACTCTGGCACTAATTATCAGAAATCGCTGAAAATCAATAGGATTCTTCGTCTCATGATCTTAAACACTGTGTATAAATTTGAAGTCAATCGGACATCATCTTTGTCCTCTAGAGCATCCACAAGATTTTTTGAAGGGATCAAGGGCCATAACTCTGGCACTAATTATCGGAAATCCGTGAAAATCAATAGGCTTCTTCGTCTTATGACCTTGAACACTGTGTATAAATTTAAAGTCAATCGGATATTAACTTTAGCCTCTCGAGCATTCACAAGATTTTTCAAAGTGATCAAGGGTCATAACTCTGGCAGTAATTATCGGATATTGCTGAAAATCAATAGGCTTCTTCGTAGTATGACCTTGAACACTATGTATAAATTTAAAGTCAATCCAATATTAACTTTAGCCTCTAGAGCGTTCACAAGATTTTTCAAAGTGATCAATGGTCATAACTCTGGCAGTAATTATCGGATATCGCTGAAAATCAATAGGCTTCTTCGTCTCATGACCTTAAACACTGTGTATAAATTTACGGTCAATCGGATATTAACTTTAGCCTCTAGAGCGTTCACAAGATTTTTCAAAGTGATCAAGGGTCATAACTCTGGCAGTAATTATCGGATATTGCTGAAAATCAATAGGCTTCTTCGTCTCATGACCTTAAACACTGTGTATAAATTTAAAGTCAATCGGATATTAACCCTGGCCTCTAGTGCGTTCACAAGAAATTGTGGACGATGGGCGGACGGATGGACGGACGGACCGACGGACGGACCGACGGACGGACCGACAGACGGACGGACGGACGGGGGCGACGGCAATATACGTCCACATTTCTATGTGGGCGTATAAAAAGAGATTCATCAAATTATTTCACCCAACACTTCGGTTGCGCTGGCTTGTTTATCGTCTGTATATATACTGAATGTGACAAGGAGTAGGGTCGTCTGTCCCACCTCGTGGGTTTTCTCTGGGTCCTCCCATTTCTTACCACAGCTAAAGACCCCCTACTTGCAAGCCAATAATTGAAATAAGATTGAACCATGCGTTAGTCCCAAAATGACCTAGTTTGTGTCGAGTGGACATGATAGATACCCCATTTCTCTCTACCCCAGATCAACATCAGACATAACACGAGAAAATTTAGCAGGTATAAACCAATTCTGAACTGATATTCTGTTCACAATCTTAACTTTAGAGATCAGGGGCCTTATTCACGAAATTTTAACCAAGATAAAATCCAAATTTTAGTTATTTGATTGAATAATATTAGATTGATTTTAGTGCTTAGCCAATCCAAACTGAAGTATACTAAAACTTGGATTTTATCTTTAGTGAATTTTCGTGAATCTAAATCAAATAAAATCCTACAAATGATGTTCGGCTTCTAGCAGTTAAACAACATCAGACTAGTAGTATAACATGCATGATTCATATAGAAAGAAAATAGAACTTACTCCAGATATAAGAGAAGATCATTTAGCAGGCATGTGGAAACCGATTATAAATCCAACCAACTCTGACTGCCAGCTCACTAGAAATAATCAGAATTCTTTGTTTGTGTTACCCAACACCTGGTGCCTGCTGTAGAATCAGGTTAGAGTTATCTTTTGTTACCCGGGGATACACAAAGACCCATCAAAGCACATGATTTAAAGGTGCAATACTACTTTAGCTGAATACCTCTCGAAATATTGATTAAATCTTTTTGTTCGTTTAATTTGCAGGAATAAATTTAAAGATCCCAAAAAGCTCAATTCTCGATCTTACAGTTGTTAAAGTTTTTGCATGCCTCTCGAAATATTGATTAATTTAAATCTTTTCATTCATTTAATTTGCATGAATTAATTCAAAGATCCTTAAAAACTCAATTCTCGATTGTTCTAACCCCATCAGACAATTATATTCCTAAAATATTTTAGTAGAAGTTTTTATGAAAATAACATTAAACCAGATTTTTAATTTGCATGAATAACTTTAACCATCTGAGTTTTAGGCTATTTCGGGACTAACATATGGTTCAATTTACTTCAATTAACTTGTGTATGGGAGTCTTTGGCCGTTGAAAGAAACCGGAGAAAACCCACAACATGTTAATCAAAAAAAAACTATTCAAAATGACAGAAGACTATTTGTTTTTATTTAAATGCTAGGCAACTCCTTTAATGCTAAGGTGACTCCTTTAAATACTAGGCGACTCATTTAAATGCTAAGCATGTCCCTTTAAATGTCAAAAAATGAAATGATTTAATGAAAGACATTTTATTGTATGGATCAATACACCACTTAACATTATACCAACTAATAGCTAGCACGCCCTCGTCTAAATATAACCTAACAAAGACAAACGTTTATTTCAATAATTATATATTACAACAACCTATAATCACTGACGATATCTCGTCTACAATCTATATTTAGTTTACAAACGATCAAAATTCTACTTTTATTTTGTTTCATGTAAAATTCTACTTTTGTTTTGTTTTGTGTAAACTATTAAAGTTCTACTTTTGTTTTGTTTTGTATAAACGATCAAAGTTCTACTCTTTCTTTGTTTTGCGTAAACGTTAAAAGTTCTACTTTTGTTTTGTTTTATGTAAACGATCAAAGTTATAATTTTTGTTTTGTTTTACGAACAAAAGTTTTACTTTTATATGATTGTTTCGTTTAGTACGATCCTCCATAATTGCATTGTTGAGTGTGCACAGTGCTATCTCACTCACCAGACGGTCCCCAGTGCGAACGTGCGATAGTGTGGATTATGCCATGAAAATTAAGATATTGTTCCGAAAATAACGGACCTGCAGGGTTTCACAGCCAGTAGGCGGTGCAGGAGGTGTACCACTAGACCCCCCACCCCACCCCCAGTAATTCGGAGACCAAACAAATTGTACCCCCCTTTAAGATTTTTCTGGCGGGTACCTTGCACAGAGATTTTAAAATATGACACATTCAGCAGTTATCTGTACTATATTTATTTTATAATTTGCTTCTAAATACGGTACTAAAATCTGACAATAATATTTTAATTGAGTACACCCTTTTATTAATGAGCACACAGCTACAATTATAGCATCATTGACTAAAGGGCAAACAGCTTTAATTGTAACAGCATTGACTACAAAGCAAACAGCTACAATTTAACAGCATCGACTAACTAAACGAGAAAACAGCTATAATTTGACCAGCAATGGTTATCTAAAATGCAAAGCTGTCATTATACACGTAGCTGCATTGACTAAAACGCATAAAAAAGCTATAATTTGAACAGCAATGGCTAACTAAAACGCATAAAGCTATCATTATAACAGCATTGACTAAACTTAAAGAGATTACGTTCTCTGTTTAAACAGTACAATCCCATGTAACAAAGTAGCATATTGTATTTGTCACCAAGTGAGACGCTCCTCTCAATCTCAACAAAGAAAAGAAGGGGGAGGATGAAGCAACACTTTCCTCCCATTCATCAAATTCACGACAACAAAAACTTTCTGGACAATTTCCCCTTTCTTCCCGTTAACAAAGGGGTTGATGTCAGTACAATAGGTCACTTTAACCCGGTGGTGTCACATGTTGTCATGCTGACAGGGTGGGGACTCAATCAGATTATAATAAAATATAAAATGATAAATTTGTCTATCGTTAATAATTCAATTCTTTGTCCGGGGAACCAATTAAATGTCATCTTTTTAAATCATAAAAACACAGCTGCGCAAAGTGATAATGACTCACAACCGCAACTCATAAATTTAAATGTTAATATTACTTTTATATATATTATATTAATTCATAATATTTCCTAGGTCGTAGGTCCAATCAGTATTAACATATGTATCATATTTTCCACGAGAGAGAGACGTCCACTCGACAAAAAAAAACGCAACTCATGAATTTAAACGTTAATATTACTTTTATATATATATTATATTAATTCATAATATTTCCCCGGAGAGACAGACGTCTACTCGACAAAACCTAGGTTGTAGGTCCAATCAGTATTAACATGTATCATATTTTCGAGGAGAGAGAGACGTCCACTCGACGAAAACAACCGCAACTCATGAATTTAAACATTAATATTACTTTTATATATATATTATATTAATTCATAATATTTCCCGGGAGAGACAGACGTCTACTCGACAAAACCTAGGTCGTAGGTCCAATCAGTATTAAAATATGTATCATATTTTCCACGAGAGAGAGACGTCCACTCGACAAAAACTAGGTCCCATCAGAACTAACATATGTATCATAAGGTCTGTCATTGTGTCAATTGGTGTGGTTTCGATTCACCGGTTGTACGTGACAAGGAGTACAGTCGCCCGTCTAACCTCATGGGTTTTCTCTGGGTCCTCCGGTTTCCTCCCACTATTAAAGATTCCTACGTGCAAGCGAATTAATGAAATAAAATTCAACGATATGTAAGTTCCAAAATAACCTGGTTTGTGTTGAGTGGACATTAAACATGAATTCATTCTCTAGAACTAACATATGGTTGGTATTTCAATAATTCACTTCTGCATATTGCTTGAGCAGTGGGAGAAAACCAGAGGACCAAGCGCATCTCTGAAATCAGAGTCAAGACAATCTTGATTTGTACTTGAAAACGATAAGAAAAAACTATTCGAAACGAAGTGCTATATAATAGCGTATAACTCAGTGATTGTTTTCCATATAAATTGTGTTGTGTTTGCCTGTTTGGTTTTTTTTTTTCTGTGCTCAATCGCTGAATGCCACTCAAGGATTATTATGTTCTAATTGTTAGTTCAGTTCTTTGTTGTCATGTGCCTACCGCAGCCATATTTTATGCAAAATCTGTACAAAGAAATTCTCAGAAAAGTGTATTACGATAAAGTCAATATTTCATATCTTTTGACTTTTCAACTGTATGTAGAGATCTGATCCTCAACAATTACCATTCTGGCAGACTTCCTGATTCTTGTAAATATCAATGAATTCATTAGTCGCATCTTTCTTACCAACGATTCCTAGCCACATCTTTCTTACCGACTATACTTTATATTTTAATAAACCTCCTGAGACTGGCTCCAACAGACGAATCTGTCATTACATACATCCTCCAGACTGTGGTTCATGTGACCTTTCTGATTTTACCTCCTAACATGAAAGAGCTGTAGAAATAATTGAAGTAAAAGCGAAATAATTGAAAGTGAAGTAAATTAGCAGATAGCAGGCTATATCATCATAATGGCACCATGCTTGTTATCAGACAATTTCAAGCAGTTGATAAATTTCGCCTCCTGGCACACAACCCACCATAATTCATACAGAAAGTCATAAGATGAATATTCACCATGGTAAAATGATGGAGTCTAACGAGACATGTAGTCTATAACATCAAGTACAATATTATTGTTGTGTTAATCATCTTGACACATAGACAAGAAATGAAATGGTGTTTAACGTCCTACTGTTCTGCTTCGACTACGCTAATGAAGACGGACATACATGTATGCCATACAGTGTATTAGGGACATTTTGAAAAGACAGTCGCACTACTACAGTCTTCTCTTATCTTATTTCAAATTCTTAACGGCTATACATGTATGTTGTTCCTTGCCAGGTCCTCTGTGTTGCGCCACAGACATGGTCGAACAATGCCGGAAAATCTCAATGAATTCAATCACTGCAATGACTTAGAAAATTCATCAGGATTTTAAGACGGGGTTCCCCCTTGTCAGTGACGCAGGGATAACCTGTGGCCATTTGGATGGGACGAAAAATTTTGTACACACTTGCGTGCACATAAAAGGTCCCTTGACAGTGGGAATTGGATATATAAAAGTAGACTGTAGCACCACTGGCCGGGCAAATTTATACTCGTAGTTCCCGGTATGGCGTACCCCATTTCATGGACTGATAAGAGCCTTTCTCATATTTTTATAATTTATTTGTGTCTATTACTAATCTTGTTGACAGTTATTAAATGTACTTGGGACCAACAGAATTAATTCTTACAACTAGTTATAAATCTGGCTGTCGGCCAATGATAAATCATCTCTTAAATGGCTTTAGGTTATGTACATTACCATGGTGATTTATTGCTTCTTGTGTAAAATCATGCTTGCGCTGGGGTGACATATTACATTGCCAATTTTACAACAAAATAATTTTTTGGCTATAATTGGACATTTATTTTATTTTTATGTTTAAATGTCTTTTCTAATAGAAATGATTAAATGGTAAATGGAAGAAAAACAATATTATGTCGGACAGAGATTTGATTAATTAATCCGACGAATTAATTTGAAATGTCAAGAATTTTAAAAATCTGTGGAAATAATTAAATAATGCTGCCAGTACATCTAATACTTCAGATGTTTGCCTTTTTTGTCTATGTTAAAATACTTAAAGAAAGAAATGTGTTCGGAGATGACCCAATGACCCAGTTGCTGAAACATATTTTTAAAGGGACAATTCACAGAAATGAAATGATGTTTAACGGCCTCCTGTTCCAGTTTCGACTAGGTTAATGAAGAGAGGCATACGCCGTGCTATGAGAGAAATTTTGCCTGGACAGCAGCGTCATGGCCTACTCTTATTTCGTATTCTAACTGCCTAGGGTTGTTTTATGTGAACGCCAATGTAAAATTTAACCATATAGATGTATGTTAGTCCCAAAATGACCTAATTTGTGTCAAGCACTCCGAGTGGATGTTTTGAAGTTTGGGAATGAGTACAGGTAACATTCTTTTTTTTTTAAGCTCAATGTCCCTTTTAGTTGGATCAGTTCTTTGTTTATTATGAGTAGTTTACCATCTGTTGGCTATCATTGTTAAACTTGCCGGCTTCGAAAATAAAAAATATCAAAGAAACGCTAGCCATTCAAGATACATTTTATATTCTAATTATTAGTTTTTTGGTTTATGATACCATGGATTTTATAGTGGTACTATTATAGAGTCCATTATTATTGCCACTAATAAATTCACTAAACTGTAAACTGGCTGCCTTACAATCTCTTGAAATCTAAAATATGTTTTTATTTTAATTTCTAGATTTGGGGTTTTTTGTACTGACTAATAAATCTAATAACTGTTATATTGCTGCCTTAACTTAAAATCCTTCAAAATATAAAATACTTTTAGCTCCATGGTTTACTGTACTGAGTACAGTGTACTCATTAATGAGTTCATCAACTGGAAACTTAAAATTGTTGGCTCAAAATTCTTTGAAAAATAAAATACATTTTTTAAATTTTAATCATTAGCTTTGTGGAATCTGATATAATTTCTGATTTCTTACTTATAAAATCATTAAAACTGGTCAACAAGGACATTATGTTACAAAATACAATGCACTAATGATTCCCCAAAGTGGTTCATTAATTATGCATTAATTTTATCCACATGAATTCAATTTATAGGTTAATTAATGGTTTCTATTGATTTTATTTTCAGGTAAAATAGGTTAAGAGGCATTTCAGTTGTCCAGTCACTCCATCACAGCAAGCACCTGTTGGTTTCATCACATAGTAAATTTCAGCTAAATCTAATTGTTAAGGTCAGCTCAATTTTTGTCAAGGTCGCTGAGATATAAATAAGGTTAGGGAACATGATTGTTGGCGAGAATGTTCTTTAGGGATAGGATTATTATCTTCTTTCCTATTAACTACATATATACATGTACATGCTTTTTAATGACTCGTTGAGAGAGAGAGAGAGAGGTATAGTTAGTCTATGCAGAACAACAGGACTTAATTCATTTCATTTGTTGATAGACTGTATATGTATCAACATATCATGTAGGTAACAATACACTCTATCATGGGTCACTGAACTTGTAGAGGTGTAGATGTATTTAATTCAATCAAATTTAAAATTAGATGTTTCTGTTCTATTTCTGTTGTTATCTATAGATCTTAAACTAGAAATAAATTTGACACAGGAAGCTTCTGTCTGGTGTACAATCATCATTTCTAGTAGGTTTCTTACAATAAATAGCTCTCTATCTCATTCCGTTTTTAAGAGTTTATAGATTTTGGTTCTAGGAGTATGAAAGTACTGGGATGTATTATATGCACTACTAATATGAATATATTCAACCACCTTACCCACCATAATTTGTAACCTATAGCATTCCCCGTCCCATCCTAAAATTAAAAGGCAACAAACACTAGCCTGGAGGTAGGGTGTTCAATCCTTGTTCATAATTTTCCGACATGGTTTCCCCTAGTCAGTAATGCAGGACGGAGGGCCTGACAAGGGCAGTTGTTTAGGTGGCCCGGGACAAAAAAAAAAGGGTCCTGTGTACACATTGGAGAAAGCTAGGCGGTCCTATACATTTTAGCACATATGACGTCATATATAGATTGTGGGTTAGGGTTAGGGCAAGGACTATGACCTGTAGATTTCTCAAAGTCTCGAGATGTAAACAGGGCTAGCTCAAACCCTAACCCTGGGTGAAGCCTAACCCTTACCCTAACCCACAATCTACATATGACGTCATACTATGCATAGAACCGTCTCTGATCTAGCGTTCTCCAAGATTCCTTGACAGTTGGAATTCAATATAAGAGTAGGCCAAACACCACCTCGATATATGTGGTACCAAATTAATGAGTACGACCCTGTGAATGTTTTAGTCCACTGAATTTCAGGCTCAGACGCATTAGGCCCTTGGCAAATTTGAACCTGGGCGAAGCTGGGTATCCTGCTAATGCATTACATAATACTTGCGTTCTTCTCCTTCTTCCATTTTTAACGACCCATACGCAAGTAATTCAGTTCCACTCTTTGGTAATTTTCATTCCAGAAAATGTCAGATCAGCACCTATAAGTGATTTTTTTTTTTAAAGTTGTAGAGAGAAAACGACGTCATATATCATACATTTAACAAGGCTTCTTTTTTATTCACCTAGAAAAATTCTATAACGCCAAATTAGATATCTATTCAAATTCGCTATGTCTATTTTTTTTTTATATGATTCAACATTCTTTCAACATTTAATTGTCCAGAAGTAGAACACATGAACGCAAAGAACGTTAATAATGATTCTTCCTCCATTTTTTGTTTTCTTTAATAATTTGCGATTTTTGTATCCAACTGGGAAGCCAACGAAGCAAAAAGTTAAACTGTTGATATTTTTCTTTTATAAGAACGATAATTACAAGTCACATGTAATAACGACTCTCTTGTGTTCAATTAAATTAACCAACCAGAAAAGAGCGAACAAAAATGTTGGTCATTTTATTCTTATCATCCCATCCTTTACCGGAGATATGATTATGAAAAGGATGGGTTGAAATATTTCAAAAACATTGACTTTAGATCTACATACATTTAAAGAGAGAGAGAGAGAGAGAGAGAGAGAGAGAAATGGGATTTAACATCCACTCGACACAAACTAAGTCATTTTGGGACTAACATATGGTTCATTTTATTTCAATAATTCGATTGTGCGTAGGGGTCTTTAGCAGTGGAGTGCCCGGAGGAAACCCATGAGGTTGAGAAGGAGCCCCTATCTCCATGCCACATACGCTTACATCAGGGCTCCAAACCACAGCCGCAAGCCAGAGGTGACCGGCCAGCTAGAGGTCAAAACGCGCCACTCTAGACCACTAGGCCATCCTAATCCCCCTACATTTAAAGATACCATACATCTACATAGTCACAAAACTTATTTTAACATAACCTATATATGTAAAGCATTTAGTAACTGGATAAAGCAATAAACTAGAACGCATACTTATGCAAAAACAACTACTTACTTATTTGAGCTAGGGGAAAGGGGGGTAATATGGGCATGAGGGTAATATGGGCCACAGCCCTGACAAGCTTGTCATATGACATTTCTTTAAAATGTTATTTACCAAGACCTCTACATTCTCTAAACTTGTGTTACACATCATAACAAGTTCATAGATACATTACACAAAAAAGCTCAGTATTTTTAAAAAATTTTGCGTTAAAAGTTTTTTGCAGCTGGAAGACCATCAGTCCATTTCATAGCACATTAACCTTTTAAAAAAAATCTCTTCTGAACATTAAAATAGATTTTTACTGTTAGGCTCTAGCCTTTATTTACCTTGAGAGAACTCCTGGTCTATCTTTATGAAATTTTGACTTATCCAATCGTTGTCACTTGGGTTAATATGGGACATGCAAATTGGGGTAATGAGCCATGGTTCATATTCCATTCTATCCATTAAATATAAAATATCAACCAAATTTTTACAAATTTCTTGTGAATGATTTGTAGAATAATTCATCTAAGCTAAAATTATTTTCAGCAATTCTATTTTATTTGTTTTAGAAGCATTATAATGAAAATATGGGGAAGGGGGGGTAATATGAGACATAATTTTTTACTTTTGAATATTTTATAGGTGTAATGATTCGATAAACTAAACATATATCTTTCAATTGAAACTGTACTCCAAATATTCCATATTGTTCTGGGATCAGTGTTAGAAATCTGTAAAATGCTGTCGGTTCATATTACCCCATCCAAGTGGGGTAATATGGGCCATCACCCATTATTTTTAAAACCCTTTAGCAAAAAATTAGCAACTCACATTGTCCTTATATTTTATAAATTGAAAGATGAGTTCAGTAGCTTTAACTAGAAAGTTAATTTGTTTTAATATCACATTATACCAATAAAATATTCCACAACGAAAAAATATGTCCCGTATTACCCCTTCTTCAACTATGTTTCGAAGAGTATTCTCTCAGCATTGTCAAGCTGATGTTTTTGTCATGTGAAATTAAGAAATATTTAATGAACAAGAAAAATTAAATTTCGTAATTAAATAAGTTCATTATTACACACTGTTTTGTCATTACTTAAGAGACATATTCATATAGTATTTCAAAATTACTGCTAAACTGTCAAGCACTGTTTGGTTATTACTAGACACCATTCTGTAAATGGCATTTGGAGAACATGGTGGTTAGGTGGGTAAGACGCTGGCTCACTAGCCTGGAGGTCGGGTGTTCGATCCCTGCAATGGCCAAAAAAGTTTGTCTAGAATTACATGTGAAATTACGAAATTTTTTATGAACAGGAAAAATTAAATTAATTAAAGTAGTTCATTATTACACACAGTCAACCAGTGTTTGGTCATTGCTTGAGAAATATGTCATTCATTTACTATTAATGAACAATGAAGGACACTTTAGTCCGAAACGTTTTAAAATAAATTAATCTACCAACAACAAGGAGCTCTTCTGTCTTCACTGGTTATAGGGGTTACTACTACATCATATAATATTAATTATTACTTTATTACACGCTGTCAAGTCCATCTCAAAACACAACATCAATTGGACTTGAAGATGACAAGAGAATAAATGTAGAAAGTCAATCAACTATTTAATGCATAATTTCATATAAATAGTCAATGTCTTTGCCTTAAGACATTGTCAAATTTGCTATATTTTGATGTAAACTGTAAAATAACTCTGAAATATGATTATCTGATCAGTTATTAAATGACACCCAAATATATATCGCCAGAAACAGAAAAATCAAGAGAATAACATTTTCCAGTAGGCCTAAAGTAACAATGGACATACAACATCAAGTGTTCAACACATACAGGATCTCGTAGGCAATGTATACAGGTTGATTCTACCCCGGGTCAGCCCCCTTCATAAAACAATTACCTATAGTATAATATAAAGGAAGTGTGTAACCTATAAGAAAAGGCCGAGTCAACAAAAAAAGCGTGTACTGAGAAATTTTTAAAACTGGTTCCCATGACTATTGAAATGAGACTTACTTTTATTGACTTTTAATCTGTGAAGCAGAAGAATTAATCCTTAATCTCATCAGTTATAATCCCATGTGTTCAGTAGAGCAGGTAAAACCTCTACTGGCTACTAAAGTAACAGTATCATGCTACAAGATGGAGGGAGTGAATGGAACAGCCTATACATGATAGGATCAGCTGGTTGTATTCACATACAATGCAACACATGTCGTAACCCATTTAGATAATCTTAAGACAACAAATTTTGAAAAATATATATTTGAGCAACAATTTAAATTTATCTTATCTGATCAAATATTGGTTTTTGTGGTTAGATTAATTTGAAGTGTTGAGTCGAGGGAGGAGAAGGGAAGAGTCTGTCAATGGTTGAGGACAGCGAGAGAGATATTATATGGTCAGTGGAGCGAGAGAAGAGTTAGTATGTCAGGTGTCATGTACACTAAGATTATCAACTACACCTTTGCTTCACACACACACACACCTTTACCACATCTGTACTCAAATACCTCGATTATCACTTAATTACAGTTATTAAAATCATTAAAATCACCATAAATTAAAACTTTCCAGGGTAACACTTATAATTTGCCGAAATTTTCTGGGGTGTAGAATAGGATTATATTGTTTTATGGTAGGTAATTAAACAGGAACAGGGCGAGATGTGTTGAGAGTTGTGGCGGAGGTATTCGTGGAATCTTTGTAAAGATAGATTTATATTTATAACAATGCCTGGTAAAGGAACAACAATAGAATATGTATCAGATCTTGTTCTAGTATACTACTTGAGTAGATATAGATTATATCCAGCAGTTATTTTAACCTCCCCCCCTTAATCTTTTACACCAGATTGTGGACTATAAAATAAACAAATTAATTTAATAGGGTCATACATGTACCCTGCTTTCTTTTCTTTTCATACAAAAACAAATTGTTTGGGTTTTTTGCTGCTTAAATGTAATTGGTTATTTTCTTTGTAAATAATGAGGTAGAGTTTTTTTTATATGATTGATGCATGAAAAACTCTGCTGGGGTAAATTTACTAGATAAGACTCAAGACATCATAAAAACTGTTCTTCTTTTCAAAATATTATCAGCCAAAGAAGACAAAGAATGTTTATGCACGTTTTCTTGTGAGATAGTGTTGTACTGTACCCTGGTCTGCTGCCTGGGCAGTAAATAAAACAATCTCTTATTATACCATCCACTGTACCAACCTGAGAGAGAGAGAGAGAGGTGGGGTTTAGCATCTACTCAACACAAACTAGGTCATTTTGGGACTAACATACAGTTCAAATTTTGTATTTCAATAACTTGCTTGTGCACAGGGGTCTTTAGCAGTATGAGGAAACTGGAGGACCCGGAGAAAACCCATGAGGTTGGACAGACGACCCTACTCCTTGTCACATACAACTGGGAATTCCATCTACACCTGTAAATGTTAACAGATAAAAAGTTACCTGAATGACCTATACATAGATTTGCCAGTAAATATGTAAATTATTTGTACACCTGAATGACACCTGAAGTGTACTTAATTTAATGAATGTCTATCTGTGACCTAGTTATATGAGAAGAGATTAAGATTAACCTACATGTATTAATAGTTGGCTATTTCCAGGTTGATTTGTTAGGAGATCAGGTTCATTGGGAGGCTTGTTGGGAGGCTGGTTTTCAGGGGAGGAGATCAAGTTCATTGGGCGGATTGTTGGGAGGCTGATTTGGGGGGGGGGGGATCTGGTTCATTGGGATGATTGTTGGGAGGCTGATTTGGGGGGGGGGGGAGAGATCTGGTACATTGGGAGGCTGATTTGGGGGGGGGGGATCTGGTTCATTGGGAGGATTGTTGGGAGGTTGGGAAGAAGGCTGGTTTGGGGAGGAGAGCAGGTTCATCAGGAAAACAAGGTGGCTGGCTGGTTTCTGGGAAGAAGATCCAGTTTATTGGGATTGGGAGGCTTGGTGGGAAGCTGCTGCTTTAGGAAATCAGGTCTATTGGAAGGCTTGGTGGAAGATTGCTGTTGGTTAGGTTGAGGCGAAAGAAATCAAATTGGTTAAGAGCCTAGTTTGAGAGGAATCAGGCAGGGTCTGGAGGAATCAGGCTGGTTCGGAAGAAATCAGGCTGGTTTGGAAGAAATCAGGCTGGTCTGGATGTAGATCTGGTCGTTTGGGGAAGACTAGTTTTGAAGATGGTCTGGGTGGAGATCAGCTCTTTTTTCCTTGCACCCATTTGGTTTGCATGTAGCAGTCCTCTACACTCTACCATTGCACCACCTGGCTCCTCACCCTTAAGGTGTGTAACTATGCATGTCGACCTTCCCACCCAGTTTGAAAATAGACTCCAGCAATAGATATAGCTGGGAGATGATCTATCAGGAGTGTATCTCACCCAACCATCTACATTCATCATCTTGTTACAATTCTTATCACCTTACAACAAATACTACAATACTCAACAATGGGGTCAGTCCAAACTCCAACATTTTATACAACTTGTCTTTAATGGTTTAACATTCACTCAAACTAGGTCATTATGGGGACAATATTATAACCAGGCCTGAGAGAGAGAGAGAGAGAGAGAAATGGGGTTTAACGTCCACTCGACACAAACTAGGTCATTATGGGGACAATATTCACGATCGTTTTAAGGTTTATCATGGCGGAGGCTATACTATTTTGAGGGTCCTCTTTCGCGGGAAGGGGTGGTCTTGATTGATGACTTTTATGCCAATGCAATGACTGCATTCTCATTCAGTAATGGATTCAACAGATTTTTTTCACAAGGAGGCTGACGCCTCCAGCGCATAGCTATAAAACGCCTTTGACAATATTATAACCAGACCTGAGAGAGAGAGAGAGAGAGAGAGAGAGAGAGAGAGAGAGTGGGTGAGTGAGAGAGAGAGAGATCCACTGGGTACAACTAGGTTATTTCAGGACATAACTTATGGTTCAATTTTATTTCATTTATTCGCTTGCGTGTAGGGGTCTTTAGCAATACGAGGAAACCAGAAGATCCAGAGAAAACCCACAGGATCTCTCACCTGGCAAAATGTCTGACCTTTATTCTATTTGAATAATTAATAACACATTGAATAAAATCTACATTAAAAATATTGAAACCTTGTTAACAGGCTATCAACAATTCTATACAGACAGACATTTTAGGCTCAAATTACTTTTTAAAAAAAAACCCTTGTCAACAAAAGTGACAAGTACCGAAAAAAGGATGTGCATTAATTATAAAGAGACAAAAAAAACTTGGAGAAGAGACATGTCACATGGATGATGTGAATAGACATATTTTACTCTCGACTGAATAAAAAAATAAACAAATTGATGAACTTTTTACCTGTAAATTACAGATGTGTTGGGGTTTTTTTTTACCTGTTGACCAAATACCTGGTGTAGATTACAGGTGTGTTGTTTTTTTTACCTGTTGACCAGTGTCTAGTCACTACCTGGTGTATAGAGGTTGAACAGGATATCGTATATCAGGTATATCATCTTGTCTACTTGAGGACTTGTCATACAATATACCTTCAAGCTCTATTAAGAGTTCAGGTTGTATGACAAGGAGTTGGTGGGTTTCCTCCGGGTACTCCGGTTTCCTCTTACTGCTAAAGACCCCTACGGGCAAGCGAATTATTGAAATAAAATTGAACTATATGTTAGTCCCGAAATGATCTAGCTTGTGTCGAGTGGAACTCCCTGTGTCTATTTTTAGATCAAAACCAATATAAATCTAATCAATTTATGGAGTCATGATGGCTCAGTGCGTAAGACGCTTACTCAATAACAAGGGGGTCCTCGGTTCCATCCCATTGTTGGCCGATAAAGTTCCTCAGGCTTTTCGAAGAAATAGGAAACAAAATTCTTATTAACATTCTCAAAATAAAGTATCTTTCCAGATATTTTTTTTATTTTATATCCTATAGAGACATTTAGTAACTTGAATAGAGCAATCAACATATTTATGGAAAACAGCTTCTAATTTATTTGGGCGTCATTTTGAAGGTTATTTACCCAACAGTATCTGCGAAATGTTGCAGTATTTTCCAAAACAAACATTCAAATTGGTTTGGTCCAAAAATAAAATGTAAAGCTGAAACTGAAAATTTGTTTTAACAATCAACAGACCTAGGTATAAATACGCTGATCAGCTGGAGATGTACCCATCTTAGCTCGTTATTTCACCTGTGCTCTCCATCTATACTGACATTCATACCTGAATTCACCTGGCACGACATTACAATAGTCCAATCTAATTTACCTCAAATTGACACAAGAAACCAATTAACACATAATATACCTTATTACAGGTAATCCCCTTAACGGAATGGACAATCACAACATAGACAGGTAATTTACACCTGGAAAAACCATTCACACCTGTACAATAAAATACCTGTATCTATAACAGTAGTCTACATTAACAATAGGGGCTATATTTAAACTAGGGGTCAAGCGGGGACAGCCTTTTCTTTTATTCTATCGAGTATGGTACCAGAAAGCAAAATAAGCTTACAAAGCATAATAATGCAAGTGAATTGTAATGGATTATTTTCCAATATTGAAAATAAACTTCTTTAGAAATAAACAACTCTGTGAGATGAGTGTGAGAAAAAATACCCGAAACAAAGTCAAGTGCATGAGAAATATTGTGTCTTGTAGTCAAGACTACATGAACAACATTTCAATGACTTTCCATGTTCAAATTTCATGTCTGTTTTATTCTCTGAGAAAGTAGAGAAAGAGATGGGGGCTTAACATCCATTCGGCACAACCTAGGTCATGTCGGGACTAACATATGGTTCGATTTTATTTGAATAATTCGGTTAAGGTTCTTTATCAATGGGGGGAACTGGAGAAAACCCACGAGATGCGTGTAGGGTTCTTTAGCTGCGGGAAGATACCGATAAAACCTACGATGTGCAAAGGAGAGGAACGGGGTTTAACATCCATTGGACACAAACTAGGTGATTTTTGAACTAACATATATTCAATTTTATTTCAATAATTGACTTGCCTTAAAGGGGTAAACCGAAAACACTTTGTCACGTATGAGCTGAAAATCTAAACCAATGACAGACCTAATGATCTAAAGCTCATTCATCAAACCATTCAGCCACCTACCCCACTCCTGAAACATTTGAAATAATTTTTTGATTTTTTTCTTAAAAACTGATTTTTGATTGCAATGCACAGCCCTATCCATAATTCAAGATCTAAAGCATCTGACATAAAACGTCTGAGATCTGATCGACTAAAGATATTTAGGATTTACAAATACAAATCTGGGTATTAAAAGGATTTGTATGCTGAGAAGATTGAAAGAAGTAGAAGATTATAGTCTATAGAAGGGTTATCATTAAATATTCAGTGTTTAATCTTGAAGTGAAACTTGAGATAAGTCCTAGCACACACACTTGTCAGAGCTCAAATTATACACTGCCATTCATGTAGATCTTTATTCATTAGATTGTATCAGTTTATTCTCTACATCCTTCCAGGTCAACGGGCCTGGGTGTATGACATGAAAACCAAGCCAGAAAATCTAGATGCACTTTCTCGACCAATGCATGGATCGAGACAGAGAGAGAAATGGAGTTTAACGTTGACTCGACACAAACTAGGTCATTTCGGGACTAACATATGGTTTCATTTTATTTCAATATTTCGCTTGCGCGTAGGGGTCTTTAGCAGTTGGAGGAAACCCACGAGGTTGAGAAGGCGCCCCTATCTCCATGCCACATACGCTCACACCAGGGCTCGAAACCACAGCCGCAAGCCAGAGGTGACCGGCCAGCTAGAGTCGAAGCGCGGCACTCTAGACCACTAGGCCATCCCAACCTCCCTGGCATGGATCGAACATCCGACCTCCAGGTCACAGGGGTGGGTGTATGACGTGAAATGAAATGGGTGTTCTCATCCAACTTCTAAATATCAACAGGACTTTTAAACAGGGCTTATAAACAGGCCTGGAAGATTTACTCGACAAAAATGTCAGGCATTAATGAAATAGTACTTGGCATTTTCAACTTTGTGCCGGACATGTATTAATAATATCAATAAAAGATAGGCTGGCACTGCCAGGCAGGATACGCCCACATTTTTGAGAGATGGATAGAGAACAAGCAATACCGAAAGTGATTTTTCCTACATCATTAAGTCCTGTATTTCATACTGTATTGGGAGCAGTCATTTTGTTGGTCAGTTCCAGTCTGATATTCATGAAATTCGAAGCCGACAATGATTATGGTTTGACGGTACACAACCTAGAAATGTTACTTTTCGTCAAAATCGGATAAGAATTGTGACCTGCAGAGAGTCCACAACCATGATATACCATATTTTTACACTATTCGCGTACAAACGGTGACCATTTCGTCCGGCAATTTTGGTACAATTTTCACGAAATTCGAACTCAACCTTCCTTACGGTGCAACAGTAATATAATCAGAGTTTTTTTTAAAATCAGATAATAATTGTTCGAGAGATAGACAGAGAACAAGCAATACCGAAAGTGATTTTTCCTACAATCAAAGGCCATAATTCATTAAGTTACAATTTGATGTGCGCAAATATCGAAAAGAATAAAGATCTTTAGGTTATAAACCTTCCGTAGGGTGTAACGGTGATAGAGTCAAACGTTTTTTCAAATCGGATAATAATTGTGACCTCCAGAGGGACCATTAAGTTACAATTTGATGTGCGCAAATATCGAAAAGAATAAAGATCTTTAGGTTATAAACAAGCATTTCAGGTTTCATCAAAATCGAATTAAAATTGTCACCTCTACAGGGTCCACAACTTTGACATACCATATTTTTACACTGTTCGCGTACAAACGGCGGCCATTTTTTCTGGCAATTATGGTCCAATTTTCTCGAAATTCTAACTCAACCTTCCGTAGGGTGTAACGGTGATAGAGTCAAACGTTTTTTCAAATCGGATAATAATTGTGACCTCCAGAGGGACCATAGGTGATTTTTCGGACAATCAGGGGCCATAATTCAGGAAGTTACGATCCGATATGCGCAAATATCGAAAGGAACCAAGATCTTTGGGTTATAACCATGCATTTCAAGTTTCATCAAAATCGAATTAAAATTGTGACCTCTACAGGGTCCACAACCATGATATACAATTTTTTAACAGTATTCGCGTACAAACGGCGGCCATTTTGTATGACAATTTTGGTCCGATTTTCCCGAAATTAGAACTCAACCTTCCTTACGGTGTAACGGTAATATAATCAACCGTTTTATTAAATCGGATAATAATTGTGACCACCAGAGGGACCACAAGCTAAAATAAGGCGATTTTGCGTATAATCAGGGGCCATAATTCATGAAGTTACGTTCCAATATGTGCAAATATCGAATGGAACCAAGATCTTTGGGTTATAACCATGAATTTCAAGTTTCATCAAAATCGATTTAAAAATGTGACTTTTACAAGGTCCACAAACCATGATATACAATTTTTTAACAGTATTCGCGTACAAACGGCGGCCATTTTGTATGGCAATTTGCGTCCGATTTTCCCGAAATTCGAACTCAACCTTCCTTAGGGTGTAACGGTGATATAATAAAACGTTTTTTTAAATCGGATAATAATTGTGACCTCCAGAGGGACCACAGGCTAAACAGGGTGATTTTTCGGACAATCAGGGGCCATAATTCAGGAAATTACATTCCGATAGGTGCAAATATCGAAAGGAACCAAGATCTTTGGGTTATAAACATGCATGTCAAGTTTCATCAAAATCGGTTCAAAATTGTGACCTCTATAGGGTCCACAAGCTAAAAACGTGATTTTTCGTACAATCAGGGGCCATAATCCATGAAGTTTTCATCTGATACATGCCAATATCGAAAGGAACCGAGATCTTTTGGGGATAAACCTATATTTCAAGTTTCGTCAAAATCGGATATGAATTGTGACCTGTAGAGAGTCCACAAACAAATTGTGGACGGACGGACGGACGGACGTCCGGACGGACAGGGGCGACGACAATATACGTCCACATAAAAATGTGGGCGTATAAAAAGACAAATCAGTGCCAGACAAAATGACAGACACCAGAGGTTTTGTGTCTGACAAAGTCTGAATCTGTGTCTGTCATTTTGTCAGTGACAGGTGCTTTATTACCAGACTTGCTTTATAACACAGGGTTATTCCATGCAGTGTGCTATGAGGGAGACCATTTCACCTGAACAGCTGCACTACTGCAGCTCTTGAGATTTCCAACTTCCAGGGGAAGCAACATGAATATCAAAAACTACCTAGGGATGATAATGCCACACACCAGCAGTCAGCACACTGTTTAGCCAGACAGGTATGTGAAACTAGCTCATCACCAAGATTTCAGAAAATGAGCAATGAAAGAAATCCATGATGCTGCCTTGCCAAACCAAACCAAAATTCTCTACCACTAACAAAAGTAACTGTTGGAGTCAGAAGTTGAGCACTGGTATATATACCACCACAACAAATTAGTAAATAGCTCATCACCAAGAAACCAGAAAGGAAGCAATATAAGCTATGATGCTGCCTTGTCAAAATAAACTGAACTGACAATTGACAAAAGTAACTGCTAGAGACTGGTAACAGAACACAGATTTTATGGGATACAGTCACTAGTTTTATTCTATAAGCACAACATTTTGAAAAGTATCCTCTTATCATTATCAAATACAATGACTCATGGTGAAACTATTTCAAACATAGAGAGAGAGAGAGAAATGGGGTTTAACGTCCACTCGACACAAACCAGGTCATTTCGGGACTAATATATGGTTTAATTTTATTTCAATAATTTGTTTGCGCTTAGGGTGAAAGGAAACCGG
Source organism: Patella depressa (assembly GCA_948474765.1). Classification (NCBI taxonomy): domain Eukaryota; kingdom Metazoa; phylum Mollusca; class Gastropoda; family Patellidae; genus Patella; species Patella depressa. The sequence continues at coordinate 9,607,999 of OX419721.1, forward strand.
AGTACCCGGAGAAAACACACGAGGTTGGACAGACGACCCTACTCCTTGCCACGTACAACCAGGAATTTGAAGAAACCACGCTAGTTGACTCAATGGCAGGCCGTATGATACAGCACGCCACGCACGGCGCACGCTAACCATTTGGCCATCGAACCCCCCATTTAAAACATAGAGAAAGGTTAAATCATTGCATACTCTTATATATTTGTCTTCAAGTTTACTAATCTAATGAACACACTTATATAATTAGCTTGTACTTTCAATTCATCTGTGGCTAAGTAGATAAGGCGCTGGTTCGCTAGCCTGGAGGTCGGGTGTTCAATCCCTGCATTGGCTGAGAAAGTTCATTTCAATTTTCCAGCGTGATTTCCCCTTGTCAGTGATGCAGAAGGAGGGCCTGACAAGGACAGCTGCCTAGTTGTTCGGATGTACAAAAAACCGAGGTCACGTGTACACATTGGAGTGCATGTAAAAGATAGCTTGGCAGTTGGAATTCGATATAAGAGTAGGTCGTAGCACCGCTGCCCGGGCAAAATTTCCCTCATAGCACTGTGTATGGCGTATGCCCGTCTTCCATTAGCCCAGGTTAGGTGCAAAAGAGTAGAACGTTATATTAAAACCCCATTTCATTTCATTTCATTTCAATTCCATCTAGTGACTGAAGCTAATGATCCACACACTATTCCTGCTAACCAATCAGGACCATTAATTATCTTTAATGAATGCTAATTAACCAATGATACGAGAGTAAATACTCAGTGATCTATTAGTGATATTACGTAATAAAATAAACAGGTTTTATTAATACAACTAATAAGGGTTATATAATCGAGATCTAGGAGAGACTCCAGTCAAAGATTACTTAATATTACATACTACTCTATAAATTACTTATAAATAAACAGCTTTCACACAACTAATAAATAAGATTTAACAGTTAATTAACCCTTTAAACCATTAACTAGTGTATTAAACTGACCAGTCACACTATCAGCTAATCAGTTTACAGGTTCTAGTAGCACCATGTGGGTTTAAAGGGTTACATAATGCACATGCTCCATACATCACAAGTTTTATGGCACACACACAAATTCTGGTTCTGTCCGGCACACAGGCTTGGAAATAACGTTTTTAGATGTACCTGACAAAATGTTAGCCACTAATGAAATAGTACCTGACATTTTCAACTTTGTGCCAGGCATGTAATAATTATATCATTTAAAAAGACAAATGACAGGCACCAGAAGTTTTGTGCGTGACAAAGCCAATATGGTTAAACCACTAGATCATCCAAACCCTCCACGAGGTATATCTTTTATCAGTTCTTTTAGTTGAAGCTGAAGGTATTTATAATAAATGTCAGACAGAAGTTCAAAATGACAAGTACTAGTTAATAAGTGCTGGACATTTTTGTCAGGTAAATTTAACCGTTTAAGCCAGAGTATTAAACGCGGACCAGGTAATCAGTTAGCAGGTTTTAAGATTTAAAGGGGCGAGAGAAATGGGTTTAATAAATGTCAACTCGACACAAACATTCACTCAAAATAAGTCATTATGGGTACAACATAATAAGGAGGCCAGAGAGAGAGAGAGAGAGAGAGAGAGAGAGAAAGAGAGTTTAACCTCCACTCAACACAATTTCGGGACTGAATTATGGTACAATTTTATCTCAATAATTCGCTTGCACATAGGGGTCTTTAGCAGCGAGAGGAAACCTGACGATCCAGAGAAAACTAACAAGGTAATTGGACCCTACTCCTAGTCAAGTGGAAGCGGGGAATTGGAACCACACCACCTAACACAATGATAGACCTTACCTAACACATTTGACCACTTAACCCCTTCATTTCTAGAATGTGTGTGTGTGTGTGTGTGGCTATGTCGAGAAAATGTTGAAAATGTCGAGCTGAACCAGACAGACAGACAGATATATAGGGGTATATTTATAAACACATATACAGCAAGCAGTCTTTAAACATTAATAGGAGACGTTAGTTAATACTGTAGACTGAGCTATATACTACATTCAATGATAGATGGTGGCTATACTATAAATTATTTACAATTTGCGGGAGAGATTTAACTGATTCTTGTCTAATCAACAACTCTCGTCAGTCTACTTCTAGCCAATTACACTCCTCAGGTGATGTAATATCACTAGTTATTTAATATAAGCAGGAAACGCTGGACTAACCAATTGGTCCGGGATCAAACAAATCCCCGCGTGGCGTGGCATGAAAATCAAATGTGTCTAATTTAGGCAGTGATGGTTGGGTCTGGAAAAGCTCGACAGACAGATTTTTGTGGGTGTAAATCCCTGTGTAAGCCGAAACAAATTATATTTATCGACCTTTACTCAAATTCCAAGAGTCGTGGGATCTTTACGTGTGCCAAGCATTATTAATTTGTATGCAGGTGATCTTAGTTTATATAGTCCCATCGGAACAGGGGGGGGGGGGTCTAAAGGTTTACCACGTGCATTGCATGACAAGGAGTAGGGTTACCTGTTCTACCTCATGGGTTTTCTCCGGTTTCCTCCCCCTGCTAAAGAACCCTTTGCGCAAGCGAATTATGGAAATAAAATTAAGCCATATCTTAGTCCTAAAATGACTTAGTTTGTGTCAAGTGGATGGCAAACCCAATCTCTCCCTCTCCCCATTGGAACAACAAATACCACTTTGCCTATCAACCCCATAGGCATTAAACATTTCAAGTGGAAACATTTCTAGAAAAATGTCAACTGGCTGTCTAATCTGATCAACTTTAAGTTGATCAAGTTCCCTAATCTCTACTTCAGATGATGTCATATCCCTCCTTACTTAATTTAATCCCTGGACCTGTCAATAACCGACTCCTTCAACGACATGTCAATTCTTGTCAATCACATATCACTGAAATATACCAGACAAAACAATGACAGGTGACAAAATAGGAAGTTTAGGACAAATTCAATCTATCAGGCATAAAATACTCTGTTTGCCTGGTGCTGGATAACAACAAGATAATTCTTGTTGAAATGTTGCATTATTAAACATACATTACGCAAGAGAGAGAAAGTGAAATGGGGTTTAACGTCCACTCCACACAAACTAGGTCATTTCGGGACTAACATATGGTTTTAATTTTATTTCAATAATTCGCATGCGCGTAGGGGTCTTTAGCAGTGGGAGGAAACCGGAGAGTCCGGAGGAAACCCACGAGGTTGAGAAGGTGCCCCTATCTCCATGTCACATATGCTCACACCAGGACTCGAAACCTCAGAGCAAGCCAGAGGTGACCGGCCAGCTAGAGGTCGAAGCGCGGCACTCTAGACCACTAGGCCATCTCAACCCACCCTACATTACGCAAGAGCTAAATCTGCCTGTTATAGTCTTTCTTATCCAGACTATAATTAGCTCTCGATCGCAATCGCTAGCCTCTGACCTCTGGTGGATTATGATCCGATTTACTGCACAACTTTTCCTTCACGATTTAATTATTTTAGTAATTGATAATCGAGATAAATAAGGAACCTATCACAGGCATTGTCAGGCACACCATCTTTTCAAGTTCTTTGCCTGGTGATCGACACAGATTTATCTTTTTTAATGTGCTGAATGATATCATATACATGTCTTGCACAAAGTTGAAAATGTCAGTAGGCCTACCTGTGTACAACATGAACAAATTCATCAGTCACTGACATTTTGTTTTAATGGCATTGTTTTTTGTTGTGTACATGTATATATTGTCTTGTTATATTTTCATATTTTATCATTGCTTGATAATTACTAGAGACGCCTTGTCGAAACGTCGCTCAGTAAAAAGCAGTAATTGTATTCCATAAAATTGTCACCTGTATATGACTGACCTTCAGTCAGGTGCAACTGAATGAAACTGTTATTTCTAGGCCAAGACAAAGCTAAAAATATCAGATATATCATTGCTGCATTTTGTCATGTACAGCTAACATTGTTATTTCTAGGCCTCAAATTTGTTAGGTGGTATTTCACCCTTAAGGCCTCTAATGACGTCTCAATATTACAATAACTCCCATGTCATGCGTACCCCTGGAGCCAATCAAACTGACTGGACGTAATCGAATTACTTCTGGCAGATCACGGCTTAAAGTGACAGATTAAGAAAACAGATACAACAACCTCATCAAAGTGATCGGCACAACCATGTAAGACTGGATGTTTTATATTCATAGACTATAGTCTCTTCTAACCAGACATAAGTTGACAGATTAATAAAACTTCCTTATCAAATCAAAGTGATTATCATAATCCTGTAAGACTGGATATTTATATTCATAGACTATAGTCTCTTATAATTCAACCAGACTTAAAAGGTCGTACATACTAACAAGTTTGTTTTTTGTTTTTTTTTTAACAACACGGCTGCTTTGTTGTATTTGAACAATGATTGAAATTTCTGCTTACTTTGAGACATTTTACTAATCACCAAATACTTCCCGATTTTTAAGGTCGGAGGTTAGGGAACAACATTTAGTAGTTTGGATTGGATGGAAAATCAAGCTTATTTGTACATTGTGTGTGGGAGACCATTTGGAACTTGATGAAGAATAGGTTCAAACACCGCTGTCCGGGAATGCCCATCTTAAAGCCCAGTCGTAGCAGAAAAATAGTACATAAACCCTATTTCATTCATATCCTTCGAACTTACAGGTTAATGTGATTAAGGTTTTATTCCTAAGTGTCTAATTGGGTGGGTGAATGCATTTTGGATCACAAGGTCTGTCATTGAGTCAAGTGGCTTTGATTTGATTCGCCAAATGTAAATGACAGAGTAGAGTGGCCTGCCCCACCTCGTCCATTTTCTGCAGGTCATCTAGTTTCCTCTAACTACTAAATAAAGACCCCTATTGAAACAAAATGGAAAAAGGTGTTAGTCCAAAAATGACCTATTTTGTGTTGAATGGATGTTAAACCCCATTTTTCTCTCAAGTGTCTGTTGGTGTAGAGGCTTGACTAAATGGAGATATGGTTTATTAAAGTAGTGACCCCTTTGGGAGGCTTGAGGCAGTGTATGATGTCACAGTGATGTAATAATGATGTCATAATGATGTAATACATCCCCTATCTTGTCACTTTATATTTTATACATGGTAATTACTAAGACTGGCAGGGTTTTGTCAGAGTTTGACAGGAATCAACTGGACATCCTGATAATAGAATGATTCTAAGATTACTTCCAGAATATCCTTCATCCAGGGCTGTCACTTATAATCCTTCAGAAATGTAAAGCAATTGACTTAAAATCCTAGAACATTTAGTACGGATATAATCTAAGGGACTTGGGATAGCCTAGTGGTCCAATGATAGATTGATTTTCTGATTTTTCTCAATATCTGTCATTTCTGTCACTTCAACTTATAATCTTTCAGTAACGTTTAGTAATTGACTTTCAAATAAAACTTGGTACAGATATAATTACTATTGGCCTGTTGAACTGGTTTTAAAACCATGGCGATCACTAAACAAGTTTAACTTTGTGGTCTGCATGTAAAGCTGGGGCAAATAAACCAGTTTAAAAACTGCCATCAAGAAGGATTTCTGAGAAGATGGTTTAACTTGGACATCTGAACATGTTGATTTAAAAACACTGGCAATAAGTTATCCTTATGGCAAAATGATTACATTAACCAGTACTCTAACCCTTAACTCATGGAGAGGGGGTCCATAGGCTAAGCCTGTTCCCCAATCCAAAATTTTCTAAATAAAATATTGTTTAAAAAAAAAAATAAATAAAAAAATGACGAGGTAAAAGTACGTCCACTGGAAACAAATTTGGTAATTTCAGGGCTAACATGGTTCAATTTGATTTCAAGTATGCACTTGGGAAATCAAAACCATGACAGTTGACTCAATAACAGAACTTTCGATACAGTGTGTACATGCTTACCATTTGGCCATCGAACCCCCTAAAAGAAGAATGTTAAACTGAAAAGGTCAAAATAGATAAAACTGTCTTGTCTCACAGTACACGCACCTACCTTGGCTAAAGAAATCATGGCATTTTTAAATAAAAGTGTCTGACCAAGCTATTATATTAAACATGGAGATGTTTTAGCAAGATTTCACAAGTCATTTTCAAACTAAAAGCCTGAATTGATAATGCTCAGATGAAAAGACCTTCAGGCCATTCCATTAATTCTCTAGAAACCATATTGGTATGAATGGAATCATTCTAACAATAACATCAAATTATCTAGCAGGAATTACATACCGCCATATTATTATGTTGACTTCCCTGGCATTCAACCAATGAATGGGTCTGATGTAAAACATTAGATAAACCATGGCATCGAATGACTGTAATAGTAACCATACATTCACTGTGTCTCATCCTATCCTACTGGGTCTCATCCTATCATATTGGCTCTCATCCCATCCTACTGGTACTCATCCTATCCTACTGACCCTCATCCTATCCTACTGGATCTAATCCTATCCTACTGGCATTCATCCTATCCTACTGGCTCTCATCCTATCCAACTCAAAAGCCTTGTCTGTTCGTTCTCTCATCTTCCCCGTCTTCATTAACCCTGTGAGAGCGGAACAGTAAGACGTTAAACCCCATTTTATTTCATTTTATTAGCCCAATCTAGGAGCAGAACAGTAGAACGTTAAACCCCGTTTCATTTCTGTTTTATATGTTCAGACTTAACTTTCATAGATGCTATCCCACTCAACAAACAGCCTACCTATTCTTCATGTAAGAATCAGGCCAGCGAACCATATCACATGCACTACTGAACTAGTTCCTGACAATTTCAACTTTGTGACAGACATGTTATAATAGATTCATTAACAATACTGATAAACAGACAAATTGGTGCCAGTCAAAATAAATTGTGTCTGACATTGTCTGTGACATGTGCTTAATTTCTAGGCTTAATAATAAGAATGAACTTCCAGACATCGAACTGTGATAAACTTTAACACATACTTATGGAAGAACAATTACTGATTTATTTAGGCCACGTTTCGAAAAGTATTCTCTCAACATTGCCTTAAAAAATCAGTAATTGTTCTTCCATAAGTATATGTGTTAAAGTTTATTGCTCATATAAAAGATTATAACAGTTACATGATTTAAGCTTATTATTCCATTATCTGTGTACCAGAAAAAATTACAAGCAAAATGAGGAATTGTGCCTAACAAAAGTCTGTGACACTGGTTTGATAAGAATGAGCTTCCAAGCATGTGACAGTGATATGATTAAAGTTTATTCCATTATCTGTTGGACTTGTTTTACATGATATTCTGTTGTTGTCCCTGGAGACCTGAAATATTATCTAGATTCTAGAATGTTCATTCCAACATGTACCAGTACAGGACATCTCCATGACACCCAGTAACAACAAAAAGATAATGTAATTTAAAGGTACAGTCCCACAGAACTATAAGATAATGTAATTTAAAGGTACAGTCCCACAGAACTATAAGATAATGTAATTTAAAGGTGCAGTCCCACAGGGTATCCATCACACTGGGGCCTGTTTCGCGAAATTTTAACGAAGATAAATCCAAATCATAGTAATTTGATTGATAATATTAGATTGATTTTAGTGCTTAGCCAACCAAATTGAAATATCAACTAAAATTTGGATTTTATCTTTAGTTAAGATTTCGAGAAACAGGGCCCTGATCTGCCGCTAAAATCAGTGATAAGGATGACATCGATGCGACTTAATGAGCCACAAATAATAACTTTTTTCATAAAACATTTTTTTATATATTAGAAAAATAAATAAAGACTTCGAAGCATTCTTTGTCGGATAATTTAGGACACTAGGAAAATAGTATCGGTAATACATCCGGAACAAATAGGCAAAATCTCATTACTGTGTTATCCCCTTTATCATTTCATTCATTAACCTGTATGATGGAGTGTTTCAGTTCACAAAATCTGGTTTGCGTCGAGTGGACATTAAACCCCATTTCTCTGCTTGATGCAGTGTTTTATTGCACAAAATTATCTTGTTATTATTCCCTACAGAATATATATCTGGGCCATTTTCTTTAAGAATGTCTATTACAGAATGTAAGACGATAGAAAAGGTTATATTAGGGTTGGGTATCAATGAATCAGAGAAAGTCGGGGTTGGGTATCACTGAGTCAGGAATAGATTAGAGTAAACGGATATCAGTACTATCAGATAGAGTATATAAAAGATACGACCAACCATCTCAACAATGTTCTAACAATAAATCTCATCATTCTCGTTTACAAACGGAAAAACAACAATATCTAAACCTACACAAGTTATTCCTAGATTTAGGGATGGAAAAAACAACAATACTCGCACAAGTAATTCCTAAATGTAAATATGAAATGAAATGGGTTTTAATGTGAAGACGGGCATCATCATACAGAGTGCTATGAGGGAAAACTTTGCCAGGGCAGCAATACTATGGCCTACTGTCATATCGAATTCCAACTGTTAAGGGATCTTTTACGTGCATGCGAATGTGTATACATGACCTCATTTTTTCATCATTTAAACGACAAGTCAACTGTCCTTGTCAGGCACTCTGTCCTGCATCACGAACCACAGCAGAAAATCTGGATGAACTTCCTCTGCCAATGCAGGGATTAATCATCCGACCTCCAGACTAGCAAGCCACTTACACACCGTGACCCCAAATTTACGGGATGAAAAATAACAAAAAATGTTATGTGAAATTTTACAAGTAATTTCTAGATTTATGGATGGTAAAAAAACAAAAATGTTTATTATATCTAAACTTATGTAAACTTTCATAAGTAATTGCTAGATTTATGGATGAAAAAATCACAAAAATGTTTATTTAAACTTTCATAAGTATTTCCTAGATTTATGGATGAAATTATCAGCTTTACAAATATTTCCTAGATTTACTGGTTATAATACAGGCAAGATAGTTGTCTATATGATTAATAAATATTTCTCATTAGTTAAGGATTAAGATAGGATGTATGTTGCCAAGAGATGAATCTCTGGTCAGATTTCTGTGATATATATATATATATACACATAGAGAATAAACAACCCATGGTGTATAATATACAATAACTCATACTGAATAGGGTACAAATAATCCATGCTGTATAATCCACAATAACTCACAGTGAATAAAGATCTAACCCATGGTCCAATGCTGAATAATACACAATAACTCAGAGTGAATAAAGGTATAACCATGGTCAAATGCTGTGTAATATACAATAACTCACAGTGAAAAAGCATATACTACATGTATAACCCACAGTTTTAAGCTGTGTAAGACACAATATCTTACAGTGAATAATACATTTAACTGGTGTTGTATAATACACAATAATTCACAGTAAATAAAGGCATGCCCATGGTCCAATGCTGTGTAATACAGTAAATACATCCAACCCACAGTTTCAAGCCGTGTAATACACAATAACTCATACTGAATGCACATTTAACCCATGGTTTATAATACAAAATAACTGGTAGTGAATAAAAGTATAACCGGTGGTTTATCATCCACTTTTACTCATAGTAAATAAAGGTATAACCCACAGTTTCAAGCTGTGTAATATGCAATATCTTACAGTGAATAATACATTTAACTGCTATTGGATAATACACAAAATTAATTAATAAACAACCCAGACTGTAAAATACACAATAACTCATAGTAAATATATATAACCCATGGTTTATAATCACAATAGTGACAATATATCATAGTGAATAAATGTATAACTCATCCTAGTGAAAAAAAAACATGATTTATAATACATATTGTTTTGAGACACAATGTTTTCCATCATTTTCAAAACAATGATAAAATGGTGAAAAATATATTTGGGTCAAATTGCCCCAGACAATATTAAAGTAAGATTTAATATCTGCATGTTGTTTAGTTCCAGTTCAAGAGTGGTGATGAGTTATGAAACATTTCAAAACTATTTTCAACATCAATTTTTTTTTTCAGAGGGTAAAAAACTGATTAATATTTGAGATGGCAAGAGTGAGGGAAATGGTTAAACATCCACTCAACACAAACTAGGTCATTTTGGGACTAACATATGGTTCAATTTTATTTCAATAATTTGCTTGTGCATAGGGGTCTTTAGCAGTGGGAGGAAACCGGTGTGCCCGGAGGAAACCCACGAGGTTGAGAAGGCGCCCCTTTCTCCATGCCACTTAAGCTCACACCGGGGCTCAAAACCACAGCCACAAGCCAGGGGTGATCGGCCAGCTAGAGGTCAACTCGCGGCACTCTAGACCACTAGGCCATCCCAACCCCCCCCTTGTCACATACAACCAGGGTACCGAAATCACGCCAGGCTAACCAGTCGTCCATCCGAAACCCCCTTATGCTCTTGGTACAATGTAAGTTGATCATGTCTAATTCATTTCCTTTCTTCTCATTAGAGGCCAGTGCCCTTTAGATAACAAACCTCATCTCTCGTAGCTAAGTGCCCTTATACTCAAGTCAACTAGGGCAGCCCTAACAATATCAAAGCTGAAAACTGTTACAAATATTCAGAAGGAAAAATAATCGTCATAATCCTGTAGTAAGCTTGTTTTGTCTGCATGTTTATCTTGTCTTCTGTAGCATGTAATGTGGTCCTCCTGCACTTACTGTTGATACATTATTTACAATAAAATATGTTTAAAACATAAATGTCAAAAGCATAATTAGGTTTTTTTTATCAGTCAATGTCCGCCACAGCATGTACTCCATTTTCAAGATTTCAAAAATGGCAGGTTATTTATTTTTATAGTTACTTTATTGCTGTAGTTTAAAGTTAAATGATGCAACCATGGTATCCTGTGTTGAAAGTTTCTGATGTTCTGCAGAAATTGAGATAATAGACTGGCTTGAAATACCTGCTGTAAAAGGAATGTTACATGCCGAGCACATATACGCAAACTTTAGTCAATTAACATACCATTACAAACATTATCTTGTTACCTGGTAATTTTCCTCTTGACGTCGTTGGATGTACTAGATCCTTTTACTGCAACATTTTACGTCATGTACCTTCACGATTTACGGACTTTCTTACATTATACTGGGGACAAACTTTAATTGATTTCAATATTCATTATGCAAGAACTAAATCTGTCTATTTCAGGTCTTTCTTTGGGCCTGAAATGTTATCTTGAGACCTTAAATGTTATACAGACAAAGTCCTTCAGATAGGATGGAAAACACCCCCCCCAACCCATGTACATAATGAAAAGAACCCTTGACAGATGGAGAGAGAGAGAGAAATGGGGTTTAATGTCCACTCCACACAAACTAAGTTATTTCGGGACTAACACATGGTTCTATTAAATTTCAATAATTCGCTTGCACGTAGGGATCTTTAATGAGATTGATAGTTGGAAATGAATGAAGAGTATGAATGGTAGGTTATAACACTATTAACAGCGCTCTCCAGTAAAAACTTTCTTTATTATAGCAACGTGGACGAGGTACATACATGCTTGTCTTTTTTTTAACCAGTTTTGGTGCAGAAAAGTTGCACATATCTAACCTTATTTGAGCTATTTCATTTCAATTCACCAGTAACTATATTATTAGAGTGCTTGTTTTGGCTCTGTTTGGTTTCGCAATATTTCTGATTTCTCTATGATTATGTTTTTAACAATATTAATAATATTATTGATATTTCATTTTGCTTTTTCTTTATGAATTCATCATGTCTGACAAATTGATGTTATAAATTATAAAGCCACCAGACATTGCCAAATCTGTCTTGGTGTTGATGGAAATGATAATAGTCATAACATTACAGCCAAACAGGCCCCGGCACACGTGACCCTGTTCTTTTTATCATTTACTGCTATAATGTGACGTCAAAAATACAAAAATCAATTCTTTTCACTGCAATTTCCAACAAATTTTCTTTACGGTATAATGTACACAATGTCGTCCACTTCCCATGCTGTTTGTACACTCCGATCATTTCGTGTATTGTAGAGTAGGCCTATATGGTTCACCATTGCCATTATGTATGAACACAACTGCCGAACGTGTACGAATGAATGGGCTAATTCATCGCCAAACTTACCTTGCACTTGCAGAATATATCCACGTTAAAAACACTCCAAAATAGATCTCCACATCCACCTTTTATTTGCAAGACACTCAAAAAACGATGGTTCAGTAGATGAAAACTGATAAAAAACAAAAGTCCTCTAGCTCTGAGACTAGACCGGTTGCTGGATAAATTCACCAGATGTGTGTTCAGCAGTAAAAGCTAAACTGTACAGTATTGTTGAGTAGGCTTCAGTGGGAGGCCGAACCATTATCGTAATAGCCAACAGCTATTTATCTGAAGGGGAAAACCAATAATAAGGCCGATAATGTTAGTTATAAATGCCTCGCGTGCATTACCGTTATGAAATGGGGATTAACGGCCTACTTTTCTGCACCGATTGGCACGTTACGTCATGCGGGTTGACGAGGGGAATTTTGCCCGGACCGGACAGCGGCGTTTAAATAAAATTAGTTCAGCTCTGAACGTCGGTGTAATGAGACCGACGTTCAGAGCTGAACTAAAATAAAATCTACCTAAATTAAATACTCGAATGCAACCACGGGTTCTTGACGTGCACACCGACTTTCATGCCACCCGAACGACCAGTGCTATATTTTGCGGATTCTTTTTTTTCTTTAAAAGGGGCGAAAGGCAGAAAATTCTGACAAAGCTATATATATATTCTTAGTTCCTTTAGGAGCTGTCTTTGAGCGGACAATCAGCGGATATCTTTCGCTCAAACACAGTCCCAAGGGACTAAAATATTCCGCGCGTAACGGTCCTTTACCATCACCAATGTAGGACAGCAGCGCCTGGTAATGAAAGTGTCTAGTCTTTCGGATAGTACGAAATATCCAGTTCCCGTGTACACCTTGGTATTCACGTATGACCCCTCGACAGCGGATCAAATGTCCCTCATAGCACACTGTATGGCACGAGCCCGTCGGGGCAGAACGATGGGACGTTTTAAGTAGGCTACTTGATTTCATTTTCATTTAGATTCTTCAAGCTATCCATATTAATGTTTTCAAATTATTATTTCAATTTCCCTGTATTCATATTACAGCTTTCAAATTCTCCAATTGTTAAACATACATTATGCCAGAGCTAAATCTTCCGGGTCTTTGGACCTGAAATAAAATAAAACCAAGTACGAACAATCCAAACCATTAGACAGAATTCGAAGTCCTAAAAACGTTATTAGGCAAAATAGTGTAATCAGCAAATGGACTGCTCCCCGTGTAGAAAATACACGACAAACAGTGGTAACAGGTGTCCGGAAGAGTAAGCTTACCCTGCCTGGCGCCACACCCGCCATAGCTGCATCCAAATTATGAATTATTAATTAGACATTAATTTACATGACAAGACCATAATCAACTACCGATGCCACCGTTAGCCTACAGCGTTTAGTGGATTTGAATACGTTTTATGATGGATTAATATTTAACGTAAAAATGGATAATCGAGACTTTGTTTATTATCGTACCAATGTTAGTAATGACGACCGAGACTAGCCTAAAATTGAATCGCTAGCATCTCATTTCAGATTGCAGTAATTTGCTGATTTTCAGCACATCCCGTTTTCATTATCACAAAGCCTGTCATTGAGTCAACAGAGGTGGTTTCGAATCCCCGGTTGTACGTGACAAGGAGTAGGGTCGCCTGTCAAACCTCGTTGGTTTTCTCCGGGTCCTCCGCCCCCCCCCCCCCCGTGCTAAATACCCATCATATTCCTGAAGCAATGGCGCGAGAAATCCCCATACGCACAAGCGAATTATTGAAATAAAATTAAACCATATGTTAGTCCCGAAATGACCTAGTTTGTGTCGAATGGACGTTAAAACTCTCTCTCTCTCTCTCTCTCTCTATAATCTACCCAATGTTCGTTTAAAATTTCAAAATCTCATTACAGCGGTCGCATATTCGTGTGTATCCTCCTTGCTGTCATGACCGGCTCCATGCAGCTCATTTGTATTAACCATTTATCATGCCATAATGACGGCCATCCGTTAATACCCGTTAATTAATTAACGACATCGTTATTAAATTATCGCTTAACTTGTTTATATGAACGAGATTATAGCAAAGAGAAAGAAGATATAAATTAATAGTCTCATCAACTAATAAAACCATTAATCATGGCTTTCTCTATTAACAAATCGTTTAGATGGCGACATAACAAGGTTATAGTTATAGACACTCGGCACCATCACGGTTCACGAGAGTTTATAGGATTCATGAGAGAGAGAGGGGGGGGGGGGTAACGTTCACACGACACAAAGTAGGTAATTTTGGGACTAACATGGTTTAATCTTATTTCAATAGATCGCTTGTGCGTAGGGGTCTTTAGCAGTGGGAGAAAACCGAAGGACCCGGAGAAAACCCATCAGGTTGGACAGGCGACCCTAGGCTTCGCCTTGTCAAGTGACCGGGAAATCGAAACTAGGCCAGTTGACGCAATCACAGACCTTATGATACAATGCACACGCGCTAACTATTCGGTCATCCAAGTCCCCACACACGACAGGATTTAAGACTGCGTAAAATGTCCAGTGCTTTATTAGGTTTTTGATTGATCGGTGCCGACTCTGAATTCCTTTATCTATATTCAAAATTTAACTGAACCGTATAATAAAACTTTTCTACACCAACTGGACATGAGGACAGACTGAGTAAAAATTTGTGGCCACAGACAGTCTCACTTTGATACTATAGAAGAAGAAGAAGAAACTTTATTGCATAAAAAACCTTACAAGGTTATGTGCATATACAGAGGAAATTAATAAAATATAAATGAGACAACGAAGGATACATAATACATACATGTACATAATTATATAAACATAAATACTTTACAGAGACATGAACGAATTGTATATAAAAGCTCCTAAACATTTCAGAATTTCTACCTTTTTATTTATCATTAGTATTTTAAATTGTTGTGAAGCATTCATTTTATAAAAATTTGGCTCTTGGAATAAAATTAGCCTGAACAGTTCTGTTCTATTTTTGTCATGTCGTTTGCAATTTGTTAGAAAATGAATTTCGTCATCTACCTCCTGGCATATACAACACAAGCGATCTTTTACGTCTAGTTTTAGATATCTCCCGGTTTCAATTTTCAACTTATGTGCACTTATTCTTAAATTTGTTAGTGCTTTTCTGTGTTTTGGATTTTTTATCATATCTAAATAATTTTCATAATTTACGTTATGTTTTATAAGTGCATATGTCCTTAACTTATTTGAGGAAGTTCCATCTAGGCCTTTAATATTATTTATTTTTTGGGACAATAAATTATTATAATATGATTTTAAATCTACATGTACATTGGATTTTATAGCTTCACAATTTTTTATAAATGAAAACCAGCTATATCTTCCGTCAGCATGCATCTTTTGATTTTCATTTAAGGCAAGTCTTGTTAGGTTTGAAGTAGGTAGTTTTGTAATTCTTTCATAATTTTTTAGTGCTAAGCTTCTAATAAAACTTTCAGTTGGTGTGCATCCCATTTCTGCACGTACAGCTATGTTGCTACTTTTCCTGCTTGTTCCTAAAGCATATTTGCACATTTTAATGTTCAATTTTTCTATAATTGTTGAATCTATATAAGAAAGATGATCAAAATATTTGTCTTTTAAAGAACATCTATTTTTAGCTTTCTGCTGTTTTTCGTCCATATCCATAAACCATATATCCGAATTATATGTTATGATCGGTCGAATTTGGGAGATAAAAAGTTTTCTTACAAGATATGGATCTGTATTTATTTTTGTTAACTTGTTAATCATAATATTAAATGCTTTACTTCCTTTCTGTGTCAAATTATCCATGGCAGCAAAACAAGAGCCAGTGTCTGAAATGACGGTTCCAAGATAATTGAACTCATGAACGTTTTCTAAATATTTTCCATTATATATAAAATTATGGGAGTTATTTGTTGATTTGCAGTGTGTTAAGCACATAGTTTTAGTTTTATTGGTATTAATAGTTAGTCTCCACTCATCTGAATAATTTTCTAAGTTGTCGAGACATTTTTGCAGACCATCTTTAGTTTTCGAGATCAAAACGATATCATCAGCAAACATAATACTGTTGAATGATACATTATCTAGTTCTACTGGTTTACATTCTTCATTGAAAACCTCGTTTATATCATCAATGAATATGTTGAACAGGGTTGGACTCAAACAGTCTCCCTGTCTAACACCTATATCTATCTGAAAATCTCTGCTTAACTGGTCTCCTAATTTCACTGTCGATATTGTTCTTTTGTATAAGTCTTGGATTATATCGAAACACTTTTTTCCAATACCTATTTTAGCTAACTTAAGAAGAAGAGCTTGTCTCCATACAGAATCAAACGCTTTACGGAAATCAACAAATGCTACATATATTTTATCCTGTTTATTTTTTACGTATTTTGAAACCAGTGTTTTTAATATAAGTAAATTATCTGATGTACGATGGTTTTCTCTAAACCCGAACTGGAAATTGGAGAGTTTACTTTCTATTAAGGTTTTTAATCTAGTATTGATCAAAGAGTTAAAAAGTTTACTTAGGTGACTAGATATAGCAATATCTCTATAATTATTGGGATCGGATTTGTCACCTTTTTTATGTAGTGAGGTAATATATGTTTTTCTCCAAGAATCAGGATATATTGATGTTGAAAGTATTTCATTAAATAATTTAGTTATAATTGAGGTAATAACATTTTTTCCACATTTTAACATTTCCGAATCTATTCGATCTAGCCCTACTGCTTTATTACCTTTTAGTTTATTTATTTCTTTTTTAACTTCGCTTATTGTAAATGGTTTGTCTGTTATCTCTGATTCTTCAAGATTGTCTTTCAATTTATCTAATTCATTAAAGATTTTCTCTTCCGTTTTACTGTTGTTTTCTTCAGATTTAACTCCTTGGTTCTTATAATGCTCTTCCCAAGTATTTGCGTCGATTTCGGAACCATTATCATTGTTTATTGTTCTTTTTGTGTGCAGAGAGTTTAATAATTTCCAAAATTTCTTAGGTTCATTATTTTTGCTGAGAGATTCTAATTGTTCTTTAATGTTGTTGTAATATTCTATTTTCTTTTTCTTCATAGTTAATCTTAGTCTTTTTTTGTCGGAAAAGTATAATCTTCTAAGGTGTTCATTTGATGGATTTCGGCTTAATTGTTTTGCCATTTTTTCTAGACATTTATATTTAGACCTAAGATCACTATCAAACCAAATCTTTTTTTTGGTGCGAAACTGTTTAGGGGCCGACTTAATCTTTAAGCATTTTGTTGCTGCTGTTGTCAACAGGTTTGTTAATCTATCATTTAATATATTTATTTCAGTAATCCCGGATGCAGGTTTACTAAGTTCAAGATCAATTAGTTGATCTCGAAAGTTATTTGATAACAGTGTATCAACATATTTCTCATTATCTTCTGGATTCCATTTAAAAAATTTAGGCATAGGTTTGTAGTTATTTTGATTTTTTGTGTTGAATTTTTTAGGGTTTTTAATATTTATTGGTACGTGTATATCTACTTCAATTTGACAGTGGTCTGAAAGAGGGGTTAGTGGATGTACGCACATATATTTAATCACTTTTAACATCCCAGAGCTGCAGATAGCCAGGTCTATTGTGCTGGACCCGTTGTATTGGAAACAGGTTGGATTTCCTAAAAGATCTCCTATAAACCTACCATTTAGAATTCGTAATTCGGACGAAGTACAAATATCTATTAATTGTTTACCATGATTATTGACGGATTTTGATTCGCTTTTTCTATTTATGGTCTGATCGTTAACATAGTTATCAGAAAGATATTGATCAATATGCTTACAGTCATCAAAAGGAATATAATCTTTGAAATTGCCCACTTTTGCATTAAGATCCCCCATTAACAGAATGTCCCCCGCGTCATTTAGTTCATTAACATTGGCTTGCAGTGTCTGAAAGTCGTCGTCCGAGTGTGGGGAACCTTCTGGTGGTATATAAGCGGCACATAAGTACAAATCTCTTTCCATTTCAAAAACTTTTCGGTCTAGTTTTAACCAGCATATATTTTTCGAGACTTGTTTACAATTTATTTTCTTGATATATCTATTGAGAAATTTTCTAAAGTAAATGGTTATACCACCACTATTTCTCCACGCTTTGACATGTTTATCTCTATGTATAGAAATATTATTAAAGTCATTAATTTCAATCTTATCATTTGGTTCAGTCCAAGTTTCTAGAATTATATTTATATCGAACTTACCGATGTTCGAAATAAAATCGGATTCTTCTATTTTGTGCCTCAAGCCATGAATATTCCATGACGATATTCTTAAGTTATTTTGATACATATATATTATTTATGAAAACTCAAATTAGATAAAGGCAAAATATAAGTTGTACCATGGGAAATTGAGCAAAGATTTAAAATGATAGAACATGATTAATATAATAAATAGTATAATGTTATTTGATATATGTCAGTAGGCTTATGAATATTAAAAATCATAAAGAGTTATTACAAAAATTACTTACTATATCTTACACATGCAAACTAATTTAGTTCATTTATCAGTTTTTTTAGTAGATATTTCAACTGATTATTATTATTATTGTCCGTTTGTGAAAAATGTCCAAAGTTCCGTTGTGGGGGATTATATATGTATCTGTCATTCATTTGATAAAAATCTGGTCGTGGTTGCTGACGGTGAAACCCTTCAGTATATCTGTTATAATAATCATCTCTTTGATTGTAAGGCGGTTTTTCACCAATTTGTTGCTTTATGCTCGACACCAATTTACCTGTGCCTTTTGTGTTTAGGTGTACACCGTCTGGTTTAAAGTCGTTTTCTAGAAAACAATTCTGGCTAATGACATGTATTCCATTGCGCTCAGCCTGCCGATGAAGTATTGTATTATAGATTGATCTCCTACGCGAATAACGGTCATCATAGCACCTTGGTAATATCTCCGATAGATATATCTGACTGTTTGGATATGTTCGCTGAGCTGTGTAAATCAAATCATTCAGCATATTCTCGATATGAGATTGTGAAACGTTTTTGTTCGCAACATCATTACTGCCTGTCAAAATTATGACTTTCTCGGCCTCTAGTTTTTCAGTCTTGATAAAGTCAATTGCGCTTTTTAAGTTTCTAGGCTCAGGTATCACAATTTTTATTTTTTTCTGAGTGAAACGACTTGGAATGACATCTCTGACGATTGAGGATCCAATTATTAGAATATCAAGCTTAGGATCACTTGTTTCACTGGGTGTTGTCAGTGTCTTTGATTCTATCTGTTCAGTTTGTTCCACCTCTTGTGTGGGTTCTATAGTTAAATTAACTTGAGGTTCATTTTGTTCATCATCTTTTTCTGATATATATTGCACAGAGGCAGTTAGTTCTAATTGACTGTCTTCTAGTTGCCTAAATCTATGCGACAGTTCTATTTCTAATCGTTCAATTTTCTTTGTGTTATCATTTATCATTTTTGCATTGTCCTGTGTCTTGATTGCGGAATCTTTGATTTTATTTTGTTCTTTTTCGATCATGGAAATCCGTTTGGCTAGACTAGCTACACTGTCCGTCACCTTTGTAAGATCCTGGGTCAATTTTGATATGAATTCTTTTATCTCTGTTTGTTGTGTTGGTTGTGTGGCTATATCTTTGATATTCACCACTTCCACTTCAAGGTTATGTAAGCATTCCTTGATTGACGAGATTTCAGAGATTTCATTAGGTGTTGACGTATGTGAGCTGGATTGTAACTGCAAGTCTGGGAGTGGTAGAAGCTTTAGAGGGTCTAATATACCCGCTGACCCTTTTCCTTCGGTAACCATGGTGACCATTGTTTCCACTTCATTTTTCAAATTTTCAAATTCTTTGTGGGTCCATGTTTGGCATTTATTGCCCTGAATCATTATTTTGTGAGTACTGTAATAGATTGTTATTGTTAATAGTTTTTCTTCCTTGTAGCTTAACTTTACTATTGTTTTAAAAAGATCCTCATGTGGTAGTTTTGAACTAATTATGTCTGTGTCTTTTTCATCGTTTAGCACCAAGGTTTTGTTATCTTTATTGAAGTCTGCCCATTCAACTAATGTGTCATCTATATTTCCTAGGCATATAAAATATCTTAACAATAACAGTTTTCTCCACATTATTATTCCTAATTGATTTGATTGAAATGAGATTTGTCTGTGGTCATTATACACATGTAGTTCGTGGTCACTGGTTACTATAAGGAGGGTCTATTGAACAATATCGTTTTCAGAACGGTTCCGATATTCCCCATCCCCTCAGATTGGAACGGTACTCGGAAGGAACGCTTAAAGCAAGAATTTCATATTTTTAACGAATGTCAAAATTTATACGTCTATTGCTCAATAGGTTATTAACTCACTATTTATTATATGATCATAGGCATTATTCTCCACACTTAAAAACCATTGACACCGGAAATAATAACGCAATTACCTTGTTTTTCTACCCCCCCCCCCCCATGCAATAGCTGTCTTAAAACGTTTAAATTGGACGTTGAAAATGATATATTTGTCAATTTCTCAACTGGCAATAGTGAATTATAGAATAGGACTATTCTTTAACAAGGTAAGACTGTTTATAGATACAATCTATTTTAAGTGATTATTTTAATACATTTTAAAAATATAACTTTAAAAATGAAATTGTAGCTTTAAGCTTGCCCCATTACAGTACTATGAATTTAACCATATAATACTGTTCTCGAAACCCGTTCCTGGCTCACCCCAAAACGGTGTTAATGTTTACCAATTTAAGTTGGTACTGGATGATTCGTGGGAAAACGTTTGTCATGGAAGATTAGTGAAGTCTTTGTCATAGTTTATTATTTTGATGAAAAATGAAACATTCTGTGACAGTTTTATCAATCATATTTTTTACTACTAAATAATGATATTCATAAAGGACAGTAAATTATCTTTAGTATTATATGTCAAGGGCGACAGGGAATCACGGTAAGCATTTTTTACCGTCCACCGGAGCCTGGTCTTATGACGTCATATGTGGATTGTGGGTTAGGATAAGGGTTAGGATAAGGGCTGTGGCCTGCAGATTTCGTCACAGTCTCGAGATGTAGACAGGGCTAGCCCTAACCCTAACCCTGGGCCAAACCTAACCCTTATCTTAACCCACAATCCACATATGACGTCATAAGACCAGGCTCCGGTGGACGGAAAAAAACGTTTACCGGGAATCACGATGGCTAAGTGGGTAAGGCGCTGGTTCGCTAGCCCGGAGGTCGGGTGTTCGATCCCTGCATTTGTCGAGAAAGTTCATCTCGATTTTCCGGCGTGTTTTCCCCTTGTCAGTGATGCAGAAGGAGGGCCTGACAAGGACAGCTGTCTAGTCGTTCGGATTGGACGAAAAACCGAGGTCCCGTGTACACATTGGCGTGCACGTAAAAGATCCCTTGTCAGTTGGAATTCGATACAAGAGTAGGCCGTAGCGCCGCTGTCCGGGCAAAATTTCCCTCACAGCACACTGTATGGCGTATGCCCGTCTTCCATTAGCCCAGGTTAGATGCAAAAGAGTAGGACGTTAATTAAACCCCTTTCATTTCATTTTATTTAATTTTCAAGGACGACATACTTATTTTCGGTTGAGGAGCCACAGTCAGTAAGATGCTGACTCGCTAATCTGGAGGTCGCGTGTTCGATCCCTGCAGATTTTCCGACGTGGCTTCCTCTTGTCGGTGGTGCAGAACGGAGGGATTGACAGCTCTCTAGTCGTTCGGAAGGGGTCAAACAAACGAGGTCCCATGTATTTCAGTGCACGTAAAAGATCCGCTGGCATTTGGAATTCGATATAAAAATATTCCACGGTGCCGCTACACGAGCAGAATTTCCGACATATAGCACGTCTTCAATAGCCTAGTCGGAGCAGAAAAGTAGGACGCCAAACCCCATTTCACTTCATTTATTCGGGATGTAGGCTTAGATATATTTGACAAGGCCAAACGCACAATTTCCCCAAGGTCACGAGATGTAAGCAGGACTAGAAATTTATAATAATCTGAACGACTAAATAAGACCCGTGTATAGCAGATGGAATTCAATGGCTCTGTTAATTAGCCCCGTTCGTGAAGAAAAGTAGAACAACAATTCTCTCTCTCTCTCTCTCTCTCTCTCTCTCTCTCTCTCTCTCTCTCTCTCCGAGCAACTCCTTTTACGTCCTTTATTCTTTGATTTCAAAACCAAACCAAAACAGAAACTCCCCGAACATACACAAAAAACAGCTGTAGTAGGTCATTATTTTAATCATTCAAAACAAAAAAAAAATCAAATCAGTTTCGCTGAAAACCTTTTACACGAATCCATGGAATCCATGACTCTTAGTATGGAATAAATCTTATAACGCAATCAATAAGTAGAGATATTCTCCTCCCATCGAATGAACACGAAATATTGGTTTCTAATCCACCACACGATCACCTTTACCCTTTTAATTCTACCAAAAACCACCCAATCTGATGGTTGCCTAGCAACATATCAACTACATACACGTCAAGTGATTCTATATTTGGTAATCATATGATAACCGAAAAGAAGCCATTAGCAACCTAAAAACAAAAATTCGCTTTCACCAATTGATGGCAACAGAATTGTTTTTGTAACATAATACCTTTCTCAACAGAATTTAGCAAGTATTTCAAACGCGGCGTATTCTAAGTGGAATTGTCGTGTTTCGCTAATTCGTTACATCGACGACTGTTTGAATGGAGTAATCATACTGTTTGAAGGCATTTTCTAAATTCTGGTCACTAGTCAGGCCGCTGAAGACTTTCGAATTCGGTGATTTTATTCATTTTAGACACACGGGGATCGTTAGGTTTGGAATAACTTCAAATCTCCGAACACATCTATATACATGTATGACTATTTCACTTTTTCCGAGGAAATTTCTCTTTAGATGTGCCTATATATTTTTGCCACTAAGCGGTAAACGGACGATTAGATCATCGACTAAATATTTTCCACAATATTCGAAATTATCTTGCCGTAAAATTATAGATTCTAATAAACAATAAACATTTTATAATCAGTACACGAGAGAGGTAAATGGGGTTTAACGTCCACTCGACACAAACAAGGTTATTTCGAGACTAACACGTGGTTCAATCTATTTCAATAGTTCGCTTGCCCTTAGGGGTCTTTAGCAGTGGGAGGAAACTGAAGGTCCCGGATAAAACCCTACTCCGTGTCGCGTACAACCGGGGAATCGAAACCACTCCAGTTGACTCAATGGCGGACCTAATGATACAGCCCCCCCCCCAGTATACATAGACAATGCAAGAAATAAACAACAAATATGAAATCAAGTAAATGAATCCGGGGACGGGGGGGGGGGGGCAGTCGTAAGCGTCCATGTAATCTGAGTTGAATTTAAAATGCTGTGTTAAACTGTGGGTGATATGAGGTTGTGAAGGGGTCGCGACCTTGTGGTCTGTTATTATGTAAATTTAAAGATACTAATTAGCTTAAAATATTCATATCGGGTTTATATAATTATATTCAGGTATTTAGGGTAAAATGTTTTCGTATTATTCTTAGGTTGACCGATTAATGATAAATTATTGTCATGTTAAGTGTGGTTAGTGCGTGCCAAGTAAGTTAGCTTTGACATGACCAAGCGTCCCCTCTCTCCTTTTCATTCGGACAGCCGCGGCGACTCAGTACTTAAGGCGCTGGCTAGGTAAAGCCTAGTTCACAACCCGCCGTATTTGCTACTAAGGACACTCACTGTTTTCGGCTAAAATCGTCGATTTAGGACTTTTAATGTCTGTCAACTAGCTTAGTGTCTGTTCGCAAGCGAGCTAATTGAAGTCAGATAAGTTTCCAAGGTGTACACAAGTTTTCGGTTTTTCGTCCCATACGTACAACTGGACGCAGTTGCTTGACACATTCCCTGTCCTGCACCATTGACACCAGACTGGATTATCCTGACGAACTTTCTCGGCCAACATCGTGCCCAAGTCCGGGACCTACTGGTTATAATAAACCACCGTCTTCATCGGGAGATGCTAATCGAAGGCCGGTTGGAGAGGTTCAGGTATTTCTGGAGTCTACGCCAAACCCTTTCAAGCGGGGTAAATGGTAAATTGGATCCAATTTCATTCATCTAAAAACGGTTACAGTTAGTATTTCCAAAAATTCTTATTCATATAAAGTGGCCATTGTTGACTCCGGAAACACCCGGACCTCCCCTTTACAGATCCACAATAAAATATTTTGATGTACTTTAGAATGAACTCTTATATTTTCTAATTTCGTACATGTTGCAAAAGTTAACTGCGAACTTCGGAAAAAAAAAATCTCTATAGTTGAATTAATAATTATCTTTTCTCTCTTCCAATTTCGTACAAAATCCAGTTGTTAACTGTGAACATCTAAAAAAATATTTTTGTAAAAAAAAATGGCAAATTCTATTTTGTAAATCAATTTTGAGAAGAAATAACTAATTTATTTTTAAGTACAATTTTCGTTTAAAAAACCCTCGAATAATCCGAATTAATACAATACATTCAATAGAACATATTTCTATATTTGAACTCGTGAAAGGTTTCAAATTCAATTTTTGTAACTCGCCAAAAAATAAATTGGTTGGTAATTAGATTGTCTTTTTGTATTTTCCGTTTTCTGCTATATTTAGAACATGTGACAAAATGTCAACGATTTAAATACACGCCGATGTAATGAGAACATCACTGGAGCGTGGTTTCAAGGGTTGGAAATAGCACGATTTCTGAAAATAGCATGGTTATTATAAAGATAAGGGCGGCAACGTGAAAGCGGGCGAGGGGGGTGGGGGCACTGCAGGTGATGGAGTTAATCGTGATCCAGTCTACGGGGAGAGCGCTAGATCGGAGACGGTTCTGGACAATTTAGCACATGTCGTCATAATAATATATTGATTGTGGGTTAGGAACTGCAGATTTCGTCAGTCTCCAGCTGATGTAAATGGAGTTAGGGTTAACGCTAGCCCTCCTCTTGTACCAAACATAACCCTTACCCCAACCCTAACGCACAATCCACATACGACGTCATATGCGCAGGACCCTCTTCGATTAAGGGTCTACTCTTATTTCGATTTCCAAATGCCAAGGATCTTTATTATACAACAAAATAGTAAACACTGGACCGTAATTTTGTGATCTCATCCATGACCGGTACTGTCTGGAGTCGACAACGGGGCCTCCTCTTGGTTGAAATGCCTTCCTTGACGCTAAAAAGTTTAGAGGACAAAGTATAATGGAAATCTGTTAGCGAATCCCCGATGAGAAACGATGTACAATGTATTTATATATATATTGTCTTAAAGACAATCCCACGAACAAACTATGTAATTTCTCACGTGACTTGATTATCGCGAAATCTGAGGGTGGGTTCATTTTAATGCTAGAATTGGTCCTTAATCGCTGTCCATTTACCATGTCCCACGTAAGTAAATTCTAGGATTATACGTTTAGTTCTCTAACCGCTCTCACAACCGCTAACCATTCGATAAACACAACTCGCGTTCCTTGCACGTTACGCCACTCGAACAGACAAACCCGAAAGGCTGACAGTTTGTGATACCCTTAAATTATTGTCCTGCACACTCGCCCATGTTTTTCAAGGAATCTGTTATTTTGTAGTAAGATTCGGCCCCTCTTCAAGTTTCACAGAGAGAGCGACAGAGAGAAGGAGAGAGAGAGACTCAGAGAGAGAAGACCACTAGACACAAACTAGGTCATTTCGGGACTAACACATGGTTCAATTTTATTTCAATAATTCGCTTACGCGTAAGTGTCTTTATCAGTGGGATAAAACCGGAGGACCAGGAGAAAATCCCATTCCTTGTCACGTACAACCGGGGAATAGAAATACTTGTATTGGAAATAGCTACGGTATAAATAGTTTTGCGGTAATGTGTCTTTAACGAGAAGAAGAAATGATACTGTTTGATAATCTGATCAAAGATGTAACATTTTATTTAACCTTTATAAATGATCGACAGATAAAACGTTCAGTGTTTGTAATAGGTATCACCTTGACCTTTACATATACAACCACACCTGTATTACCATGACAACCACATTTCACTTAATAAACAATACAGTATTTTAATCTGTCAGGCATTGGCACAAATTACCTATCGAAATCACACCCATTATCATTAACATAGCGTTTTCTTCAAATAGCAGTTACTTTTACACCCCGCTCTGTCGCCCCCTCCAACCTTTAAAAACAATTACGAGAGCAGGCTACGCTGGACCAGCAAACGCATATGACGTCATCGCCGCCATTACCTACCCAAAGCACACCTGTGACCATAAACATGGCGATTTTTTTTTTTGTATTTTTTTTTAAATATCAGACACGTTTAAACGCCCATACACCTTTCCCTAAATATCGCCGTAGGACGTCAAACCCTATTTCATTTCATGCCCTTAAATGCCAGACCCAACACCAGGGGCGGATTGGGCCGTCGGGCGATCGGGCAATCGCCCGAAGGGCCGGTCTAACGATCGACCGAAGGGCCGGTCGGACAAAAAATGAAAAAAATAATTTTGTCCAATTCGTCTAAAAGGAAAACCTTTTCTGCTGAATATTATATGGGGAGAGGGGTATTGGTTGCTGGTTGCAAATTACTTGCACGTCGGGGTTTTGGCCGGTGTGTCCTCACTGTGCCCACTTTTGATTAATCCAATTAAGGTCTAATTAGGATTAGTGTATTAAGCGGATTAGGATTAGGTGTTATAGGTAATTAGATGAAAAAACCCCCCAAATATTTTATGTAATGAAAATATAACAATTTTCGATGTTTTATATATAAAATATGTAATAAAAATATAACATACATGGATATATCATACATCACACAAAAACGAGATAAACAATGAAAATTTACAATGTGGTTAAACGGGCTACGCCATCGGCATACTCGTAATTTTCCGTTGGCACCTAACTGGAGAATGGTTACTTTGGAGTAAGCTTGTTTATTCTTAAAAAAAGCCACCAACTTAAAAATATTTGGGTAAGGGGTGGCAATAATGGATGTTATCTTGGAATGCCATCCTTCAACATGGTTCGTTATGCGTGGACCTTCAGTGTGGAAATGGTTCCACATCATTCTGCCATGCTGCCCCTCTACCCAGAACTCAGTTACGTAATCTGCAAATTGCAACACTCTGGCACTTGGAGTGGTGCATCATCAAGGGCATGCAGCCATACATCTTCAACCTGCTGTATTGGAATTAATGGTAATGCTGCTGCTTGCTTGACGATTTTATTGATTTCTGGCACCCGAGAAAAATCTGCTTGTAGTCCATATTTCTGCGCATTGCGCCAAATACACTGACCAAAGTGAAAAAACAACTTTTTAGTTCTGACCTCGGCAACACAGTCCTCACAGCATTTTGCATACTAACTTCGAAATCTGTAAACACATGGCCTGGGTTAAGATTAACATTGACAAGTGCCAATGTTTTGTCTCTAACATATCTGAGGAACTCAACATATTATGTTGCCTCCTTCTTATCGGGTAATAGTGCATACACCAAAGGGAACATTTTATTGTGTACAAAAGCATGTATAGTGTAGATCTGGGTGAATAAGGTAGGACTCATGCTAAATGTTCCATCACAGTATTATATAGTGTCTGCATTGGCGAGATGGTAAAGATTTTCTTGTGTGGAAAACACTAGAAACCTGTTGTCGGCTGCTGCGTGGAGAAGGAAGTCGTCTCCGGATGTGGTCTTGGTGTAAGAATCTGGAAGCTGGATATCGTTGCGGGTCTGAGGAAGTGCTGGGAGGATCTTTGCTCGGGCTCTGTACAGGGAAGCACAGCAACTATAGAATGTTGGAATATCTCTGATCATCTCACCTGAGTCACGGTCAGATCGAAGGGCTGTAAACAAACAAAAAGAACATATTTATTAAACATATTATTATATCATTAATACTCGACCAGACACTCGATTGGTTTGTTACGGAAGAACATGTTCAGTATGCTTTAACGTTGAATCATTTAAATCAACGGCACACAGCATTAGAGATAAATACATACCTGATACTTCTTCTTGATAGATGGCACAGACTGGTTTGGTTTCCTCTTGCACCTTGGTTTTCATGGCAACAAGAACTTTGTCGACTGCCACCTTGTGTGGGTTAGCAACATGGTTGTGGTTTCTGGAATATTTGGTAATAAAGCCTTGGTGGGTGTTCAGGGTTGCTGGACAACCTTTTATACAACATCTCCAGTATACTCGTTCTGCCTTCCTATTCTTCACTCGGAATTTGTATTCTTCATGGACTAAGTTTTCTCCACCTTGAGCATTGGGGATGTACTGGATGTTTACTTGAACGTTTGTCATGATGAAATATGACAGACTGACTTCTGTGTGTCCTTATAAAGACCGTGTAATGTGTAGGCTTACTGAACATAATTCATATTATATTCAAGTGTCATTTTTTGAATAAAATTCATCACTTTAACGATTAGGGTGAGTTCATCTCACCAATTATAAGACTGAATATTTAGTCACTTTCAATATTTGTTTTTTTCCATCTAATTACCTATAACTCCTAATCCGCTTAATACACTAATCCTAATTAGACCTTAATTGGATTAATCAAAAGTGGGCACAGTGAGATGTAACCGTTTTGGCCTAATCGACTGATGAAGTATATTATTTGACAGAGAATATAATCAGATATGCCACCAGATATGCCACCAAATCGCATATTTGGGATTCATTTTTCAAAAATTTCCAGGGGAGAGCCCCCCCCCCGTCGCGCCTGGCTCCGCGGTCAGTAAAAGGGGTCGCTCCGACACTGGAGCCCAACACACAATCTCGTCAACAATCATGTGCCCAAGCCCTTTTTTCATCGCGCGAGCTTCGCGAAATCTGCAGTTGGCTCTAATTTTTAGACTTTACACGGCTAGTGGCATTGAAACATGACGTTAAACACAATGACGTCTATAATAACAGACGTCATTGGTTAAACCCCTTTTTTTCAGTTAGGCCTATAGTCGTGGGCAGTTCCAATCTGTTTCACAGAGAATTACTTACGAATTAACTCTGTAACAGATGAGTGTCCATAGCACGTGCGTTGACTGCAGACGGCGCCAGTCATTGGCTCAACGGCTCGTGCAATGTTTAATTAAAACCTAACTGCTTCGGGCAAAATGATGCATTTTACTCATTTTAATACCAATTTACATTAAATAGGAAATATTTTTTAACTACAAATACTTCAAGCGTCTTTATCTATTCTTCTTTTACCTCAAAAAAATGTTTGAGAATTTAATTTGTCGGAGTAAAAAAGTTAATATGCCGTACTCATTAAGCCTCGTCAATGTCATGCTTATCAGTGATTGTAGCGGCCAAGCGAATATTCACTGCGGGATCAGTTTGGGGGCAGTTCTCGGTGTTCACGGTATTCAATACAGTGTCCAGAAACCCAAACATTAATCAGAAAAAAATATAACAACCGCGAAATCCCCCAGTTCTTTGTTCGCGCCATGCTTCCTTTGAATTCTTTCCCAGACTTTTTTGATAATAGAAATAATCACCTTAGATAATATGCCATTGTTCTCGCCATGACGTCATCATGCACCCAGAGGTTACCAGGTCAAGGGTTAGGGTATATAAACTAATAAATATTGTGTAATCTGGGGAGGAGAGGAATTTCGGTTTGATAAAAGTGTAAATATGTTGCATCAAGTGTGGCTTTATGTTAGTTGATATTATATAATATATTGTTGAAATAAGACCTCTAAGTAAATTTCACAACGGCATCTCGGCCATTTATCTTTGTCTGGGCGTGAACAATCACTTTCTCTGGGCTACACGCAAATCACTGACAGATATGATGGCTACAATACAAGAGAGAGAAAGAGATGCGTTTTAACGTCCACTCGATTGCAAACTCAGAGAGAAAGAGAGAGAGAGAGAGAGAGAGGGAGAGAGAAACGGGGTTTAACGTCCATTCGATGCAAACTAGCGCATTTCGGGACGAACATATGGTTGAATTGTATTTCAATAATTCGCTTGCGCGTAGAGGTCTTTAGCAGTGTAAGGAAAGTGGAGAAACCAGAGAAAACCCACGAGGCTGGACGTACAACTGGGGAATCGAAACCACGCCAGTTGAATCAATGAAAGACTTTATGATACAGGATGCAAGTGCTAACCATTCCATTCACCCGCCTCATTCCGTTCCAGCTGCCCCCCCCCCCCCCCGCCCTAAAAAAAGCAAATTCACCAGGGTGTCAACGCTGATTTTTGGCGCAAATTTGTACCGCCTGGTCTAATAAAGACGGACATACGCCATATATACAGTGCGAAAATTATGTCCGGACAGCCTTCTCTTTCATCGCATTCAAACTGCCACGGGATCTTTTACGTGCACGGGCCTCGGTTTTTCGTTCCATCCGAAGAACTATACGATTTCTATTGCCAGCGCTGTCCTCAATGAGTGAGTTATTAGACGTTGGCTGGGCAATTTCGGGCTGGTGATCCCGTGTTCTCTCTCGGTGTTGGCCGAGGAAGTCTAAAGCGATTTTCGGGCGTGGTCCCTCTTGTTGTCATTGGTGCAGGACCGAGCGCCTGGTAAAGAACAATTTGTATAATCGTTCAGATGGGATGGAAAATCCAGGTTCCGTGTACGCGTTGGCGTACTTGTAAGGAACTCGTAGCGCACTTTATACCAGTTTTCATTAGCCAAGTTGGAGAACAGTAGGACGTTAAACCCCATTTCATTTTCAATTTATAATTTAATTTAACAAATTGCTGTTTTTTTGTTGTAAGTTATTTGTTAAGTCAGTTTGCCCCACGCCACATGCATACGCTATGACGGATGACTGATTCCTTTCTAATGTAGCGAAGAGGAAATATTCAAAATACAAATATAAATTTGTATTGATAAATTATTATGTAAGGCAGCAGCTGGTTGCTATGGTGACTCAGAATTATAACAGCTAGTGTTATCATATATATCATATAAACGTCACTCGAGCGGAAAGATTAAATTTTGTAATCGATAGCAAATTTTATATAAATATGTAATATTCTTACTAAACATCGGTTAGTGTAATAAAGATCATAAACGATAGGGTTTCATCTAGTACCAAAATAATCAACACTTTCCCTCTCTCTCTCTCTCCCTCTCTCTCTCTCAATAAAGACTCAAATTATATAATTTTCAATAGCTGTGAGCTAGATATGATTTGCATCAATGCTTTATCGAATTCCAACTGTCAATGGGTATTTTACGTGCACACCAATGGGTACACTGGCTGACCACGATTTATCGACTCACCCAAATGACCCGGCAACTTGTCATTCACACAGATGCTAGCTACTCAATACAAAGGGGGAACCGTTCGTGAAAAATTTCGAGATAGTTTTTTCTCCAAGGAATTTGTAAGAGAATTGTATTTTATTAGTCATGCTTTAATGATGATAGTCGTTCGGTTGGGACGAAAAACCGAGATTTCGTATACACATTGGCGTGCACGTAAAAGATTACTCGGCAGTTGGAATTCGATATGCGAATAGGCCGTAATGCCGCTGACCGGATAAGAATTTCCATCAAAACACTATGCCCGCTTTCATTGCGATATCACCTCGGTGGAAGCGGACGTTAAATAAAACTAATTCACACACAATTCATTGGCTCAGCTCGGAGCAGAGCAGACTCAGGCAGACGTTAAACCCATTTCATTTTATTTCATTAATGGTGATGTGATTAAAAGGAAACTAAGATGGTAGATTATGATAGTGGTCGAACAGATAAGAGAATTGATCTCAGGGGACAATAAAACATTATTTATCAGATAGATTAAAGCCGTAATTAATTTATAAAGCAACCCACGCCCAATCTTTACACTATTTATATTACTATGATTATCTTACACAAACTTTCATACAGGAATTTGATTCTTTTTAAAGGAGGGGGGGGGCGAATGGTTAGCACGGGCGCGCTGTATCATAAGGTCTGTCATTGAGTCAACTGGCGTGGTCCCGATTCCCCGGTTGTAGGTGACCGGGATTAGGATCGCCTGTCCAAACTCGTAGGTTTTTGTAAGGGTCCTTAGATTTCCTCCCAAATTTTTGAAATAAAATCAAACCAATGTTAGTCCCTGTCCGCAAAACGGAGCCATATTTAATAATAACGAATTTATTGTGTTTGGCTAAATCACGCTTACAACTCGGACCACGTGACTCTGTGAAAACCATCAAAGATTAAAAGAAGGGCAACGATGGATAAAACACGCCCGTTTAATTACCAGCACGTGCGCGCGTGCCGTATTCCCGAGACATGCATCCTGAAATCACGTGTAACGGCGCCAGATGTCGAGAGAAAGGATGAGTAATACGGGACCTGGTCATTTAAATTCTACATCGTTTGCCTAAATCTATATGTGATTATATACCCCCAAGAGTTTGAGCATACATCATGCAACAGCTAAATTCTTTATTCCTGAAATATTATCAAATTTATTAACTTATCCAGACCATAATCAACTCTTGATGTCATTGCTCGTCTGCGATATTTACTGCATTATAATCCTATCTGCTGCTCACAACGCTCATTTATGATTAAATCAAAAATATGGATAATCGAGATTACATTTTTTTATCGCACGGACTTTAATAATGATTATCGAGTCTAGGCCCAAAACTCAATGGCTAAAATTCTGGATTCTGAGTGGATCAATTTGACTGAAATTTTCAGCAAATTCCCTTTACAATTACATTATCAAGTTTTTAACTATTATAGTGAGCCAGCTCTTTTTCCAATCTCCAGTAATGTATCATTTAAGTTTCAGGCGAAGGGGAATCAAATTAATGTGATTTAAAGTCCCATGTTTCTGTAGGCCTACCAACCGAGATAGTGACGACGGGGGCACGTCGTGTAGTATACTATGGGGAAAATTTGGACCATTTAGCGGCGGCACCACGTTACCGAAGACCATAAGGGTCAATCAAATGAAAAAAAACCCAACAAAATTCTGATTATCATATAATTACAAAAATAGCCCGTGTCCACGTCGATTTCCAACTGTCCAGCAATCTTTAATGTGTTGTCAATGGTATACATTGGACCCCCGTTTGGCGTTCGATCCGAAGGACTAGGTGTTTTTTCTGACTAGACCGAATGTCCTGCCCCTCTGGAAAAAGAGACTGGAAATGCGACCAAATCCAGGATCGAACCCCGGGACATCATTGTTATTGAGCCCGTGTCATACGCAAGGAGGGGGTTTGGATAGCCGAATGGTTAGCGTGCGCGCGCTGTATCATACGGCCTGCCATTGAGTCAACTGGCGTGGTTTCAAATCCCCGGTTGTAGGTGGCAAGGCGTAGGGTAGCCTGTCCAGCCTCTTGGGTTTTCTCCGGGTACTCCGGTTTCCTTCCACTGCTAAAGACCCCTACGCGCAAGCGAATTATTGAAATAAAATTAAACCATATCTTAGTCCCGAAATGACCTAGTTTGTGTCGAGTGGACGTTAAACTCCATTTCTCTCCCTCATACACACGGAGTCACTGCTGTTTTCCAAGTTTCATGCAATCACAACTTATAGTCTTAGGGAGGGGGTAGTGGTTTAACGCGTGCGTGTGAAAACACACGGACTGTCATTGAGTCATGTGGCGTAGTTTCGATTCCCCGTATGTGCAACTTCGTGGTTTTTGCCAGTGCTAAAGACTCCTACGCGCAAAACGAATTATTGAAATAAAATTGCCAACCAAGCTTTGTTTGAGTTGGTCGTTACCAAGCACAATGATAATGATCAGATAATAACTACAGAAAAGAAGTTAGACACAGTAATGATATTCCGTGAAAGTGTTTATGCTTTGTTCAGTTGAGCAAACATGCGCTTATATCGTCTGTTGACTGTGCACTTAATGGCGGTGCTCGATTCACAGTCCAGAACGTCCCGAATCGACAGAATTACAATCGAGTGACGCGGAATTCAGTCCTGTCACAGTTCTTCCAGTCCCGACAGCTGAGGTGGAGTGAGTAGAATCGTGACGTATTCCTAGGTAAAAAATATGTTTCAGCAGTCATGATTGGTTCGGATACTTTTTATACAGTCGACGCATGCGCTGTAATCCGAAATTCTCCTTTTCACTCGATTGACACCAGTTTTGGAATTCAATTCCGGAACTGTGAATCGAGTATCGCCAATGAGATACTAACGGCAATTAAAGAGAGATAACTCTTTTAAGAGTCGACAGTTCCTGTACGATTTACCTCCCTTTAAAAGATGTGCGCGAAATTCCAACTATTTACTATTTAAGAGAAAGAGGAAATAAAACATTGAGGTGATCACGAAAGCGCCCCTATGATTCACAAAAAAAGCCCACAATAACGAAATCGATAGCAATCATAATATGACACGAACTTTATATCAACTTGAATAAACTGTTTTCCGTTGAGATAACGATAGACGGACAACTATAGGCAATACCATCAATGATCTACAGGGGCGCTCAATGAGAGAGAGAGAGAGAGAGAGAGAGAGAGAGAGAGAGAGAGAGAGAGAGATGAGATTTAACGTCCACTCGATGCTAACTAGATCATTTTAATTGGGACTAACAAATGGTTTAATTTTATTTCAATAATTTGCTTGCTCGTAGGGGTCTTTAGCAGTGACGCCCACTGACGGGAAACCGGAAGACCCAAAGAAAACCCACGAGGTTGGACAGGCGACTCTACTCCTGGTCACGTACATCCGGGGATTCGAAACCACGCCAGTTGACTCAATAAAAGGCTTTATTATGAACCAGCACGCACGTACTAACCATTCGGCAATCACTAAAACGAACGCCCAAACTAATAGAAAGGGTCTTAACCCAAATGAAATGGAATGGGTTTAATATTTTACTGTTAGTTTAGTTTAAGTAATATTTTTTTCATTTGAAAATGATTAAACAACAGACAGAGCTTATATATTTTACTGTTCTGCTCCTAACTGGGCTAATATAATGAAGATGGCATACGCCATACAGTGTACTATGAGGGCAGTTTTGCCCGGACAGCGGCACTACGACCTACTTGTAGTATACAACGAATTCCAACTGTCAAGGGATCTTTTACGAGTCTGCCAATGTGTACAAAGGACCCCAAAACTAATGAAAAAGCCACCCTCTCCCCAATTAATGAGGATATAAACTTGTTTAGGGACCCTACATCCTACCATACCCATAGCAATCTGTTTCACAGAGAATTACTTACGAACTATCTCTGTAACAGATGACTGTCACAACACGTGCGTTGACTGCACGCGGCGGTAGTCATTGGCTCAACGGCTCGTGCAGTGTTTACTTAACACCTAACTGCTTCGGGCAAAATGATGCATACCCATTTACACTAAATAGGAAATATTTTTTGTAACTACAATTACTTCAAACGTCTTTTTTTTAATTTTTCTTTTACCTCAAAAAAAAAAAAAAATGTTTGAGAATTTAATTTGTCGGAGTAAAAAAGTTAATATGCCGTACTCATTAAGCCTCGTCGATGTCATGCTGATCAGTGATTGTAGCGGCCAAGCGTATATTCACTGCGGGATCAGTTTGTACCCACAGACGTCTTCTCGGTCCACCCCTGGGTGTATCGGGAAATTCAGGCGCGGATCCAGAGGGGGGTCCAGGGGGTCCGGACCCCCCACTGCTCAGGCTTGAAAAATTTTTTATGCGATTTTATTGGCGATTTAGACCTGTTATTTTGGAATTTACCTTCCGGAAATACGTCAGAATGAACCAAATTGAATCTAATTTACCAAATTATCGGTTGAGCGCAATTAGTTAAGCAATTATCAAACCTAGACCCCCCCCCCCCCCCCTGCAAAAAATCCTGGACCCGCACCTATTATTATCCAACTTGCACCCCAATAATATCATTTCCGATATTTGGCGAAACAGACACTGTTATGTCAAAATCCCCTCACTCTATTGCATATTTTACATAAAAGTATAGCAATATATATATGCATAATAAATGTTATAATACATGTCTGAAGAACAACTTAGCACAAATATTGTAGTTTCATTTCGTCAACATAAATTTTACCATTATGCTGCTGACCTATTAGTAAAACCATGGACCCTGTAATATAAGATTCCCGTGTACACGCAAAAGATCCCTTGGCAGTTGGAATTCAATGTAAGATTAGGCCGTAGTGCCGCTGCCCTAGCATAATATCTCTTATAGCACACTGTCTTCAATATCCCGGTCGCCACAGAATAGTAGGACGTTAAACCCCATTTCATTTATAATATAATATCCATGGTAAAACGTATTACACAATATCTATTAATATATTTTATTTCCGCGCTGATGCAAGCGAATAGTCTAGAACAAAAATTCACATATCATTGTGCGTATCAGCGAGTAAAAAGGGGCTGGATGACCTAGACAATATGTTACTTTTGATTTAATTGTACGGGTTGCGCAGACTAATTGAGGGCTAATTAACCCACTCCCATGTCATCCGTGCTAGTGATATTAGCTGCCAAGCGAATATTTCTTGATGATGGGTTTGGTATTATACGACACCACGTACAGAACTCTAAATACGATCTATGACTGACTAATGTCTATAAATAGCCCATCGAGCTTCCCGTTCTGAGGTCAATGTATATATAGTTTCGGTTTTTCCAACTTGAGATTTTATATTTGTAACTTTTGATGATGTCATTTTCTCTAAAATTAAAATGAGCAGTGCGCCATATCTCATTTTACATTTAAACTGTGAGAGTTGAGGATCGTTAATAGGCTACACCATTTTTTAAAGTTACAACGACTGTATAAGTGTATAACTAGCAACTAGACAAATAAGCTTTGTAATGGTAAGTTTACGACTAATCTATATCTCTTAATCATAGTAAAATGGGTTGGGGGAAGGGTAGGCACGAAGACTAACGGGTTGTAGCCCCCCCCCTCGTCCCAACAGTTTTTGTTGTTGTACGGAGACGGACATTGGTTAATTGTAGGGTACACCATAGGCCCGGACCTCAAATCCTCTATCCAGCCAGGCCCGAGGAACCTAAGACTTGCGAACCACCCCTCCTCAACGTTAGCGCTCAAATTCAAAGGAGCATTATGTTTAGGACGGGCCCGTAGCCACGGGGGGGGGGGGGCTTAATCTCAAATTAGCCCCCCCCCCAATATTTTGCCAACAATAATGATTTCTTAGGTGTGTTCTTAGCCGGCCATATCCCCAGCCCCTCCAAAAAATCCAGTAGCCCCCCCCCCCCCCCCCCTAATTTTCTGAGCTGGCTACGGGCCCGGTTTAGGATTGGCCTATAGAAGTCCCCGAGAGAAAAAGAGACAGAGGGAGAGAGAGGGGGAGAGAGAGGATTAACGCCTAACGTACGCCAAACTAGGTCATTTCATGAACAACTTATGGTTCAATTTTATTTTGATAATTTGCTTGAGTGTTAGGACCTTTAACAGTTGGAAGAAACCAGAAGACACTCGACAGATGACCCTTTACAAAATGTAAAGGCAATTTGCTGAAAAGCGGGATGGGATGTTTGGTAGGTTAACTATAATAGTTAATGTAAAGGCAATTTGCTGAACATTTCAGTCAATTTGATCCATTATGAACCCAAAATTAAGCAAGTGAGATTTATGACTAGCCTCGATCATCATAACTAAAAGTCGGACTCGAGTATCCATTTAACAATTAAATCGAGAAAGAAAGTTCTGCAGTAAATCGGATCATAATCCACCAAAAATCACAGGCTAGCGATGCCACCGAGAGTTGATTATGGTCTGGATATGTTGATTTAGCGCTGAGTAAAAATCCTTGCAGTGTTATATGAAAAGAATTTTACCCGATTATGGTGTTACTACCTATTCGTATTTCGGATTCCAAATACCAAGGTTTTTTTTCACGTGCATATAAATTACATACATCTTGGTTAATGCCTTCTTTGTTACATTTATAGGAGTCACGGTGGCTTAGTGTGGGTAAGACGCTGGCTCGCTATTCTGGAGGTCGGGTGTTCGATCCCTGCATTTGCCAAGAAAGTTCATCTGGATTTTCCGACATGGTTGCCCCTTGTCAGCTTTGCAGGACGGGGGGCCTGGCAAGGACAGCTGACTAGTCATTTGGATGGAACGAATAACCATGTCCCGTGTGCAAATTGGCGTGCACCTAATAGATTCCTTGACAGTTGGAATTCGAAATAAGAGTAGTTCATAGCTCCGCTATCAGGGCAAAATTCCCCGTAGGCCCATGTTCAATAGGACTTCAAACCCCATTCCATTTAATTTCATTTTATTTCGATATACTTGTCACAGTTATATGGAATACAACTACTGCCTAGTAATGGGCAACGTTTCAACTATGCTTCTTTAGTCTATATCGAGCCATTGGATGGGGGTGGATGACCCAATGGTTATCACGTGCGTTCTGTATCATAAAGTCTGTCATTGGCGGGGTTTCGAATCCTCGGTTGTACGTGATAAGTAGTTGGGTCACCTGTCCAACCTCGTGGGTTTTTTTCCGGGTCCTCCGGTTTCCTCCGACTGCTGAAGACCCCTGCGCGCCAGCGAATTATTGAAATAAAAATAAACGAATGCTACTCCCGAAATGACCTAGTTTGTGTGGACACATCTCTCTCTCTCTCTCCCCCCCTCTCTCTCTCTCCTCCTACCCCCCCTCTCTCTCTCTCTCTCTCTCTCTCTCTCCCTTAATGGGCTAATTCCCCACATCAATAAGAACGCCTATTATATAACAACTCTTCCAGATCCTGGCGTAGTAAAGACAAATAAAACGAAATTTTGAACTATAAAAACGAAACGAAATGGATCTGTGTTTTAATCAGATTGGGAGAAAATAAACGTGGTTAAATCTGACCAACTTGGTTAATGCATTTATTTTTGTTGACTTATTTTTTCAGAGTGGCCATAAGACGAAAAGTCAATATCATGTCTTTATCCATCCTGGTAGGGTAAGCAACATTCAAATCGGTAATAATAAGACTATGTTTATAAACTCTAGAGGAGAATGCAGCACTAGTCCACCAACATCGCCAGAGACATTCGCAGAACGCCCACAAAGATGGGAAGAAGAATCACGAAAGAGTCGAGAGGAAGCGGCGAAGAAACGCATGGAAGAAAAACAGAAAAGACGAGAGGAGCTCATGAGGGAAGAACGCATGTTTAAATATTTCGATATGCCAATAGATTGGAAAACGAATGGACGCAGAGGAACTGAAAATGCGGACACCGGTCGGGACCCTGTATATACAGACCGAGACACTGCGTATACAGACCGGGGTAATGTGGATGCAGATGAAGAGATTGTTGTGGATACAGGCGCGAAGAAGCGTTGGGAAGAAAGACAGAAAATACGAGATTTGGATATGTCAAGAATTGATTATCTACGAATGAGGGATGAACTCAGACGAATGAAATATATGGACACGGGTCGAGACCCTGTAGATACAGACCGGGACACTGCGTATACAGACCGGGGTAATGTGGATGCAGACCAGGAGACTGTCGTGAAATGTAAGGATGAAAGACAGAAAAGACGAGAAGAGGCTATGCGAGATATTTATTCGTTTAAAGATCGTTTTATGATAAATGAACGCAGAAGAAGGGGTAGAAGAATGAAAATACACACTGATAGCCACGAAGAAGACATGCGCAATACGAACACGGAAGACGATATAAATCAGGATATCGGGAATATTGTCGAGAAAGGTGCGAAAGAAGAGGGTGAGGATATGGAATCCAAAATGGAAAATGAGGAGAGCGATGGAGACACTGCGAGTAGTAAAGGTGTGTGTCCTGTGAAAACGGACCCGGTTACTGTGGCTACAGATCGGGAAGAAGTGGACACAGACCGGGACAGTGTGGACACAAGTCGAGACACAGATCGAGACAGTGTGGACACAGGTCGAGACACTGTGGACACAGACAGGGACACTGTGGATACAGACCGAGAATCCGTGGGAACAGACCTGGACAGTGTGGACACAGATCGGGACAACGTGGCTACGATTAAAGAAACCCAGGAGGACAAACAGCACACATTGGGATCTGTGATATCCGATGAAGAAAATGACGATGAGACGAATAGGGAAGATGCGAAGGAGAAGAAGAACATAAATCTGGAAGGGAAATACAACTGGGTAAACGAAGATGATTTGAGGTACGACCGGGGAACCGAAGATGGGTATAAGTGCGATCGGGGAAACGAACACATTAACATGTTCACCGCGAGCAATAATTGTTACGACGATAATGATTTTATCCATACCCGTTTCACCAGCATACACAATTTTGGCAAGTGCTCTAATATACAAATTGGAAATAAAAACACGATGGTATTCTCGTCCACAAGCGACACACCAGCTTTTGGGTTCGGCCAGAAAAACAGAAATGCATGGTATCAGCCGGAGGGATTTACGAAGGCAAGACAAGATATGACTAAACTAAAACGTGAAGAAGCCATGAAGAAGTGGCAAATATTTGAAGATGCTTTCAAAAATGGTGACCCGAAAGGGGAAAACGGAAATCGCTGGGGTGCGGACACGTCTAGGAAGGAACAGAATCCAAACATGGAATGTGAGGATGATGACGATGAGGATTATGAAAAGGATGACGAAGGCACCAGTGATAAACTTCATTTAGTTCTCCTGTCGAAAAAAATATGGTAAATATTTTTTAAAATGATTCTTTATATTTCTATCAAATTTGTATTAAAAATTGTACATATATATATACATTATGTTGCATTTATTACATTGAGGCTGGGTTTGCTTTCAAATTTCGATTTGCAGGCGGATTCGATAATGATGATTATTTTCGACAATCATTACTTCAGAGTTTAATAATCATGACTTATATAGTTCGATAATCACTACTCTTATAGTTCGATTATCACGAATAAGATATAGTTCGATAATTATTACGGATAAAGTTCGACGGTCATTAATAATACAGTTCGATCATCGTTAATAATATATTTAAAAAACTATGATAGTTTTATGATCATTATTATTAAAGTTCGATAATCATTACTATTATAGTTCGGTAACCATTAATAATATAGTTCGATGGTCATTAATAATACAGTTTGATCATCATTAATAATATAGATATAAAATTATTATAGTTTTATGATCATTATTACTATAGTTCGATAATCATTACTATTATAGTTCGGTAACCATTAATAATATAGTTCGATGGTCATTAATAATACAGTTCGATCATCATTAATAATATAGTTATAATAGTATTATAGTTTTATGATCATTATTATTATAGTTCGATACGTGGATAATCATTACTATTATAGTTCGTTAACCATTAATAATATAGTTCGATAATCATTATTACTATAGTTCGGCAACCATTAATATTATAGTTCGATAATCATTACTATTATAGTTCGATAATCATTACTATTATAGTTTGATAGTCGTTACTAGCATAGTTCGGTAACCATTAATAATATAGTTCGATAATCATTACTATTATAGTTCGATAATCATTACGTTTAAAGGGTTAAACGACATGTTTGAGAGTAAACATCGTTTAAAACATTAAACGTTTGGTTGGAGAGTAAACATCGTTTAAAACATTAAACGTTTGGTTGGAGAGTAAACGTGATACTTATATAACAGTTTAATAACCATTGTTACGTTTATTATATTTTTAGGACTGATGGAGAAGGTTGCCATGTGAACTTGGGGAGAACAGTATCAATACAAGAACTTGAAGATGTTCTAAAACTGAAGTCATTTGGTGTTGGGGTTGATCACATCGATAGGAAAAGGTTGGGTCCTATCTACAGATTCGAAATGGATTTAAATACGCCAATCAGTTACTATGCCGTACACGATGGCGACGAGGTCATATTATTATAAACGGGGTGTGTCTGTTGTAATTTAGTTAGCCAATCGGCATCCTTGCTACTGGCCAAGGGCGGTAACCAGCCCAGGTGGGGCCACGCTTCACGGTTCTAGTAGACGCCATTGATTTGTTTGTGCATCATATACTCCAAATATATATTATACCATATATATTCGGGACATAAACTATTTGAATATATTATTTAGATTTTATTCTAACACAGTATGTTTGTCAGCCTTTTCGATTTTCGATTACTCAAACAACTAATCATAACCGATTAAAAGTCTGTCAAATGTTGATTCTTTTTAATAACTATCTCACGGGTTGTTACTCTTGATCAGCTTTTAGTGGCTTGTAATTACTTCCGTCAACCCATGAACTAGAAAAGACACTAAAAATAAATGTAACAACCCGTGTGGTTTTGCTGTGTCTGATTTAATTATGTTGCCTGACAACCCTCGTGTTATGTTCTGTACATATAATACATTACTCAACATATTTTGTTAAAGATAAAATATTTACCAGCAATTTATATTCATGAATTTGTCTTGGGTTATGATATTTATTGTATATTGTTTTAAAGTTACATTCCCGGGTACAAACTGGGTGATTTGATGATATAAAAATAAAATAAAACCAAGTACGAACAATCCAAACCATTAGGCAAAATAGTGTAATCAGCAAATGGACTGTTCACCGTGTACAAAATACACGACAAACAGTGGTAACAGGTGTCTAGAAGAGTAAGCTTACCCTGCCTGGCGCCACACCCGCCATGGCTGCATCCAAACTATTAGACGAAATCTAAATAAAATAGCATGATTGGCCAATGGACTATCGGTATGTAAAAAAAACACGATGAACAGTGTTAACGATGTAGTAGACAGACATAAATAGAGAGGTAATATACGAATCAATTAAATATATCTTGAATAATAGTCGAGAGAGACATGTTATATTTACCAATCAAGTCAATAATATGACGGCCATGAAACTTTTTAAAGGTTTTGATGAGTTTAGTGCGCAAGTATCCTTGTAGTTGAAGCCTAGAAGACAAATGCTAATATCTACTTACAAAATCAGAATAAAAGGAACAAGCTCTCGCGTAACGAATTAGCTGAGACATATACACTCCATAAGCTGGCGATATTGGAATGTTACTACTAATAAATGGAAAATTAACGATCGGAAAGTCAAAGTCATATATTAGAACTAAAAACATAGTCAAACTAATTAATTTATCATAATTTTGCTTCAAATCGTTCTCAAAACAATGTAATTGCCAAGTATACCCTGCTATAAAAATCTACCAAAGAGGCCATGTTTGCGTCAGGGGATTACACCTCTCCGTAACCAATGGCAACGGTGGCGGAGGACAGGAGAGAATGCATTGCATACACAAGACGATGTTGTCTGTAAGCGCTGACTATTTACTACAAATATTGAATCCTAATTAAATTCTCGGATTATCCACTGCCCGCGTCTTTTTCCGTGATTTTTATCCCAGAAAGTGTTGTACGTCTAACTCTTCATAAAGTTTCTAACATGTACACAAATCGCTCAAGTTCGCGTGCAGCCTTCGACGCCAAGCGTGCAGGTATCCTTATTCGTCGGGCTGACTATTAAGGGAACC
This sequence comes from Patella depressa, assembly GCA_948474765.1. NCBI lineage: Eukaryota > Metazoa > Mollusca > Gastropoda > Patellidae > Patella > Patella depressa. The sequence continues at coordinate 9,651,562 of OX419721.1, forward strand.
CCTTACATTTTTGTCGTGTATACGCTCAATGAGTGTTTTTCAGGGAATCCAGTATTTTTCTAGCAAGATTTGATATCTCTACTTTCCATATATACCAAAATTGTCATACTTTTATAGACAATAACCACCCGAAAATACTTATCTGGGAACCCGCCTTTAATCTAGGATCCAAATACCGCTTTTTAAACCAATATTTAAATATTTCGAGTGTTTTTCAGGGAATCCAGTATTTTTCTAGTAAGATTTGATATCTCTACTTTCCATATATACCAAAATTGTCATACTTTTATAGGCAATAACCACCCGAAAATACTTATCTGGGAACCCGCCTTTAATCTAGGATCCAAATACCGCTTTTTAAACCAATATTTAAATATTTCGTTCTCTTTGCACATTCCAGATGCGACCCTGTTCAAGGTTAACTCTGGGTGGGGTGGAGTAATCTGTCAATTAGCATACATGGTCTAGATCCCAAGCATGGGCGTGACAGGGAGTAGGGTCGCCTCCCAACCGTGTGGGTTTATACAGCTAATAAAGACCCCTCCGCGAAAGCGAATTATTGAAATAAATCTGAGCCATATGTTAGGCCCGAAAAGTCGTAGTTTGTGTCAAGGGGACATTACCCCCACCCTTCCTCTAGGGTAACTGTCCAACCTCGTGGATTTTCTCGGGGTCATCCACTTTCCTCCCATATCCCATGAGTTATGTTCACCCCGAAATGACCTACATGTACTTTATGTAGAGAGAGGTTACCCCCTACCACTTTCTCCCTCTCTCTCTCTCTCTCTCTCTCTCTCTCTCTCCCTCTCTCTCTCTCTCAAGAAAGTGATTTATTGAAATAAAATTGTACCATAGTCCCGAAATGATCTTTTTGTTTTCCGTCTAAATGGATCATTATATTTCCATAAAATATGTTTATATGTACATTTGTTGCTCCCACCCCACCCTCCACCCACTCCCCTCGTAACCTAACCAACAAGTAGACACATTGGGAGCTGGTTTGGTCTTTCAAAGAAAACAGAAAAGCTGCATCTTTAAGTTTAATATAGTTTGCGACTTTAAGTTCGTGTATCTCAAAATTTCACTAGTCAATCTGATACAAACCTTATAACACATGGATGGCCATTTGTTGTTATGTCTGTAGTGAAAAACTTTTAGCCCAATTTTACAGTAAATGGGAAGATTAATGGTGGCCTGCTTCCAAATGTCCCCGTCATGAGAAAAGTTATCTCCCTTTAGTTATTGGCTCTGTATTGAAAGTCGCGTTCTTTCCGTGAACCACAATAAATGTACCAGAACACTTGAAGAAACTTATCTGGCACTGGAGAATTTCCTAGGCTCTGTGAACAAAATATTGTGTATAATGAATTTAGATTTATATAGTACGTGTCGTGGGCGCATGCTCTGTTCTCGCCTCCCACCTACTGAAAGTGCCTTTTTTTTACTGCTGAAAGTGCCTTTTTTCAGACCCAAATATGTCCTCTCCGAACGTTTTCGAAAATATCAGCCAAATAGCTCTTGGAATGTCTACAGATGCAAGGAAATGACGGATAATTGTCTTGCCCCCCCCCCCCCCTCAACCGCTCGCAGCGGCGTGCCCCGTCTCCGCAGTAAGTGCCCTCATTTTGCGACGCCCCCCCCCCCTTTCAAAATTCCTAGATCCGCCCCTGCATTTAATGATTAAGTTAATGATTTTGGCGAACTTTGTGGGCTCCGCAAACAAAGGAAAATGAATTTAGAAATATATGGTACTTATTTTCTTTGCTTTGCTGGCTTTCCTGTTAGTTCGATTTTCATTTTTCGATATTGGCGAATTACGGAAAACAAGTAGCTCGGTTTTTTGACATTGGCGAATGTCGAAAACGAGAAAAAGGGAGAAAGTGCAGTTTTGATGTGAATTCACTGTCCAGACATCCCCCTTTATGATATCTTTAGTTCGTTTTTTAATCAAACGTGTTTTGGAGACATTCTGTAGAAAAGTCTGCTTTTTTGAGATTCAAGTCTCGATTTCCGACATCGCCAATATATATATATATATAAAAAAGTAGAACCTGCAGTTTTGATGTGAATTCACTGCCAATATCGAAAAACGGGCTTCTTTTCTTTCGTTAATCAAAATATTGCAAAACGAAAATCGAGCAGAACTTCACACTGCCCGAAACTGGTCATTCTCCTGAGTTTATTTAGTATCACAAGGCCAGCTGTCTAGTCGTTCGGATTGGGCGAAAAACGAGGTCCCGTGTATACATTGGCGTACATATAAAAGATCCCTTGGCAGTTGGAATTCGATATAAGAGTAGGCCATAGTGCCGCTGCCGGGGCAAAATTGCCCTCATAAGACACTGTATCGCGTATGCCATTATTGCCATTCTGCATTAGCCTAATCGAAGTAGAACAGTAGGACGTTAAACCCCATTTCATTTCATTTTTCGTTTATTTAGTGTCCTATCATATGCCAATAAATGGACCTATGGTGTAATCACAGTATGACTGGATATTCCAGGGGCGGATCCAGGAATTTTTGCAGGAGGGGGTTTGTCAGGTTTCTGTTACGGAAATCTGCCATCACCGTCTCTAAATTACATAGGCATACATACAAATTGAGCTTTTTAAACAGAGAAATCATTTTTATACTGATGTAGGATCACTTTGTGATGTAATTTCATTGACGCAAGGCACTATTTTTTTTATGTAGTGAGCAGGGGGGGGGGGTGGACCCCCCAAACTCCCCTTCTGGATCCGCGCCTGTATTCAAATGAAACACTATTATCAATAACAATTATTATGGTTTATTACACTGCAACGTTTCAACAAACTTTCACAAGTCGTTATCAACCATTTAACTAATTGTGTGTTAGTTTCTATCATCCAGAAAAATATTCTACGAATATGGGTGAGGTGTAGGAGGTTCTGGGTGACCGAGACTATTTGTGGATTATATGATTTATAACAACTTGTTGCTAAACAATGTCGGCGTCCTGAGACTAATTAACCCCTCAGCTGTCGTGTCGGAGATAATTTGTAATAAGTATACATTATCTACGATTAATTGAGGAACGATTAATTAGTGTTGATGATGTACCTGTTTAACGGAAATACGCGCCATTACACCAATTAATGCCTCCCCACCTGCAAGAGATGAAAAGGCCCGAACAAATGGCTGGACAAATTTAATTGAATCAATTAATATTACGAGCAATGTAATGGATGGTAAATTTGTAATAAACAATGGAGATATCTATCAACTGTTTTAGTTGATAATTGAAGTAACATGAAATTGGATTTAGCGTCCGCTACTGGAGACGAGAGAGAGAGAGAGAGAGAGAGAGAGAGAGGGAGGGAGAGAGATGGGGTTTAACGTCCACTCGACACAAACTAGGTTATTTCGGGACTAATATATGGTTTAATTTATTTCAATAATTCGCTTGCACGTAGTGGTCTTTAGCAGTACAACCGGGGGTTCGAAACCACACCGATTGACTCAATGACAGGCTTTATGATACAGCGAGCACGTGCTAACAATTTTGAGTCTCTTTCTCAACCATCTGAGATGTGCAAACTTCGGGCCTGTTTATCAGATATTCGTAAATGGATGGACTCAAATTTAATAAAACTCAACGGTGGCAAAATAGAAACAATTAAATTCGGCAGGAACTACTACAAAGAACTGTCAAATTCGGGGTTGGGATGGCCTAGTGGTCTGTAGTGCCGCGCTTCGACCTCTAGCTGGATGGTCACCTCTGGCTTGCGGCTGTGGGTTCGATACCCGGTGTGAGAGTATGTGGCATGGAGATAGGGGCTCCTTCTCAACCTCGTGGGTTTCCTCCGGGCACTCCGGTTTCCTCCCACTGCAGAGACCCTGCGCGTGCGCTAAGATAATAAAAATGAAAAATAAGACATGTCTGCGATATCACCTTCGGTGGAAGCGAACGTTAAACGCTAAGAACAACAACAACAACAAGCCATTCCTCATTCTAGGAGACTTTAACTGTAACTACCTTTCCCCACATACTAGGAAACTAAACGACATATCTGACCGCTTTAACTTGGTTCAGCTGGTAACAGAACCTACGCGAATAACAGAATATTCTAGTACAATCCTTGACTTGTGTTTTGTAAATTGTCCCGATTTTATTCAATCTTGTGAAGTCCTGGAAGCAGGAATAAGCGACCACTGTCCAATCAAAATTGTTGTAAATATATCCAAACCACAGAAAGAAACGTTCACTCGTCCAATTTGGAATTACAATACACGTAGTTTAAAACAGCTGGATGAATATTTTGGTAACACTGACTGGGATTATTATTTGCAGAACCCAATCCAGCCTGCTACTATTGCTTCTATCATCTCTGGAATTATTATTGATGGAGTAAAAGCTCATATCCCCTCAAAAAATGTTACTATAAGAAGTCATGATACCCCATGGATGAATGGCTATATTCGTCGCTTAGTAAGAAAACGTACTCGTATTCACAGGAAAGCTAAAAAAGATAATACCCCATCTTCATGGTTCGAATTCAGACAATTTCGTAACCACGTTGTGAGTGAAATCAGGAAATGTAAGCTAGAATATTTTAAAAAAATTGACGATAAGATTAGTACTAATAAATTGAATGACCGTAAATGGTGGAATTTAGTAAAATCAAACACAGTTAAATCTGGATCTACTAAAAACGAACTCCACCCACTAAAAATAGATAATAATATATTTTTTGGTAATCGCGAGAAAGCTAATGCTCTTAATACGTTTTTCGCTAACCAGAGCCAAATAGAAAACCCTCTTGACGACCCCCCAAACGTAATACCCCATGACGTATTTATCGAAGATCCATTTTTTTCCATTGAAGAAGTTAGTAACGTTTTATTATCCTTAAATATTAACAAGGCTACCGGTCCCGACCATGTGAACAATCGCATACTCAAATCATCTTTTAAAACCTTATCTATTCTGTTTAATATATTATTCCAATTCGGTACCTTTCCAAATATTTGGAAGCTCGCCAATGTTGTTCCCGTTTATAAGAAAGGTGATATACATGACGTGTGCAATTATAGACCAATTTCACTTCTAAGTTGTCTTCTGTTTAATATATTATTCCAATTCGGTACCTTTCCAAATATTTGGAAGCTCGCCAATGTTGTTCCCGTTTATAAGAAAGGTGATATACATGACGTGTGCAATTATAGACCAATTTCACTTCTAAGTTGTCTTGGCAAAGTTTTTGAAAAATGTCTTCATAAATACTTGAATAATTTTTTAGTTGAAAATGAAACTATTTCCCCTTTCCAGTCGGGCTTTAAACAAAATGATTCTACCATATATCAATTAATTGAAATCAATGATTATATTGCTAAGGCTATGGACGATGGACATGAAATCAAAGCTGTATTCTGTGACGTAAGTCGCGCATTTGACCGAGTCTGGCACAAAGGTTTACTAAATAAATTATACGCTGTAGGAATTAGGGACAAATTTTTACTCTTAATAGAAAATTATCTCTCAAACAGACAACAAGTTGTAGTTATCAAAAACGAAACATCTAAAATGAAAACAGTTGAAGCAGGTGTTCCCCAGGGCTCTGTCCTAGGCCCAACGTTGTTTCTTATTTACATTAACGACGTCATCAAGAACATAAACTCCCATGTCAGACTGTTTGCGGACGATACATCCCTGTATGTCACTATTGAGGATCCCGTTTTATGCCAAACCAGTCTTAATGATGACCTCTCTAAGATATCCACCTGGTCAATTGATTGGAAAGTCAACTTTAACCCAAATAAAACAGAAAGCATGACCTTTTCACGGAAAAAATCTCCTTCTTCGTTCCATGTGAACTTTAACAATACCGACATAGTAGATACAACCGACCATAAACACCTTGGGCTAATATTCAATTCCTCGGGACAGTGGACAGTTCATATCAATTCTATAATTATTAAAGTAGGTAAACTTGTGGATGTTCTTAGAAGTTTCAAATATAAATTGTCAAGGAAATCATTAGATACTATATACAAATCATTCATTCTCCCTATATTTGATTATGCTGATGTAATTTATGATAACTGTAGTAAAACTGACTGTGAAAAACTTGAAAATATCCACCTTGATGCCCTTAGAACTATAACGGGTCTGGTAAGAGGTACATCCCACAAAATTCTATACACTGAGTCTGGACTCACTTCTTTGAAACAACGAAGATATAGGCATAGGTTAACCATATTTTACAAACTAGTAAACAAACTGGCGCCCCCAAACTTATGTCTTCTTGTCCCACCTAAAATATCCGACATTAATCCATATCTTCTGCGCGACCACAACTCTTTAAGACCTGTTCATTGTCACACGGAAACCTATAAATCTTCCTTTGTCCCACTAACAGTTCGCGATTGGAATGATCTACCTGCTTATGTTAAAGATTCCTCTTCACTTAAAACATTTAAACAACATCTTTCCAAACATGATAAACAAGTCCCCTCATATTTCTACTTTGGCAACCGCTCAGTAAATGTCGTCCATACACAACTTAGACATGGTAAAAGCACACTAAATTATCATAAATTCCTAATGCACGTCTCCGAAAATCCTTCGTGTAAGTGTGGCTACGACATGGAAAATACAGAACATTTTTTCTTCTTCTGTCCATTGTACAAGGAAGAACGAATCCGTACCATTGATAATCTCCCCTACTACTTCCACAATATTTCAGCAATTCTTGACGGAAACCCGAACGTGAATGAGTGTGAGAACCAGGCCTGTTTTGAAATTGTTCATTCGTATATAAGTGCTACAAAACGATTTAAGCTGATAAAGTACTGATCAAATTGAATTAAACGCTTACTTTACCCAGCCCCCACCCCGATTATGAGGATGTTGACACACGATGTACAATATTATGCCAGTAATGACACAATACCATACATGTAGATGTACTTATTCTCACGCAACGTATTATAATTTCCATGCAACTTAGACATGCCATGTTTTGTTCTATTATTTTGGAGACGGATTAATATAAGCTTTATAGCTTGTTTCCGAATCTATATGATTTATTATGTATTGTTAATATGTCATTATATGTTAAATAAATACTGTTTAAACCAACAACAACAACTGTTGGCAATATCTCTATTACACCAATAGAGTCTGTAAAAAAATATTGGTGTTTATTTTGACTCCAATTTGGACATGAATAAACAGATTTCGGCCATGTGTGAAGGTATTAATTTTCAGAATTATAATTTTGGACAAATTAGTTCTTTCATTGATAGTGGCACGAGTATCACCAATAAACCTTGCAGAACTTTTCGATCGCAACTGGGGGGTTGGATGGCCGAATGGTTAGCACGTGCGTGTTGTATCACAAAGCCTGTCATTGAGTCAACTGGCGTGGTTTTGACCCCACGATTGAACGTGACAAGGAGTAGGGTCGCCTGTCCAACCTCGTGGTTTTTCTCCGGCTACTGCTAAAGACCCCTGCGCGCAAGCGAATTATTGAAATAAAATTAAACCATACGTGAGTCCCGAAATGACCTAGTTTGTGTCGAGTGGACGTTAAACCCCATTCCTTTCTCTCTCTCTCACGATCGCAACCAGCCAACCTCTTAATTAAACTGGGGGTTGGTATGGCCTAGTGTTCTAGAGTGCCGCGCTTTGAACTCTAGCTGGCCGGTCACCTCTGGCTTGCGGCTGTGGTTTCGAGCCCTGGTGTGAGCGTATGTGGCATGGAGATAGGGGCGCCTTCTCAACCTCGTGGGTTTCCTCCGGGCCCTCCGGTTTCCTCCCACTGTTAAAGACCCCTACGCGCGTGCGAATTATTGACATAAAATTAAAATCATATGTTAGTCCCGAAATGACCTAGTTTGTGTTGAGTGGACGTTAAACCCCATTTCTCTTTCTCTTAATTAAATCTTTTTCAAAAACCAACTCCGGCGATCGATCTTTCGCCGTCGGTGCTCCAATGTTATGGAATTCAAACGAAACCAAACGCTCAAATTCTATTAAAGGTTTTAAAAAGTATCTCAAAACCTAACTTTTTAATCAAATATAGAACTGATTGACTATATACGATTCCAGCTGTGTGTGTGGGGGTGTGTGGGTGTGGGTGGGTGTGTGTGTGTGTGTGTCAGACTTTTACCACGTGTACTAAACTGTTCCCTGTTTTTTTGTTTCTGTTATTTTTACAATTTTATATTAGCTGTACTTATGTAAAGCACCCGACAGCAGCTCGCTGATTTTAATTGTCGGCATTATTTTAATTAATTATTATTATTTATATAATAATTATAGTTAATCTCTAATGACCAATCATATCCTTTGTAACAAATACACCTGGTGTCGATAATGATCCGAAGGTAAGTTACCGAACCATTATAGATGCACCACATAACAGGCTTAGCATGGATTTTACCAATGCAGTAATATATTCCTCTAACAGATAATAGAAGTGCCAGAACCATTCATTCATCGGCGTATTCAGTTACACGTCCAGGAAATCTTCTCTGCTGCCACCAACCGGGATACATTATTTAGACTACTGCCACTCGCCGGAATACATTTTATGGACTACTGCAACTCAAGGGAACATATTCTCTAGACTACTTCCACCGGAATACATTTTCTGGACTACTGCAACTAATGGGAATACATCTCATCTATCTCTAGACGGGTGTCACGTCGGAATACAATTTCTGGACTACTGCAGCTTACGGGAATACATCTATCTCTAGACGGGTGTCACTCGGTCGGAATACATTTTCTAGACAGATGTTACTCGGTCGGAATACATTCTCGGAATACAGCCTCTAGACTGGTGTCACGTTGGAATACAGCCTCTAGACTGGTGTCACGTCGGAATACAGCCTCTAGACTGGTGTCACGCGGTCGGAATATATTCTCAAGACTGGTGTCTCTCGGTCGGAATACAGCCTCTAGACTGGTGTCACGTCGGAATACAGCCTCTAGACTGGTGTCACTCGGTCGGAATATATTCTCAAGACTGGTGTCTCTCGGTCGGAATACAGCCTCTAGACTGGTGTCTCTCTGTCGGAATACAGCTTCTAGACTGGTGTCTCTCGGTCGGAATACAGCCTATAGACTGCTGCAACTCACCGAAACTAACAGAAACATGTCCGACTTAAACATTTCCACAACTACGGCGGACAACGTCACATGTATCGTCAATAACGTGACATCACAATCTTCTGTATTACTTTACGTCACTGTAGGAAGTCTTCAATCTGCATTGATAATAATCAGCAATGTTCTCATCATACTCAGTGTGGCCAAGTTCCCTCGGCTTCGAATAACCAGTAATCTGTTAATAGCTAATCTTGCCGTGTCTGATCTGCTCGTTGGTCTGATTTTAATACCGGTCAGTATGGCTTGTATAATGTACCCCGAGCTAAATAATAATAAATATAGCTGCATAATTAAACTGTTTAACTGGGTGTTTATTTTTGGAAGTGCATCATTCGGACTGTTATTAATATCATTCGACCGAGTCTTCGCATTAGCGGCTCCGTGGAAATATTCAGTCACCAAAACAAAATTAATTTCCTTATCTGCTTGTCTGTTCACTTGGATTTCTTGGACATCAACGTGCGCTTTGTCATTTTTTGTTTTTAACCATTGGAGTTGTTGGAGATTATGCACCGTAGCCAATGTTGTCCAGAAGAGTGCTTTTCAATTCATTGCTTTTATTTTGGGAATCGGGTTTCTATTGAGTTGTTTGTCATTTCTATTAATCCTATTCAAGTTATTCAAATTCGACAGTCGGAATACTTCGAGACGAAACACAGATATAAAAAGAAGAACGAGCTTAATGGCGCTGGTGTTCGGCCTGTTTGTACTGTTCTTGATTCCGCTGTTAATCAGTGCATTTTATGCAAGCAGTGTTGACGTCATTGAAAACCGAATGATGATAGAGTGGCTGGTGTTACTTTGTAGCACGAACTCCGTTGTTAATGGATTCATCTACGGCTGGAAAAGACCGGAATTTCGTAAAGCGTACTTGGCCATTCTTCTCTGTAAAAATGGCAACCGTATTCAGTCAACCGCATCAAACGCCAATGATTCTTCTAATTCTCGGATTCAGAACAAACCGGTTTCTGCAATCAGCATTGAGTTACAGAAAGCAGCGAACGGATCAGACGTGTTCAGTGGCTAGTGTGGATTGTTACGAAGTTGTTTGCCACCATCTAAATCCAATTAGAAAGAATATCGTATAACTTTAGTCGATTATGACAAAATTTAGGACTAAATGACCAAAATTTAGGACTAAATGACCAAAATTTAGGACTGAGTGACCAAATTGTAGGACCAAATGACAAGATACCAAAATACATTAAAGAAAAAGCTCAAACGCCATGAATCGACCAGGACAGAGGACTACGTTCTTCTTCAAAAGACTTTCTTGTCACCCCAGGCTTGAACTCGGCAAAAGATTTTTTGTTTTTGGGGTTTGCAGCATATATTCCCGGAATTATTACCAATTAAAATTAGACAATCCAAATCTATCACAACATTCAAGTAAGCATTGAAAACACATTATGCGACCAACAAGGAAATACAAGTGCACAAGGAACCATGTTTATGAATCATGGGCTAGATAAACTCAGATCACCATCATCATCATCATCATCATCACCATAATCATCATCATCGCCGCCGTCGTCATCATCATCAATCACTACGTTCTGTGACAAACCTTGATTAATGAGGCTCCACCAATTTGATTTTCTGTTCTGCTCCGCACTGGGCTAAGAAAGACGGGCATACGCCATATAGTGTACTATGAGGAGGATTTTTCCCGGACAGCGGCACTACGGTCTACTCTTATATCTAATTCCAATTGTCAAGGGATCTTTTACGTACGTGCCAATGTGTACACGGGACCTCAATTTTTCGTCTCAGCTGTCCTGCATCTCTGGCAAGGTAAAACCACGCCGGGAAATGTGGATGAACTTCCTCAGCTAATACAGGGATCGAACACCAGACCCCCAGGCTAGTGAGCCAGTGTCTTATCCGCTTAGCCACCGTGATCCCACAATTAGATAAAGGACCGACAGATATTGACAAGAGAATATGCTGAAAACATTTCAGTCCAATTGATTCACTCTGAACCGAGATATAAGCGATTCAATTTTAGGCTAGCCCCGATTGACATTACTTCCGTTGTTACGCTAATAAACAAAGTCTCGATTATCCATTTCAAAATTTTTTCATCCACCACTAAACGTATTCAGATCCAATAAATATCATAGGCATCCGGTGACATCGAGCGTCGATTATTATCTTGATTTGTTAATTAATGTCTAATTTTTTTTATAATCAATATTTTTCTTCAGATATGTACCTGAATTTTAAACCATTCTGCCTGTCAGATATAGATACATGTATTTACATTAAGAAACAAACAATGTACAAGTGAAAATATAATTACAGTGATTGAGCTATAGTTGTCCTTGGAACCGTCTGGTGATTTCGAAAAACGACTGAACAGTTTTAAAAATATTGAATGAGTTTTCTATATCGTCAATTCCGTGCAATAAGAATTATATCTTGTATTATTTCGGGCATCTGAATATAAGGAGCAATTGTCCAGTGTCTTCAAATTTACAGGATGGATTGTTAGACATATGACGTAAAAATTTCTGTCCGTCTGTTGCAAGAGAGACGCAGTTTACAATGTATGATTTGGTTTACGCGGGATCCGAACGAAAAAAGTTTATGGTGGTCTAATAATAATTTATATAACATTTCAGGCCTAAAGTGAGACCTGCAATTGACAGATTTAGCTCTTGTATAATGTATGTTTAAGTAAAAAGATAATCTATAAATTACTTAGTGGTTTTCTCAAAAGCGTTTAGTTCAAAATATTAACTGATCGAAAGCCAGAAGAACTAAACATTGATTTGCTTTAGTGATTAATGTTGTGATGTTGCTAAGGAAATGACGTAGGTTAGATGCGGATGTAATTCCAATCTTCATTATGTTTTACGTAACCAAAACAAGAAAGCCATAAAATGATTTTTTTTGTGTCAGTGAAATAAATTATTCATTAAATGTCTCCCCGAGGATATAATAACAGTTAATTAATGATATATAATTCATAAGCGGGGTCTTATATACGTATACAATCAAAATCAGCATTAGGCCCTATCAAGAGAATACTAATTGGGAGGGCCTGATAAGGACAGCTGTTCGAACTTTATTTCCCTCATAGCACACTGTATGGCGTATGCCCACCTTCATAACCCGGAGCAGAACAGTAGGACGTCAAACCTTATGTCGGTGCAATTAAAATGAAATAGTGTTTTATGTCCCACTTTCCAGCACCGACTGGGCTTATGAATCTGGGTCGACGTCATGATACGTCATAATACAGTAGGCTACGTATACGAGGGCAATTTTACGAGGTTGCCAATGTGTTAACGGGACCTCGCTTTTTCGGTCCGTGTACCCTCGCCCAAGCCCTTAGAAAAATCTAAAAATTATGTCTGGATTGAAAATTGTATTTACCACAGGAATTCAAATAAAAGCTGGAATTTCATATTTTCTAAGAAAGTCAAAACATAATTATTTCTATGCCTTTTGCTCAATATGTTGTCAACTCCCTATAATACGGTCATAGGTGTTATTCTCACACTTATAAACTCATCCACACCGGAAATAATATTACAATTACCTCCCTTGTTCAAACGTTTGAATTTGAAGTTGAAAATGATATTTTTGCAATAGTGAATTATAGGGTTATTCTTTATTAAGGTAGGACTGTTTATAGATATCATCTATTTTAAGGCTTTATCTTAATACATTTTAAAAATATAATTTAAAAATATGAAATTGTAACTTTAGAACAAACAAAAAAAAAAAAAAAATAAATAAATAAATAAATAACACTCCAAGTATACCCCCCCCCCCCCAACGCTATCCATTGCTTCAGTTTCATCGATCAATTCTCAATTGTCACAAAGACTTAATTGTTTATTGGGTCGTTCCACGCGACTTAATCATTAATCGCGTGCTTAACCATGAACAAAAAGGGTTCTATACGACTATCAATAATCATATGGATGTTTTTTGTATGTTAATTCATATTTTAGTTTACGAACAATTATAAGAAATAAATGGTTAATGTTGTCCATTGTTTTACCGTTCCTGTTTATGTGTTTAGATCAAATGATTGATGTCATTTCCAAGGTAGATTATCAGAATACAATGAAAGACCTCAACCCACTTCTTCTTTAAAGATCGATATCCACGGGGAAGGACAGAAATGGGGTCAAATCAGGTTCCACTTTAACAATATGGTTGCGGTCTTGCATTTTGTAGCCAACTACATGTCAACGTCAGGCGCCCCACCCCAGGGGCGGATGCAGGAATTTTGGACCCCCCAAACCCCCCATCTGGATCCGCCCCTGCACCCCACTGTAATATGTCGTGGTCTTGCATTATGTAGCCAACCTTCATGTCACTTTCTGATTCTAACCTGGGCTATGAGGGAAATTTTGCCCGGACAGCGGCGTTACGGCCTACTCTTATATCGAATTCCAACTGCCAAGAGATTTTTACGTGCTATGCACGCCAATGTGTACACGAAACCTCGGTTTTTCAGGCCCTCCGTTCTGCATCACTGACAAGAGGAAACCACGCCAGAAAATCGAGATGAACTTTCTCGGCCAATGCAAGGATCGAACACCCGACCCCCGGCTAGCGAGCCAGTGCCTTACCCACTTAATCAAGTGATCCCTTGAGACAAGTGTGCAACAGGGTGGTGCCACAGTTGGATCTATTTCTTAAGGCCACCTCCAGATTTGGTCAAAGGTCACGAGATCTAAACAGGGCTAGTGCTAACCCCAACCCTAACCCTAGTCAACAATCACATGCCCTGACCTTATTTACATCTCAGCGACCTTGGAGAAATTTGTAAATGGCGTGACGATATAGATGTAGCCATGGTGTCACTTTATCTTGCCCAATACCCGACACTTGAGACGGATTGATATCAACACTGTGATAAAAGGTGGCCGTATTGTTTACTTGTCGTGCCGTAACTATGGACGCTAGCCTCAATACATTAATTGTAATTGAAATTTGATATGATAATCCACCCTCGCCCTCTCACCTGATATTTAAGAATAATTTGTAGATATAAATACTCAGATAACAGTCAAGGAATTTTTGATCTCGATCACTGATAAAAATGCGTATTCAGCAATGTTGGCATAATCCTCACAGTGTTTCGTTTCATTAGAGCTAATCCCACTACTCACTGCTGTAAATAAAGCAAATTCTTTGTTCCAAAGTATGACTGGTCAGTAGTCCGTTAAACTAATTGTGTGACAAACGAGGCTATCAACACGCATATAATGTAAACAATACTGTTTTGAGACGAACAACACTTTCACCGTTTTTAATACCCAGAATTACTGTCCAAAGTTTTAGGGAAGACCCAGGCCTGTCATGTTGCTGTACTTGGGATAGATTTGATTGAATGAGAAGAATAGATACACTTCCCCAAAAGCGCAAGTATTAGAAGCTAATCGGACCATTGCTTCAGGAATATGCATTGTTGGTGATCTAGGTTTACATTCTGCACACACAGTGAACTATCTACTTTACTTCGAAAATAGATCTCTGCCTTAAATGGCCGCCATATCCAACAAATAGGATACTGTTTTGTTAAACGATTCCACTCCCGTCAATCTGATTAAAACACAGATTCTATTTCGTTTCGTGTTTTTTAATAGTTCAAAATTTCGATTTACTTATATTTACTAATATAAGCTGTTGTTACGTAACAGGCGTTCTGGTAGATTTGAGGGATTAAGCAATGGAAGGTTCTGATTCGGTCAGTTCTTGGCACAGAACCGTGGGTATAACACTAGAAACAGCAACGGTGATATTTGACGTCGTAGGGTCAAAGACCATACGTATGGTCTCTGTCGCCACGCCAAACTACAACCTGCCTGATCTTGTAGAGGCCAACGAAAGTATAAAAAAGCGAAACGAAGTATCGATCTGTATTTAAACAGATTGTACTTTCTTGAGATTTTCAAACCTGGATGTCAGTGATGTAGGGCGAAGAGCCTGGCAAGGAAAGGCGTCTAGTTGATCGGATGGGACAAAATATCCAGTTCTCGGACAAAATGTATCTCATAGCCTACAGCATGATGTATAACAGTCTTCATTAGCCCCACTGATGCAGATAACTAGGACGTTAAACCTTATTTTATTCGCTCATTCAAAAACTCTTTGAGACCAATTTTGGACACAATAAAAATTGTTCCAATTTCCCACTTGTCCTCATTAGCCCATTTTTAGTAGAATTTTTACTCGAGAAATAAGATGGCTTAATATTTCATTAATAAATATCTTTGGCAAGTCTGTAATACTTAAAGTACTTAAATCAAACTAGCGATTGAGTGGCACATTGTTATATAAAGAAGAGTTATAGAACCATAATAAACTCGTTCTATCTTTCACCAAAATACACATGTCATCGCTAGCCTGCGCAATATTTTCTAGATTAAGATTCGATTTGCTGCTCAACTTCCATTCATGATTAAATCATGAAATGGGTAATCGAGACTATGGTTTTTATCGTATGGACTTTAGTAAAGATGATCGAGGCTAGGCCCAAAATTCAATCGCTAAATTCTCGGTTCAGAGTGAATCAATTTGTCTACAATTTTCAGCAAATACCCTTTACATTATTTAGTTTTTAACGAACTACCAACTCTTTATCTAATCTCCCGTAATGTAACTTTAAATAAAGACAAGTTCAAGGTAAATGTCATGAAAAAGCGTTGCTCTGGGTACTAATAATAGGGTGTCGCATAGGAAAATTTAAAAGATGGCGAACGTGCGTTATTTGGCCCGCGATGCCATAAATACTCATAGTCTGTCCATGGCTGGTTTTGTAGTGGGGGTGGGGTAGATCTGGCCGGAAGCTGAAGCCGTGGTCCCGTGCCGGATAAAGGCTCTGTTGGCCCAAAGGTACCCTTTAATAGATGGCCTCAAAATACGTAAAACAATGAGAAAAATAACTCAAATTACAACACTACTGACGAAACATCCAGTCAATCCGTTGCCGGGCAACACATAGTTTGAAGAGCCTTCAAGGACAAATGTGTAGGTGAAGTACGATGCCATTTATTTACATTAAAATAAAGGGAAGCATCTTTTCATCATCTGATAATTATCGATTTTTTAATTTATTTGCCTAAAGGTTAATCCGGGACTGCTTAGACACACCGCCTGCCTGTATGACTGACTGCATGACTTAGGCCCTTAAAGTTAAACGGATAATAAAATTGTCCTTTTTTTTGGTAACTTTATTTGTTTGTAGCCTTGGTTTTTGGTTGGCCCTAAGGCACGTGCTTTATTAGCCTGAAAGTTAATCCGGGACTGCTGGGACACGCCGCCTGCCTACATGACTTACTTAGACCCTTAAAGTTAAACGGCTTCAACTTAAGTAATGACAAATTTATATCGATTTTTCTGTTCTATCGCCCATTTAAGACTGATTGGTTTCCGAGATAGACGTGTGCAATTGAAATTAGATCAATATCGAGTTATTTCTATGACGATTTCTATGGGTTCAAGAATGATTTAACCTTGTTTCAAATCACGACGTATACTGTGTTTTAACAACCACCATCAGTAACCAGGTAAACAAACGTATGGTCTGCCATCTCCTCGCTCCATTCTTCATTCCACGCGCTTACCTTCTAGATTACCGCCCTTTACCCTAGAAGCTTGCAACGATCAAAATGGCTGATTTAGACATGGAAGCACGAGATCCTAACAACTTAAATGACCATCTCAAAGTAAGCCATATTATATTTTTTAAAAGATTTTTTTTTTCTATCTTTAAAAATGAAAATCTGGGATCGTCATTTGATGGTTTGTGAAACTCTTGCAAACACTGAATGTCTAAACGGGCTATCATCCAAAACTTCAGTTGCGTTAAGTATTTACAAAGCTTACATAATGAAAATCTTATATGTGATATCTACTGCATCGTTTATATGCTGAAAACGTTTAATGAGACATCGTATAGTCGTTCGGATGGGACAACCCCCCCCCCCTGTGGTTCCATGTACACGTTTGTCAGCATGTGGCATTTACTGCAGACCTTTTATATGCTGGTATCTTTTAATGGGACACCGTATAGTCGCCCGGATTGGCGTGCATGTTAGATATTCTTTGACGGTCGGAATTCGATATGAGAGTTGGCCATAGCGCTGTTGTCAGAGCAAAATTCCTTCATAGCACACATAAAGCGTATGCACGTCTTCATTCGTCAAGTCTGAGCAGCACAGTAGGACGCATATATAAAGGTTGGACGCATAAAAGTTGGTCGCTAAACCCCATTTTATTTCATATCATTTTAACCATACGAATTGTTAAATATGCATATTAATCTTAAACGCCATACAATGGCTACTTACTGAAAGTAAATTAGAGAGAGAGAAATGGAGTTTAACGTCCACTCGACACCAGCTAGGTCATTTAATTGGAGTATTGTTTCAGTCTAATTAAAACATGGACACTATTTCGTTTCGTTTTTTATAGTTCAAAATTTTATTTCACCTGTCTTTACTACACAGGGATCTGGAAGAGGGTAAACGTTTTTTTCCGTCCACCGGAGCCTGGTCTTATAACGTCATATGTGGATTGTGGGTTAGGATAAGGGTTAGGCTTGACCCAGGGTTAGGGTTAGGGCTAGCCCTGTCTACATCTCGAGACTGTGACGAAATCTGCAGGCCACAGCCCTTATCCTAACCCTTATCCTAACCCACAATCCACATATGACGTCATAAGACCAGGCTCCGGTGGACGGTAACAAATGCTTACCCTGGAAGAGTTGTTATTTTACCAGATTATTGGTGAAATGAGGAATTAGCCAAGGAAACGGTCTGTGGCCCACCGAAAGTATAAAAAAAAAACGAAACGAAACATAGATCTGTATTGTAATCCATGCAAATATTGTTACTACATGGTGATAAATAAAAAATGAGAATTTAAAACCAATCTCATCGTTCGTCATATTCACGAACGATCGATAAAATCTCAGGTTCCGCGCGTATTAATTTAGTATCCAGTTTCACTACACGATTACAAGATAACTGTCCAAAAATAGAACCCAATGTAATAGACAGCTAAAAATAAAAAGACAATATTCTGTGAATCGGTTCAAAAAAAGTGAAATGAGGTTTTTGCAGGGGTGGGGTGGTGGTGGTGGTGGGGGTTGGGGTTAGCACGTACGTGTTGTATCATAAAGCCTGTCATTGAGTCAACTGGCGTGGTTTCGAATCCCAGGTTGTACGTGACAAGGATTGGGGTCGCCTGTCCAACCTCGCGCGGTTTCTCCGGGTCCCGAAATGACCTAGTTTTTGTCGAGTGGACGTTAAACCCCATCTCTCTCTCGCACGTTTTGCAGCAACCGGTCTAGCATACGCTATGTAGTCAAGTTAGCAGCGACCGGTGGTTGTTTTACGTGCACGCAGGCGACTACACTGGTGGGTTTACATACTTTTAGTTACAGCAGACTTTAACTTGAATATCGCAGCGTATAAGATTTTGAGTTGCAGGATTTAACGCTATATTCTGCACCGATTGGTTGTAATGAAGAAGACAGTGTGCTACCAGGGACTTTTTAAACGATACAAAACGTTAAAATGAGAACAGTATCACTTTAAAATATACAAACAGGGATATTAAAGCGGAATATTTAATCAAGAATACTGAAATGTCATTAACTGACAGCGACGATCTATTCATATCAAATGAATAAACCATATTCTGAAGAAATGAAATCAATGGGGTTTGCCATGAGGGTAATTTTGCCCGGATAGCTGCGCTACTCGTATATCAAATTCCAACCGCAAAGGATCTTTTACGTGCACTCGAATAAGTACGCGGGACTTGCCTTTTCGAGCCATCCGAATGACTAGGCAACTGCCCCTGTCAAGCTCTCTATCCTGCACCACTGACAAAGGGAACCGCGCCGGAAAATCACGATGAACTTTCTCGACCAACACCGGTAACGAACCCACAACCTTCTGGCCAGCGAGTCGGCGTCTTACACACTTAATCAGAGTGGCTTCTATATTCTTAAGATATATAACACTTTATTTACCACGGAATAATCCGGCGTGGTTTCCCCTTTGTTAGTGGTGCAGGACGGAGGATCGTCTTACAGTCATTCGGATGGGATGGAAAATCGAGAACCCGTGCACACGTTGACATACACGATAAAGATCCCCTTGCAGTTGGAATTCAAGACTAGAGTAGACCATAGCTGTTTAAATTATCATAGTAAAACTATTGTAAGAATATTGGAATTGAATTATAGCACACTGTATGGCGTATGCCCGTCACCATTAGCCCAGTCGGAACAGAACAACAGGACGTTAAACCCAATTTCAATTCATTTTTTGTTTACCGACTTCTGTTTTTATATTTTCTAGGTAAACTTTGATGATGTTTTGGGTGAGCCAGAAGGGGCCCACAGCGCAGATTGTGTTTGGAGAAACTCGTACCTCTGCTTCAACGGTGGAAAGAACTGCTGCTATATGTTCCTTACGTTCATCTGTGGCCTCCCTCTTGCTCTGTGCTGGGGTTGTGAGTTCGCCATGATTACGTTCCAACATGTCTGGCAGATCACACCATGCATGAGAATATTCATGATAAACTGTGGATGTGCTCAGAAATTCTTTGGTACCTGTGTAAATTGCTGTCTAGCTCCGATCTGTGAGGCGGTCGGAATGTGTTTCAGCCAAGTTACAGTGACTAACAAATAATGGCGATGTGATCATAGGGAGGGCATTGTAATAGCGATGGGATTGAAGGGATGGTATTGTAATAGCGGTGTAATTGAAAGGATACGACCGTTCTGTGAACCAGTTATGAAAGATGCATTATGTAAGATTTAGATAAATTCGCTTTAAAAGTTCCAAAATAGGTAATTCAAAATGAATATATTGCAAATTTTATTCAAATTACATTATTCTGGGCGAAGTTATCATTGTTTGAAACTTAAACAAGATGCGACATAGATTGCTTGACATCGTAGCAATGGAACTTGTTAATCGAGACTAAGCCTCGATTCGCCATTTTTAATTATATAACAATTGAAGCAAAAATGGGGGGTTGGATGGCCGAATGGTTAGCTCGTGCGTGCTGTATCAAAAAGCCTGTCATTGAGTTAACAAACGTGGTTTCGAAACAACGGTTGTACGTGACAAGGCAGAGGGTCGCCCGTATCCGTGTCCCCCGGTTTCCCCCCACTGTTAAAGATCTCTAAGTACATTAAATTATTGAAATAATATTAATCAAAACATGTGTTAGTCTCGAAATGATCTGGTTTGTGTCGAGCGGACGTTAAACCCAATTTCCCCCCTCTCTCTCTTTGAAGCCAAACTAAAAACCTATAAAAGGTAGATTAAGTTCTTACATAATGCATCTTTAAAACCCCAACATGACCAGACGACGATCATTTTTTATACAGGGATGGGAATCTGAGAATAGTTTTTCAAGGTACCCTCCCTCGCCCACCTAGCTTAGTGCCAGCCATACTCACCGGAGGGGATCTATTACCCATATTGAAGTATATATTTTACTCGTAACGCCTTCAAAACCATACTCGATCGAAAGTTCTCTAAGATAAATAAACCCTTTTCGTCCCGCAATAATTCAATTCCAACATTCTTACAATAGTTTTACTATTGCATAATTTAAACAGATACCTGTTGATTAGTTTAAAGGGACTATCCTTTACGTATGGAATTTAAGTGCCAAAATATAGAGGAATGGTGTATTAACATTGTCTTAAAATTCCAGCTCAAAATATTGAGGATGTTAACACACAATGCTTAAAACAGTTTTATTCTTCAAAATATTATCTTTGATCGTAATAACAGCGAAACAGAACATATTGTTATATATGTGTTGTCTGGTATGTTGGGGTTTATTTTGTTATATAAATATATATATATATTTACAATTGAAACTATTTTTATAATATAATAACGAGTATATCTATTAAGAATACCATTTTCATAGAGCTGTTTCACACTGAGTTAAAATACAAAATTTAGTATAGTTCATCGAAGTACTCATGTTTCATCTGTGTGACATTGTCTAGACCAGGAACTGTCCGTCTTCATTAGCTTAGTAAGAGCAATACAATTGGACGTTAAACTCCACTTCATTACACCGGGAACTGACGTCATTTATCTTCTTGTTCTTCTACAGGGGCGGATCCAGAGTAATTTCATACTAGTACTGTAAATTACGATTTCCAACCTAAACATTTTTTGTTCTCCTTCCCGCGAGAATATATGACGACTTCAGAAAAATGAAGAGTGTTTTAAACACAAATGAACAAAGTCAGGGTTGATGACGAATGTTTAAGACCCCCATGTGTATAACAAAACCCAAGGGTCCAGACTCCCACGCTTACATGTAAATCAGGTACTGTACTGACCCCTAAGCGTTCTACATGTTATAGTTCTTGGGGGCGACGCTGTTCGAACAAACCCCAAGTCTCTGCCACATCGAGTGTTGATATGTCTAGACAATTCTAAGATGGTGGCTGGTTCCTGGTCCATATAGGGTCTTGTCTAAATATTAAGGCCAACATTTTGTTTTTGAATTAATTTGTTTTCCATAATACTTTGAAGTCGGAATTTTTAAATAGGTGTTTCCGAAGAACATATATTCAATCTGGTGTGGCCTTAGACAAGTCTGTTTTGAAACAAAAAAAAAAACAAAACAAAATTGTTGAACTTACGAAATTATATTCAGGGATAGACTATAACTCATATGAATATGATATTACATTTACCGGATAATTTTAAGTCAATGTCTTTGTTTTTTATTTATTTTTTTCATAGCCTGATTAAAGTACAGATCTATATTTCGTTTCGCTTTTTAGAATTTCGATGGCCTACACTACATGAAGATCTGTTAGGATGTACTCGAAGGTGGTGTCAGGGGTCGTACGAGCGACTTTTGACCCTATGACGTCCATACATTGATTAATCAATCATTGTTGGCGTTTCTTGTGGTTTACCCACATTTCCGTGCATGGCATGCCAAGAAGTCGCCGTAACAAACCGTTTCATTGGCTCATACCTCACTTCACAAAACGCCGGTAATATAACAACTCTTCCAGATCCTAGTGTTGTAAAGACAAGTAAACGAAATTTTAGACTATAACAAACGAAACGAAATAGGGTTTGTGTTTTAATCAGATGTTTGTTTTAAGTAAATGTCTTTATTTTTATTTTATTGTTGTTTTATTTTTCATATATGAATATGTTAAGTGTGTTGTTTTGCTTTATTTAATAAATAAAAATGATTTTAAAAACGCTTGTTAGTTACAAAATATTGGTGGTCATTGTGCGCGTTAAATCATTGCGTCTATCATTGAGTCAAAAGGCGTGGTTCCCGCACTTGTACGTGACAATATGTAGGGTCGCCCATGCGCCAACCTCGTGGGTCTTCTGGCTTCACCCACTGCTAAGAAAACACTACGGACAAGAACATTATTCGATATAAAATTAAGCCGTAGTGCCACTGTCCGGGCAAAATTTCCCTCATAGCACACTGTGTGGTGTATGCCCGTCTTCTAGTCCAGTTCGGAGTGGAACAGTAGGACGTTAAACTCCTATGTCTATTCTTGTCTAATAACCTTGTGTATAGGGTTACATATCAACTAATTGAACCGGTGTTTTGTAGAGAATGTTAATAGGAGTTCGGATATATTTACAATATAATCGATGATATTATTCGATTTCTTAGGAAATATTTGTTAATAATGGCCACATGTAAACAGAAAATATTGATAATGTAATTGAACAATATGGCATATAAAGAACACAACCATCGATCCAAAACGTTATCAAATTTATAATTTTACAGTGACAAAGGCGCCACTGTGACGCAGTGAGTAAAACGGTGGTTTACCGATCAAAAGGTCCCAGGTTCGATCCCAGTGTTGGCCGAGCAAATTCATTGGGTTCCTATAGATTTAGTCGTTTGGAGAGAGAGAAATGGGATTTAACGTCCACTCGACACAAACAAGGTCATTTTGGGACCAACATACGGTTCCATTTTATTTCAATAATTCGCCTGCGCTTCGACTCTAGCTGGCCGGTCACCTCTGACTTGCGGCTGTGGCTTCGATCCCTGGTGTGAGCGTATGTGGCATGGAGATAGGGGCGCCTTCTCAACCTCGTGGGTTTCCTCCGGGCACTCTGGTTTCCTCCCACTGCCAAAGACCCCTACGCACAAGCGCATTATTGAAATAAAATTGAAACCTTATGTTAGTCCCAAAATGATCTAGATTGTGTCGAGTGGAAATTAAACCCCATTTCTCTCTCTCTCTCTCTCTCTCTCTCTCTCTCTCTCTCCCTCAAACTCTCCCTACTGTTCTGCTCCGACTGGGCTATTGAAGACGAGTGAATGTCATCCATTATGGTATGCTGCCCATGCAGTCGTTCTAACAGAAGTTAGAAATTAGACGATAGCACGTTAGAATCTCGAATCTTATATCGCCATAGTTCTACGGCCTAATCTTATATCGAATTTCTAACCGATATACGATAGGAAAGGAAATCAAGTCCTGTGAATACGTTGGCGTACACGTAAATCAAGTCCTGTAAATACGTTGGCGTACACGTAAAATGCACTTGACGGTTTGAATTTGATGAAGAGTAAGATGAAACGCTGGATCCAGGCAGGGTGTCCCTGATTTAAGCTCAGCCATAATTCCCACTACCCCCCACCCCCCTTATTCCAGCATTGGCTGAGTTATATCCCATTATTGAAAAATTAGTTCGTGAAAGAGAATGAGAATAAAAGTTTGAATTATAATCGAATATAATGTCTGGGTCACATTTATGTCAAATAAATTCAATCTCTAGTATATACACGTGCCATGGCAATATACATAATATACATAGTGATATACATAATACATGACCTATAATAGAGGTACAAGAGTGCAGAATCGAAACCACGCCACTTGACTCAATAACAGACCTTCTCATCCAACTCACACGCGTTAACCATTCGACCACGTTGCCATATTCCACATATCCCCCTCAAACAATGGGACATGCACGTAAAAGATCCCTTGGCAGTTGGAACTCGATATAAGTGCCGTTGTCCGGACACACACTGTATAGCGTATGCCCATATTCATTAGCCCAGTCGGAGCAGAACAGTAGGACGTTAAACCCTATTTCATTTTACATTAGCCCAGTCGGAGCAGAATAGTAGGACGTTAAACCTCATTACATTTAGTCATGTCAGTGGATATTATATGTCACCGTCTTCATTAGCCTAGTCGGAGGGGGTCACGGTGGCTAAGTGGATAAGGCGCTGGTTCGCTAGCCTGGAGGTCGGGTGTTCGATCCCTGCATTGGCCGAGAAAGTTCATCTCGATTTTCCGGCGTGATTTCCTCTTGTCAGTGATGCAGAAGGAGGGCCTGACAAGGACAGCTGCCGGATGGGACGAAAAAGCGAGGTCCCGTGTACACATTGGAGTGCACGTAAAAGATCCCTTGGCAATTGGAATTCGATATAAGAGTAGGCCGTAGCGCCGCTGCCCGGACAAAATTTCCCTCATAGCACACTGTATGGCGTATGCCCGTCTTCCATTAGCCCAGGTTATGTGCAAAAGAGTGGGACGTTAAACTCCATTTCATTTCATTTCAGCCTAGTCGGAGCAGAACAGTAGGACGTTAATCCCACTCTTATTTCCTTTCATTTTATTTCTGTCAACCCACTAGATCTATATATAGACTAATTATTGATATGTTTAGACGTTTATTGTTGTATTCACATTTAACTATCGTAAACAGATAGAATTAAGCAAACATGAGTTTCATCAATATTGCTAAGTTATAAACTAAACACAACAAAACTCAAGGTATGGATTCTACCCACGGCTTTCTTAAAGGGACAATAACATTCTTGCTGGCTTGGCAGCTCCAAAAAATAAATAATAGCCTTATTCTAAGTACTAGATGTTTAAGTTTCCTACCTGTTGTGTAAATTATCCATTACGACCTATTTTACTTGTCCAGAGGGTTCGAAAATATTTTAAATCAAAGTCACATTTGAAAAGGTTTACGTTAGACTTTTGAAATCAATAAGTTGAATTTTTCCTATTTTTTAAATTAGGTGTGTTAAGATGAAATTTATATCATCAATTAATTGGAATATTGTAAAATAATACAATTTGTTGACCAGAATGAAGATTGGGACATATTATTCAGTTACAACAAGAGTGTTACTGGGGCTTTAAAAATACATTATGGGAGATTTATTTTGCAACTGTTGTTACTGATATAGTATAGATATTTATGTTCTTCAAAATAATTGTTTTAAATTTAAAGTAGCTTAGTCTCTAACTCAATATCATCGAAAGTCTTCGACGTTGAAAACACAAATTATTTGTCAATTTAAATCAACAAAGATGGGCTTCTGATATCCAATATTTAAGACGAAATAATTTTTTTACCATTGGTACACGAATCGTGTATCATACAGCGTTTCAGACTCATTTTCAGCTAGGGACCCAAAGAACAAGGCTAGGTATGCTCCACATTACATCTCAAACGGTGAGCATGCGCAATAAATACTATTTAGACTGGAATAACCAGACGCTATATATACTGTGATTCAATTGACACTTCTGGTGTATTTCGCCAAACATAACTGATTTGATATTAGAGTAAAAACGATTGAATGTAAATCAGTTTATATACATTCCTATTAAATTATTATATATGGCTTGCGACCCATTTGTGTCATTTTCTAGGCCCCAAATATTAGCGGTTTAGCTACTTTATTATGGTAATAAAAAAAAATCTCTCTTATCTTTATTGTTATCTTACATCCGGATCAGAGTTCAATATGTCATATTATTTTACATAATATAGTCTACGTGTATCACCTATGGTACACAAGTTATCAAACTTTACATATTGTGATGTTTAAATGGTTTTACGACTATCTCTTGTTCAAAGGGTTAATCTTTTAAATTCATCTATAATCACGTCCACTCAACGCAAACCAGGTCATTTCGGGACTAACATATGGTTTAATTTTATTTGAATAATTCGCTTGCGCGTAGGAGTCTTTTAGCAGTGGGAGGAAACCGGAGTGCCCGGAGGAAGCCCACGAGGTTGAGAAGGCCACATACGCTCACACCAGGGCTCGAAACCACAGCCGCAAGCCAGAGGTGACCGGCCAGCTAGAGGTCGAAGTGCGGCACTCTAGTCCACTAGGCCATCCCAACCCCCCTTGACAACATGGAGCATAATATATTGCTTATCTATTTCACCGTAGCAATGATAGCTAGAGAGAGAGAGAGAGAGAGAGAGAGAGAGAGATGGGGTTTAACGTCCACTCGACACAAACTAGGTTATTTCGGGACTAATATATGGTTTAATTTATTTCAATAATTCGCTTGCACGTAGGGGTCTTTAGCAGTACAACCGGG
Source organism: Patella depressa (assembly GCA_948474765.1). Classification (NCBI taxonomy): domain Eukaryota; kingdom Metazoa; phylum Mollusca; class Gastropoda; family Patellidae; genus Patella; species Patella depressa. The sequence continues at coordinate 9,678,091 of OX419721.1, forward strand.
GGTTCGAAACAACACCGATTAACTCAATGACAGGCTTTATGATACAGCGAGCACGTGCTAACCATTTTGAGTCTTCTTCTGAGAGAGAAAGAGAGAGAGAGAGAGAGAGAGAGAGAGAGAGAGAGAGAGAGAGGGAGGGAGAGGGGAGGGGTGTGCAAAGTCAACTCGACACAAACTAGGTCATTTCGGGACAAACATCTGGTTTTATTTTATTTCAACAATTCGCTAGCGCGTAGGTGGATTTGGCAGTGGGAGGAAATGGCAATATTTGTTGATGTTTTGGCGAGAATTGAAGAGACAGGTTTGAATAGACTTTTTGTCGGGTTTTGGTGAAAAATTATCATTTTGAGGCGGAATGATACAAGAATTAATAGGTTTGTCAGGTTGAAGCGTGGGTAGAAAATTGTACATTTATTTGTCTCTACTTCCAGTTGGTGTATCTCAAGTTTTCATGATGAATCTCGAACGTGCTTTTGGGCAAGAGGTTGCCACATATTGTTCCATCTGTGGTAGATACCTGATAACTGATTGAACATCGACATAGTTATTCCCCAGACTTCGCGCCAACATTGACGCGCCCCACACCTCCGACCCCTCTGCTCAAATTCTTGAACACGCCCTTTTTAACACTGTTATTTCACCTGTTTGAAGGTAGCGCTCAGTGGCAGATCCAGTAATTTTTGAAGGAGGGGGTTTGTCAGGTTCCTGTTAAGGAAATCTGCCATCATCGTCTCTACATTACCTAGACATGCATACAAATTGAGCTTTTTAAAGAGAGAAATTGTATTATGATATAGGATGACATTGTGATTTAAGGCATTATTTTTTGTTGGGGGGTTGGGATGGCCTAGAGGTCTAGAGTGCCGCGCTTCGACCTCTAGCTGGCCAGTCACCTCTGGCTTGCGGCAGTGGTTTCAATCCCAGGTGTGGGCGTATGTGGCATGGACATAGGGGCGCCTTCTCAAATCTGCCATCATCGTCTCTACATTTCCTAGGCATGCATACAAATTGAGCTTTTTAAAGAGAGAAATTGTATTATGATATAGGATGACACTGTGATTTAAGGCATTATTTTTTGTTGGGGGGTTGGGATGGCCTAGAGGTCTAGAGTGCCGCGCTTCGACCTCTAGCTGACCGGTCACCTCTGGCTTGCGGCTGTGGTTTCAATCCCTGGTGTGGGCGTATGTGGCATGGACATAGGGGCGCCTTCTCAACCTCATGGGTTTCCTCCGGGCACTCCGGTTTCCCCCCACTGCTAAAGACCCCTAAGCGCAAGCGAATTATTGAAATGAAATTTAAAAAAAAACAACATATGTTAGTCCCGAAATGACCTAGTTTGTGTTGAGTGGACGTTAAACCCCATTTCTCTCTCTCTCTATTTTTTGATACGTAGCTGAAAAGGGTTGGGTTTGGACACATACCCCTTCGGAGCCGCCCCTAGCGCTGCCATGTTGATTATCTGTGATAACGACAGAGAAGTCGGAGATAACATCTACTGTTAGCCATTTAAACACATTTGTTATTATTCCCTAGCAACAGATAAATTATCGAGTGCAATGGGGTGTTGGTATTATTTCAACAGGTCATGGCCGAGTAAACATCAAGAGCTCTTTTCATGAAGCATCTCATATTGTAGATATAAACATTGTTGAAATATTATTAAATCAATCAAATAGCAAGCCTTTTAAGGCTAGAAGACAGAGAGAGAGAGAGAGAGAGAGAGAGAGAGAGAGAGAGAGGGGGCGTACGGGCTTGATGACTGTTAAGGCCAAGGGGATGGGGAGTACCGGAAATTTCAGGTTACAAATGGGGTCAGCTTACCGCACCTGAGATAATTTGGAAAATACACAAATATGGTCTAATATAGTCTAATTAAAAATGTTTTAACCACTAGTCAACTCAGTACAAATTCGTGGTATTCGATTAAAAGAAAAGTAAAATTAGTGTTTTATTAGATTTCGGGCACTTTATTTTACCAACTAGATGAAATAATAATTTATTTTTTCACTGTACCCGTCTTCCCCAAAAGGTCAGATTGCTCGAAAGTTAGGTGATATATTATTGACCTCGACGTGCAACTGGAGATAAGAAAATCCATGATACTGACTAAGAGAGAGAGAAAGGGAGAAAGAGAGAGAGAGAGAGAGGATATATATATATATAGAGAGAGAGAGAGGGGAGGGAGAGAGAGATAGAGAGAGAAAGTAAAGTCAACTCGACACAAACTAGGTAATTTCGGGAAAACAGATGGTTTTATTCTATTTCAATAATTCGCTTGCGCGTAGGTGGATTTGGCAGTGGGAGGAAATGGCAATCTTTGTTGATGTTTTTGCGAGAATTGAAGAGACAGGTTTGAATAGACTTTATGTAGGGGTTTTGGTGAGAGAGAGAGAGAGAGAGAGAGAGAGAGAGAGCATTATATTTTGGTGTAGAGTGGTTTGAAGGGTGGGGCTGGGTGTTTATTCTGCTAGGTCCAGTGTACACATCGGGGTGTACATAAATAAACCATTGACAGTTTGAATTCGAAATAAGAGTAGGCCGTAGCACCGCTGTCCGTTCATTTCTGGTGTTTAACGTCAACTTCCTTCGAGGGTGATATCGTAGACAAGCCGCTGTCCGGGTCAATTTCCCTTTTAGCATGGTGCATCTCCGAGTTCATTAGTCACGCAGGACGTTAAATTCCAGTTCATTCTGTCGCCTTTAGACGTTAGGTGAAACCGAAGAACCCTGCGAAAATCCACGGTGTCAAGCAGACGACCTTTCTGATTGGTCACGTACGTATAACCGTATAGCTCAGCACCCCTTAAAGCTGAACCCCGATTACAATTGTTTGGGATAAGCCAGTTTTTCTCTAAATTTTTAGAGCAAAAGTAGTCGACTTACTTCATCTAATTAGTAAAATAATAAGTACCTGATCAGTCATGATAATTGTGTTGCTGAACAAACGTCAATCAGTTGAACGTGTATTTGATAGTTGAATAGCTAGCCGGATGTGGACATTATGCTTGACAAGGCATGTACTGGATGGGAGTTGTTCGTTCTGGAGTCTAACATCCGCTTCCACCAGGGGTGATGTCGTAGACAATGTGTGTTTTCTACGATATCACCTCTGGGTTGTGGCCTGTCTTTGTTTTTGTACGCCGTAAACAATCGCCATGCTTGCTCTACAAATTGAAAACATGTATTGCGATTGTTTAGGTGTATTATTTCTCTAGTTTTGTAATCGGAGTCCAGCTTTAAAATATAAACACGCCACAATATTGATTGAATATTAAAAACCAATGGTACTCAACCGTTGTTTAATCTTACGTTAGATACCGAATCAACAATACGCCATTCATTCAATCAATAAGCAAGATCTAGTTTCAGAGAGAGAGAGAAAATGGGGTTTAACGTCCACTCGACACAAACTATGTCATTTCGGGACTAACATATGGTTTAATTTCATTTCAATAATTCGCTTGCGCGCAGGGGTCTTTAGCAGTGGGAAGAAACCGGAGTACCCGGAGGAAACCCACGAGATTGGACAGGCGACCCTACTCCTTGCCACGTATAACCGGGAATTATCTAGTTTCAACAAGATGGGGAAAACAGCCTGGTTAACAACACAGTCTTCTCGAGGGTGCATCTCTGCACATCTCACGGGGACAGGGCCCGGGAGTTAGAACACGGATCGTGGGTCCAATGGGACGGGGCGGCGAGGGTTAGAACATTCAAAACGTCGGAAATAGCACGGATCAGGGTGCCACCGGGAAGGGGTGGCGAGAGTTAGAGCGCTCAAAACGTAGGAAATCGCACGGATCATGGCGACATTGAGAAGGGGCGATAGTTAGAGTACTCAAAACGTCGGAAATAGCACAGATCATGGCGCGAACGGGAAGGAGCGGGGGTTATGGCACTCAAAACGTCGGGAGTAGCACGGATGAAGCGCCACTGGGAAGGGTTATGGCACTCAAAACGTCAGAAATAGTACGGACGAGGCGCCACTGGGAAGGGGGAAAGGTTAGATCGCTTAAAACGCCCGTAAATCACGGATCAGGGCGCCACCGGGAAGAGACAAAGATTAGAGTACCCAAAAAGTCGAAGATAGCACGGATCCACGCGTGACCTGGACTGAGCAAGGATTGGAACATTCAAAGTCTCGGGTATACCTCGGATCCACCCGCCGCTGCGAAGGGGGTGGGGAGTAGAACATTCAAAACGCTCCACCCGGAAGGGGCGAGGGATAATGATATTCTCTATACCCTTTATTTCGGCTTTACCGCCACAATCAAAAACCCAAGATACAAATGACACATATGCTGCACATTAGGCGAAACTGTGCTTTGTGAATGACTTCCCTTCTTTGCAAGAGTTATTTGGAAAAATGTCTGTAAAACGACATGTTTTTCTTTGTGTAAATAAGCATAATGCGATTTATGAATAGCACCACACCCAACCGTATTGTCCAATTTGTTGTAGGTGCAACAGATTTAAACAGCAGTTCAGTCATGGGCGTATTAGACGGGGGGGGGGGATGTCACTGGAGCGGAGCATTCAAAGAAATATATTTGCCAGCTAAATAAACCCCATCCTGTATACACTAGGCCAGATTCGGGCAAATTTAGAGTGCAATATTTCTTGTAAGATCAGATTTTAATACCGGCAAATATTGTAGAGTCAACTGCCGCCTGGGGCCCCACAAGAAGAACAGCCCCCATACACCTATGGTCTTAATATGACACACCCTTTTATCCTAAAGTAATGTCAAGTTTAAACATTATCATATCAATCAAACTAAACAAGTACCTTGGTTACGCTCCAGGTGGGTTGGTTAGCGTGGCCTTTTGAACATGGAGTCAAGAGTAGTGGTTTACACCCCAAGATTGGTCACCTGACTAATTTCTTGGCTGTTCATCAGTTCTTTCCTACTTGTAAGTGTTATGCGCATCAAAATATTTACGCCATACTTAGCCTGAAATTGCCTATATATAATTGAACCTCTGAAATAAATATTGCTGAACCTCTCTGATGTACATATAATCGAACCTCTCTGATTTGAATGTAGATGAACCTCCCTGATTTGAATATAGATGAACCTCCCTGAAATAAATATTGCTGAACCCCTCTGATTTAAATATGATCGAACCTCTCTGCATGGTTTAAATATTGCTGACATTCTCTGATATAAATATAGCCGAGTGTCTGAATTGAATATAGCTGAAACTAGTTGCTTTAAATATTGTTGGACCCCGCTGATTTTAATAATTATTGCTGAAATTTCCCGATTTTAATATTGCAGCGTGTCGCTCATTGAAATATTGCTGAAAATTATTTCTTTAAATATTACCGAATCTCTCTGATTTAAATATAACTGAATCTCTAATTTAAATATAGCCGGACCACTCTAATTTAAATATAGCTGAACCCCTCTGCTTTAAAAATTGCTGAACCCCTCTGCTTTAAATATTGCTGAACCTCACTAATTTAAATATTGCTGAACCCTTTGTTTTAAATATGGCCGAACCTTTCTGTTTTAATTAAATATTTCTGGGCCTCTCTAATTTAAATATTGCTGAACCTCTCTGATCCAATTAAATATTGCTGACACTAACTGATTTAAATATTACCGAACCTCTCTGGAATAAATATTGCTGAACCTCTCTGATTTAAATATTTTCTGAATCTTACCGATTTAAACATTACTGAATTTAATCGATTTAATTGTTTTGTGAGCATCATGTTTGCATATTATTGAATTTTGTCGGTCTAATAATTGTTAGGGATATCCCTGGTACACGTGTTGACTTATTACCCTTACAGTCATTGATTTGTTTTGTTCGACCACCTTAGATAATATTACTGTATGTCTATCCTTACTCTTATACGTGTTTTATTGTTTATTATTGATTTTCGTGATTGAATAAAGTTCAGGCGACCTATATATAATTGATGATAAAAAAGAGGGTAGAAGTTTTAACAAGGATACGAATCGATTTTATCGCACGACTTCGCCGTTACTAAGCGTCGATGAACAAATACACAAAAACAGAGAGGAAAAATAAAATCTATTTTTTGACCATTGCGTACTGTTAGATTACAAGCCTCTAGAAAATAGGTTGCTGCTTTTGTAGTAAATATATACCACGTGTACTTTCTTGACCAATGATAAAGTGCTATTTGCGAGAAGTCGTCTGAACAAGGGGTGCTGTTTAATTTATTGGCATGGCTGCAAAGATAAACGCCGGTACAACACGACTGTTACTATGCTACGTGATCCGATATTAATTTAAGCAGACGTCGTTTTATTGAGGACGGAATATCCATCGTCAGTTCGAGCAAGAAACTTCACACGATCTCAGCCCCTTAAAAACATCTAAAAAAAAATTCAAGATGTCTTCAGAAGAAATAAATATGATCGAAAGAGATCCAAACAATTTAAACGACCATGTTAAGGTAAGTGAAGCAATAATAAATCTTTTTTTAAATTACTTTTCAATATTAAATTTCATGGATCGTATTCCCTTGGGTTGATCAATTATTTATTCAGTTTCTCAAAGAGACTTCTCTGATATACCCGAAGCTACTGGATCCGAGTCCACAAAGCATTCTCAGAATTCAGTTACGAATTTAATCATGTTTCAATCTCCTTTTATAAGATACACAAAACTTTGCAAATTCTTTCGTATTGATATATTTGATACATTTAAAGAACAAAAGTTTTATAAAAGGCTATATTTTGTTTTGGGACGTTTGCAAGCGAAATAAGCTCCTGTTATCAAATAGGATTTATAAATCGCCATCTGAAAAATATAATTCGAGACAATCCCGGCATTTTGTAGAGACGACTGCCTCTTTCTGTGTATTCTCTAGCAAAAATAACCAACTGTGTCTTCAAGAAATTGGCCGAATCTAATGACGCAAACATTTATATGTATAGAAATTAAACACATTGTGTGCAAGCAAAGTTATACATGTTTTAATTCCAAGCACCAATTTCATTAGTCAGGTTAATGCAGAAGCATTAAACACCATCTCTCTCTCTCTGTCTCTCTCTCCCTTCCTCTCTCTTTCTCTCACTCTGTCCTCCTACCTCCCCCTCCCCCTCTCTCTCTCTCCCAAGGTTGGTTTTACAACAAGCTAGTTAAATAAAAAATAATAAAGAAGTATTGGTTGTTTGTTTAAGATAGTAATATATCACCTAAATTTAATGTTGACCCCCTTTTAATTTGTATTGTGTATTCGTATAACATATTAAGCCTCGAATGCACACACGGTCCATTTTCCTGTGTGGTTCTCCCTTGTCAGTGATGCAGGACGGAGGGCCTGACAAAGATAGCTGTCTAGTCGTTCGGATGGAGCAAAAAGCATTGGACCCGTGTACACATTGGCGTGCACGTAAAAGATCCCTTGACCGTATATTAGTCTCAAACGGATTAAAGTATCGTGCTGATGCCATTGCATTCAGTTTATCGTTGCGAGGAAAGGAAGGATTAATTTTTTGAAATGTTTATTAATACATGTCGATATTCCCATGACAATAAATGATAATCGACTCTAGAATAATAGTTACATAGTTGAAACATTCTGCTGTAATCATCGATTCAAGTCGGTTTGTATTATGTTTTAAATGTTAACCGGGGGCCAAATAATGTTAAACATACATTATGCAAGAAGTAAATCTGTCAATTGCACGTCTGAAATGTTATATAAACTATTAAGTAGCCTGTGATGTTTACTGGTTTAGAACCCGATCTGCTGCTGCTGATTAAATCAAAACATGAACAATCAAGACTATTTTTTTTTAATCGTCTACCGACTTTAGTTATGATATTCGAGGTTAAGCCCAAAATCCAATCGCTAAATTCTCTGTTCAGAGTGGATCAATTTGACTGAAATTTTATTGTTTGACAACTTCCCTTTACAGTATTTACTTGTTTTGTAAGTATTATACTGAGAACTATCAACTCCTTTTTTTATTTCCAATAATATATCATTAACTAATAAGTTATCACCTTTCAATATTAACAGCATGTCAAAGCAAATAAGATTAGAAGCATAAAAATCACCTTCAAACATCAACTGGACTAATGGAGAAGCGCATGCATGTGTACGCTCTCTATCAACATACTACTGTCAAAGTTTATTTTACGTATATGTCAGCTTGTACACGAGGCCTAAGTTTTTCGCCCTACCCGAACGACTAGACACTGTTTTTGTCAGATCCTCCGTTCTTCACCTCTAGGTTAGAAAGCCAACGTCTTACTTGCTATCCAACTATCAAAAATGAAAACTGCCATTTTTAAAATTAAAATACACTTTATATTAAGTCTGTAGGGACTCATACTCCGCGCAGTGTTGCGTCTGATTAGAGGTAATCCAACTACACACTGCTATTATGAGTGGATATTGTTGTGTTAAATTTTGATTGATCAGTAGTCCGTCTACCAACCAATCACGAGCTGCCAATACTGGACCAAATATGTTTACATAACGTATACGTCATGACTCACGATTTTATTATGCCTAATTAACCCGTGCATAGCAGAATACTGCAGTAAAACTAATTGCGTGACAAACGAGGCTATCAAGTCGAATGAAATACTGTTTGGAACGAACATACTTTCACCGTTTTAATACCTTAAATCACTGTCCAAAGTTTTAGGGAAGACCCAGATGAAACGAAGGACTGTCATGTTGCTGTACTTAAGTGATAGCTTTCATTGAACGGAAAGAATAGACACACTCCCGCATAAGTTCAAGAAACAGGCGCTATTCCAGCAATGGTCAGAGAGGGATTTCTCGGGCCATTGCTTCAGGAATATGGTAGGGACTGCACCAAACATAATTTACGCAACAACAAATATATGGACGAGACACAATACGCAGAAATCACAAACATACGAAAAACTCAAATAAAGTGAATTTGCTTGTTTTGCTTTCCTTAGTATTAAACTAAATATATGCAGACAATTTTTTTACAAACACGCACTGTTGCCTCTCACTTGTGCGCATGTGTGCACAGACGTATGTTTCGTACACAAGGGGAATTACATTTTATGAAATATTAAGCATACTTGACCATGACAGTTTTATTAGACGTAACAGATAAGCTGTATTAATATTTCAACTTTATCTTCGTATATAAATATCGTGCACAAATTGAATATCAGAAATTAGAGGACATTTTACAAACTGAATAAATTTTAAGGCGGGAAATGTCAGATATTGGCCGAAAAATAAAAATAACTAACGGCGACGTTATAAGATTTATAATATTAATATTAATAACGTTAATTTTAAGTGGCATTTCGCGATTGGGGAACACATGAACAGAACACAATTTTTATGAGAAACAATCGCTAGTTTTATTCTACAAGCGCGACGTTTCGACAAGTATCCTTTTATAGTTTTCAACCACATATGTTTTTTATCGCTGCATCTTTAGTTAGAAGATCAAGGTTAGGCCCAAAATTCAATCGCTAAATTCTCGGTTCAGACTGGATCAATTTGACTGAAACTTACATTATCTTGTCGAAACGCCGTGCTTTTATAATAAAACTGGCGATTGTTTCCCATAAATTGGGTTCTACTAGTTAATAACGTCCTTGGAATTAATAAAAAAATGTGTACGGATATATGCGGTTATTAATCAGTAAAATACAACGAGTAGGTACATGAACATAATTATTATGTAGGTAGTGTATAAACTCATTAAGTTGACGGCCCCTTTTCTTATAAATATCATACACACTAGTCAATTAAATCCCTTGATATTCTCCCCCCTATCGGCGAGTTTATTAAACCAAGCCCTTTATTGACTTATTATAATGTAAAGAGTATATTTAGATTGAATTCAAAGGAATAGAGTAAATTATGGATAATAAAGTTAACCGAGTACTCAATTTAATACATGTATTATTCACTTGCTACTTATATTGTGTCAATAAAGCACCAATATTGATAAAAGCTTTTCAAGCCGTTATATAGAAACACTTGATGTCTTCGAGTGAACCAACGGGATATTTGTTTACATGATGCCATAGCAACGGGCACCTGTCAAGTGGTGGCAAGGGCACCCATAACTTCATCACTATGTAAATAACCCACGTTGTATATTGTTGCCGCTCCATTGAACAAACACACATTATTGTTTCCCCCCTCAACTGAAATAATTAAATATTAAAGAATAGTTTACCTGACCTTACCTGTTCACTGCACGTGATGTATGCGACAGATGAAATGAAGTGGGGTTTAACGTCCTACGGTTCTGCTTCGAACTGGGCTAATGAAGACGGACATACGCCATACTCTTATATCGAATTCCAACTGTCAAAGGATCTTTTACGTACACGCCAACATATAGACAAGCCCTCGGGTTTTCGTCCCATACTAACGACTAGACAGCTCCGCCCTGCATCACTGACAAATGGGAACCAGGTCGGAATATCTGGATGGACTTTCTCGGCCAATGTAGGGATCGAATACCCGACCTCAATGTGTCTTCTTTTTCTTTTATTTAAAATATATTTAAAATATATCAATTACATTTCCGTCAGAAAGTTTAATAAATGTGCACGGAATGACAAATTTGAAAATAAAATCACCCAAAGGATGGTGATTTTGTGATTCTGATATACTTTGTTTAAAAAAGCTGTATATAAAAAGATTCAGATACTTGATAACTGAAATAAAATGGCGTTAAACGTCTCATCGGCCTAATTCATACATACATACACCATGTCATGTGCGATGTGGGAAATTTAAGGCATACTTTTATCTCCACTTGCAACAGCCATTGAACCATTTAACGTGATGCAAATCGTATACACAAGACTTTGGTTTTTTGTCCCATTCGAAAGACTAGACACCTTGTTCATATTTGGCCTTAGCCATACTGGAAACTTTCTTGAGACATATTGACTGAGAGCCAATGTGGCTTCCAATATCTTTCAAAAAGCATTGAACTTTAGAATCGCGTATTGGACTGATCACTAATAAAGTTATAATCTGATCACGAGGCTGCACGTGCTGGCTTTTTGGTCTGGTGGATGCAGAAAAGTCTTACGTAAAACGCCATTCAATTTGAAACCGTTAAATCCGAGAAATATGCTGTACTTTTCATTATTTTCCCAGACTTAATTTCAAATGCTATTTTCTTTCGATTTCAGGTTATGTTTGAAGATGTTTTGGCTGAACCTGAAGGTGCCCACAGTGCTGACTGTGTCTGGAGGAATTCATACAAGTGTTTCAACTGCAGCAAGAACTGCTGTTACATGTTCCTTACATTCCTCTGTGGTCTCCCTCTTGCTTTATGCTGGGGATGTGAGTTCGCCATGATCACGTTCCAACACGTCTGGCAGATCACACCATGCTTGAGAGTCTGCATGATTAACTTGGGATGCGCACAGAAATTCTTCGGAACCTGCATTAACTGTTGTCTGGCGCCAATCTGTGAAGCTATGGGACTGTGTTTCAGTCAAATTCAAGTCAAAAACATTTCCTAGGTCGTAGAAAGGAATCTGCAGCATCTATTCCGTCCAGTTAAATCGAACAACGTGTGCCAATATCTTTTTTAGTGACGAAATTCTTTCTTCAAAACACTTTTCCGGATTAGCAACCGTTACATTTGAAAAAAAGAGCAGAAATTAAACTAACAACTGCGACTGCTTTCTTGTACACTACAATGGATGCTCGCGACCCTCTACCCCAACTTGTTTTCAGCATGATAATCATCGTTTTCTACATCAACGGGCGTTTTGTAATACCAAGGCTATGCATAATAAGTAATATCTACAGCACATGTTGAATCTTTAACAAATGTAATATTGAATATATGTTTATTATAATCTACTCATGGTACCATTTATTATGCTCATATTTACATATAATCGTATTTATATGTCTATGAAAGCAGCGACGTAAAATGAAACGTGGTGGGTGCATTATCTAACCCGAACGGTATTCCCAAAATCTGTGATATGAACAAATGTTAAAAATAAATCTTTCTCATATTCTTGTTTATTTCTTTGTTTGAATTGTAGTGAAGAGTGTTCAAAAGGACCCCCATAGTCAGTAAAACCCAAGTCTTATAGGATGTCTTGTGCCCCCCCCCTACAAAATGGTACAGTGTATTAATTGAAATTAGACCTTGAGAGCTATATTATATGGCGGTTGCGATAGTAACCCGTTCAAGACACTGGGTTTACTCTCATCCCTTTATGACATAAATGGACAAGCCACTTCATTTAGTGCCCCTTTTCACCAGCATCAGTAGTAAATTAGACACACATTTGCAAATAATGGTCTGGGTGTGTGTGTGTGTGTGTGTGTGTAGCGGGCGGAGGGGGGGACGTCGGGCGTCCCCTGTAATGGGTATTGGTAGACACCTTAACAACATAATGGAGACAATGTAACTGAACTATGATTTATTGAAAACATTCAAATATATGATTATATATAAACAATATAACAATTTCAACAATGGTTTTCTAAATGTTATAAAACAAAACAACATTCTATATGTTATATAACAAAACAACATTAATTTTCGATATATAACAAAACAACATTTATTGTCCACATGCTATAACACAAAATAACATTATTATGTTATACAAGACAACAAAATTTATCCTCTATATGTTATAAGACAAAACAGTCATTCTCTATATAAGACAAAACAACATTCATTCTCAACAAATTAGAAAAAAACAACATTCATTCTCGGAATACTATAAAACAAACAACATTAATTTTCTACCAGTTATGCAATTAAACAATAGAAACAATTAACCGTACAATTAAACAATTGAAACACTCTATTTCGATAAATGATGACATATCGAAACACTCTATTCGGCTTGTAACAACTGAAACCGTATTTCGTCATGATTTTGGTAATCATTAATTCTTGTAAATGAATGCGGGACCAAATGTCAAGCAACAAAATGTCACGGGACACAATGTCACAGAGCAAAACGTCACAGAGTATATGCCCAAAAGACAAGATGGCATATTCCAGTACATGTAATTGTTTTCAAGAACCCCAACTCTGACCCCTATCAAAGATAATTTAGCTATATCTATTTCTTTCTTTAGCCCTATATTACTAGAAAAAAAAATGTTACTGGAAAAATTGTCAAAGAAAAATTTGTTGCAAGACACAATGTCACAGATTATGCCCAAAAGACAAGATGGCATATTGGAGTAATAGTTTTCACGAACCCGAACTCCGGCCCTCTCTGTTAAAGATGATTTAGCCATATCTATTTCTTTATTCCAATTTAGCCATATCTTTTTTCTATATTCCAATTAATGAGTCATTGCATTATACGGAATGCAAAACTAAGCAAAGAAGTGAAACATTTGTATAGGCATAAAAAATAGTTTGTGATTTGAAAAAAAACTCATCCAACAAGGGAGGCCTCATTTATCTGATTGACAGTTCGAGATTCCAATGCAACATCACGCTTCTTTCTATCGTCCTCGAATTGACCCGAACGTTGAATCCCGTTATAATAGTCATTATAATCATCACCTGCATTTCCGCCATTGAAATTATTTGCATAATAATAATAATCGTCATCCATAGGTTGATTCCGTAAACCGACCGCAGATGAATAGTCGTCGCTTCCTCCATTAAACAAATTACTATACCAATCAGAGTTATCGCGCTTCTTTCTTGTCTCGTGCACAGTGTTCGATGGTAGTAATGGTAACGATGCGCCTGAATTCGTTCGATTCTGAGTGACTCGCGTTCTTGGTCTATCTTCTAGATTAGGATTGTCTGGGGTGTTTATATATCTTGTTGGTTTTGGGACGCCATTGTTTTGTGGATTCGGTGACGGAAATTGTATGCCTGTAACATTGACAACGGTTGCGGTGGGGTTGTTCGTCACGCTGGTAATTTGTCTATGTTCACCAGCCCCTCCGAGATGAAATGGCCTTTTATTAAAGATGTTTGATAAATATGGGTAGCGACCTCGGTGATGCACGTCAGAGCCTGTTAATCCGCTAACTGGTCGAGTTGCAACATCTACTGCATCTTGAACACCGACACCGTGTGAAAGTACCCCATCAACCCCACTCATTTGGTTAGCTTGGTAGTCACTAGCAACGCCTCCGATCTGTTGGCCATTTGTTATAAAATCATCATCTACGAAACCTCCGCCGCCTAGCTGACGATTATTCGAGTTTCCGTTTGCCCCGAGTGGCTGGTTGTTCGGGATATAATCATCGCTATAATATCCGACGTTACCTACCCCTTGGTTGTTGGTTAAGCCCGTGGAGCCGAGCGGTTGATTTATGAAGTCGTCATCCATATATCTAGTACTTCCCACGCCCTGATTATTCGCGTATAAAATATCGTCACTGTAACCTGCAATCCCCAGTGGCTGGTTATTCGAATATTGTTGATTATTCGAATAATTGTCATCGATATAAGCGGAGCCACCGATAGCCTGGTTGTTCGGGTTTTGTAGATTGTTTGAATAATTATCATCTATATATCCGGTGCCGCCGAGGACCTGGTTGTTCGAGTAAGTGTTATCAAAATACCCTGCGTTACCAAAACCCCGGTTATTCGAGTAATTATCATCAATATACCCTCCGTTACCAAGAGCCTGGTTATCAAAGCCTGTGACACCAAATTGTCCATTATTCAAGTTATAGCTGTTTCCAAGTATCCTCCCGTCGAGCTGTTGCGTTGGTAAATCTTGAATTTGTAAATTGCTCAGACTTACTTCGCGCTTTTTAATCATGCTTTTGTTGGTCTGTTTTAGCCCATACGTTGCGCGTTTCTTTCTATCGTCCTCGTACTGACCGCCCGTTTGTAAATTCTGGTTCTGATAGCCCTGATGTTCGTAATTGGCGGGTTGGTAATATGACGACCCGGATGGAAATCGACCAGGCTGGTTGTTGAAGTTGTAGTAATCATCCTCGGCATATAACCGATTTCCTTTTGCCGCGTTAAAAAAATCATCATCTTGGGCCATTCTGTTAGCTCTTGTATTATAGTTATCATCTTCTAGTGCCCTGAGATTCCAGTTCTCTTTTCCCGAAGATGCTGAAGAAGTGGCAGGTGAAGGTGGTGAATAGACGTTCTGTTGTTTCGGTGCTGTAGGATATGGGAAGTAATTACTCGTGTGGAACGCTTGGTTGCCATTAGAGACGCTTCGTCTGAATCTAGGGAGAAGAAATTTGTATCGATTGTCATACCCGTGCTTGACGTCTGCTGATCTTTTGACAAGGGCTGATGGGTTTATATAAGATTTCATCACTACCACTGTCGGGTTCTTGGGGGGAATCACAGCCCCGTTAATGTCGTCTGAAAGTATAAATATTATCGTCATGTTAAAATGTTCAAACCAGGTTGATTTTTAATATCATGTTAATGTCTGTAATGGACTGTGGCGCCAAGGTGGCTCAGTAAGTAAGAAAGTGACTCGGTAACCTGGAGGCCCCGTTGGACAGGCGACCGTACTCCTTGTCACGTACAAATTGGGAATTGAAACCACTCCATTTGACCCCCCCCCCCCCATGACTAAAATTAATAGCAGTCTGCTCAATCAAAATACTGATCAATGCCAACGGGAAACTTTGAGGGGCGGTCATTATTTTAGTTAACTTTGATTTGAATATTAATAGTTCTCAGTATAATAGTTAAAGACGATATAATGTAAAGCGAATATGTTAAAATATTTCAGACAAAGTGCTTCACTCCAAGCCGAGAAAAACCTTATTTTAAAATCACCGTAGCCTCTATTGTCATTGTTAGCGCTGTCACTTAACAAAGTCTCGATTATCCATTTTTGCGTTTAATCATCAACAGCAGATCCGATTCAAATCAAAAAACGTGGAACACATAAGATGGCATTGAGAGTTCGTTGGGGTCTTTTCATGTTAATAAGAAATGAAATGAAATGGGGCTTAACGTCCTACTGTTCTACCCCGTACTGGGCTAATGAAAACAACAGGCCTAACGAAAGACCTGCAATAGACAGATTTAGCTTTTGTTTAATTAAGTGTACGTAATAATATGGCTGTTTAAAAAGCGGTTCCAACTTTCTACGAACGTTTTACCCCACAAACGAGAAGTGGTTTTGGCTGTTCTAGAAGTAATATATACTTACCAAGTAAGAGGACGAACTGGAACAAGGCGAGCAGACGCACGGTCAGCATCATCTTGAAATCTTTCTTTCTATATGGCAATAACTGGTCCCGTCTTCTATATGATTGGCCCCGTCTCCGATATAACAATGACAGGTCCTGTCTTTTGAATGGCTGGTTAACAACTTCAGTATTGAACAGATTTTTTTCTTTGGCTTCTTAAATATACCAACTCGCTTGAAATATATATAAAGTCAGAAGTTGACAATTTTCTCAATAATCCACTAATAACAAATCTAGCAATAATAAACCAATGTTTTGTAGAGAGACAACCAGAAAGGTATCGATGTGTTCAACTAGTCTTCCAATGACAGCTTTAAACTAAACTTACAGATACCTACTATTTATACTAGTCGAACACGCCTTTTTAATTTCTTTACTTTTTAAAATTTTTAAAGATCAATAGTTTATCATCCCTTCTCAGCGGTTTCATTAATCCTTTGTGGTTAAATTCGAATGGCCATCACACTTTTTTATGTCAATGAATATACGAAATCGACTAATTTTTATTAAACGTTTCTTTTGCAGCTCTCGACAGGGGTGATCATTAATATAGGATTAATGAGATAAAAATAGCTGATGTTAGGTTGGATTGGAGACTTAAATAAATAAAAAAGTTAAATATAGATTATAGTTTATTAATAATAAAGATGAAGACATGTCGTGAAGGTTACCACAACAGATTATGGGGATTTATTTAAAAACTACCGTACAAGTCATCTTTAATTAACTCAAGTCGGAGTTTTGAAATTAATATAATGTATATGTCAGGTATTTTTAAAGTGGATAAGGCGCTGGTTCGCTAGCCTGGAGGTCGGGTGTTCGATCCCTGCATTGGCCGAGAAAGTTCATCTCGATTTTCCGGCGTGGTTTTTCCCTTGTCAGTAATGCAGATGGAGGGCTTGACAAGGACAGCTGCCTAGTCGTTCGGATGGGACGAAAAACCGAGGTTCCGTGTACACATTCGAATGCACGTAAAAGATCCCTTGGAAGTTGGAATTCGATATAAGAGTAGGCCGTGGCGCCGCTGCCCGGACAAAATTTCCCTCATAGCACACTGTATGGTGTATGCCTGTCTTCCATTAGCCCAGGTTAGGTGCAGAAGAGTAGGACGTTAAACCCCATTTCATTTCATTTCATCCCCTTACGTTACGAGTCAGTAGTGCCGTGGTTCAAATCCGAGAGGGGAATTTCTGAGACCAAGTTTTAGCGATTGAATCTAAACGATTGATATACTTGACTTCTTTTTTTTTTTTTTTTTTTTTTTATAAGCAGTATTTTATTCAGATTTGTATCTGAATAGGGATTGGGGAACAGGCATAGCCTATATTAAACCCCTCTCCCTGTCAGATATAGATAGATGTATTTACATTTTAGACATTAATTATCAATGTACATATGCATTTATGATTATAGTGAAAATATATGTACAATGTGTGGTTGACTTCTCATTTCATATATCGCGTCATTTTGGTCATTTCGTTGCGTGTGTGTGGGTTTGTATGAGAGAGAGAGGGGGAGTGTGAGAGAGAGAGAGAGAGAGAGAGAGAGAGAGAGAGAGGGAGGGTAACGTCAACTTGACTCAAACTAAGTCATGTCGCGTAAGGGTCTTTAGTAGTGGGGGCAAATCGGAGGACCCGGAGAAAACCTACGGTGTTGGACAGGCGACCCAACTACTTGTCACGTACAACCAGGGTATTGAATGATAGACCTCATGATACACTCGCTAACCATTCGGCCATCCACCCCCTCCCCCCACGCCCGGGTGACTTGGATATGATCGATTGATGTGATTCTTGTCAAATCTATATAATTTCGCTGATAACATTAATAACATTCATAATTTTGCTCAGGATAATGTAATTTGACGTAAATCATTATAGCAAAAACAGTCAGCTTTTTATCTCAATCTTATGTAATGTATCTATAACATTGAACGAACAGCTGGATATAAATAGATCGTGTGGTTACACGATATACAGAACGAAAAAAACCCAAAAAACAATAAGATGGATCTAGTTTTTTGCTGGATTATTATTAATAAACAAATGACAAAAGAAGTTTGCGAGAGAGAGAGAGAAAGAGAGAGAGGTGGAGAGAGAGAGAAATGGGGTTTAACGTCCACTCAACACAAACTAGGTCATTTCGGGACTAACATTTGGTTTAATTTTATTTCAATAATTCGCTTGCGCGTAGGGGTCTTGTCACGAACAACCGTAGAATCGAAACCTCGCTCGTTGACTCAATGAAGACAGACCTTATGATGTAGCACGCACTTGCTAACCAAACAAACAAACGAAAGAATGTTTAGTTTTGTTGGATATATAATATATTAAACACCGACGTCGAATATAGAGAAAATGAAATCGTCAGCGTGGATTCCTGTTACATTTATCGAAACTATAATATTGTATAAATTTATAGAGGATATTTGTCGTTTTAGAGTGAATAACATATTTTATTTCATCGAGAAGCAAGAACACTTATATAAACGTTTTCTTGCTTAGAGATGAAATAAAATATGTTATTCACGACAAAACGACAAATGTTCTATTTATTTTATGATTTTACTATCATATTAGGTAAAACAACATGGACTACTGCTAGCCAGTGGAAGGAATAACACTTTTATTTCACTGATAAAACGTGGTATTCCACTACTGATCATAAAATAAAATCTTTTATTAGAATTTAAATAATATGGGGTTTAACGTCCAACGTTTTTGTTGCTAGCTATGGATAAGGAGAGGGTGGGGGATTTACCGGTATAGCGGCACTATACGACCTACACTTATTTTGTATTCCAACTCTCAATCCTTCTTTTACATGCACGCAAATGTGTACACGGAACGTGGTATTTTTCCATCCCATTCGAATAAATAAACGCTTTACTTGTCAGGCTGTCCGCCCTGCACCGCTGACAAGCGAAACCACGCAGGGAAATCCCTATGAACACTGGGATCGAACCCCGGACCTATTCGTTAACGAGCCAACGCTTTACTCACTGATCCACCGCGGCTGCAATAACACTGTATAAGTTGGGTCTCTAATTAGAATTATGGTTCATTTTTGCTCATTATTTACAAAAGAGATGGTGAATGCGAGATTTGGCAAAATTCGTCATCCTTTGCAAACGATGTAAACAATCAAGCGCCTTCTATACGTGTTAGTTGGATCATAAGGTCACTCGGCAATCCTCGACAGATTCCGAAACCTACATCTAGTCTTGGCTGTATGACGAATTTCGCCATATTATGACTACTTTAAAGGTCCCGAATGAAACATGGCTGCGCCCATGATGCCTTGGAACTACTTTAAAGGTCCCGGATGAAGCATGACTGCGCGTATGGTGTCTGGTTTGTTTGTAATAGCGTCAAGTTTTCCTGTTAAAGTAAACCGGTAGCTGCATCGCATATGTATAGGGGTAGGTACATATCACTTACTGTCATACAGCCGAGACTAGATATAGGGCCCGGAATCTGTCGAGGATTTCCGAGTGATCACAAGGTTTGTCACTGAGTCTGTCCAACCTCATGCCTATGACAGCCATGAGTAGAAAAGTGGGACGATTAAAGCCATTTACCCGTGCTGCCAAGCAAAGCGACAAAAATTAACATTATGTCAAAATGTATCCTTGACTTGGAATTTTGCCTAGGCCCTAGACAATGGTATTTCGTTCTACCCGAACGACTAAACGCAGTGACCGTCTAGACTCTCCGTCTTGCGCTACTGAAAAGATTAAACCATGCTTCAAAATCCCTAAGAATTTTCGCGGCCAACACCACAATGAAGTATTTGGTGGTCTGCATCCCAAAATTGTTACTTTCATGCAGAGTGTCTTCCCTTTAACAACAAAACAAGGAAATGAAAGACTGGTCAAAACAACGGAGAGTACTTCCCACTAAACCAGCCCAAGGACGGATCCAGGAATTTTTGCCGGGGGGGGGGGGGGCAGGTTTCTGTTATGGAATTATGCCACCAACGTCTCTAAATTACATAGGCATACATACAAATTGCGTTTTTTAAACAGAGAAATCATTTTTATACTGATGTAGGATCACTTTGCGATGTAATTTCATTGATGCAAGACATTATTTTTTCATGTAGCTGAGCAGCCCCCCCCCCCTTCTGGATCCGCCCCTGCAGCTTCATGGCCTAAGGTCGCAAATGGGAAGATTACAAAACAGGAAGAAGCTTCTGCACTTATATGTCTTGTCTGCGATATGACAATTCTGTTCACGCAGTCGTTAAAACACCAAATTGTAGTAGTAACACGTGAAAGTTCCGAAATCCCCACCCCCTCTCTGGTTTCTCATGGGAGTTAAGCATCTTCTACACATATCAAAATATAAACCACACCCCCACCCTAGATTGCTTCGAGCTCTATTTGACCGGCCACCCTTGGCTCGCGGTCGTGTTTACGCTCTCTGACGTGATCGTATGTGGGTTGACGTAGGGTACATCAATTCCCTGTCAGCAGAGGAAAGAAATGAAATGAAATAGGGTTTAACGTCCTACTGTGCTGCTCCTGACAACCTGGGCTAATGAAGACGGGTCACAGGAAAGACTCCTGCGCATGCGCTGGACATATTAAAATAAGACCACTTGTTCACGATATCAGTGGAAGCGGACTTTGAACCCTACGAACTATAGATTTGACAAGAATCACGTCAATCGATCATATCCAAGTCACCCGGGCGAGGGGGGAGGGGGTGGATGGCCGAATGGTTAGCGAGTGTATCATGAGGTCTATCATTCAATACCCTGGTTGTACGTGACAAGTAGTTGGGTCGCCTGTCCAACCTCATGGGTTTTCTCCGGGTCATCCGGTTTGCCCCCACTACTAAAGACCCCTACGGACAAGCGAAGAATTGAAATAAAATTGAACCACGTGTTAGTTCCGAAATGACCTAGTTTATATCGAGTGGACTTTAAACCCCATCTCTCCCTCTCTTTCTCTCCTCTTCTTTCTCGTCTTCTTTTGTAAAAGATTTTATATTAAATTCAGTAAAGATATTTTTTGTTGTTGTTAAAATCGCTTTATTATAAATGTTTACATCTATATTGGATTGTGATAGTCTATTGCGTGAAATAACAATAATATCGATACCGTCTTTAATCTAATAACTGTCCAACTATCCGAGGTCCCGTGGACACATTGGCGTGCACGTATTAGATCCTTTGGCCGTTAGAATTCGATATAAGAGTAGGCCTCATAGCACACTGTATGGCGTATGCCCGTCTTCATTAGCCCAGGTTAGGTGGAGAACAGTAAAGCCAGGCTGACACTTGCACGATTCCGTGGCACGCATTGCCACGACTCGAGTCGGCAAGACACCGTCCGATTTGCGCAAACTCGTCGTGCCAATGCGGAAAGCGCGTAAACAATGCGCAAACTATGCGCAGACTCGTCGTGCCAGTTCGTGTCAATGTGGACACTGATGGGCACGACAAAATCGTGGCCAAAAGTCGTGCAAGTGTCAGCCTGGCTTTAGACGTTAAACCCCATTTCATTTCATTTCAAAATTAGCGTCTCTCTCTCTCCCTCTCTCCCTTTCTCTCTCTCGGGAGTGCTCGAGTGTCAGTCCGGATTGACAGAATTGCAATCACGTGATACGGAATTCAGCCATGTCACAGTTCTGCCAGTCTTGACAGCTGAGGTGATGTGAGAGGAATCGTGGCGTATTTTTAGTAACAAATTAAATATGTTTCAGCTGTCATGATTGGTTGAGATAATTATTTTTTATGCGTTGTAGTCCGAAATTCGCCTTTTCCCTCGATTGACACTATATTTGGAATTGAGAGAATTTAATTCCGGAACGTTCAGTCGTGCATCTCTTCCGATAGAAGCCAAAATATACTGAATTTACTAAACGCTAGAGAATAGACACTAAACTAGTTGACCGCCATTTTAATTCATAAATCGACGATTTTCACAGGAAACACGGAAAACACTAGGGATACTGTCGGAATTTAGAGAAGTATTTATTTAGCTTCAATTGAACATATTTATTAAGGCTACGTGCGTATGACAGATCTGTATGAAATAGGTCGAGAACAACCACATTACAAAATAGCATACCGAGTTTTAGCTATATGGGGGTCATTCTCGGCAGAGATCTATACTCGAAGTAGATAGTTCGGTTTGTGCAGAATGCCTTAAATTATACTGCAAATTGGCAAATACAGCATCTGGTTGAATGACATTTAGTAATTGAATACAGTAAAAATGAATACAAAATTCTATGAATCAACAATTACTACATTTTTAATCAGAGCCACGTTTCTTCAACAATTCTCCTGTACTTGATCCTTAGACCCTGTGTTTATTTTAATTAGAGCATCTAGGAGTTGGACACAAGGCAACCGATTCAGGGATACTGCTTATCTAATTTTCAGTTTCAAGGAATCGCTTGGCGGCAGATGTCTTTACATGCGGGGAGGAATCTGGAGTATCCAAATTTCAATTAACTCTTGTGCGGATACAAGCGGTATTTCGTGACCCCACGACCATACCTTTAACATTTGTTGGGAATTGGTTCATAATTGTCTATCGAGAATTGTATACATTGTCAACTACTGTCGAGCTACTGTGCAAACAGAATTCAGTGAGGCAGTGGCAACATTCACCATTTTTGACACGAAATTAAAAGTATAATACATCATCGGAAACACGGGGTCTTGTGGACCCCCTCTCCTCTGTTTTAAACATTTTGCTGGTTACAAGTGGTATAATGATCAGTGGATATAAGTACTATACTTTTAATACATCAGATACGGTATACATACTTATACTACATTATATAGTGTTTCAGCAGTTGCCATATTTGCACCACAAAGGCTGGTGATCTGCCGATCGATTTTACTCCTGTTAAAGAAATTTATTTAGAAAATGGAAAAAGGGTAATAAAGTTAATGCTTATCTGGATAAATAACTACATTTATTGTGCGTTTTCCGCAGCAAATGAGTTAAAAAAACCTTGATTTTATAAACTGAAAACGGTTATTGAGGAATATTGAGTTTAGATTTGAGATTATACATTTCACCTGTCTAATCCCTTTGTTACCCCTAGCAACCATGATTTAAACAAAAGGTGTTATAGAACATACATATTATAAATATGTCGACTGATCTTGTTTAGGGTGGAGGGGCGTGGCCAATTGGTTCGATCATAAGGTCTGTTATTGATTCAAATGGCGTGGTTTCGATTCTCACTTGTACGTGACATAAAGTTGAGTTGCATGTCTAACCTCGTAGGTTTTCTCTGTGTCCTCCGGTTTCATCCGACCTCTAGAACACCCCTACATGCAAGCGAATTATTGGAATAAAACGACCTAGTTTCTTCCGGTTTCATCGCACTGCAAAACACCTCATTGAAATAAAACTAAACCACATGTTAGTGCCGAAACGACCTAGTTACTGTAGAGTGGA
Organism: Patella depressa; assembly: GCA_948474765.1. Taxonomy (NCBI): domain Eukaryota; kingdom Metazoa; phylum Mollusca; class Gastropoda; family Patellidae; genus Patella; species Patella depressa. The sequence goes on from OX419721.1 coordinate 9,701,672, forward strand.
CGTTAAACCAAATCTCTCCTCTCCGCTTGTTCAGTGATTGTACGGTTATCTACCATTGGGCGTTGTCTCGTGTCGTATTTGTTCTAGTTATCTTCTCTTGGTAACGCCCGTTTTCTTCTGTTTATTAATAATATGAATAACAATCGATTGTATTCATTTTTATTCTCGGCGAACTGTCTGAAGATCCGCATCACGTTAAATCTTCTGCTATAATAATTGAAAGTTTCTTATTTCTTGTTATAACAGTAGGCTTAGTGTGAAGAGGGAGAGAGAGAGAGAGGGAGAGAGAGAGATGGGGGTTAACGTCCACTCAACACAAACTAGGTCATTTCGGGACTAACACATGGTTTTAATTTTATTTCAATAATTCGCTTGTGCGGAGGGGATTTTAGCAGTGGGGGGGGGGGCGGAGGACCCGGAGAAAATCCACAAGGGTATTCGAAACCACGTCTGTTGACGCAATGGCGGGCTTATCATACAACGCGCACGTGCTAACTATTCAGTCATCCAACCTCCCAAATTGAGAGATCTTGTTTTACGTCGTATTTTTACCGTTATCTTGTCTTGGTAATATCCAGAAATTTTGGGTTAGGGTTATCTGCCCTTAGCCTAAAAATATTTATCTAATTGGTAAGTAAGACGCTGGCTTGCTATCCTTGGGGTCTGGTGTTCGATTCCTGCATTGTCCGAGAAAGTTCATCCAGATTTTCCGGCGTGATACAGGAGGGGGGGGGGGCTAATAATGACAGCTGTCTAGTCGCTCGGATGGGGCGAAAAAACCGCAGTCTAGTGTACACATTGGCGTTCACGTAAAAGATCCCTTGGAATTCGATATAAGGGTGGGTCGTAGCGCCACCGCCCGGGCAAAACTTCCCTCATAGCACAATGTATGGCGTATGTCCGTCATCATCACCCCATTTAGGAGCAGGACAGGACGTTAAACCACATTTCATTTCATTTTTCAATTACTAATGTTTATTCTAATATTGAAACTTCATCTACGCTTAGCCAAAATCTCTTTCCATAACCATCTGATGCCTAACCCGCGTGCAGGAATCGCCCACCTTCCGAAGACTTCGGACCGGAAGTATTATAGAAGATTGTTTTGCTACGGTTGTCATGGTGTTTAATCTATACGATAGTCATAACACGACAATAGCCGCTGTTTACTGTGGATGGAAACCAGTGCCTGAGTTTTATTTCTGTTCAGACATCATAAACCGAAATCATCGTCCACACTTCGGCGTACAGAGTGTGTCGCTAGTGCTTGTCTTTTAAAAAAAACCCCAAAAAACAACAAATCATTACCAATACCTCGACGTACAGCAAGGTTAAATACATAGGATTATTTTCTAAGAACAAAGATTACGCGTTTCGTGAAACCAGAAAGAAAGCTATTGTTATTTCTAAAACATTTAATCCGGACAAAGAGTTGGCAAGACAACTTTGTATGAATGCAAACAGAGGCGTTCTACGCTGAAATTAAAAGTTTCCATACAATTTGATAAGCAGATTTGAATAAGTTGAAGAGTACATAGTATTTATGTAGTATGGTGGTCCATGCGTTATACAATTATACTACTCCGCCGTCTCCGTTTTTATGTTCACTGAATATGTGTGTATCAAAATACGATTGTTTCAGCTAAGCGCTTGATAAATTTAAAAAACTGTCGGACACAATTTGATAAACACAGGATGCATTTAGAAAACTGAGGGACTCGCATTTCTAAGATAAAACGCTAGGAAATTCACTGGATACGTGTTTGTCAAAATACAATTCTTTCAGATAAATGCTGGATAAATTTAGAAAACTGGGGAAGCGTTTGATGGTAACCCAGTTGGTACATTCCACACAAAGCCAGTATCAACAGCATCTGTGCTCGTCCTATTAGGAAAATCTCATAACGGAAATTGGTACCAAGTGTTCTGTAAAGTTTAAAGGAACAGAGTAGATTTTACAGAAATTACAACTGGATATCTGATATAAACAACAGAGCGGCTACATCTTTTAATCTTCGGTTGGTTTTCATTTTATTGGGGAAGTGAAGTATATATAAATTTTTAAATCAGAACATCACACATTTAAGAACTTGACTTATTCATATTGGAGAATAAAGAAAATTCTAGACAGACTTTATAATGATATACATTTAGATGAAACACCATTAAAAGCATTCTAGAAGAACCCGGTTTTAAAGTAGAGTGTTGTAAACCACGAATGGGAACTTGCCTTGTAGGAAAACAATTAACTACAAACTAGAAACCCACAAAACAGAGAACAAAGACGGGCATTGAAAGCAGAACACATTGACACAAACGTTATGAGAAATATAGTTTTAGATGAAGGCTAAATTAACAATATTTAACACCGTCAGGTTTCATAGTAGATTTTAGTTTTGTTCTTAATGCTGTGACAGGGGACTAGCTACTCACTAGAAGCCCACAAAGAGACAAAACACGGACATTGAAAGCGGAAAACATTTTTAAATTTGACACCAACGTTATGAGGATATATGTTTAGATGAAGGTTCTATTAACACTATTTAAGAAGAACAGATTTCAGAGTAGATCTTAGTTTTTTGAGCGAAAAGAAGGTAGGAGGGCGGGCGACTAGCTTATCACTAGAAACCGTTAAATAGATATAACACTGACATTGTAAGCAGCACATGAATAATCAAATATAGTGAAAGATGGAGATAACCGGCATATGTTTAATGGCTACGGCTATTATACAAACCATATACGCCAACGATAACGGTAAGTAAAATACAATGGAATGGGATTTAATGGCGTTTTGTGATGAGAATTTTGGCCGGACAGCGGGACCGGGTTTTTGTTTTAAAGTCAACAAAAATCACCATGCAGAAGGGGGGGCTGGGTGATCCAGCTGTTTGACGCGTGCGCATAAAACCATATAAGGTATGTCATTGAGTCACGTGGTGTGGTGGAGGGTTTAACCATACAGTATGTTGACCTGTTTACATTTTGTTTTGTTGCTTTTATTATTGAGTAAATTTTTCGTTATTGTTCGCTTTCTTGCTTTTATGGTAATATTTCGTTATTGTTCGGTGTTTTTTTTATTATATAGTAGATATGCCGTTACTTTTATTCTTTACTGAATACCTCGTTTTGTTCATTTTATAGCTTTAATTATTTAGTTAATGTTTCGTTATTGTTCATTTTAAAGCTTTTATTATTTACTAAATATTTCGTTATGTTAATGTTCATTTACTTGCTTTTATTATACAGTAAATTTGTTCATTTACTTGCGCTATTAAATATCAAATTTGTCGTTATTGTTCATTTTGTAGCTTTTATAATACAGGGAATATTTCGTCATTGTTCATTGGTATTGTTCATTTACTTGCTTGTATTATTTAGTAAATAATTGGTTATTGTTGATTTTGTAGTAAATATTTGGCAATTGTTCATTCTTTTACTTTCATTTTCAGTAAATGTTCCGTTATTGTCGATTTTATTGTTTTTAGTGAAGTGTTATTTTGTTTCGTTATTTTCTTTTTGTAGCGCTTTTTATATCATCAATATTTAGTAATCGGTTTTGATGCTTTTAATTTGAGTATGTGTTTCGTTATTTTCCTTTTATTGCACTTTTTATATTATTAATATTTTGTTATTGTTCGTTTTGATGCCTTTATTTTAAACATTTGCGGATAAATAGGAACACTTTTCCCCCCTGTACTATCATTTTCTTTAAGCTAAATTAAATCTTTACGGTACACGGGACCTCGGTTTTTCGTCCTATCCGATCGATTAGACAGCTGTCCTTGTCAGGCTCACTGAACCACGATTAAAACCATGTTAGTCCCGAAATGACGTTAAACCGTATTTCTTTAACCCTCTCTCTCGCTACTGATGTGTCATTGTTTAGCACCGCAAACAACAGATTTAACAAGAACAATGGACTAGTATTTTTCTTTTTACATTATGGATTTCAATGTAATTTTATTTCTAAATCAACATCAACGTAGATGTTTACCAGCCTTGATCAGGGTATTATTTTATAGACAATTGAATTAAAACCTATAATAATGTCGAGAATGGTTTTCTTCTGTTTATTAATAATATGAATAACAATCGATTGTATTCATTGTTATTCTCGGCGAACTGTCTGAAGATCCGCATCACGTTAAATCTTCTCCTATAACAATTGAACGTTTCTTATTTCTTGTTTTAACAGTAGGCTTAGTGTGAAAATGCGAGAGAGAGAGACAGGTAGAGAGAGGGACAGAGAGAGAGACGGAGAGAGAGAGACGGAGAGAGAGAGAGACAGACGGAGAGAGAGAGAGACAGAGAGAGACGGAGAGAGAGAGAGACAGAGATAGGGAGAGAGGCTGTATAGGCTATCCTATTCGGTGTCATGTTTAAACGAGGAATTGAAACCACGCAACCACTTGACTCAATGCCAGACCCTATGATCCAACGCTCACGCCTTAGACACTGCCAAGGGATCTTTTACGTGCACTCCAATGTGTACACGGGACCCCCCGTGCAAAACGAAGACGAAAGAGAGAGAAAGAGATCTTATTTTTGTTATAGGTGGTGATCCTGTTCTTATAGGTAGTGATCTCATTGTGTCAGGTGATGATCTTATTGTTGTTATACGTGGTGATCCTTTTCTTATATGTGGTGTTCTTATTGCTATTATGGTGGTGGTGTGGCGATCTTATTGTTGTTATGTTTATGGGTCTGATTGTTATTATTGGTGGTGATCTTATTGTTGTTGTAGGTGGCGATCTTATTGTTGTTATGTTTGTTGGTCTGATTATTGTTATTGGTGATGATTTTATTGTTGTTATAGGTGAAGATCTCGGAGTAAAGATTTTTACATCACCAAGTGTAAACTGGACGATGGCCTTACAAGAATGTGCAAACTGTAATTCCACCTTACTGGAACTTCACAACTCAGAAACCACCTGGCGTGTCACTAATCATCTTAAAGACGAATCAAATATGTAAGTTGGCTCACGTGCTGTGATGTGGTTTCATGTTTATCTCCCGATGCCCCCCCCTTCCCTAGGAGCCCAGTAACGATGACATTACATAACACGATGTGAATCAATCACACGTAAACTGTAACCAAGCAAGTATGTGTTTATCCTCTTGGATCCTTCGACTCTGCCACAGAAGAAACGCCCTTCTTGGAGGCAATAGGGTAGCCACGATGGCTCAGTGTGTAAAAACGGTGGTTCGCTCGACTGGTGGTAGTGACGTAAACCTACCCTACTGATCAGGTGATTTTTGGTGCTAACTGTCCACAGCCTCCTTCGAGAATAGATCTCTGTCCTACATGGCCGCCATAGCCAACAATTAGTATACTGTTTTGTTATGCGGTTCTACTCCAGTCCACATCTGTAGTACACAAATAGACCAGTTAAACCTTTTGACATTTAAGTCTTAAAATGTCGGCCAACTAGCTGGCCACAGATCACTGATTCTCGTCTCTTAGACCGATTGCAACTTTTTCCCAAAGATTCGTTGAGTAGAACGTTTTCTGCCACAGATAGAGCAACATGTGACAAACTCTGGCCTAAATGCATGTTTGAGGTTCACCATGAAAAGCTTGAGCTTGAGATACACAAGCTGGAAGTAGAGACAACTAAACAAGCAGTTTTCACCCCCCCCCCCTTTCAACGTAACCAACCTCACATCTCTTATATCCTTCCGCCTCAAAATCATGAATATTCACCAAAAGCTGTCAGAAAATGTATTTTCTAACCCTTTACTTCGATTCTACACTAAAAAGTCAACAAAAATCGCCATGCAAATGGGGGGGGGGAGGGAGAGGAAGACTAAAAATAACTTTGGCCCTACATTCGTGGGTAACGGCCCATGAATATTTGGTGATCTGTGTCCAGCTTAGTGTCTATTTACAACCGGTGCTCACTGTAGACGGACAATGTGCGTTTAGTAATGTTTTTAATTGTTTTTAATTTTTTTTAGATCTTATTGGATTGGGCTGCGTTTCTATTCTGATACCAACAGATTCCTGTGGACCGACGGAAGCGAAGCGGAATGGTTTCGATGGGAGAAAGGTCAACCGGTATTCGCCCAACAAAAACCATGTGTGAAAGTCTCGGCTTCCTCTAATCTATGGTCGATGGGAAGTTGTAGTGAAGCAATTGGTTTTATTTGCAGAGCTATTGAGGGTAAGTGTTGACGTCTAGAAGGAATAAAATGGTGTGTCGCCCTACCCTTTCCTGCACCAACCTGTTTATGTTGACAGACATACTCCAGGCAATTGTATCCAGAATGTTGGCGTTCCGCCTACTCGTAATCAAAACTCAACTGGCTTCTTTCACGTACACGGTTAACAGTTACAACTGACTTTAATTTCATTACCAAATTATATGGGGGTGGGGTGGATGCCCAAATGGTTAGCGCATGCGCGTTGTGTCACAAGGATTGTCATAGAGTCAACTGGAGTAGTTTCGATTCCCCGGCAGCATGTGACAAGGAGTAGGGTCGTCTGTCCAACTTCGTTGATTTTTCTGCGGGTCCTCCAGTTTCCTCCCACTGTCAAGGACCTCTACGTGCAAGTCAATTATTAAAATAAAATTGAACTATATGTTAGTGTCGAAATGACCTACTTTGGGTCGAGTTAACGTTAGACCTGTAATGAGGCGACACGATGAACGAGGCTAAACATATCCCACAGGAACATACTACGGTGTAGGCTGGAATAACCAAACGCCAAAGACTACCATTCCATTTGAACTCGTGTATTTCACCGAACAAAGCAAATAAGAAATTACAGAAAAAGACCCCTGAAACTATTGAATGCAAATCAGTTTATATACATTCATATTACATTATCATAAGCCTTGCAACCCCTTTGCGTCCATTTCTAGGTGTCAAAGAATAGCGATTCATCTCAAGGGCGACTAGAAATTACAGTAAAAATAGAAAGGATTGAATTGTAATCAGTTTATATACATTCACGTTACTTTATTATATGCCTTGCGGTCGGGGCCGTATATAGGATTTTAAAAATAGGGGTGCAACAGAGTGGTGGGCGTCATAGCCTCCACGTAAGTGATATAAAAAAGTTTGGATCAGGGCGCCCTTAAAACCGACCGACTCATCAGTACCTGTTTTCCGAGATTCTATCCGGATTATCGCCCTTATTGTTGAAATTGTTTGACGTTTTAACATCTGACGTCAACTAGCAGACTATCGCCATTGAAGAGACAACAATTGTCAAGATCGGTCGCATTATTTCTGTTACCTCTTTATTTTTTTCAAATCATTTTTAGTGAAGCCTGTACCATAACAGGCCCGGGACTGTACATCGCAGTGGACGCTTACGGCTGGCCCCCGGATCCATTCACTTGATTTGATATTTTCCGCAGGTCAATCTTATAGGTTTTTGTTTTTCGTGCAGTGCGGTCCCCCTGCACTTACTATTATAATTGAAAGTTTGTCCAATTTTTTTTAATGGGGGGCGGGGGCATTTCTCGGGGCGCCTTATTTTTCTTGGGGTGCAATATACCCCCTGCACCCCCGCTAGATACGGCCCTGCTTGTGGTCCATTTGTTTTCATTTCTAGGTGCCAAAGAATAACGATTTAGCTCCTTTAAACTAACCAAAACGATGTTTTCCCTTTCTTTTGCTCTGTCTCATTATTTGCTTTCTACCAACAATGTGTCTCGCTATTAACGTATTTAATATAGCATGTATTAATAATTTACTGTTACAATTAATTCATTGCTCGCGGGGATGAAAAACAATTTATTGTTAGAAATGAAATGAAATGGGGTTTAACGTCCGACTCGGCTTATGAAGACGGTTATTGTTAGACGTGCATTCAAATATACGTAATGAAAAATACACATGGACGAAAAATGAATCGTAGTTTATCATCTATTGAATCGAGTACTTAATGGTTAATTCATTCTGTGTAGGTCGTGGAACTTTCTCAAAATCTGCTATGATTTGCTGCTTGCCTCCCAATGTCAAATCCGTACCGAGACTCTTTGCCGGACATTCATAAATTATGAACACAATATCGTAATGATAGTGTATGATTCTTCATCTCGGCTGTTTATAATAATGTTGCTGTATTAACAATTAATCGTCCCTTAGGGATTATAGAGCAATGTGTGCGGTCAAATTTACCTCCATAGCCTATTATATTTTTATTCATTTTGTTTTATTTCAGTTTCGCCGATTACACACGAGGTAGGTAAAAATTGTTTATCAATATGGATCTTATCAATTTAATATCATATCGGAAGTTCGACCTTTACAAGGCCGCATTCGAAACATAAATGAAATGGAATGAAATGGAGGTTGACGTCGTACAGTTTTGCATACGCCATACAGTGTGCTATGAGGACAATTTTGGTCTAATATTGAATTTCAACTGCAAAGGGGATCTTTAGCGTGCACGTCAATATGTATACGGGAATCCGTTTTTTCGTCCTATCTAAACGACTATACGCTGTCCCTTGTCAGACGCTATGTCCTGGACCACTGACAAGGGGTAACCACATCGAAAAATCTCGATAAACTTTCTCGGACTCCAGGTTAGCGAGCCACCGTCTTATTCACTGAGCCACCGTGTCCAGCATTCAAAACAACATAGATCGACTTTAACTTAAAGATACATTAGTTAAGAGTTTAACTTTTAGTGTTTATTTTCCTCAAATAGATGTGTCTTCAAACGTGACTTGAAGATGTCGAGAGTTTTTGATTCTTTAATGTTTTTAAACATGGTAGAGAATTCCAGAGAAAATGTGCTGCAAAGTGAAAAGATCGTTTCGTCCGTTGAGTTTGACAGCGGGAATAACTATCCTGTTTTGACAGGATGTGTGCACAGTGGTAACCATAGGGCACTGGTATATTTTCGAATTACCCACGCTTTGCCATTTTTAAATTAAATTTTTAAATGGCGAACCGTTCTAATCGATGGCATCGAATACTCGAAATTTTAACTAGATAAGAACGGTTCGCCATTTAAAAATTTAATTTAAAAATGGGAAAGCGAGGCTAAGTCGCGAATATACCAGTGCCCTAGTTACCACTATGCAAATATCTCGTCAAAACTACTACCATTGATAATCTGGCTAAAAATGAAGTAATTTGAATGAAATTTTCAACATTATCTTTTTTTATCGTATATTTTTGAATTAGTACAGCAATAATGGCCAACTCTTTGTGCAACTCTTAACTAATGTATCTTTAAATAAATATTAATTACTCTTTTCTTTCAATTTTAGGTCGTTTTATATAGTGAAGCAATGGAGAACAGTCATTCGAAATTTACGTATGGTATTGTAGCCGGGTTTATCCTGTTACTGTTGGCTGTTATGCTCATATATTTCATTTGTAACTCAGCATGGGTTCATGGAAATCAAAAACCACCAAAGTTTGCTTTACCAACAAAACCCTTGAGGATACACCACCACCCAAGCTAGAAAAGTTGGCTCTTCTTCGGGGATCTCTGTCGGGTATTCGTCAGGGATCTCCACCTGTTCTTCGGGATCTATGTCGGGTATCCGTCGGGGAACCCTGTTGGGTCTTCTTTGTGGATCTCTGTCGTGTCTTCTTCGGGGATATCTGTCGGATCTCCTTTTGGGATCTACTTCGGGTATCTTCACCGGGTCTTATTCGGGGTTCTCCGTCAGTTCAAATGGGATTGTATTACTTAACATCTAATAGCTAGTATTAAGCCCGTTTTCGACGTGTCCGTTTTTTTTGCGATGCTTCAACGTCAATATCGTCGGTAACATTTCATTGCATTAAATCGACTTGTTAGCGGAGAAAACGCGTCACAAATACGCGCACATGGAATACAGGCCCTGTGATTTCAATTTAATGCAATGCCTTCACATGGTGGCTCAATCCGAGGACTAAGCTAGTTCACAATTACTAAAAATATTTTTGTGTTTTGGAGGAAACACCGTAAATAGCGTTATCTCCCTTTATAGTAACCGTATTAACCAGTTCTCAAAGACGCTTACTACACCCGAATAAAACAGTATTCAAAATTTGAAAGCGCGGCCTCAGAGTTATTTAGTGAATGAGATCACGGGAAAAACTAATGATGTTCACATTTATGCTTTTGTTCCATTACTTCCCCCTGATTTCACACCTTGGTCCATTCTTTCATCTCCATAAATATTGTATGGAACAACTGGACAGGTCGCTCTCTACAGAGGGTATTTTGAAAAGCACAAAATGGAAAAACTGATAATGTCCAAATATGGTCAGTCAAATTAAATGCCCAAAATACACTTGGTCAGTCAAATCGAATGCCCAAAGCACACCACAGGAATGCTATGGGAGTGTGCACCAGCTTATATGTTCTCACTAAATGCATCATTCTCCATAGAAACTTGCAATATTCAAAACAACCCCCCCCCCCAAAAAAAAAAAAATCATCCAAACAGAAGAAATGAGTGTTTGAATTGGAAATTTCCCCTGGAGTCTTCAAATGGTTTAATTCTGTGTCATGGAAAAAACTTAGATAATAGCATCCCAGTTCTGCACCAATATGTGACGCTCTGTTTTACCGTTTCGCGGCAATACAAATATTCAGTTTTAGTATGTGATTATTCTCAATTGTCTATATATCCTGGCCCCGAGTTCACAAAGCATTCTCAGACTAAGGTTGAGAATTTGCTCAACTTTGAATCACAGTTTATGAGAAATATATTTGATCCAGAAATACAAAACTTTACACATAGTTTATTATTGACGTAGTTGATACATTAAAACAACAAAATTATTATAAAGGGCTATATTTTAGTCAAAATAAAGCGAACAATTTTGAGTAAATTCTCAACTTAAGTCTGAGAATGCTTTGTGAACTCGGGGCCAGGACTACAAACTGTCCAATCTAACACATTCGGCAAACCTCAGCAGATTCCAGTACCCTACATCAAGCCTCGGCTCTATGACAAAGTCCGCATTTAGAACTACTTTCAAGATTACCAGCGGCGTTGCCCATGACGGGCCTATGAAGAACGTTTTATCTTAGAAAGTTTTCAATGTTTGAAGCGGTTTTTCTTTCAAGTTTATCCGATTTTCTTTAGACAAGGACAAGTTTGCACTGAAAATCCTACACACCTTTCGAACGACGCAATTTTGAGAACTTCTTTGTAAAAGCGGAACATTTTCCTTATAAATAAACCGGCGCCGCATCGCAATTGTATAGGCGTAGGTACATATCACTTACTGTCATACAGCCGAGGCTAGATGTAGGTTCCGGAATCTGCCGAGGTTTGCCAAGTGCTTAAAGCTATAAGAATGCAGGCATTTCATTGGCCGAGCGCTATAACCCATTTCAGTGAATTCCCAAAATTCCAGCCAATGAGTTATCAGTATTCTTAGAATATTCTAATTTAAGGGGTTTTTTTTAAAAAAAAAATAATAAAAAAATGAATTGTTGAATGGTTGTTATATTTGCACGACAAAGGCCTTGTTAATCTGTCCATATAATATTTTACTACTGTTATAGAAATTTATTTAGAAAAATAAATGTTGAAAGTATAAAAATAAAATTTTACAAATTTTAATAACTTTTAAAATACATCATTACGAAGACATGGCATCTTTAAGGGGTTGTTTAACTGTTGTGTCTGGGGCACACATCATTATCACATAATTTGACAATTGTATCAATGAATGAATGAAATGAAATGAAAGGGGGTTTTAGGTCCTACTTTTGTCTATCTACTGGATAATAAAGACTGTCATGCGCATGTGATATGAGAGACATTTTGCCCGGTCAGCGGCACTATGGCCTACTTTTATATCGAATTTCAACTGTCAAGGGATATTTTACGTGCACGCTAATATGTAATAGGTTTTTCGTACCATCCTAACGACTAGACAGCTGTACTCGTCAGGCTCTTCGTCCTGTCGTAAAATCTAGATAAGCTTCAGCGTCATACCCACTTATCCACCGTGACCTCACGAAATGTCAGAAATGCCTGATTGAATATGATAGATATGTAATAATACCAATATCCATTAGATGTTTCGAGGAAAAGTTTGATATCGGATGTCGTTCTGAATCACGACGGCTAGAGCTAGCTGGAACTATATATCGAGAGAGAGCGAGAAATGGGATATAACGTCCACTCGACACAAACTTTGTCATTTCGGGACTAACATATGGTTTAATTTTATTTCAATAATTCGCTTTCTTTAACAGTGGGAGGAAACCGGAGGATCCGAAGAAAATCCACGAGGCCCTCAGTATTGCCCCACGTACAAGGGGGAACCACGTCGGAAAAATGACTATGACTATTTGAATGTATATGATTAAAAATTACATCTCTCCCCTTTCTTCAAATTATGTTTTTGCAGGAATATTTACAATCATGTCGAACCAAACAATATATTACCCTATCCATATTTGGCTAATTCTTTGCTTCACAATCAGTTAATTAATAGCTTGATGCTAGAGATATAAAAGACAAAGGGTGGGGGGGTGCAGTGAGGGGGGGGGGGGGTGCAGTCAAGCCAAAATTTACCTACCACAGCTAAGATCTTAGCATCATGGCAAAGCGGGCCAGACTGCGCACGTTCGCCATTTTGTCTACGATGTCACCCTTGGTGGAAGTTGATGAGCAAAAGGGGTTGGAATGGCCTAGTAGTGTATAGCCGAAAGAACTGCCTGAACGTTTTTCACTATTTCTCACAACGAAACGAAAATTGCCAAGATTAGAGATGATCTCGTTGCAAGCAGTGATAAGGACGCCTTTGGCATGTAGTCTTCCCTCCCACCAACACTCTGTATAATTTTCCTTGTGTTTCCTAATCAGAATCAACGACAATTATTATCCGAGCAGCTTCAAAATCGTGTGTTCTGGATCCTATTCCAACATCAGTCTTGAAAAAGTGCCTTCCAGAAATCTTGTCTGTCGTGGCAAATATCAATAATGCCGTTACTGAAAATACTGTTCCGGATGTATTTAAATCAGCAGTTGTATATCCATTAATAAAAAGAATCGAATGTGGACCCCAACCATGAGAAAAGCTATCGCCCAGTATCTAACTTAAGCTTCCTTTCCAAAACAATGGAACGGATTATCACTAGTCAAATTATAAATCATATCAGTGATAATAATATTATGGAGCAACTATAAAGTGCCTATCGTAGGTTCCACGGCTCCGAAACAACTCTAGTTCGTGTTCATAATGACATAATAACCCTCAGTTTAGACAATCGTGATTGTGTTTTATTAGTACTTCTAGATCTCTCTGTCGCATTGGGCACTGTGGATCATGACATACTGCTTCACTGATTGGAATCAGAATTTGGAATTTCAGGAAACACACTAAAGCTTTTGGGATCATATATCAAAGGAAGGTCACAACGCGTTGTTGTGAATGGTATGTCTTCCACTCTTCAGACCTTAACATCTGGGGTACCCCAAGGCCCCGTCCTTGGTCTCATTCCTTTTAGCCTATATACTAAACCCCTTGGGAATAACGAAACCAAACTTTACATATCTTTTAAACCATCCCAATGTACACAATTGTATATCAGACATTGAAATGTGGATGTCCAACTATTTGTTAAAGCTTAGTGGTGATAAACCGAGATTTTAATTATTGGATCCACCACACATTTAATCAAATTAAGGGATACTCTTGTGCAAGTTGATCTTCTGAAAATTGAGAAAAAACAAAACAAATCTTATGTCTTTGTGTAATAAATACTTCCTTATATTATTCGCAACAGTGAGTCCTTATCCGTTTGTAAGAATCGCCTTAAAACTTTTTAAGAAAGTTTTTTTTGACTAGCTTATTATGCTGTGTGTTATTACATGTATATATATATTTTAGGTCAAATTTATTTTACATTCTATATTTGTGTCATTTCTATATTTTAGATCAAATTTATTTTATATTTTATATTTAACAGATCTTAATTTTTGTTATTTCTATTTCTTGTATTTTATCACAAGTGTATCATATTGTAAAGGTCTTCTGAACGCTGTTGTGGAAGTAGCGCTATAGAAATGTGTGTGTGAGAGAGAGAAAAGGGGTTTAACGTCCATTCGACACAAACTAGGTCATTTAGGGACTAACACATGGTTTAATTTTATTTCAATAATTCGCTTGCGCGTAGGGGTCTTTAGCAGTGGGAGGAAACCGGAGTGCCCGGAGGAAACCCACGGGGTTGAGAAGGCGCCCCATACGCTCACACCAGGGATCGAAACCACAGCCGCAAGCCAGAGGTGACCGGTCAGCTAGAGGTCGAAGCGCGGCACTCTAGCCCACTAGGCCATCCCAACCCCCTTCTTTTTGTGAATCTAGGAGGTAATGTCTTTAATAAAATATGAAGAAGAGGCGCTCAAAAACCGCAAGATTTCATATGTTATTCCATATGGCTACTACATTTAGCGTCATAGGTTTTATACAATATCGTATAGAACACCGGAAGGCAGAGATAATTAAAGGATTAAAACAAAATCACCATTTAATAATTTATTATCGGTACCGATACTTGACAGCCGAGACTAACTTGTCAAAACCTCAACCATTCATAACTTCGCAAGTGCGTAGGAGTCTTTAGCAGTGGGAGGAAACCGAAGGACCGAAGGAATGAAAAACAAAATACAGAACTGTCGGCCTTACGCACCTTCTCCCATATACCCTGTGTGTCCAGTATGGCAGCCAATGACAGAAAATGTAATTTTAGTAGCATGTTCAGTATGATAGCATCATCATGTAACACGTCCAAAAGGGGTCGCTTGTAACATTAAAAGAAGTCAGTTGATCGCCATTGGAGAACTTGGACTTTAGTATCATGATCTCACAGTTGTAGCCATTGTATGGTTGGTAGTTGAACGCAGAGCACGTGGGTATATTCAGGCATTTTACACCACAATCCAATATACTTCGTGACGTATATAACACAGTTACTGGAGAGTTTATTCTGTAACCAGGCCTACTGCCGAAATCTGAAAAATAACTTGTTTGTTAAAGATACCTCCCACGGGCGGATCCAGAGGGGAGATTTTGGGGGTCCAAACTTCCACCCTGCTTAGCTACATAAAATATAATGCCTTGCATCAATGAAATTACATCACAAAGTGATCCTACATCAGTATAAAATGATTTCTCTGTTTAAAAAGATCAATTTGTATGCATGCCTATGTAATTTAGAGACGATGATGGCAGATTTCCGTAAAAGAAACCTGGCACCCCCCCCCCCCCCAGCAAAAATTCCTGGATCCGTCCCTCCTCCCCGCTTACAAACTATGATTTGTGGATATATTTGTACTAAACACATAGTCAAACTAATTAATCCATCAGAACATGTCAATCGGCAGTAGATTCCTAGATTATCTTCTGCCATCGTCTTTTCCGACCTTTTAATATCAGGGTCTACTGTACTGTAGTTTAGTTGCAGAGGTCAGTCGGTGATACACTCTGCCTTTTAGTACCAGGGTCTATGTTATCTCAATGTTCTCACGCCCCTTAGCCATAACCGTCAATACATAAGCAGTGTTGCATTAGCCACTGGGTGACACACTCTGCCTTTCAGGGATAACCTCATATTTTTATATATTTTATGTAAATTAAAGGGCCATAACTCTAAAGATGGTTTTGCCTGCTTTCGGAAGTAGACATTTGCAATAATGCGCAATATTGTTAGTCAGCACATATTGGTTGAACTTGAAAAAGATTCGTACTTACCTGCCCGATCAGGTAAAAGCACGTATAACCTATGGTTCTTTGATGAAAGTCCAATATATTTGACACTCGAGTTACGATTATCCTCTACTAGTCCAATCTGATTAAATCCTAATTCAGAACCTCGCCCAAACTCCAGTCGTCCTACATCCCATCGATACCAGAACGTGGTGTAATCAGCTTCTGTTATTGAAGTGTTGAATAACTTTAAATCCCCACAAAATTTCTTGTTACCCTCACAATTGTCCTGTCGATATTTCATCCTGTAGTTGTTGGGTCTAATACCCACCGTATACAGTATCCGTTCCGTGTTGAAAAATCCAACCATCGCCACCTTTGAACACTTAAACTGAAAGATCACCGACTTATGATTGTTGACGTCAGTAAATCTGTTAAATCCCGAGGACTTGATTAGGATTTCTAGACCTAAAAACGAATGAACAATAAAAGCAGAATAAGTCACCAACACCGTGCATGGTCGTATATCAAGTATAAAAGTCAACTTTGTTTCCCTTTAAACACAACGATGGCGACACTAAACGTGGAAATGTGCCCACACAGCATCTATGTGAATGATGATAGGGATCTCATGACCACCACTACAAAAAACAAAACCTTGTAACCCACTTTTTTAAAAAAAATCAAAATTGAGTTAGGAACAAATTTGTAGTTACTAGGGTATGTGTTTCTTGTTGTTGTACTTGATATTCCAATCTTTTGAATTTGTTAGCAATAACGTAAAACCAAGTACGAACAATCCAAACTATTAGACAAAATTCAAAGATCTAAAAAAACGTTTGTTTACTATGCAACAGAAAAACCTAGTAACTCAATAGTCAAATCAGCGGATAAGCTCGGGTTAAAATATTCATTCATTACGTTTTCCTTTGTTTTCTCAAAATAAGAAAAAAAAACCGCGTTAATAAGTGTTGCCCCTTTGCCGGGAGTACAGTGCGGTCACACAGTTTTCGAATAATGGAGGTGGTAACTCAAGAACGGAAAGTTGCGGAAAGATAAATCTTGATATGATTCATCCTTGCTTTACCCTTCCACCACACCAGATTTAAAATTAATCTAATAAAGACCGCAAACACAATCATGTTCACAAAGTTTTCAAAAGGTTGATGTATCTCTTGGACGAATGGTTGTTGAATGCGGAATATGTATTGTCCTCTCATGACCCCAATGCGTCACAATCAATTAAAAAAAGATATGTTAAATTTGTAACAGATATTGAATCCACAAGGTTTTCAGAGAAGGGAAATAACTCACTATTGCTGAACGCTGAATATCGATGGGGTTTTTACTTTCATGACCTCAATGCGTCGCACCAAATTTGAATAAGATCTGTTAATAAAAACTATAACATCTATCGCGTTCACAAGGTGTTCGAGAAGGGCGGCATAATCCTGGAACGGAAAGTCGCGGAAATCTGAATATCGATGGGTTTCTTCCTCTCACGACCAAAATGCTTCATTTCAAATATGAAAAAGACCTAACAGATAAACGGACACCGGTGAGTACTATATACGCCCAAACTACACGTGAGCGTATACAAATCATTACATTAAAAAACGTTCTAATCAGCAAAAGTCAAAACACTATCTTGAACGGTTTGTCGCATATTCCTCAAATCAGAGACGAAAGCACGACCAGATCCTATTTTAATATACATACGATTTCAGACGTCTAAAGCAGCGTTTACACGATACAACCAATCCATACAACCATCGTATCGTATGAACAGTCGTTCAAGATGCTGCATCCGACAATTGTATGGATTGATTTTATCGTGTGAACAGCCAGCCAATATGTTGCATCCTACAATAAATGGATTGATTGTATCGTGTTAATACCGCTTAAATCATTAAAGACTTAACAAAAGTTGGCACGAAAGAGAAACAGGCAGAGTTCTCTTAATTATTTTTCCTGAACGTCATTCCCGGTTGTATAATATATGTGGACCAGTTTTCAGAAAGGTAGCATACGATTTCAGATGTCTAGGGCATTGGCGACATTCTTTTCTCTGACAGATACCGCGCCAAAGATGTCCAGATCGCATCACAAACTAGGAAATATATGGGTAGATTCTGGTTTTGGACGGGGAGATTTCTCGGGATTTGCAGGTGTGGATTCCCTGGCCGGTGCTGCGGGACGGAACCCCTGGTCAGATACGGTATCTAATCCTTTGTTCGGGACGCAAAGTCAGGAATGTAAACAACATACCTGATGACCAATTTAAAACCAGTAGTGTCAGTACGATGGTGAATCCGTAGAGTAATCTCATCTTTGCCATCTGATGTAATCTGAAACAAAGGTATACATTTAAAGAGAGAGAGAGAGAGGAACTAACGTACAATTTATATAATGGCCGTCAAAATCCAAAATGGCGACAGAACTTGGCTCGAAAAGTAATCTTTCAGTACCAATATCATCATACACGCGTAATATGTTGTTTCAGGGGGTGTTGGGGACCAGAAACGCGATTATATCAATTCCATGCTAATAGAACTAATATGTAATGAGAAAGCATACACAAATTAAACATACATTATGCAATAGCTAAATTATGAACTGGATAATCGAGACTATGAAGACCGCGGCTGTTAAATTGGACACATTCAAGAACAAAATATTTTAATCTTATATACAACTTTTACAAAGTACAATTGTGTGCCCAAATTTTCCCAGCATTTAGTGTCCCCAGCTCGTACGCCTATGGCTACAGACCCACACGTGTAATGATAACTTACATCAAAATACAATATATATTCTTTGAATGGCATTTAGTAATTGGAACATAATCAAAAAAACACACTTTTATGGAATAACAATTACTATGGTTTATTTCACTGCGACGTTTCGACAAGGTTTCACAAGTCGTAATCAAGCATTATACACAAATACATAATGATTGATCGTTCCTTCGTTCATTTATGGGGCTTAACGTCCTATGAGATCGTTCGTTCGTTTCTGGGATTTAACTTCTACTTCCACCTAGGATGATATCGTAGACAAGTCCAATGAGAAACATATGAATATATATATGTACAAACATCAGTGCGAACTATCCAATGGAATGCAAGGAAAGTGAGCATAAGTAGCTATTACAAGCTACTGATAAAAACACAGGTGCACCATCGTATATATTAGGATTAGCTTATTATACAAATGAAAGATGAAACAGAGGATTATCAAGATGATGCAATATTGAAACCATACTCATTATACCATGAAATACTGAAACGATACTCTTTATAATGCTTGATAACGACTTGTGAAATCTCGTCGTAACGTCGCAGTGAAATAAACCATAGTAATTGTTATTCCATAAAATTCTGTTTTTTGAATAAAAAAAATTAATAACGTTTTCCGCAGTATGACTCTAAATCTCAGAAAACATGAGCAATGAGTAGTTTGAGTCTTCTATTGGACTTGCGCACTCAGATTGAGAGGTTTGGTGATGCCTTAGCCTGTTCCAAGAAATGGTCGCGAATTTGGGTTGTGACCCGACTATAGCTGCGCTTGCCTTCGAACTTTCATATTTATCAGGTCGTAGTCAGAGCACCAACGTGATTGCGCATGGGTATTAACCTGGGTCTTGTGATATGCCTCAGAATGGTTATCAGAAGTGAGTCAACGAAATCTGAGTTTTATGACAGAAGTTGAGTTTGATGATGAGCATTCTTGGTGGCATGAAATATAGATTGTGTTAAACACGTTGAAATGCACACAATGATTACGATAACTGTAACTTACCTGGGAGAGGAGAAAACCCCACGAGGTTTGACAGGCGACCTTACTCCTGTTCATGTAAAAGCGGACTCAGTGACAGACGTTGTATCCTAAAGCGCCCGTTTTATACCATTCGGTCACACAGCCTCCTAACTTACCTGGGGGGTTGGGATGGCCTAGTGGCTTAGAGCGCCGCGCTTCGACCTCTAGCTGGCCGGTCACCTCAGGCTTGCGGCTGTGGTTTCGAGCCCTGATGTGAGCGTATGTGGCATGGAGATAGGGGCGCCTTCTCAACCTCGTGGGTTTCCTCTGGGCACTCCGGTTTCCTCCCACTACTAAAGACCCCTACGCGCAAGCGAATTAGTGAAATAAAATTAAACCATATGTTAGTCCCGAAATGACCTTGTTTGTGTTGAGTGGACGTTAAACCCCATTTTTCTCTCCCCTAACTTACCTGTTCTTGTCACTATAAAAAATACTTCGGTATCTTACAAGTAGAGATTTATTTCATCGATCTGGCTCAAGGAACAAAACCCACGCACGAGTCTTTCATGATTTAATTGATTCTCCATCTTGACTTTATCTATCTATTACTATGATGCTGCTGGGTTTTTTTTTATTTTCACGGGTTATCTACAGATCAGGGTCCTGTTTTCTCGAAATTTTTACTAAGATAAAACTAAAATTTTAGTAATTTGATTGAATAATATTAGATTGATTTAAGTGCTTATATAGCCAAACACAAAATGGAAGTATCTACTAAATTTGGATTTTATCTTTAGTTAAAATTTCGTGAAACATGGCCCGGGGTTTTCAAACAGGGATGTTTGAGCTAAGATTGTGGAGTGAGAGAGAGGAATGGGGTTTAATGTCCACTCGACACAAACTAGGTCATTTCGTGTTAAAGTTTATTTCAATAATTCGCTTGCGCGTGAGTGACTTTTTGTTACTGGCTTAAAAGTACTGCTTGCTTAAGGCTGGTACTCTGGTTTCTGGGGCCTCAAAGGGGGCGTTCTTTTTATGGCGTGGCCAACCTTCACGCAGCTGAAGCAGAGGGAAAGCTGGCCTTTGATAGCGAGTCTGAGTTTCGCTTTCCTAGTTTTGAGAATGATTAGCTGGGGGATGTACTTTATCTTTGTCGTTTTGATCACCATTTTAACCCATCTAATTCTCTTGAACTTTCCATAAGTTCTCACCATTCCCATACTCCAACCTCTTCTCTGCACAAGAGGTAATTATCAATTTAAGGACATTATCTTTTGGTTAAAAGTTTGTTTCTTGGCAGCAATTGTTTGATATTTATTATTTATAGATATATTGTTTAAGATGACTGAAGTCCATTCACGTTGTGTTGTAGAATTCTAATTGGCTTCACCATTGTGACTTTTGTCTGGGTGTTTTTTATTTTGAACCCTTTCTCTTTCCCGCTGGTAATTGTTTATATTTAGATTAATTAGTTCGTTTTCACCAACCAACGGATTGATTCCATATTTGTAACATATTCTGCCTCGACGTCATTTCTATTTTATATAATATTTTTGTGGATTTTGTACTTGGTATTGCTGAGGTTGCCACAGGGACGATTTGTTGGAATTCGATATTAGAATAGGACTGAGTGCCGCTGTTCGAACAAAATTTCCTCACCAGAACCATGCGTCGCCGAGAAGTAGTACGTGGAACCCATTTCATTTATTTCGTTACGCTATTCATTGAGATTATGAAAAACGATACCCACTCGACACAAACTAGGTAATTTTGGGACTAACATCTGGTTTAATTATATTTCATTAGTTCGTTTGCTCGTAGGGGTCTTTAGCAGTGGGAGGAAACCGGAGGACCCGGAGAAAACCCACGAGGTTGGACAGGCGAGCCTACTCCTTACGCGCAATATATTTGTCGGCTACCCAACCCCACCCATCCTAACCAACAAGTATACACTAAAACGATGATGTTTGAGAAAACATTTTATTCATTCATCGAATATCTTGACGTGGTGATCAGCTTTATTCCAATATCCGGTTACCATGGCAACTGTAAACACACCTCTACTGGATAATGATCACTAACCTGATAGGCCTGAAACAAAAATATTTTAAAACTGCATGGTGAAGACAGTAATTGAACAATACTTTTATTGGGGTCAACACCAACTGCGTCATTTTGGGATTTACATGTGGTTAAATTTTATTTGGAAAATTCGCTTGGGCGTAGGTGTCTTTAGCAGTGGGAGGAAACCGAGAGTCGGGAAAAATCCCACGGGGTAGGGCATGCGTCCAGACCCCTTGTCGCGTGCAAACGAAGACTCGAAACCTCGCCACTTGACTCAATGGCAGACCTTCGGATCTAAAGCTCATGCGTTAAACCATTCCG
Organism: Patella depressa; assembly: GCA_948474765.1. Classification (NCBI taxonomy): domain Eukaryota; kingdom Metazoa; phylum Mollusca; class Gastropoda; family Patellidae; genus Patella; species Patella depressa. Next base: position 9,723,455 of record OX419721.1, read on the forward strand.
TCACCCTGCCCGCTAATCAAAAGAGTGGTTCAGAAAGACAACTGTAGTTTCAAGAAGTGGTTTTGAAAGTACAACATACCTCATCAGTCTCCATGTTATAGTCTCGGTCAAATTTGTAGGCGATACCACTTTTGGCGATCAAAGCTTCAGTTAGAAGTTCTCCTGTTATCACAATTCTGTAAATGATTTAACAAAAACATTTTTACAATAATACATTTAGAATAATACACAATATAGACGATCCCAGCCTCCACATCCCTACAAAATAAAATGAATAATTCAAAGTGTTCCTTCTTATCCACCTTTAGCAAAACCAAACCAGAAACCACACAGCAAGCATGACGTCATTGCGGACAAATCGAAGTCTGTCATATGACTGATGACGTATGATGAGACTCTTTCGGAATACATACCGAATCGGGGGCTTGTTCATGAAAACTTAAGATAAAATATTTTAAGGAGTCCGTCATTTCATTGGTTGAGGATTAAAACCCTATTTCGTTTCGTATGGAAGAGTTGTTATCATTGACGTGAGGGATCTGCCAATGAAACAGTTTGTTACGACGACTTCTTGGTCTTTAGGTGCACGGAGAACTGTGGGTAAACCACTATCTAGGGATATATTTTAAAATAGGGTCCACTTACCTATCATATGCACAGTTTGTTGCACAACTGGTTGTTGTGTCTACAGCAGACGAGATTACCCAGGTGTAGTTAGGATCTTTGTATATGGGACTTTCTGCCAGTTCGGTATCATCAAGATAGGAACATTCCGCATTAAAATCACCCAGAAACATAACGTTCTGTGAAAACAAATAACGCATTTTAAAATATAGAATTGAATTTTCAAAATAATATATGACATAATTACGTAGAATAAGCCAACACGTATATTCAGTAAGTCAATAGTCTTAACACAACATTCTCTAAAACCTAATTATATACGGTGGTACAAACACAATGTTCCGTAACAAATATAATCAAATAACATAATAACCTGTCAAATTCCTTGGTTTTCTTAGTTCAATGCCGACTTCCATTGTTGCCTAGCTCAGTGCCAAATTACTTCGTTTCCTTAGCTCAGAACCGAATTCCTTCGTTTCCTTACCCCAAGATCAGTGTTGAATTCCTTCGTTTGCTTACCCCAGTGCCAATTTCCTTCGTTTCCTTAACCCAGTACCGAGTTCCCCTGTTTCCCAAGCTCAATGCCGAATAACTTCGTTTTCTAACCCCAGTACCGAATTCTTTGGTTTGCTTACCTCAGTGGCGAATTCCTTTGTAACATTACCATAAACTTGAGGTAACTCCTTCATCTCTTGAACCACATCCGTTGGTTTAATATGAATTCCACAAGCAGCAAAATCTGAATTGAAATAGTTACAAATACTGTGTCTTGAAAACCTTGATTCGAACGTAACCCTCGAGCACACCCCTTCACCTTCTCTACTCCCTGTTCACGTACAGGCAAGGAAGGAATCGAAACCGCACCACTTGGCTCATTGACAGATCTTTTGATCCAAAGTTCACGCCTTAAACAATTTGGCCACGAGAGAGAAATGGGGTTTAACGTCCACTCAACACAAACTAGGCCATTTCGGGACTAATATGGTTTAATTTTATTTCAATAATTCGCTTGCGCGTAGGGGTCTTTAGCGGTGGGAGGAAACCGGAGTGCCCGGAGGAAACCCACGATGTTGAGAAGGCGCCCCTATCTCCATGCCACATACGCTCACACCAAGGATCGAAACCACAGCCGCAAGCCAGAGGAGACCGGCCATCTAGACCACTAGGCCATCCCACCCCCTCCAATTGGCCACACAATCTCTCTTCCCCATTTGTATCTTACTAGTTTCAGTTTTTAGAAGATGCTCTCCCCCTCTCTCTCCCTCCCTCTCTCTGTCTCTCATTATGGTATTTGAAATCAACCTACTTTCGTTTCCTGGAGAGAGTGATTCAACTAAAGCACAGAACGGTTCTCTCTCAAATACGTCATTACCATCATCATTGTACTGGAACGTGTCTGCTATAACCACACGATCAGTTCTGTAGAAGTATGCATACTGTTCTTTATAATTACGGGATCTTCCCAGTCTGTCACTTATCACAAGTTCATAGTTAGGGTTGATTCTACAACAAACAAACAAATTACAGTAATAGATATGTTCAACCTGATTCAACCACAGATCCTCTTTCGTTTCGTTTTATTTAGTTCAAAATTTCGTTTTACTTGTCTTCCCTACACTAGGATCTGGAAGTATTGTTATCATTGACGTGTTCTTGGAAGTGTATGGTCACAGATCACTAATTATTTCCCCAATGACTTTAATGTTAATTCTCTTAGACCGGCTGTAACTTTTTCCCAAATATTCGTTGGATAGAACGCTTTCTGCCACAGATTGAGCATGTTGCAAACTCTTGCCCAGAAGCGTGTATGAGTTCACCTTGAAAAACTTGAGATACACAAGCTGGAAGTAGAGACAACTAAACAAGCAATTTTCGGCCCTCCCTTTCAACGTAACCAACCTCACAACTCTTGTATCCTTCCGCCTCAAAATCATGAATATTCACCAAAACCTGGCAGAAAGTGTATTTTCAAACCCTTTTCTTCGATTCTACACCAAAAAGTCAACTAAAATCGCCATGCAAAAAAAGGGGGGGGGGGGAAAGGGAGAGAAAGACTAAAAATAACTTTGACCCTACGTGTTTTGCACGGAACTGTGGGTAATCCACTAGTAACATCAATGCTGGTTGGACAGGCGACCCTACTCCTTGTCACGTACAACCAGGGATTCGAAACCGCGCCAGTTGATTCAATGACAGGCTTTATGATACAGCGTGCACGTGCTAACCATTCGGTCAAACAGGGTAAAGGAAGGTGAGCGTTAGCTTTATCGTAGACATCTTACTTCCGTCATTTGAAGACTGTCATAAATCATTTGTATGTGCGATGCCCCTCGCGGGTGGGTTCAGGGGGTGGGGGTGGGGGTATGTTCAAACAGGGACATGCTCGCCTACCAGTTTTCAAAATCCCGACTGTCAAGGGAAACTTTTACATGTGCGGTCACTTTATACATGCGCATTACTGTTTTTTTTTTCTTATTAATTAATGAGCTAGCACGTTACTCGCTGAGGATCCAATGTGAAAGTTATACTTTTCGATAAAAAACCCAAACTATTATTAATACCTTTAAGACGTGCCAGTCTTTAAAACATTGGCTGTGAATCGCATTACCCGAGAGACGAGTGGGGTTTAACGTCCACTCAGGCGCGGATCCAGGATTTTTTGCAGGGGGGGGGGGGGGGTCTAGGTTTGATAAAAGGCACTCCCCCAAAAAAATTTGATAAATTAGATTCAATTTGGTGCATTCTGACGTATTTCCGGAAGGTAAATTCCCAAATTACAGGTCTAAAAGTCGCCAATAAAATCGCATAAAAAGTCTGAGCAGGGGGGGGGAGTCCGGACCCCCTGGACCCTCCCCTCTGGATCCGCGCCTGCCACTCGACACAAAGTAGGTAATTTCTGACTAACGTATGATTCAATTTTATTCGAATAACTAGGGGACACGGAAAACCCACGGATCAGGGCATGCAACACAACTCCTTGTGACGTACAGGCAAGGAATCAAACATTCATCGCCTAAAAAAACGTCTTTAGCCCAACACCTATTAAAATAAAGGCTTGTATTAAAAGAATACGGGGGTTGGGAGTGCCGCGCTTCGACCTCTAGCTGACCGGTCACGTCTGGCTTGCGGCTGTCGTTTCGATCCCTGGCGGAGCGTATGTGGCATGGAGATAGGGGCGCCTTCTCAACATCGCAGGTTTCCCCCGGGCACTCCGGTTTCCTCCCACTGCTAAAGACCCCTACGCGCAAGCGAATTATTGAAATAAAATTAAAAACCATATGTTAGTCCCGAAATGACATACATGTAGTTTGTGTCGAGTGGACGTTAAACGCCATTTCTCTCTCTCTCTCTAAAAGAATACGACACTGTTTTCCGTTGTTTGATTTGTAAAAGGTCTACTCACGCCTGTACCATCGCCAACAGTTTATTGATGGCGGTTCCAGTTGCATCCCGGATTTCCTGTAGTAACATGACGTCATATCGAGAAACAATCTGGAAATAAAGATATTTAATTTCTAATCAGCGTCAGATCGGATTCAAATCCAGTAAATATCGCAAACTAGCATTGCCATCGAGAGTTGATTATGGTCCGGAGACGTTGATTTATGTCTAACCAATAGTTTATATACATTTCCGACCCAATGAAAGGCCTGAAATAGGCAGATTTAGATCGTGCATAATGTATGTTTAACATTTACTCAAACAACCTTTCCACATTGTCTCAAACTCATTTAATGACAATTTTTCAAACTAACTTTTATTGACAATTTTTCAAACAAACTTTCATTAACATTGTTGCAAAGGAAACACCCCCCCCCCCTCCAACCAACACACAGGGACAAAAACGAACAAAAACCCAACAAACAAATATTGACAAACCTGGGGTTTCTTTCATGAAATTTTAACCACGATCAAATCCAAATTTTTGTAATTATTAGACTGATTTTAGTACTTGGCCAATCAAAATTGAAATATCTACTAAAATTTGGGTTTTATCTTTAGTTAAGATTTCAAGAAACAGGGCCCTGGTATTTCTGTGATAAAATGGTCATTGATTATTAGAAATAGGTAACGTGGACGAATTGCACTCTCTGACCCGATCAATCCCTTTGCCTACTGTATCAATAACACCAAGCCCTGTATCATTAATATTACCTAAACAATGAATATTTGAAAAGCAAAATAAAATAATAACGTAAAGTCCTGCACCTGGCAAAACTAAGCAATGTCTGTGTGGATAAGGAAACGATAATCGATAAAAGAAATAAAAAAGGTTAAACTCGGAAAATGTTTTTAAATTCGGGAAAAAATGGGAATTAAAGGTAACTTTATTTGAAACAAAGAGGCAATAACAACAACCAAACATACATTATTCAAGAGCTAAATTAATCAGACATGTATGTATTCACAAAACAAGACCATAATCAACTCTCGATGGCATTGGATACCCGAGATTTTAACTAGATTAGAACGGTTTGCTAATTTTCTTTAATTGATAAACATGCATTATGCAAGAGCTAAATCTGCCTATCGCAGGTCCTTTGGGTCTTACATGTTATATAATATTAATTAGAAATTAGTTCACATGTAAAGACCTGAATCAAATGTCGATGCCATCGTTAGCCCGTGATATTTAGTGGATTTGAGTACATTTTGTTGTGGACGAAATAACAGTAAAGATAGACAACCGAAACTTTTGTTTATTATCGTTAGAACGGTAGTAATGACGATCGATGCTAGCCCAAAATTGAATCGCTAATATCTAGGTTCAGAGTGAAGCAACAAATGACAAAATGAAATGACGTTCACATTCATCGATTTATTCCAAATGGTCGTTAGACTAAGTAAGGCACAGACTGACCATTATAAGGGTAAAATGATACCCGGGGTCAAACAGCAAAGTTACCACAGCATCACAACAAAGTCAGTAACGGGTAAATCCTCCTCTGTTTTCCAAACAAGCATTGATCCGACGTGGCATACTCCTAATGAGACGTCTAAGGTCATTTTGGTCCAGATTGTTCCATTCCTGTTGCAACGCAGTAGCAAGTTCTTGGACATTGGCAGGACGTTGTTGACGTTGACGTAACCTCTGCCCAAGCATGTCCCAGACATGCTCGATGGGGGAGAGGTCAGGACTCAGTGCTGGCCAAGGTAATGTGGTGATGTTCTGTTGTTGGAGGTAACCTGTAACGATCCTGGCCCTGTGACATCTTGCGTTGTCATCCTGGAAGATGAAACGGCGGCCATGACGTCGTGCGAACGGCACAACATGGACTGCCAAGATGTTGTCCCGGTAGTACTGGCCTGTAACACGCCCTGCAACAACATGTAAAGCCGTTCTTCCAGCAACAGTGATGCCTCCCCACACCATAACAGAACCACCCCCAAATCGATCATGTCTGATGACGTTAACGTCTTCGAAGCGCTCGTTTCGACGACGCCACACCCTCCGACGTCTGTCCAAAAAATCAACAGTGAACCTTGACTCATCTGAAAACATCACATTGCTCCAGCGTCGATTATCCCAGTGTTGACGATCCCTACACCAACGACGTCTTGCCTGAATGTGATGATCTCTCAAACAAAGGATCACGCGAGGACGTCGGGCGCGTAGGTGACCCCTATGCAGTCGATTCCGAATCGTCTGGCCACTCACTCTCACACCAGTGTCTGTTTGAAGACGAGCGCTGATCTGATTTGCTGTGATGACAAGATTTCTCAAGGCCAAGGTACGGATAAATCGATCCTGTGCTTGAGTTGTCGCCCTTGGTCGACCTGAGCGTGGTCTGTCCTGTACAGATTGTGTATCACGATATCTGGACCATAGTCTGCTTATGACAGACTGAGAAAAATTCATCGTCCGCGCCACAACCGCCTGTGTTGTGCCGATCTGTAGCATGCCGAGGGCACGTAACCTTTCATTTTGGGTAAGCCGACGCATATCAAAATTTGTTTTCTGGTCACTAAAACAATTAAACTGATGTTTCCACCCTGGAATTCAATGCCACAATGACTGTAACATTCAAAGTCAGAGTCGTGCAAATCTTGGGTTGGACCGCCATGATGATCCCAAGCATCACCTGCATTCCATGCGGTAGCTATTGGTGCGTTTGGGCGTCACATGTAACTGGAAATGTTTCTTCTGTTAGGTTCTATAGTGACTTTTTTCGTAGTCATTTGCACATTTTAGTATTATGCCCCCAAAATCAAATATCCCCTACTTTTTTTGAATAGTATATATAACGCTTCTGTGTGAATAGGCTCTACATACAGTCTACTGATTGGTCAGAATATGTCCCTGGCTAATATGAGTATGTGCTTTTCAAAGCTAGACATAGTCCAAATTATCCAGTGTAATCAAGATGATGCAAATGTAAATGAACACAGGTCAAGGACGATACCGCAGCCATCTTGGGATTGTGTTTGTCATAGGCTATAGTTAACATCTCTAAGCAAGAATGATCATTGCGAATCCAAGACGGTGAGACACCGATAAGCGACGTGTTGTTCTTTTCTTCCCCCACCCCCGGTTAGATCTAAATATTAAGGTCAACTGCAGATTTGGTTAAAGGTCACGAGATGTAAACACGACTAACCCCAACCCTAACCCTAGCCCTTACCGTAACCCAGAATCTCGTCAATAAACACCCTAACCCTATTTATATCTCACAACCCTGCACTTGGTCTTAATATTTAGACCTAGCCCTTTAAGACCAATTCCATTTGGTGAGCCAGCACATGGGAGTATGTCAAGAAGACAAAGCAGCTTTTCCCCGATGTACTAGAATTTTCCTCCACTTAACGTTCGCCAGACCCTAACATTTCTGATTGTAGTTTCCTAACGTTACCTTGGAAACTTATGAAGCTTTTCGGTTTCGTAAAAATATTCCAACATTAAAATATCCCAAACGTGAAGTTGGGTTGCGGGCCCCTAGTACAGCTTAATCCGTTTCTACCTCACGACGAAAATGTGGGATTGTGACTTTGGCAGGCCGATGTTGCAGTAGTAAAGTCATAAGTAGGGCAGGGGTGTTGGATGGCCCAATGGATAGCACGTGCACAATGTCATTGAGGCAACTGGGGTGGTTTCGATTCCCGGGTTGTACGTGATAAGGAGTAGGGTCACCTGCCCAATCTCGTGGGTTTACTCCGGGTCGTTCGGTTTGGTCCCACTGCTAAAGGCCCTTAAGCGCAAGCGAATTATTAAAATAAAATTGAACCATATGTTAGCCCCGAAATGACCTAGTTTGTATCGAGTGGACGTTAATCCCCACCCCCAGCACTCTGTCTGTCTCGCCCCCTCCCTATCGATTTAATAAAAAAACCCGAAACAAAAAACAACACTCACCTTAGCCAAAATGTTAGCTATATCTTCTTTGTCCATCTTCGCTCTGCCAAAAGCTCTGACATTGAATGCACCAACACGTAAGGGAGGTTGTGTAACCGTCGATGATTCCCCGAGGTTAGCGACGATGCTTAACAATAACAGCCCAGCGACAAACATTTTGACGGATAAACTAGAGCTAGAGATGGATATCTTCTGATGCTGTGGAATTCTGTGTTGAAACCGCAGTCGATGAAATTATCAGATATCCGCATGTCTTATATAAGCGAACAATAGTCCCGATTGCCAAGACACAATTTAAAAAAAAGGGTTTTTTTTGTAATTTTCTTCTTTTATGTACTTTGTTGAAAATGATTAATATTTATTCTAAAAGATGTGAAAACTAATAGTAACTCTCGATATGATGTAATAAATTATCGATAAGAAAAATAAGAAAAAAAACCCAATGGTGTCTGTAGAAATGAAATGAAATGGGGTTGAACGTCTTACTGTTCTACTCCTAGGCTTTGCTAATGAAGACGGGCATATGCCATACAATACGCTATGAGGGAAATTTTCCCGGGCAGCGACAATATGGCCTACTCTTATATCGAATTCTCAACTGCCAAACGATATTTTACGTGCACGACAATGTGTACATTGGACCTCGGTTTTTTGTTCCGTTCGAACGACTAGACATCTGTCCTTGTCAGACCCTCCGTCCTGCATTGCTGACAAGGGGAAACAACGCCGGAAAATCTGGATGAACTATCTCGGCAAATGCAGGGACCGAACTCCCGACCTCCAGACTAGCGAGTCAGCGTCTTAGACATTGGTGTTGCTTAAAGGGATCTTAGCTCTGATAATGTTTATTTTAGTCTGATTTTGGAGCCACGGTGACTCAGTGGGGTTGACGTTCCTTCTATAACCTGTGTGAGCCAAACCAGTTCCCCGTATCTTCCACCCTGGATGTCGCTTGTTATTGGTGTAGGACGGAGGATCCGGCGAGACAAATTATTGTCTTCTCGGCGGTTGGGGTGAGGGGGGGGGTTAAAGCGTGTGCGTAAAATCATAAGATTTGCTGTTGAGCCTCGTGGCTGGTTTCAAATCCCCGCTTGTAGGTTTTGTCCGGGTCCCCCAGTTTACTCCAACTGCCAAAGATCATAACGCGACTTCGTGCATCACCACCAATCGCGACATTTGGATACCGGACATTTGGATACCGGAATGATTCGTATAGAAAGACGAATTTAAACCACAAAAGATCAATACGCATAATAGATAAAAGTCGGACAATATATTCTATGTTGCGCATGTGTAAATAATATAGGCGTGTAATATTCATATTATTACCTACTTGACTGATGCACGATTTATTTTTTTATTCTTTATTTTTTTTATGACTTTCTGGACAATAGATGAATCAGTGTGAAAATGTTTTAAATATATTTCGTCTCACGACGGGACACCCATGTGAAATCGTTTTATCATTTTTATGTAAATATGCGCATTCGGTAAATCTAATGTCAACAATTGATATAGATCAAATAGTATTTAATTTATTTTGGCGATATTTGCATTTTTTTAATGACATAATGTTTAAAATATTGTGTTCAAAGCAGGTCTTAATATACATGGAATCTATAGTCAGTTGAGAAAGTTCCCCGAGGCTACTATCTCCGGGGTAAAAAGTCTCTACCGAGAGAGGTAATTTTGCCTAGGTAAATAGATGCAGACCACCATTAATTTCCCCATTGACTTCAATATTAATTCTGACCCAAAACTTTCGTGTGGTTTTATTTAACGTCCGCTTCCACCGAGGTGATATCGCAGACAATTACGTGTTATATGTGCATGGTGATAATATTTACAACGTAATTAGTGGATTAGTGTGGATTAATTAGGTGTTTTAATAGATTGGGCTGAACGCTTTTCACTTCAGACTGAAGCTGAAGAAGCCATAATCTTAGCTTGGCTTGACACCCTTGGATGCCAACTCCCAACTAACTTACATGACCACTGCCCGGTCATTACTCGAGACCTGCCTGGTCCCAAGTTAACTTCCAGACACCCTCGTCTGGCCTCGTTTCACTGAAAAATCTCAATTTGATTTCTGCTTAAAAAAACACGCCAAGACAAAGGATGACGGAAGAGATTATGCAGATGCCTACTAATACACCATAACTTAGGTCAAGGGGTAGTAACTATTGAGCCAGTGTCAACCAGAGGTAGTAACTAATGACTTCTACGAGGCCATTTGCCGTGTCAGACCAGTGCCAGTGTCGACCATCTTTGGCCCATAACCTGGTAAGGTGGTAAGTGACATGTTCCTGACAAAGTCCAGGTTAACCGGAGCGGGGCCCTGGGCATGACTTATAGAATCGCGGCCACCCTAACGCGACGAAAAAATTATTTCATATCCTTTTGAATGGCAGGTATGGGTAACACACAATTAAACGGTCTGTAATACAAGAATAATTACATAATATCTGATCACAATGACATACTAAATCTATTCAGTACCAAATCGCACACAATGCGTGGAAATGACATATAACTTTCATTATCTGGAATATTTTTCTCTATTTTGCCATGAAATGCGGGCGCCCCTAAACTACATGGCCTTGTGCCCGGGTCCCTCAGCCCCATGCCTAAACTGGGCATTGGTTCCCAAATCTTGTCATTTGTGTAACAAAATCAAATTGATTAAATTTATTAAAACACAAAATGATAAATATGTGAAAGATACATTATGTAATATAAGATAAAGAGCTGACAATTCTCACTATAAATCATTGATGCCAATTGTATAGGTTTGCGCCCAGTGTTGGTCAGTAATGGTCTCCAGAAGATTCCGACATAGATTCAGTGGTGCAGGAATCGATGTCTAGTCCTTCGGGTGGTAATAAAAATTACTGGGATTTGATTGAAGAGTATAAGTCGGTTCATTAGCCCACAGAACGTTAAACCAAATCAACTTTCGCTTATTGTATCTTGGGGATCATGTGGCTAAGTGGGTTCGATCCCTGCATTGGCTGGCCGAGAAAGTTCATCCAGATTTTCCGGCGTGTTTTCCCTATGTCAGTGATGCATGACGAAAGGCCTGACAAGGACAGTTGTCTAGTCGTTCAGGTAGGACGAAAAACTGAGGTCCCGTGTTCATATTGACGTGCACGTAGCGCCGCTGCCTGGGCAAAATTTCCCTCAAAGCACATTGTATGTCGTATGCCCGTCTTCATTAGCCCAGTAGGACGTTAAACCCCATTTCATTTCATTTAATTGTACCTTGAGTAACTTACCTTGACCTTGCTTATAGTCCATTCAACTAGAGCTAAACTGATATCGGTTAAGTAAACACGTCAAATGTTTATTTTGGTGAGTCGGTGTATATTACAAGATGCCAGGTCAAAGGTCAGGGTGAAAGGATATAATCTGTTGTATAATATATTAAAGACAGAATCCTTTAATGTCTTCTTCATAATAATATTTTTTTCTCGTTTTCAAACCATTACCATAAAGTCTAGCAAGGTTTCGACAAGGAGTACGGTCACCTGTTGGTTTTCTCCAGGTCCTCCGATGTCCTCCCACTACTATAGAATTATTGAAATATAATTAAACCACATGTAAAACCCGAAATGATCTAGTTTGTGTTGAGTGAACGTTATGTCCTATGTGGTTTAACCGGGTTCTACTTTTTTTTTTATCAAAGTTAAAGATGTATTATGGAAGACATGGAGAAAGAGCTGGTGGTGTTGGTGTCATAATAAGATAACGAGTAATCTATTGAACTTTCAGTCCAATTACTTTATTCTGAGATTAGTTCTCAATATTTGAAGATGTGACAAGAATTCGCCATATTTGCACTCTCCAGCCATTTTAGCGTTTAACAGAGATGTGGCGGACAATGTCTTATCCATCCAATATCGCAGCCATCCGATGATCTAGGGAGTTCATTGTAAGCGTGTCATGTCAAACAAAGAAAACTTGACAAACGCCGGACAATAGATGGATTTATCTTTGAGATATCGACCGACCTTGGCGATAGTTAAAATGTGTCCAATATTGCAGTTGAATTTAATGATATGCATGCCCGGACATATTATCATGATGCAAATATAAAGTGACGGCTTGTCCGCATTTCAGCATTACCTGTTTACCGAACAAATCTCCCCCACCTTTGTGAAACAAGCGACCAAACTATCTCTGTATACAGGGCCGCGTCGAAGGCTGAAATTATGAGAACTATCCCCCTTGTCCAATTTAGTTAAACAAATGTTATGAATTCCTGCCTCATGTTCCTTTAATATAAACAAATGTTATTGATAATCCCCCTTTGTCCAATTTGCCTAATCAAGATAAACAAAATTAATGTATGACGGATCTTCTCTGTGTTCCTTTGAGATAAACAAGTAATGCTATGAATGATCACCATTTGACCCTTTAAGATAAACAAATGTTCTGAAATATCTCCCGTTGTACCTTTAAGATAAACAAATGATCTGAATTATCTCCCCTTGTACTTTTAAGATAAACAAATGTTCTGAATTATCTCCCCTCGTACCTTTAAGATAAACAAATGTTATGAAATAATTCCTCGGGGCCCTTTAAGATAAACAAATTTTATGAATCATCTTATCAATGCCCTTTAAAATAAACAAAATAATGTTATGCATTATCTCGGCTTGTCCATTTCGGGACTAACATGTCGTTCAGTTTTATTTCAATAATCTGCTTGCGCGTAGGGGTCTTTAGCAGTCGGAGAAAACCGGAGGACCCGGAAAAAACCCAGGAGTACAATCAGGGAATCAAAACCACATCAATGAAAGACGAGCTAACCATTCGGCTACCCACCCTACCCTACCCCTCTCCCTTTAACATAAACATCCGTTATGTATTATCTTCTCTTTGTCCCTTTAAGATAAACAAACGGACTCCTCTTGTCACCTTTAACATAAACAAACGGTCTCCTCTTGTCCCTTTAAGATAACCACGTGATAGTGATACCGGTGGATATTGAAATATAGGTCAGCGAATATTATCTATTCATTTATCATTGCATATACCATACGACAGCTGAACAACACTCGGACAGGTGAGTTGTTTGTAGTTTTATTAGTTTACCTTATAAAGCAAATAATGTTGTATTGAACACTGGGGTGATTGACCATGCCTGTGGCTATTTCAATAATGCCATCTTTTGAAATTCCCAGCATTACTGACAGTAAACTGTCTTCAGCCCAGTCGGTGCATAGAGTGGGACGTTTAACCCCATGTCATGTCGACATAGCCTGCATGAGTAGTTCTTAAATACCCCGACACACTGGAAAGATGGGAAGCTTTACAGTCGTTTCGATGTCACCCAGTGTGGCAATTCAACAAATATAATAGCAATGTCAGCTAATAGTGAAGAATTGGTCGTGCTTGATCGTGGTTATATGGAGGGCGGTTAATCTGTGAAAGAAACTGCTGACACAGTACTCTGGTTAAATCTTTTTGATAAGCCAACTTCAAGTTTGGTCAAAGATCGCTAGATGTAAACAGGGCTAGCTTTAATCCCAACCCTAACCCTTCACCTAGCCCTAATGCCAATACTAACCCTAAGCCACAGTCTTGCCAACAATCGTGTGCTCTAACCTAGATTAAACATACATTATGCAAGGGCTAAATATGCATATTGTAGGTGTTTCTTTAAAATGTTATATAAACTATTAATTACATGTACATGTATACCATAATCAATGCTCAATGTCGACGCTGGCCTGCGATAATTGTTGGATTGTGATGCGATTTGCTGCATAACTTTCAGTCACGATTTGGATAATCTAGACTATGATTTTTGTCTGACCGACTTTAGTAATGATGATCGAGGTTAGGCGAACTTTCAGTCAGTTAATTCTCGGTTCATAGTGGATAAATTTGACTGAAATTTTCAATAAATTGCTTTAACATTATTTAGTTTTAAACAATTATAGTTTGAGAACCGTCAATTCTTTATCTAATCTCCAATAATGTATCTTTAAACCCAGTAAAGTACATTATTATGTTGAACTATTTCAGCCATTTCGAGCTTCGCCTTTTCTATAAATGTAAATGAAATGATGACGTCCTTGAAATGTTTAATCACCTGGATACACACGACTAATAAATAAACAATAATATAATGTGTTTTTATAACAATGGAATAGTTTATGTATTAACCCAGCTGTTTAATGACCCTGATAAACGTGACTAAACAGGGTAAAAAAACAATCATGCTAACATGTATCAATATTAATATCAATAATTTAATATGAATAAATGAGGTTGGATGACCGAGTGGTTAGCACGTGCGCGCTGTATCATAAGGCCTACCAGTGATCAGCTGATGTGGTTTCGAATCCCCGGTTGTACGTGGCAAGGAGTAAGGTAGGCTGTCCAACCTCGTGGGTTTTCTCCGGGTACTCCGGTTTCCTCCCACTGCTAAAGACCCCACGCGCAAGCGAATTATTAAAATACAATTAAACCACATGTTAGTCTCGAAATAATCTCGTTTATGTCGAGTGGTCGATAAACCCCATCTCTCTCTCTCTCTCTCTCTCTCTCTCTCATGAAATTATAAACGTATTGAGTTATTCTAATAGAGCATTAATGATCTTTTATTTCAGGCGATCATTTATCTTCATTTGCACTATTAGTCCCGCGATAACTTTGACAACTTGATCATGGAGAATATACCCCAGGCAGCACCAGGCGTAAGGAGTGCCGATTCCTTTCGTCAAGAAAAGGCTTTCGTCAACGGAGAATGGATTTCAGCGAAATCAGGCGCTACATATCAAGGTAATTAGTACGGTCATTCATTCATTCATTCAATAATTCATTCATTTTTTTGTGGTTGTAGTTGGCTATTTTTTTTTCATTGGTTATTTACACCAGGAACGAAGTGTTTGTAAATATATAGTCACACAATACGTGTGCTGTGCATACCTAAAGGTCTAGACCAAGAGACCCAACCCCTTAACAACCGTTTTCCCGTCTCTTCATCTTCTCTGTATTGAGGATTTTATATCATACCAAGTTGTAATTACATTCAAACAAAAATGGTATTAGATGAAGTCAACAAGTTACAGAAACCTTCGGCCTATTCAACATAACGTGGAAGGATTATTACCTAATGTTATCAGATAATCGGTCATCACATCAGGACACAAACAAGTAATTATTTGCCCGTTGACTTCAATGTTAAATGGCTGTAACGTCACAGGTTGTAGCTTTTTGCTCAACATTCCGTTGGTTCCAATCTTTATAGGCACAATGGGGACCACATTTGGCAATCTCCGCGTCATAATTCTGTACGGGTTGAACGTTTAGATTTTTTACTACAGGGATTTGAAGTTGACTGGGGTGAAAATCGCACTTCCGGCACAATGATTGCTCTGCAGAAAGACACTTTACACCCCTCGTCTCTTAGACCGGCTCTAACCTCTTTCCCATATTTTCGTTGTGTAGAACGCTTTCTATCACAGATGGAACAAAATGTGGCAACCTCTTGCTCAAAAGCATGTATGAGGTTCACCATGGTAAACTTGAGATACACAAGCTGGAAGTAGAGACAAATAAACATGCAATTTCCGGCCCTACATTTCAATGTAACTAATGTTACAATTCCTATATTATTCCGTCTGAAAATCACGAATTTTCACCAAAACCTGGCAGAAAATGTATTTTCAAAGCCTTTTTTTTTTGAAGCGGTATTCCCTACAAATGTTTCTTTATTATATTACTAGTTCCATTTACGGTGAATACCGAACAACAAACCAGCTCGTTGTTCGTTATTCGCGAATACCGAACAACGAGCTAACTTCACGTCACCTTTTTTTTTTTTTCGATTCTACACAAAAAAGTCAAACAAAAATCGCCATGCAAAAGGGGGGAAAAGGAAAGAGACAGCAGGAAGACTAAAAATAACTTTCGCCCTACATTGGTGGATTGAACATTTAAAGAATTTGGGAAGTATTCACAGCGTTATTTCATTTCTTTGAATTACAGTTATCAACCCATCGAACCAGGCCGTACTTGGTGTTGTTCCAGATATGAATGAAGAAGACACTAAAGCTGCCATAGAAGTCGCATATAAAACGTTTCAAACGTGGCGAAATGTCACACCAAAGGTTGATTATTTAATTTTATTTATTTAAGCACATCTTGTATTTATTCCTGTTAGAGTCGTTTCCGGTCGGATCAACAACACTTTTATATCTTGGCAATAACCACCCTCAAAATCCCCAGTGACCCAATTCCGTTCCACGCCACTAACCCCTGGGTTCACCAATGGTGTAGTCACAAATTCAAATTATCTGCCCTTGATGATTTGTGCTATATTTATCGACCAATATGCTTGATAGCATAACGACTTGCCACTTCCTGTTTGACTGACATAAAAATATATTTCTTGTTTGTTGTGAAAGTAGACAATTAGTCTACGATCGGTTTGTATACGCATACCATTCAAGGACTAGGGTAGCCTGTTCAACCTCGTGGTTTTTTCCCGGGACCCCCGGTTTTCTCCCACCGTTCAAGACCCCTACGCACAGGTGAATTAGTGACTTTAGTGACTTATATTTTTTTTACGCGTAGATAAATATATGTTAGGGTAAATACCTTACATATTGCAATAAACTTTAACTCCACACCATCTTTGTATAATTTACTAACGATTGGTGAGTACGGTGTTTGTCCATGTCCGTGCCAAGTATTTCTGATTGGACGATAAAAAAAACAGGTCCCATTCATATCCTTTCCCACAAATCAAAGCCAACATTGACGGTTAAAAATTGAAATAAAAGTCGACAAAATCGTCGATGTCCGGGCAAAATTGGCTAGATCTATAACACATGCACGCCTGCAACTTTCGTCCAAGGTCATGGGGTGTAAACAGGGGATTATTACTTTTGGTTCGATCCCTCATAGCACGCTGTATGGCGTATGTGCGTCTTCATTAGCCCAATTCGGAGTGAAATAGTAGGACGTTAAACCCTATTTTATTTAATTCATTCCCTTTTTATTTTGTATATTTGTATATTTTGTATATTTGTATATTTGTATATCTATACAGGAAAGAAGTACGATATTAAAACGCTGGTTTGAACTCACGGTACAACACAAACAAGAACTGGCAAAACTTATCACGGCAGAAATGGTTAGTCACTCTCTAGTAATCTCGATCATAATATCCAAAATTAGAATTTAACATTTTATCATAGAAGTAAGTGGTTGGCTCGCTAACTCTGAGGTCCCGTGTCCGGACCTGCAGTTCATTGGTGTTTTCCGACGTGGTTCTCCCTTGTCGGTGATGTAGAACAGGGTATGGCAAGGGACGGCGGTTAGTTGTTCGGATGGGACGAAAAACGGAAGTGTCGTGTACACCTTGTCGTGCACATAACAGAATCATTGGCAGTTGGACTACAAAATAAGAGTACGTCGTAACGCCGCTGTCCAGGAAACTTTTCCTCATGTAGCACTGTATAGCGTATGCCCGTCTTTATTAGCAAATTCGGAGCAGAACAGTAGGACGTTAAATACCATTTCATTTTATTAGATACATATGGTCCATTTTGTAGCGCGAATAATTTAAAAGATTATGTGATTTACTCTCCAGGGCAAACCCATGGCGGATAGTTTAGGTGAGGTTGGTTTTGGTGGATCTTTCATAGAATGGTATGCAGAGGAGACGAAGCGAATATGTGGTGACGTCATCAACGGAAGTAACCCACAGCGACGTCTATTGGTGTTAAAACAGCCAATTGGTGTAGCTGCAATGATAACGCCGGTACGATTAATAATCTTTGACTATTTATCACCTAATAATACATTCTAAAGTAGATATCGCTTGTGTGACAAATGTCAAAATTTCCATAGTCAATTAAACGGAAACTATTTTCTTTATTTTTTATATAATTTTCAACGAACAATTAATTTTTTGTTTTAGATTAACTTTTTTTTTTATTAAAAGGGAACAATATGTTATTTCTTTTATTTAATTGACCGTGATGGAAACACTGGTTCAATGTAAAGGACTTTGCAATGGATGAATTGCTGTCAAAAAATGATGTATTACTACGCCTTATTGTTGTGAAATCTATAGCAAAGAATTATATTTATTTTTTTATTTGTGCATGTAAGAAAGGATTGGATGATAAATAAAATCCCATTCTCGTCTTTTTTGATAAAAAATATATAAAAATATCACAACTTGTCGATAAAATAAAAAAAAAATTGTCGGGATTCTCTATTTATCATATAGCTTGGGACCAATATTTATTTTCTTATCAAAGGAATATGACCGAACGGAGTATATTAACATAAAAAGTCCGTTTTTCTTACTGGCAGCACACGTGGAACATTGTGGTTTTGAATCGATGCCTGAAAGCCAGTGTATCGGTGATTACTAAGTCTTCGCCGTAAGCCAGCAGCGTGGGGATATAGCTCAGTGGTAGGACATTGGACGGCAGATGGAGAGGTCCCTGTTTCAATCGCAGGTGCCACCTGTGAAAGTTTTTTTTTCTTTGGCAGAAAGAATGGTATTAGGGTTAGGGTTGTATTAGCCGTTAATGTTACTTGAGTTATTAATTAATGAAAAAGTAGAACAGCAAATCTAAGAATTATATATTTATAGTGGAATTTCCCGAATGCGATGATAACCAGGAAGGCTTGTGCTGCCATTGCTGCTGGATGTACGGTTGTTATTAAACCAGCGGAAGACACACCATATTCAGCTCTTGCTCTTTGTCAGGTAGGTGTTTAATACTCGTAACATGATTTAAAGTCTATTATGAAAGAGCTAAATCTTCCTATTGCAGGTCTTTAGGCCTGAAATGTTTTCAAAATAATAAATTAGACATTAATTAACTTACCCAGACCATAATCAACTCGCGATGGCATGTACTGAATAAGGATGCGATTTTCAGATGGCCGAATGGTTAGCGTGTGCGCTGTGTCATATGGCCTGCCTTGTCAGACCCTAGGTCCTGTATCACTGACAAAGCGGAACCACGCCGGAAAATATGGATGAACATTTCTCGGACAAATTATATAGAATTTCTAATAAATGTGTGTTTATAGTTAGCAGCCGAAGCTGGACTGCCCCCTGGTGTGCTCAATGTGGTGACGTCATCTAGAGGAAACGCCCCTGCCGTGGGTCAAGCTATGTGTGAAAGTCCATTGGTAACAAAAATGTCCTTTACAGGGTCAACAGCTACTGGTAAGGTTAGTGTGAAAGCTTTGTGAATACTAGGAATCGAATATCATAGAGGGTCGGTATTTACTGGTAAGCTGTCTCCTGGTCCTCCAGTTTCTTTCCATAGCTACAGAATCCTACGCACAAGAGAATTCATGAAATGAAACTGAAACTTATGTTAGTCCAACCCCGTGGGCTTTTTCCGGATCCTCCGGTTTCTCCCCACTGCTACAGAATCCTACGCGCAAGAGAATTAATGAAATTGAATTTAATCTTATGTTAGTCCCGAAATGACCTAGTTTGCGTTGAGTGGACGTTAAACTCTCTCTCTCTCTTTCTCTCTCCCTCTCTATCTCTCTCTCTCATATCCCAAGAGCTCATTTACGTACACTATAATGTGGGGGGGGGGGGGTTTATTGGGTTAAATGGCGCCCTTGTTAGACTATATGGGGTGCTTTTCAATTAAAGGGCCAATGCAGGCGCGGATCCAGGATTTTTTGCAGGGGGGTCTAGGTTTGATAATTGTTTAACTAATTGCACTCAACTGATTAACGGGGGGTTTGGGGACCTCCCTCAGAAAAATTTGGTAAATTAGATTCAATTTGGTTCATTCTGAGGTATTTCCGGAAGGTAAATTCCAAAATTACAGGTCTAAATCGCCAATAAAATCGCATAAAAATTTTCAAGTCTGAGCAGGGCGGGGTCCGGACCCCCTGCCCCCCCCCCGGATCCGCGCCTGCAATGCCGATAACATTCACGGTATAGCTGTCTACAGGAACGGGACTCGATTGTTATCATCACCCAACTATAAAAATTGTTCCGAAATCTTTAAAGGTTTACGCGTCCGGATAAGTAGTTTTGAAGTTCACGTCCAAACGACTCAATATGTTGAGCTGAAATTTTGAGACAACGTAAATATACCGTTCCTCTATAGTTTGGCATTTAAATTTCGTACATAATCGGACTTTTATTTTTGAGCCCCTATTCAAATCGTGCAACTTTGTGTTTTATATCAATCAGATAATTTTAAGACAATGTGCTGGAACAGTAAAGAAAACATCGATGGAACTAGGAGGTAATGCACCGTATATTGTATTTGATAATGCTGATCTAGAGAAGGCGGTTAAAGGCACAATCGGTAGTAAATTCAGGTGTTCAGGACAGGTAAGTTCAATTAATTCCTATTCAACCGAGATTGGTTTTCTTAATTCCTATTCAACCGGGATTAGCTTCAGAGACATAACGGGGAAGTTACGTGATATATAAAATTGAGTTTTAGGCAAACAGCTTTCCAACAAAGATATTTCGGCCTGAACTGCACGTGCTGTGTAATATTTACAGTCGTTCAGTTTCAGAGTTTGGGTGATCCTATCATCGTAAAGGACGTCAAATTATGTGGCCAATCATTGTAAAGTATTTACCGTCTGTATAGCCAATCATTGTAAAGTATCTACCGTCAGTGCAGTCAGTTATTGTAAGTGTATGACTTTAAACCAGTGGTTCTTAACCTTTTCATTGCTCACGGCGCACCTTGGGAACGCATGAAAAAATAGTGGCATACCTGGCTAAGTATATATGAAAAATATTTTAATTTTGCAAAATAAATACATGGCAAGTCATAGATGGCATACAACCGTACATACAGACTAGTCATAGACACACAGAATAACTCAAACTAAGTAAAGAAGACACAGCCATGAATTTAATTTATTTCATCAGTCTTCAGTAGGAAATTTTCTTAGTGTGCCGTTCAAAATTTCTCGGCACACCTGTCTGCAGCGGCCAAGCTTATTAAAATACATATTTATATTTCGTGTCGGATGACACATGGCTGCGCCCATGGTGTATTGGAACTACTTTAAAGGACAATATTGGTGCCAGTCATTATCACATATGTGATAGAACTGATTAAACACTTTCCAAATATAATATTAACACAGAGATCATCGCTACCATAGAGGAGTAATAAAGGATTCATGAATCGGAAGTGACGAACGCCAAAGGAAAACACGAGTTATCTCTCTATGTGAATGACTGGAGTGACGAGTGATGACAGATAAACGGCCGAATTTCTGCTCACTAATAATTCCTTCGAAGACAAAAAGTTGTTATATGGGACCACAAGAGGTTATCTGACGATACAATAAACTAATTAAATGTCACAAGATAAGAGAACACGGGAAAAATAGAAATACTCCGTACAGCCCCTTGTTTTTATTCATTCTATAGGGGAGACCGGGGCACATTGAACCACTTTGTTCACATACATGTTTTTACTCATTTCATATCAAATGTTTTTATTAGAAGATCTCTTTATTTCATGATCAAAATTTTAAAAAAATCAATATGCCCTCTTATATGGATCAAACCCCGGTTTATCTGGATTGTATAGATTAGACATAATATATGAACTTAAGTACAATAATTTCCTAGGCTAAGAAGTTAACATGTATGGAAAATTTTTCTCTTTTAAGCGCTTTTTTGAAAAATTCAATGCCTAAGAAAATAATTGACAGCATGTGGCTTATTGATAGAGAAATGGGTCTAAGAAGTTATCTCACTTCTGTATAGTGTTGGGTTGTATAGTATTATTTATAAAGGATATATCCATGGTGGTTCAATGTGCCCCGGTCTCCCCTACCTTATAAAAACATGGTAATGCACGGACTTTTAATCTGTTTTTCTTTCTTGTTCTCTTATCTAATGGCAGTCAATTCTTTTTATGAATTGTAAGATATTCTCTCACAGTGTCACACAGCAACTTTAGGTCTTCGGGGGAATTATTAGTGAGCAGATATTCGCCCATGTATCTGTTATCACTAGTCATTTCAGTTAGTTATATAGAGGAATAACTCGTGTTTTCCTTTGGCGTTCGTCACTTCCGATTCATGAATCTTTTATTACTCCTCTATGGTAGCGATGATCTCTGTGTTAATATTATATTTGGACAGTGTTTAATCAGCTCTATCATATATGTGATAATGACTGGCACCAATATTGTCCTTTAAAGGTTCCGGATGAAACATGGCTGAGCCCATGGTCTCGTAATATCGTCAAGTTTTCCTGTTAAAGTAAACCGGTAGCCGCATCGCAAATGTATGGGCGTAGGTACATATCACTTACTGTTATACAGCCGAAACTAGATGTAGGGTCCGGAATCTGTCGAGGTTTACCGAGGGCATGTAGTAAAGACAAGTACAACGAAATTTTGAACTATAAAAACGAAACGAAATAGGATCTGTGTTTTAATCAGATTATGCAGCCGAGATAAGGGCACCACTGCTAAAGACCCCTACGCGCAAGCGAATTATTGAAATAAAATTAAAACCATATGTTAGTCCCGAAATGACCTAGTTTGTGTCGAGTGGCCGTTAAACCCCACTTCTCTCTCTCTCTCCCCAAACAAATTTCAGTAGTGAACTAAGTGTACAATGGTTTTAAACTATTTTAAAATCTATTTTTAGACGTGTGTTTGTGCTAACCGAATATTGGTACAAGAGAATATCTACGAAGAATATGTGAAGAAACTGGCGGAAGTGATTAAACAAGAGTTAAAAGTGGGAGATGGATTCGAACCCCGTGTTAATCTTGGTCCCCTTATCAACAAGAAAGCCGTGGACAAGGTATACAGGCTATTATGGGAATATCAAACTTCGAGGGTTTCCCCCCACTGCTAGAGACCTCTACGCTCAAACGAATTATTGAATTGAAATTGAACCATATGTTAAATATCACAAGGCCTGCCATTAAGTCAAGAGACGTTGTTTCGACTACCCGGTTGTACGTGACCAGGGGACAGGTCGCCTGTCATACCGTGTCGATTTTTCTCTTGAGTCGCTGGTTTCCTCCCACTTCTAAAGACCCATACGTGCTAGGGAATTATTGAGCCATATGTTAATCCTGAAATGACCTACTTTGTGTCGAGTGGACGTAAATCCCCCACCCGCCCTTGTTAAAGCGTGATAGAAACCGACTTGATCCACTTAAGAATCAAGAGCTTCAAAACTGCATACTAAACCTTGACCGTCTGTCAAACGTTAGCTCCGCTTGAGAACTGACACTAAGCCAGTTGACCGACATTTTAATCCCCAAATCGACTATTTCATTCGAAAACAGTAAGTATACTTCTGTAATATTGCTATAAGTACTTATTCTGCTTCTATTTAGTAAACTGAAAAAGAAAGTTTATTTACAAAACAGGACGCTCATTTTTGGATATGGCTGTCATTTAGGCCAAAGGCCTATTCTTGTAGTATGAGGTAGATGGATCTCTGTATACAGAATGACCAATCTGCTGCCGAACAATATACTCTGACAATCGCCCCGCCCCTCTTCTATGTTCGCTAATATTGGTTACTGTTATGTACGTCAAGAAAGACTTAGCTTTTTACCCTATTTATATTGTCGAGAAAGGCCATCGAGATTTCCCGGCATGGTCTCACCTTGTCAGTGGTGCAGGGCGGAGCAGGGGCTGCCGAGGACAGTCGTTCGGATAGGATGAAACATCGAGGTCCCGTATATAGGCCTACATTTGCTTGCACGTAATAGATCCCATTGGCAGTTGGAATTCGATATAAGAGTAGGCTATGGTGCCACTGTCCGGGCAAAATGTCCTTTATAGCACACTGTGTGGCATATGCTCGTCTTTATTAGTCGAGTCGGAGCAGAACAGTAGGACGTTAAACCCCATTTCCGTTGATTTATCTTTCCTTCACTATTGTCATTACAGGTGAACTCAATCGTTGATGACGCCGTTGCCAAAGGCGCGCGTGTTGTTCTTGGAGGAACGAGTAATGAAAAGGGAGGTAACTTCGTTAATCCGACATTATTAGCGGATGTCAAGTTGGATATGCGATGTGGTCAGGAAGAAATCTTCGGTCCTGTGGCACCAATTTTCAAGTAAATTTAAATCAGTTTTTTTTTATATCTGTTGCTTATTTTCTTCTTATAGGCCGATTTATTTCGTTATTATTATCCCCATCTAGGCGGTAGTAATGTTAGATAAGGAGGAACTCTACATGGGCGTGCCTGTCTTCAGTACCCCCCCCCCCCGCCTCCCACGCGGTTTATTTAACCTTAATGATAGATTCCGTAGTTTATATTTGTCCGTGTCCTGTTTTCTACGAAGATGTCCTCTGAGGTATGGTCAACATCAAGTAACATTAGAAGTTTAGGGATTTGTCCAGGGTAGCATCCCTTGCATAAATTAGTAGTGCACGTAAACGGTCCCATTTGGAATTCGAAGAAGACTGAGCAAAATGATCAAACTCTGCGTATGGAACGGATCTTACATGTAGGAGGGTCTGTGCGAAATTGGGGCATGGACCGTCAGTTTTGTCTCAGAACCACTTGTTCTATTTCCGGTTGTGCGTGACAAGGAGTAGGGTCACGTGTCCAGCCTCGTGAGTTTTCTCCGGGTACTTCGGTTTCCTCCCAATGCTAAAGACCCTACGCGCAAGCGAATTATTGAAATAAAATTACACCATAGGTTAGACCCGAAATGACGTAGTTTTTGTCGAGTGGACGTTAAACCCAATTTCTCTCTCTCTCTCACTCTCTCTCCCTCTCTCTCTATCTCTCTCTCTCTCTCTCTCTGTTCTCCCTTGTTCAGTTTTATTTTCATGTCTGGTTGTTCTTTACTTTTAATTATCGTTTCAGGTTTAAAACAGAAGACGAGGCTGTTGCTATTGCCAATGCTACCACATCAGGGCTAGCCGGTTAGTATGCTATTCCATGGAGTCTAGGTGTTGTATGAACCTCTTTTATCGTTCCATGACATAGTTGGAGCTTCGTTTCCCTCTTTAAGGCGTGGGTTAATCGATGTACTTAAAGATCCTCGCGAGTCGCATACCGCCCCCTTATCCCTGTATTCCAGAGGGTAGTGGATAGGATATATTTCCAACAATCTTAAGAATCCCAACAATGTTTTACACTTTCACCATCATTAATATTAGAAAGTAAGAGAGGGAAAGTATGGTGTTTAACATCCACTCGACACCAACTAGGTCATTTCGGGACCAACATATGATTAAATTTTGTTACATTAATACCGTTGCGTGTGGGGAAACCGACCGGGGAGCCAATGAAAACCCACGTGGTTGGACAGGCGACCCTACCCCTTGTCATGTACAAGCGGTGAATTGAAACCACGCCATTTGACTCAATTACAGACATCTAAAGTGCACTCTATAGACCATTTGCGACCCCCCCCCCCCACCTCCACCTCCAGAAAGTAAAATAGACAAAGTTTTTATCGTTATTTTTATATGTTTTTTTTCAGGTTATTTTTACTCCCGAGATATTGGTCAGATATGGCGAGTAGCTGAAAGATTAGATTATGGTATGGTCGGTGTTAATGAGGGAGTTATATCATGTGTCGAGGCACCGTTTGGGGGGTTTAAGGAATCAGGTCTAGGCAAGGAGGGTAGTGTGTATGGCATCGAAGAATACTTGGAAATGAAATACGTCTGTATGGGAGTAGCGTAAATAGGATGAAGGCGGGGCAATTGACGAGGGTGGGCGGGGTCTTGGGTCATATGGGAGGGGCTGCAAATGATTGATATATGACAGAATCAAAAACGAACACATAAATGCAACCATTAGGGTATCTGGCGATGAATCAGAATTTATCCTGTTTCAACAATTTCAACAGTTTTCATGTTGCGGTTGTGCTTCCTTAATGTTTGATCTGCTTGGTCATATTGTATGTTTTGTATCTATAAATCAAATTAAAACTTTAGAATCAACCTTGTCGTGTTTTTATTGATTAGTAATACGAACTCCTCAAATGAGAAGTTGTATCAGATGGTATAGAAATACTCAGCACGCCCTGTTTGTGTACAACACCCGATGACCTCGGACTCAAAAGCCACCAACAGAGACACGCGCAGAATGGTGTGAATACCCCAGAGAGAAACGGGGTTAAAACTGCACTCAACTAAAATTCCGGAACTAACATATTGTTCAATGTTAGTTCAATAATTCATTTGCGCGTAGTCTTTGGTAGTGGGGGGTGGGGAAATCAGGGGACCCGGGGTAAACCCACGAGGTTAGACGGGCGATCGTACAATAGGGGAACCGAAACAACGCCACTCCATGACAGACCTTCTGATGCAAAGCGCGCTGCATCGCCCCAACCCTCCTTGACTGATAGTGGCGCGTTACATATTCGGGCCCGTAGCCAGCTCATAAATTTTGTGTGGGTAGGGGAGGGGGCTACGGAATTTTTTTGGGGGGGGGGGGGGGCTACGGAATGTTTTGGAGGGGCTGAGGATGTGGTCGCCTTAGAACACTCCTAAGAAATCACTATTTTTGGCGAAATATTTGGCGGAGGGGGGGGGGCTAATTCGATTTTTGTGGGGGCTACGGGTCCGTACATATTACATACATGTACTTTACCCGTGTTTATTAGCCCAGTTCGGCGCAGAACAGTAGGACGTTAAACCCCATGTCATTTCATCATATTTTACTCTATCGACCATTTTCTCATGACGTATATTATTGTTATTATAGAAATATTTTTGATTTTAATATATTTTTAGCCCATGTATAAATTTGTTAAGTCCACGTCCATATTTTTCTATTTATTTATTTAAAACTGAAAACGAGCTTCAACTGGATAATGATCGCTCACGTCATAAGCCTGCAATAGAAAACAAAGAAACTCCTTTATCCTACTGCACATGGTTCTTGGGGCTGGGGTCGGGGTTATGATTTATAAATATGCTTATTTGTTTTTCCACAGTAACCTGCGAACATACACTATGACTATCGGAAACGGGCCGGGGAGGTGAAGGGGGGGGGGGCGAGTTTCGTATGAGACAAACTATATGCTATGACATAAAGTATTCATGTACACAAATAAAAACAAGTATCACAGATTGTAACGTAATTAAAAATAAAAATCAAAACTTCATGTACATAAATATTTAAAATGAAAAACAAGATGATATATATAATTTACAATTAGAATTGTTTTTTAAAAAAAGTTACCTGTCACAGGCAAATGGAATGATATCCGAACGATTCAAATCATGTGATGTTCCCATTCATCCAAATCTACCCCCACCCCCTTCTGTCACGTGTTATACTTACCTCTGTTGAATCGAGATTATATTCCAAATCAAAACGATATGCGATGGAGCTGTCAGAAATTAACGCATTTTCCAGTAAATCACCACTGATGACAATTCTAAAATAAAAACAATAAGTAATGGATGTGACACGTGTAGAAAAATTATTACACGTTTCCTGAATTATCTAGTGGGCTTGTGCAGACAAATGAGCGGGGTGGGGGACTGTTCCGGCGTGACTGACGGAGTTTATGGTGTTCTCCATTAATGGTCTTCGCGTTCAAGATGAAATCTTTTTTATTTAATGGCCTTGATTAGTTTTGATTAGTTGTTCCGGAACAACTATTAGTCGTTTTGCACACGCAGTCACCAAAATACAATCCACATTACTGTATATGGAACACTCTTATTAAAGATGCATTATACAGGTCTTTATTTATGTTATATAACACATTTATTAAGATGCCAAGACCATAATCATCTATAGATCCCAGAATGCTTTCGATTTTCAACGGATTTAAACACCACTGGCAGTTAACGATTTAATTAAAAAGTGGATAATCGAGGCTTTGTTTACTATTCTTACAGCGGTAGCAATAACAATCGAGACTTTGCTATTCTCTAAACATAATGAAGTAATTTGACTGAAATTTTCAAGATATTCCCTTTTCATTATCCATTTTTCTTAGCTCTTATAGCGAGAACTATTTGCTCTTTATCCAAGCCCGGAATTCACAGACTTAAGTTAAGAATCTGCTCAACTTTCAATCACTGTTTATTAGAAATGTCTTTGATCCAGAAACACAAAACTTTGCACATAGTTTCTTATTGATGTATTTGATACATTAAAAGCAACAAAAGTTCTATAGGGGCTGTGATTTAGTTAAAAAAAAAGGCGAAGAATGCTTTGTGAACTCCGGGCCAGATCTTCGCATTATTTCTGTTCCGTGTTTTTTTTCTTTTTGCAAATCATTTTTTAGTGAAGCCTGTACCATAACAGGCCCGGGACTGTACAGAGCAGTAGACGCTTACGGCTGGCCCCGAATCCATTCACTTGATTTGATATTTGTCCGCAGGTTAATCTTGTAATTTTTTAGTACGGTCCTCCTGCACTTACTAATAGTGCATCTTTATATTGTTTTGTATGTTTAGTCGCCAGCCTGGGATTCGTATTTATTCACTAATTACTTTTTAAAAAGAAAATGAGATTTTAAAAATACTACACCTGTCATAGGCACAATCTGTGGAACTGGTTGTTGTATCTTCATTAGACGAGATTAACCAGTGATATTTTGAATCGGTGTATAGTGGATTCTCTCCTAGTTCGGAAGTCGACAAATAACTACAGTCGGCATTAAAATCACCCATAAGTATAAAATTCTAAAAAAAAACAAAAAATAAATGCATTTGGTTTTATATATAATAGTGGATTGCTAGCTGTGTGAATTCCCCACATGAAATGTGGTACCAGCTGTTCTAGATAAAGTAACCAGCCGGTCACGACTTTTAATCAACTTATTGGGTAATGTTTTGAACCTGAATTTCAGAAGCGTAAGGCCTCCTGGGCAGACACACTAGAAGGAGTTAATGTACCAAAGAAGAGGGAAACACTGCATCCGAACGACTATACGTTGTCTCTTGCCAGGCTCCCTGCCCTGCACCACTGGACAGAAACACTAGAAGGGGCTAATATAAGGATTTCGAGTGTATCTAAGAAGAGGGGTGAACACTACATCCAACGTTGTCCATTGCCAGGCACCATTGACAAGGGGGGGGGGGCACGTCGGGAAATCCCGATGAACTTTCTCAGCCAACGCAAAGATCGAACACGAAATGAAATGAAATGAAATGGGGTTTAACGTTCTACTCTATACACCGAACCTGGGCTAATGGAAGACGGGCGTACGCCATACAGTGTGCTATGAGGGAAATTTTGCCCGGGCAGCGGCACTACGGCCTACTCTTATATCGAATTCCAACTGCCAAGGGATCTTTTACGTGCACTCCGATGTGTACACGCGACCTCAGTTTTTCGTCGTCCCATCCGAACGACTATGCAGCTATCCTTGTGAGGCCCTCCGTTCTATCACTGACAAGGTGAAACCACGCTGGAAAATCGAGATGAACTCTCTCGGCCAATGCAGGGATCGAACACCCGACCCCAAGGCTAGCGAG
The DNA here is from genome assembly GCA_948474765.1 of Patella depressa. Lineage (NCBI taxonomy): Eukaryota > Metazoa > Mollusca > Gastropoda > Patellidae > Patella > Patella depressa. The sequence goes on from OX419721.1 coordinate 9,752,865, forward strand.
ATAGCGCCTTACCCACTTAGCCACGTGATCCCCCGATCGAACACGTGTCCTCCAGGTTAGCGAGCCGCCGTAACTCCGCATCTGGTTGAACCATAGCAAAGATCTTTATTTTAAAATTATATTTGGAATCTTTTTAACCTAACAGTGACAGCTTATACGGTTTGAACAGCTCGCCGACTACGTTCACAAACGTTAGGTACGTTCACAGCGTGGATGTCGTGTATTGTTTTCAGAATTTTGGAGTATTCCGCTTACAAGGGAGGAGTTGGTCACTGCCGATGAAGAGATGTTACTGTACCTTGGAAGAGAATGGAGCAGCCAGAAGAGTATTATAAACATCAACCAATCCAGTCAATTCACCAACTACATCAGCAGGTTTAACGTGGATACCACACATACCAAAATCTGTTCAAATAAATGAAAAAATCAACATCTATATTGTAAAGTACTAGCAGGTTCCGATAAACAGAGTACAATTCATTTTCAATAGAAGGCTTGAGGTCGTTTTAACAACGTATCGAGGCTTTCAAATAATACCTTGCATATTTCCGCACTAATTTCGATTGAGTATTCACGCAGATTACTCCATCATCGCGCTTTCGGACTAAAATGTCTACCTGTGATACTCGAATTACAAAGTTCAAGGTTCGTTCAATGTCAAGGTTTCCGTGGAGGACGCTTATACTATTCGCGTGTCTGTAGATAGGTTCGGGAATTGTAATGTAATCTAGCAACGTCCACATGTTATAAAACTAACAGGAACATGGGTATGATTTTTCATTTAACGGTATCAATAGCCTGTCTCGAGTTATCGATGTAGTTTCAAAACTTAGGAAAAGGCACGTCGATTAAAACATGGGCAACCATGACACCTATCGCCATTTCTATCAGCACTTGGTTAGTTTGCTTTTGTGTTTTCTTCCCCCTTTTTGATGGGGTGAGTCTGGGTTGATATAAAGATAACGTATTTCTAATTAAATACGTACATTTTCCTGTATCAAAAGGTTCCAGTTCCACACAGTATGGTTCTCTTTCAAATATATCTGTTCCATCATCAGGGCCATCATCATATTGATAAGTTGACTTCACGTTGAGACGGTCAGTTCTGTAATAAATATTACAGTCATTGCTGAAGCCACTAGTCGTCATTTGCAATAATATGTAAATCAAGGATATCTATCTTCGGACCATATCTAATTATGGCAATCGTGATATACATGGAAAGTAGAGACACTCAATCTGACTAGAAAAATACTGGATTCTCTGAAAAACACCAATGAAGCGCACACGGGACTAAAATGAGAGGGTGTCACTAAATGCCCAACGATTAGGGTTGTTTCCACGAGTAGCGTCAAAGGTTGCACGCGTAGATTATCTGGCCCCTTTGCGTTAGGGAGCGTTTGATGTATATGTTGATAAACATGATGGTGAGTGGGTGTGGAAACATTGAGAATTAAATGTACAACAGTATCGGGGATAAAAATCTCGGAAAACGATGTGGGCAGGGGATAATCCGAACAAGTACTCAGACTTCGATATTTATGGTACGTAGACAGCATCGTCTTTTATATTCAACAAATTCTCCTACGGCTTGGTACCCGTAGCTAGTTTCCGCTTGCGTATTTCCTAGCGAATGCGAGTTGAAGAAAAGTTTTGATACGTTAATTAGTTTGGATATGTTATAGTCCGAATATATCATCAAATCATCCAGTTTGTAAGCGGGGGTGTATCTTTAATTCTCTCTAAAATATACTCAAATTGCTTATTGTGACGTTTGGCATTATATCAGAGCGGCCTCGGGCCTTTCAATTGGTTAGACTATGAAGATATATGTTCAGTGCTACGTTACCTGTAGAAGAAAGCGTACTGTTCTTTATAGGATGATCTACCCAGTCTGTCACTGATGACATAGTCATAGTTTGGATTTATTCTGTAAATGAAATAAAGACTAAATAATATATTAGGCCTTAGACAGCTGACGTAGACTGGGTGGGGGAAGCGTGGGTAGTGTCAAACATTAGGACGAGAGAAAAACAGCTGACGTTTTTTTATAGAATTCAAAGCGGGTCCAGGACAAAGCACTGATGGGTGACCGGGGAGCGAAGCCAGCAAAGATTTGTGGTTGCTGGACTACTTTAATTTCAAAAATGCTTAAAATTCGGTCTCTTTTAAATTTACTCCTCCGCGTTCTCAAGTGCGGGAAAACTATTTTAGCATTGAACACTTATTTCGGACACTTATTTGACACCTGGGGCGGTTGCTCAAAGTTCTGTTAACTTTTAACGATCCGTTAACATGGAGTAAACGGATCGTTAACTTTAACGGAGAGAAAGGTTGTCACTGGAAGCCCCGTTAACTGTAACGGATAATGAAATTGACTTTCCAGCAACAGAAATTTAACGGACCGTTAACAAACAACACGTGAAAGATAACGATCCGTTAGTTTAACGGATCGTTAAAATAACTTAGTTTTGAGAAACCGGCCCCAGGTCTATAAAAGCAAGGGTTAAGTTGATACTTTCAATTACTTACGCTTTTGTCAATTTCAGTAGTTCATCTACAGCCCATCCACTAATATCTCGGATTTCTTGGAGAAGCATGACGTCATATCTAACAACAATCTGCAAAGCAATAATAATGTCCGTCTAGTGGATGTAAGTTGTTTACCCATCACATCGTATAAATAAGAGTAGCTTTATTCTACCGGTAAGGCAGCACTAAACAAATATTTTCAGAGTCTTAAGTAACTTAAAGGTTCGAAGCCACTCTGGTATTCGCGAAACGCAAACATATGCGCCCTCCATTTAGAGTTTTATACATATTTCCGAATAATGCAAATGGCGACTATCGCCTTTAGCAATTGTGGATGAAAAATTGTTAATTCATTACACCTTATAATTACATGTATTGGGGTATTATTGTTAGGGGTGGGGCGGAGGGGGGGGGGTCTTTAATATTTGAAAAATTAAACCGAACTGTGAAAAAAAATATAACAGAAATCGCATCTAATTTGATGGTGATGGGGAGAGGGGCTTTATTTTTTGAAAAATGAAACTAAGTTTTGAAAAAATATGTACAAAAAGACGAAACGACATCATCGTTTGTTTTTGATCAGTTGTCTCTACTTGTTGTATTTAATTGGTTACTTTTCTTGTAACCACCAATAGAATAAATCGTACCATATGTTTCGCAACACTTGATAAATCTGGTATTTCTAATTTCATCGTTCGAAATAAACAAATTTCCCGACAAACCGATCATTATTTACAGAGATGGTCTTACCTAATATCATAATAAAATGACTCTGCATTCTAAATTTCATCTAAAGAACCCCGCCCCCAATCAAGTTTTTATGATGTCAATTTAAATCTGAAATATTCTGTATCCACCAAAAGGTGAAATGGGGTATAACGTCTTACTGTTCTGCTCCGTCTGGCTTTGACGATAATCTATGAGCCGCCTGGTATAAACAATAATCGAGATATTGTGTAATTTAAAGGCCAAAGAGCGTCCCCCTCACCCTCTCTATATGTGTACCTTCAACTAAAAATAAACTAGATCATCAATCTATAATTACTCTAGTTTAAATGATCTCTCCCCTTGACAGCAGGAGGTCTCCCAAACAATAAAAGATAAACGAGTTTTAATTGATTAATTTAAGTCTGTGAGTGGTGTATAAAAGTAGACTAGTATATATCACGTGACCTGGTTTTATACAATACGCCCACTTATCAAAGATGAATTGACATCAAAGCTAGCAATAAATTTTAGGAAATCTACTACTTGATAAACTACTCTAAACTTCGTCTCTATCATCCAGAATAGGGTGTTCTGGGTGACCGAGACTACTCAAAACTGCGTATAGAGAGAGAGAGAGAGAGAGAGTGAGAGAGAGATGGGTTTAACGTCCACTAGACACAACCTAGGTCATTTTGGGATTAACATATGGTTTAATTTTATTTCTTTATTTCAATAGGAGTCTTTAGCAGTGAGAGGAAACCGGAGTACCCCGGAAAACACGGAGAAAACCCACCAGGTTGAACAGGCGACCCTTCTCCTTGCCACGTACAACTGGGGATTCAAAACCACGCCAGTTGTTTCATTGGCAAGCGCGCGCACGCTAACCATTCGACCACCCAAACCCCAAACTTTCGACCATGACCCAACCCCCAAGCTTCGTATAACCTATATTATCAATGAATGTTACACATCACTTAATGTCGGATACGTCATGTCACCAATTCATCCTGGCTAAGTGAGTAAGACGCTGACTCGCTAGTCTGGAGATGTTGGATCCCTGCATTGGCCGAGAAAGTTCACCCAGATTTCCCGGAGTGGTTTTTCCCTTGTCAGTGATTGAGGACGGAGGGTCTGACAAGGACAGCTTTCCAGTCGTTTGGATGGGACAAAAAACCGAGGTCCCTTATACACATTTGCGTGAACGTAAAAGATCCCTTGACAATTGGAATTCTAAATAAGAGTAGGTCGTAGCGTTGCTGCCCGGGCAAAATTTCCCTCATAGCACACTGTATGGCGTATGCCCGTCTTCCGTTAGCCAAGTTTAGGAGCAGAACAATATGACGTTAAACCCCATTCATTTCATTTCAACAATTTATCCTGTGAAATTAAATAATCTCGTGTTCGATCTCGAGACAGTATTACACAGCTATTATTGCCGGATATACGTCAGGGGCGGATCCAGGATTTTCCGAAAGAGGGGGCGTGCTGCACTGGGAGTGCGAAGCCTGGAACCGTGATTTTTGAGTGGAAGTCCACAATTTCATACCAGTACTGTAAATTACTATTTCCAACCTAAACTATTGTTGTTCTACTTTCTCGCGAGAATATATGGAGCTAAAAATTGTTCGCCACCTCAAAAAAAAAATAAAAAAAATAGAGGTTGCGTGCGCCGGGTGCGCCCCCCTCTGGATCCGCGCCTGTACGTCACTCCACGTTCAACAATTTATCCTTTCAGAATAATTAAATAATCCCCGGTTCGATCCCCAAATTTTGTTACACAGCATTTATTGCCGGATATACGTCATCAAACGTGCAAATATTAAAATTTATTCTTTCAGAAAACAAATAAAATGAATATAATCCTTTGTTGTGTTTTTTAAATGAAATGAAATACGGTTTAACGTCCTACTGCTCTGCTCGACCATTGAAAAGGGGGACTCATATTGGCGAGAAAGTGGTCTAATAGCTTACCACACATCGCTGTCGCTTAATTTATTATTCTTCTTCAGGGACATCTGTCTGCGATATCTCTTTCAGTGGAAGCGGACGAGAACCCCATTTACAAGTAGGGAGAGAGAGAGAGAGAGAGAGAGAGATGGGTTTAACGTCCACTCGACACAAACTAGGTCGTTTCGTGACTAACATATGGATTAATTTATTTTAATAATTCCCTTACGCGTAGGGGCTTTTAGCAGTTTGGGGAAACCGGAGGACCCGGAGAAAACCCAAGAGGTTGAACAGGCGACCCTACTCATTGTCACGTACAACCGGGGATTCCACATTTTAGATCAAATAGGATGCTTTTTTTTCATCAAATAGGATAGTTGGGATCTGTGCATGTCCATCAATTAATTTTGTTTTAAATGTTCGATATTAAGCAAATTTACAAAACAAAAAAAAGAAAAAAAAAAAAGAAACAAAACAAACCAAAAAACCATAAAATAAATCCAAACCAACAAAATACAAAAAAGAAAAAAAAAACCTTTTACCTTAGCTAGAATATCTGCAATATGTGCTTTACTCATCTTCGTTTTACCAAAAGTTCGAACATTGAAGGCACCAAATCCTAGAGACGGATTAACGGCTGCTGATTGAACTAGGCTAGCGACAATTGCCAAAACCAAGAGGCGTATTAAAACCATTTCTATTTTGAATCTACCTTCGTATTGATAGCAAAACTTCTCCGAATGAAACTTCGAATCCACTGATCTGAAGATACGTCTGACTTTGTTTTTATCGATATTTTAATTTTAGCCCAAAATAAAATTTATAAGCGACTATTTTTGATTGGCAGTTTTATTGTGGAAAGTTTGATTGTTCTCTGCCTTTCTTATAGTGGTTGGTCATAAAATCATAAACCGATATCATCAGTGTATCATTCGTGATGTCCTGATTCATGTCCAAATGACGTTCGATTTTATTGTTTCTGTTTAAGTTATTGATCACTTAACACATGACACAATTATATGGAATACATGTTACTTATATAAGGAGCTAATTCCGGCGACTTTTCTACGAAATGTCGCCGAAATAAATCCCATTACAGGGGCGGATCTAGGAATTTTTATAATGGGGGGGCGTCGCAAAATGAGGGCACTTACTGCGGAGACGTGGGTCAGCGGGGGCCCCCCAAGACAATTATCCGTCATTTCTTTGCATCTGTAGACATTCCAAGAGCTATTTGGCTGATATTTTAGTCTAAGTAAACGTTCGGAGAGGACATATTTGGGTCTGAAAAAAGGCACTTTCAGCAGTAAAAAAGGGCACTGTCGATAATTAGGAGGGGGGGGGGGGGGGTCCGCCTCTGCATTAGTACAGCTAACCCTTGTCGAAACGTCACTGAAATAAGCTCTTTAAGTAACTTCAAATATTCCATATAATTGTGTCGTGTTATTCTCATCCAGTTACTAAATGCAACTTAAACAATCTGATCATTTTTCTGAAATAGTTTCTTGTCTTTAAACATACACTATGTAAGTGCCATTTGTTGAAGCATATCTTCCATTTTGCCTCAAATGTTACATAAATCATTAATTAGACATTTATTCACATGCCAAGACCATAATTAACACCCTAAGATGTCGGATGATTTTGATTTTCAACGGATTACAACATGATTATCAGTTAATAACTTAATTTAAAAATAGGTTGCCAGGCAACGAAACATACGCCCACACAGCAGCTAAATCGTCCGGGCAGTCAACAAGAGTTGTCGCATCTTAAGCAATTATCAGAAAATCATTCGAATTTGTTTAGTTTTTATAAAGTTCTGCCCCGTGCTTACGTTAAGCATACGAAACATTTAATATTATGCATTTAGCTGTTCAATTATCGATTTTCAAGAAATTCACACTCAACCATCACTAATGTGTAACAGGGATATAGTCAAACGTTTTTTTAATTTGGAAATTGTGACCTCCATAGGGTCCACAAGGTAAAAAACCCCATGATTTTCGTACAACCAGGGACCATAATTCAGGAAGTTATGGTCCAATGTGCCTGAATATCGAAAGGAACCGCATCTTTGGGTTATAAACTTTTAAGTTCAAATTTCATCAAAATCGGATTAAAATTGTGACCTCTACAGGGTCCACAACCTTGATATATCATATTTTTTACACTATTCGCGTATTAGCGGCAGCCATTATGTCGGACAGTTTTGGTACCATATTTTCGAAATTCGACCTCAACCTTCATTACCGTGAAACAGTGATATAATCAAACGTTTTTTAAAATCGGATAATAGTTGTGACCTCCAGAGGGACCACAAGCTAAAAAGGCAATTTTTCGTACAATCAGGGGCCATAATTCAGAAAGTTACGATCCCATATGCGCAAATATGCAATGGAACCAAGATCTTTAGGTTATAAACATGTATTTCAAGTTTCATCAAAATCGGTTCAAAATTGTGACCTCTATAGGGTCCACACTATTCGCATACAGACGTCGGCCATTTTGTCCGTGAATTTTGGTCCGATTTTCACGAAATTCAAACTCATTCTTCATTACCATGTAACGGTGATATAATCAAACATTTTTTGTAAATCGGATAAAGATTTTGACCTCCAGAGGGACCACAAGCTAAAAAAAGCGATTTTTCGTACAATCAGGGGCCATAATTCAGAAAGTTACGATCCCATATGCGCAAATATGCAATGGAACCAAGATCTTTAGGTTATAAACATGTATTTCAAGTTTCATCAAAATCGGTTCAAAATTGTGACCTCTATAGGGTCCATAACCTTGATATAACATATTTTCACACTATTCGCATACAGACGACGGCCATTTTGTCCGTGAATTTTGGTCCGATTTTCACGAAATTCAAACTCATTCTTCATTACCATGTAACGGTGATATAATTAAACATTTTTTGTAAATCGGATAAAGATTTTGACCTCCAGAGGGACCACAAGCTAAAAAAGCGATTTTTCGCACAATCAGGGGACATAATTCAGGAAGTTACGATCCGATGGGCGCAAATATTGACAGGAACCAAGATCTTTGGGTTATAAACATACATGTCAAGTTTCATCGAAATCGGTTAAAAATTGTGACCACTATAGGGTCCACAAGCTTGATATACAACATATTTTCACACTATTCGCATACAAACGGCGGCCATTTTGTCTGTCAATTTTGGTCCGATTTTCACGAATTTCTACATAACCATGTAACGGTAATATTATCAAACGGTTTTTAAAATCGGTTAACAATTTTGACCTCCAGAGAGACCACAAGCTAAAAAAAGGCGACATAATTCAGGAAGTTACAATCCGATGAGCACAAATATCGAAAGGAACCAAGACCTTTGTGCTATAATCACACATGTCAATTTTTAAAATCGGTTAACAATTTTGACCTCCAGAGAGACCACAAGCTAAAAAAGGCGATTTTTCGGACAATCAGGGGACATAATTCAGGAAGTTACAATCCGATGAGCGCAAATATCGAAAGGAACCAAGACCTTTGTGCTATAAACATACATGTCAAGTTTCATCAAAATCGGTTCAAAATTGTGACCTCTATAGGGTCCACAGCCTTGATATAACATATTTTCACACTATTCACGTACAAACGGCGGCCATTTTGTCTGCCAATTTTCATGAAATTTGAACACAACCTCCAAATCATGTAACGGTGATATAATCGAACGGTTTTTTTTTTAAATCGGATAACAATTTTGACCCTCAGGGGGACCACAAGCTAAAAAGGGCGATTTTTTGGACAATCAGGGGCCATAATTCAGAAAGTTACGATCCAACGGGCGCAAATATCGAACAAAGATCTTTGAGTTATAACCATGCATTTCAAGTTTCATCCGAATCGGTTCAAAATTGTGACCTCTACACTGTTCACAAGCTAAAAACGTGATTTTTCTTACAATCCGGTGCCATAACCCATGAAGTTACAGTCCGATACATGCCAATATCGAAAGGAACCGAGATCTTAGGGTGATAAACCTAATGTTTTAAGTTTCATTGAAATCGGATAAAAATTGTGACCTGTAGTCTGTTCACAAACAATTGTGGACGGACGGACGGACGGACGAACAGAGGCGACGACTATATACGTCCAAATGTGGGCGTATAAAAAAGGATAATAGAGACTTTGTAGCAATGACAACCGAGACTACATTGTGCTTCAATTTACATAATGCACCTTTAAATGCACCTTTTTCTTTCATATCTGGGGGTTGGATGGCCGAATGTATCATGAAGCCTGTCATTGAGTTAACTGGAGTGGTTTCTATTCCTCGGTTGTACGTCGACTGTCCAGCATTGTGGGTTTTTTCCGGGTCCTCCGGTTTCCACCCACTGCTAAAGACCCCTACGCGCAAGCGAATTATTGGAATAAAATTAAACCATATGTTAGTCCCGAAATGACCTAGTTTGTGTCGAGTTCACTTTGTTGGTTTACTCCGGGGCCTCCGGTTTCCTCCCACTGCTAAAGACCCATGCGCGCAAGCGAATTATTGAAATAAAATTAAACCATACGTTAGTCCCGAAATGACCTAGTATGTGTCGAGTGGACGTTAAACCCCATTTATCTCTCTCTCACGTGGGCAGCGATTAAAGACAACATCGTCTTTTGTATGCTAGTTTCCGCGACCGCTAAGTCACGTGACACAAAATGACTTCTTTAAATAGATTTTTTAAAGCTTGGATATTTCCTCGCGAATACAATGTTTTGAGAGAGATTTGAAGCAAACTGTTGATACGTTAATTAGTTTGGATATGTTATAGTCCGAATATATCATCAAATGACCCAGTTTGTAAGCGGGAGGGTATCTTTAATTCCCGCTAAAATATACTCAAATTGCTTATTGTGACGTTTGGCATTATAAAAATATAATAATATATTACATCATTTGCTTGATAAAGACGAGAGAATCCTCGTCGAAACGTCGCTTAGTATCAAACTCAGTAATTCTGTATCCATAAAATTGTGCCTTGTGTTAATATAAGTGACCTTTAATTGATTAATTTAAGTCTGTAGGTGGTGTTTAGTCCCGAAATGACCTAGTTCGTGTTGAGTGGACGTTAAACCCCATTTCTCTCTCTCTCTCTCTGTAGGTGGTGCATAAAATTAGATTAGCATATATCACGTGACTCGGGTTTTATATAATACGCCCACTTAGGAAAGATTGACATCAAAGCTAGCGATAAATTTTAGGAAACCTACTTCTTGATAAACTACTCTAAACTTAGTCTCTATCAGCCAGATTAGGGTGTTCCGGGTGACTCTAAGCTTCGTATAACCTATATTCTCAGTCATTTATTGCCGGATATACGTCACTTCACTCCGGATATACGTCATTTTATCCCAATCCTTTTCTGCTTCTATATAAATCAGCTATTAGAATTGCTTGAGAAAAGTAAAGTACGAGGAATATTCACTGTTAGTGACGTAAATGATATTCTAGCTCTTTTATATGCAGCCGACCTTAGTCTTGTGGCTGACACCATGGGTGACCTTCAAAAGAAAATCAATGTCTTAGAAAAGTTTTGTGAGTACCCTGAACTGTCTGTAAATATTGGTAAAACAAAAATTATTGTTTTCCAAAATGGGGGCATAATAAAGAAATATGAAAGGTGGAACTTTAAAGGGACAAAAGTTGATTGTGTCACATACTACAGTTATTTAGGTCTCTTGTTTTCTTCCAGGTTGCACCGGAGTAAATGTCTTCTGAACTTGTCACTTAAAGCCGAAAAAGCTCTTATTCCTATTAAGTCATTCATCCGCAGGTATCATTTAAAATATTTGATGCTATTTAAGCTGGTTCTATTGTACGGTTTGCAGCTTTGGGGATTTCAGTACAGACCTGATATAGAACGTGTTCATACGAACTTTTGTAAGTTTGTGTTGGGTATACATAAATCTTACACCAGTGCTGGAGATGTAGGAGAATGTGGGCGACATAGCCTAAGTGTTTATTACATATTGTCCTGTATAAAATAGTGGTGTACCTTAATCAATATGAATATAGACCGTTATCCAAAACAGGTGTATCTAAAGTTAAAAAATCTAGACTTTAATTTGGGTCGGGAAACATGGGTTACTCATTTGAGAATGATGTTATTCTCACTTGGTTTTAGTTTTATATTCTACTCAGAAAGTATTGGTAATGTAAGAAGATTTATACAATCAGTGAAATAAAGGCTTAAGGATATTGATATTCAAGATTGGTCAGCTAAGTTAATATCACATGATAGTCTTACTGAATACACTAATTTTAAACTTGAGCTAAGACAAGAGTATTATTTATCTTGTAATGTAGGAATAAAGCTGAGGCGTAATTTTACACGATTGCGCTTAAACCTGTTATCACTTTCAGCAAATTTATATAAAAGGGGTATTCTTAAGAACCAAGTATGTCCTTTATGTAATGAAGGAAATGAAAACTTATACCATTTTATGTTAACTTGTAACAATCTGACCGATTTTTAAGAGTTAAATATCTTCCACCAGACTGTATTAAAGATTATTATGATGCAAATCTTCTAAATAAGCTATGCACTGTAAGAGGTAGATCATTGTTGATATCTATAGCACTGTATATAGAGGAGGCGTTGTCTTTGAGAGAGATATAGTTGTGTTTCGTTATTAACTCCAATGGCACTCCATCTTGTTATTTTCTATTGATGCATGTATATATTCAATAACAAAATAATAATATTTATTATAGACATATATATATATATAGAAATATGAAGTTTCTAGAAAGAAAAAACTAATAATTTCATCTTAGCTAGCGCTTTCACCCACTACGGGGATCGTCAGGCTTTTAATAATGAGATCGTATACAATTATATGACGTCATGGCGTTATTAATACATAATGTACATGACAATAATAATATAAATTATGAATATTTTACAATATCAAGATATCATATAAAATTATGAAGCATTTAATTTAGGGTGATACTTGTTAATAAAATGCCGTTCTTTATTTTCTGTCAAATTATTATCCGACCGGTTGAGTCTATATAAGGGGAATACCCTAAATTTTCCCTTTCCACATGTATCTAAGTGTTCACTTAAAGGGATCATTCTATTTTGGGGATTAGCAATGTGGGATCTGTGTAGGTTCATCCTTATGTTTAGTTGTGATCTTTTATTTATTCTATTTTATGTATATATATATATATATATACTTGACGACAAACGGGTGTATACAACCATAGATTCAAACCATGATAAAAGAACAATGGGATTAATAAACGCCTTAATCCAAGATCACAAAAATGAACTGACGGACAACGAACAGGATTATCTCCGAAAATTCGAGTATAAAACTAGTCAGTTTTATGGACTTCCAAAGATCCATAAATCCAAGATAATCAAGGAGTCTATTAAACACCAAAATGCCGAATTCATAAGTGTTTTCCAGCCAGGCGATCTCACTTTCAGACCAATAATTGCCGGTCCGTGCTGTCCTACTAATAGACTATCAAATCTCATTGATATCTTACTTAAGCCGTACGTGCCAAATGTAAAATCTGTTATTCGGGATGACATAGATTTTGTTAATAATTTGCCCCAAAATTTGAACGATGGCGACGTTTTCGCAACCATGGATGTTTGTAATATGTACGGCAACATTTCCCATGACCTATAATGCTTTCAGGCCATAGAGTATTGGTTGCATAAACATCCTGAATGCAGTCATGAAAAAATTTCAAACAACTTCATCCTCAAAGCTATACGAATCATCCTGACTAACAACACTTTTACATTTGGCGAAACAAATTATAAACAGATTCTTGGTATAGCGATGGGCACCAAGGCGGCACCACAATTAAGTAATTTAACAATGGGATTTCTTGAAGAAAAACTATACTCCATTGTAGAAATTGAACATGGCGTGGATTACAGATTATATTTAGAAAATCAGTTGAAACGATTCCTAGACGATATATTCTGTATTTGGAATGACCGAATTGGCAACATTGCAGATTTGCACAAAATAATGAATGATTTAGATATAAATATCAAATTCACAATTGAAACGAACGATCTGCAAATCGCATTCTTGGACGTTCTAGTGAAACGAAGGGGAGAACTCCTTATAACGGATATGTATTCTAAAGAAACAGATACCAAAAACTATCTTTCATATAAATCATGTCACCCACGCCATACCAAAAATAATATACCATTTTCTTTAGCTAGAAAAATATGCACCATTGTGATAGATGAAGACCTACGGGTTGTCAGATTGGGTGAGCTAAAAAGAAATTTATTGAAGCAGTATTACCCCCTCGAGGTAATAGAAGTTGGGATAAATAAGGCTTTGGCAATTGATAACCAAACACTGAGGGCTACTAAAGCAAAAGACAATTCGGATAATATAATTACCTTTGTCACTACCCATAACCCCCAACATCCCAACTTCTTTAAAACAATGTACGAGAGCAGGAGACTATTGGCATCAAACGACAACCTCAGAACGAAATTTGATAATGTTCAATTCATTAAATCACAAAGACAGCCACCTAATCTGAAACGCCTCCTAACCAAAGCAAAATTCAATTCATCTATCACAATGACCGGCTTTCATGTATCTAAATGCTCGGACCTTCGATGTAAATGTTGCGACCATATTACGCCAAATAGCAAATATACTTTCCACAACTTTACGTTTAGTGTCAACGACAATATGAATTGTGACACAAAAAATCTCATATATGTCTTGACTTGCTTAGGCTGTCTAAAAATCTATATTGGAGAAACTTCGTGTCATCTACGGGATAGAGTACGTAACCATCGACGGGATTGTAATATTGAAAATAGACATATCTTTAAATGTGCACAACACCTACAAGTAAAATTTCAAATTTTCCCTTTTTATAAAATGAAAGTCGATGACACCACGAAAAGGAAATTAATGGAAAACCATTTTATTAAAAAATTCGTTCCTCAACTTAATAGTCAATAAGTAACAATTGACCATTAGCTTCATTAATCTTCTTCAATCTAGGATTATCTTCCACTCGTTGTTCCTTAATTGAACCCATATACTACAGATTAACACACGTGTATACATGTTTTCTGCTCGTTACCTATATACTATGTAACCATAGACAATGGTAACTATAGCCAATTAAAACCACAGTGTTACTATGTAAATATAAATATGTATAAATATACTATACTGTCCATCTATTTGTTATGACATTAATTATGAATAGTCCCAAGACGGACGAAAAGTACTTTAAAATGTTAAAATGTTATTAAACCAGTGTTGAAATCAGTTTGTGTCGGCATACCTTTTATCTTTTCATCGTTTACCGTGAAACAAAGTAGTGCAGCTTTACGGATGTGCTGATTTTTCTGGATATATATATGGTAACTATAGCCAATTAAAACCACAGTGTTACTATGTAAATATAAATATGTATAAATACACTATACTGTCCATCTATTTGTTATGACATTAATTATGAATAGTCCCAAGACGGACGAAAAGTACTTTAAAATGTTAAAATATTATTAAACCAGTGTTGAAATGTTATTAAACGTTATTAAACCAGTGTTGAAATCAGTTTGTGTCGGCATACCTTTTATCTTTTCATCGTTTACCGTGAAACAAAGTAGTGCAGCTTTACGGATGTGCTGATTTTTCTGGATATATATATGGTAACTATAGCCAATTAAAACCACAGTGTTACTATGTAAATATAAATATGTATAAATACACTATACTGTCCATCTATTTGTTATGACATTAATTATGAATAGTCCCAAGACGGACGAAAAGTACTTTAAAATGTTAAAATATTATTAAACCAGTGTTGAAATCAGTTTGTGTCGGCATACCTTTTATCTTTTCATCGTTTACCGTGAAACAAAGTAGTGCAGCTTTACGGATGTGCTGATTTTTCTGGATATATATATATAATATTTTAACATTTTAAAGTACTTTTCGTCCGTCTTGGGACTATTCATAATTAATGTCATAACAAATAGATGGACAGTATAGTGTATTTATACATATTTATATTTACATAGTAACACTGTGGTTTTAATTGGCTATAGTTACCATTGTCTATGGTTACATAGTATATAGGTAACGAGCAGAAAACATGTATACACGTGTGTTAATCTGTAGTATATGGGTTCAATTAAGGAACAATGAGTGGAAGATAATCCTAGATTGAAGAAGATTAATGAAGCTAATGGTCAATTGTTACTTATTGACTATTAAGTTGAGGAACGAATTTTTTAATAAAATGGTTTTCCATTAATTTCCTTTTCGTGGTGTCATCGACTTTCATTTTATAAAAAGGGAAAATTTGAAATTTTACTTGTAGGTGTTGTGCACATTTAAAGATATGTCTATTTACAAATAAGGGCCCATTTTCAATATTACAATCCCGTCGATGGTTACGTACTCTATCCCGTAGATGACACGAAGTTTCTCCAATGTAGATTTTTAGACAGCCTAAGCAAGTCAAGACATATATAAGATTTTTTGTGTCACAATTCATATTGTCGTTGACACTAAACGTAAAGTTGTGGAAAGTATATTTGCTATTTGGCGTAATATGGTCGCAACATTTACATCGAAGGTCCGAGCATTTAGATACATGAAAGCCGGTCATTGTGATAGATGAATTGAATTTTGCTTTGGTTAGGAGGCGTTTCAGATTAGGTGGCTGTCTTTGTGATTTAATGAATTGAACATTATCAAATTTCGTTCTGAGGTTGTCGTTTGATGCCAATAGTGCCCTGCTCTCGTACATTGTTTTAAAGAAGTTGGGATGTTGGGGGTTATGGGTAGTGACAAAGGTAATTATATTATCCGAATTGTCTTTTGCTTTAGTAGCCCTCAGTGTTTGGATATCAATTGCCAAAGCCTTATTTATCCCAACTTCTATTACCTCGAGGGGGTAATACTGCTTCAATAAATTTCTTTTTAGCTCACCCAATCTGACAACCCGTAGGTCTTCATCTATCACAATGGTGCATATTTTTCTAGCTAAAGAAAATATATATATATATATGTAATATTCTATGTACTATGGGTCTATGACCTTGTATTACTGAATAAAGTATTATTATTATTATTATCAATTTATCCTGTCAGAAGAATCACATATCTCGGATTCGATCTCGAGACAATATTACACAGCTATTATTGCAGGATCCGAATATACGTCACTCCGCGTGCAAAAACATATCCTTTCAGGGTAATCAAATAATCCCCAAATTATGTTACATAGCAGTTATTGCCGGATATACGTCACTAAACGTGCAGATATTTATCCTTTCAGAAAACCAAATGAATGAAAATGGGGTTTAGCGTCCTAATGTTCTGCTCCGACTTTGCCAATGAAGAAATGAAATGAAATGGGGTTTAACGTCCTACTCTTTTGCACCTAACCTGGGCTAATGGAAGACGGGCATACGCCATACAGTTTGCTATGAGGGAAATTTTGCCCGGGCAGCGGCGCTACGGCCTACTCTTATATCGAATTCCAACTGCCAGGGAATCTTTTACGTGCACTCCAATGTGTACACGGGACCTCGGTTTTCGTCCCATCCGAACGACTAGGCAGCTGTCCTTGTCAGGCCCTCCTTCTGTATCACTGACAAGGGAAAATCACGCCGGAAAATCGAGATGAACTTTCTCGGCCAATGCAGGGATCGAACACCCGACATCCAGGCTAGCGAACCAGCGCCTTATCCACTTACCCACCGTGACCTCCTTGCCAATGAAGACTCGCTTACGTCATACAGTGTGTTGTGACGGAAATTTTGCACGGACAGCGGCGCTACGACCGACAATCTCTTATATCGAAGAATTCCAACTGCCAAGGGATCTTTAACATGCACGCCAATGTGTACACAGGACCTCGGTTTTGGTCCAATCTGAACGACTAGACACCTGTGCTAGTCAGGCCCTCCGTCCTGCACACCTGAAACGGCGGAAACCACGCCGGAAAACTCCGATGAACTTTCTCGGTCAAGACCGGAAGCGAAACCGCGCCCTTCAGGCTAGCGAACCATCGCCTTACCCACTTTGCCACCGTGGCTCCCCTTCGGAAAAGCAAATGTTCCCAGGTTGAATTCGGGAGTGTTTCTTGGAATATTTCAGTCTCGCAATCAATGATAGAGTACGGGGTGTCTGAATGGCACTGAATGGCAACATGACTAGCCGTCTGGATAATCGATCAAACGAGGCCATGTTTGCGTCAGGGGATTACCCTTTTCTTTACCTATAGCAACGGCGGGCGAAGACAGTAGAGAATTCATTGCATACACAAGACGACGTTGTCTATAATCCCTGAGTATTTATTACAAATATCGATTCCTAATTAAATTCTCGGATTATCCACTGCCCGCGTCTTTTTCCGTGATTTTTATCCCAGAAAGTGTTGTACGTCTAACAAAGCGGTCGAGTTCGCGTGCAGTCTTTGACGTCACACGTGCAGATATTCCTAATGATCGGGCTGTCGATTAAGGGAACCCTTACATTTTTGTCCCGTATACGCTCCATGAGTGTTTTTCAGGTAATCCAGTATTTTTCTAGTAAGATTGGACATCTCTACTTTCCATTTATACCTACATTGCCATACTTTTATAGGCAATAACCACCCGATAAATACTTTGCTGGGAACCTATCTTTAATGAACAAAATATCTGCTTTCCTTGTTTGATTCATTAAGGATATTTTTAACTCAAAACAGATTAACATTCGCTAAAATGTGCTGGAAAAAATAAAATCGCTAGATACTGATGTGCTTTATTAAATCACCGGGATCCAATGCGCAACTTCTAATCATCCATGGCGCATGCGCTAGTGGTTGTCCATTCCTGGTTTATGCTTTTTTTTTAGCAAGGAAAAGAAATGAAATGGAGGTTTAACTGGGCGAATGAAGACGGGCATACGCCATACAATGTGCTATGAAGGAAATTTTGCCCGGACAGCCTACTGTTATATCGAATTCGAACTGCCAAGCGGGCCCGTAGCCCGTAGCACCCTAAAAAATCGAATTAGCCCCCCCCCCCCAATATTTCGCCAAAAATAATTTCTTATGAGTGTTCTTAGCCGGTCACATCATCAGCCCCTCCAAAACATTTTGTACCCCCCCCCCCCCAAATAAAAACATCCCGTAGCCCCCTAAATTTTATGAGCTGGCTACGGCCCGCTGCCAAGTGATATGTTTACGTACACACCAATGTTTTTCGTAACATCCGACCGACTAGACCGCTACCCTTGCTAGGCTCTCCGTCTACCGCCATTGACAAGGGGAAACCATATTGGCAAGGAAGTGCTTAGTGGTCTAATAAGTTTCCCCACACATCGCAGTCGCTTAATTTATTCTTGTTTATAGGGAACATTTGTCTGCGATATCATTCTGAGTGGAAGCGGACGTAAACCCCTATATTAGTAGTAGTAATCGGTCAACACTACCCTTTTTTAAAACAAAATAAGTCCATTCATTTTATATAGTTTTTTTCCTTTAAAATATCTGATGCTCGATATTAAAGACCTTTACGAAAAAAAAAACAACAAAAACAAAAAAAACCTTACAAACAAAAAAAAAAGAGAAAAAAACAAGAGAATAAAAACTTACCTTAGCTAGAATATCTGCAATATGTGCTTTACTCATCTTCGTTTTACCAAAAGTTCGAACATTGAAGGCGCCAAATCTTAGAGACGGGTTAACGGCTGCTGATTGAACTAGGCTAGCGACAATGGCCAAAACCAAGAGGCGTATAAAAACCATTTCGATTTGATTCTACGTTCCTATTGATGTCAACCTTCTCCCAATGAAACTTAGTATCCACTGATCTGAATAAACGTCTGACTTTTTATAGTCCCCAGTCATCGAATGATGCAATTTTGTTTCATCAATATTGTTCTTTTGGCCAAGAATAGAATTTATTTGCGACTTTTTGCTTGGCAATTTTTATTGTCAAGCGTTTGATTGTTCAGCCTTACTTATAGCGATTGTCATAGTGATTAACAGTGCATCCTCATTAGTGAAGTAAGTCAAAAGTAAGTCAAAAGTCAATCACTCTCCTTTCTTTCTTTGTATCCGTCGTGAACTCCTGGTCCATGTCCAAATGACGTTCCACTTGTATTGTTTCTATTTAAATCCTTGATCCATGACACATTTTCTTGCCATTATAGATACATGCTGTAGAGCTAAATCTACTTGAATCACATCTTTCGTTTTTCCCCCAAATGTTATATAAATCATTAATATGAGATTTATTCACGTCAAGCGAATAATTAACTCCCTAAGCTTTGGGATGATTCACTAAGGATATTTTCAATTCAAAACCGATTAACATCGCTAAAATGTGCTGGAAGAAATAAAATCGCTAGATACTGAAGTGCTTTATTAAATCACCGGGATCCAATGCGCAACTTCTAATCATCCATGGCGCATGCGCTAGTGGTTGTCCATTCCTGGTTTATGCTTTTTTAAGCAAGGAAATGAAATTAAATGGATTTTCAACTAATCAAAACACGAAAATAAGTTAATAATTTATTTAACCCCCTCCCCACGCTCAGCTACATGAAAAAAAATAATGCCTTGCATCAATGAAATTACATCACAAAGTGATCCTACATCAGTATAAAAATGATTTCTCTGTTTAAAAATTTGTATGCATGCCTATGTAATTTAGAGACGATGATGGCAGATTTTCGTAACAGAAACCTTACAAACCTCCTCCTGCAAAAATTCCTGGATCCACCCCTGTGGTATCCGAAACTTTGTTTATTATCGTAAAAATGGTAGCAATTACAATTAGTCCAGTCGAAGCAGAACAGCAGAAGTTAACTCCCCTTTAATTTCATTTCGGTATTCTGATTTAGATAGAGGTTTACAAATGAAATGAAATGGGGTTTAACGTCCTACTTTTCTGCACCTAACTTGGGCTAATGGAAGAGGGGCATACGCTACACAGTGTGCTATGAGGGAAATGTCGCCCGGGCAGCGGCGCTACAGCCTACTCGAATTCCGACTGCCAAGGGATCTTTTACGTGCACGACTAGACAGATGTCCTTGTCAGGCCCTCCGTTATGCATCACTGACAAGGGGAAACCAGGCCGGACAATGGAGAGAGAGAGAGAGAGAGAGAGAGAGAGAAACGGGGTTTAAGGTCCACTCGACGCAAACTAGGTCATTGCGGGACTGACATGTGGTTCAATTTTAGCAGTGGGAGTAAGCCGGTGGACCCGGAGAAAACAAACGAGGATGCAGAGGCGACCCTACTCCTTGTCACGTACAACCGTTGAATCGAAACCACACAAGTTGACTCAATGACAGGGTGGAGAGGCGACCCTACTCCCTGTCACGTACAACTGGGGAATCGAAACCACGCCAGTTGACTGAATGATAGAACGCGCACGCGCTAACCATTCTGCCATCCATCCTCCAATTTGTTTGGAATGAGATGACAATTTATAACTTATTACTCAACTGTTAGTCACGTTCAAAATGATAGAGACTTGTAAATTTCACATTTTCGACACAGTCAATTTCTCAGAACATAAACATTACCAACTGCGCCTGCGTAAAATGGGTCAAAATGATAGAGACTTCTCCATTGTCGATGCCTCAAACATAAAATGCGGTCTACTTCTAAGTGTCGAGAAGTCGGGGGTAGCGAGTTAAAGATTAGTCACTTAAACATGATAAATCTGATATTTCCAATTCCATCATTCGAAACAAACCAACCATTGTTTACAGGGATGGTCTTATCATAACAAACTGATTCTGCATTCTAAATTCCACCTAAAGAATCCCGCCCCCAATCACGTTTTTATGACGTCATTTTACATCCTTAATCTCTTCTCTGAAATTGTGTTCCCCCGCCAAAGGATGAAATGGGGTTAATCCTATAGCTTTTAAGATTAACATTGCCCCCAATCTGATTAAAAATGAAATGAAATGGGGTTAACGTCCTACTCTTTTGCACCTAACCTTGGCTAATGGAAGACGGGCATACGCCATACAGTGTGCAATGAGGGAAATTTTGCCCGGGCAGCGGCGCTACGGCCTACTCTTATATCGAATTCCGACTGCCAAGGGATCTTTTACGTGCACTCCAATGTGTTCACGGGACCTCGTTTTTTTTTCGTCCCATCCGAACGACTAGGCAGCTGTCCTTGTCAGGCCCCCTTCTGCATCACTGACAAGGGGAAATCACGCCGGAAAATGGAGATGAACTTTCTCGGCCAATGCGAGGATCGAACAACCGACCTTAGCCATCGTGACCCCTCCCCCCCCCCCCCAATCTGATTAAAACACAGAGCCTTATTTCGTTTCGTTTTAATAGCGTAGGCCATCGAAAGTATAAAAAAACGAAACGAAATATAGATCTGTATTTTAATCACATTGTTGTGGTTACAATGAAATCGCTGCTTAAATTAACTCAAATGCACTGAAATTAATCCTATTTTTTTTTCAAAAAAAAAAATAAACCTGGAGGAAAACACCTCAGGCACTCAATGGGGCGGACTACATACTAGTACGAACAATTTGAACAAACAACAATGGGACCCCCGCAGAGTTGGTATGTCCCGGGCCCCCCACAAGGTTAATCTGGCGCTGCCGACCCCCCCCCCCCCCCCCCCGTACACATAAGCTAGTGATTTGGCGACAGTCCCTAGTCAACTCTTTTTATCTCTATTCATTTCGTACATGTTTTGGTTATTAAGTTAACCCCTGTTTCAATATATGAGGAAATCCATTTAGGGATTTAGGTTTCCGATAAGGGATTGGGTAATCACGCCTTAGATCTAATAAGATGACATTATGTTAATGTTATTTGGACTGCAGGGCCATTCTCAGCTCGACTGGGGCAACTCTCACGTCGATATCTGAACCATAATGCCCATGCCTATTGAAGCAAAATTATTTAAACTCCTGAGTCGCCACCCGTCCTGTCTTGGTATGCCGACAAAATGGTTGTTAGTTCTGCTATTTACTGTTGAAACAGCGGCCCCTGATTTTCTGTGATCTAATAGAGCGTCTGTCAATGTAGCATTGGATTCCACGTCAATAGCAATGGTATGCAAAAACTTTGTCACAGGAGCAGTCCACTGAAAGAACTTTTTTTTATTGACTCAGCCTCTTAAAACTTGTGGAGGACTTGACACTCATTGTGGTCTTTAACCTGTAAATAACTACGTTTTTGTCTCCCCTTTGACCACACATGGGAAAAAGACTTGAATCTTCGAGATACTACCATGCATTTCCAAGGCACTTACTTGATTTCTAAGAAACAGTTTACAGTGATAATAGCCCTTTGATTGAAGGTAAAGCGTTAGATAAAACTGATTTGTCTTAAAAATACAAAATTGTATCTTGAAATCTCAGATTAGTGTCTTTAAATTTGGTGTCTTGGTGTTTTGAAAATTCAAGTTAGTATCTTGAAAATTCAAGCTAGTATCTTGAAAATTCAAGTTAGTACCTTGGAATTTGAAGTTGGCATCGTGCAAATTCACGTTGGCATCTTGACAAGTCATGTAAATTCATGTAGTTATCTTGAAATGCAAGTTTGTATCTTGAAAGTTAAAGTTGACATCTTGAAAAGTCAAGAACATATATTGAAAAGTCAAGTTAATAACTTGCAATTTCAATTTAGTACCTTAAAATATAAGATATTAGCGTAACCATTTGAGATATTAACTTGAACTCTTAAATACCAACTTGAAATTAATCTTATATGATATTAACTAAAACTTTTAAGTTATCAACTTAAATATTAACTTAAACTTTTAAGTTATTAATTTAATCTTTTAAGATATTAAACTAAACTTTTAAGATATTAACTTAAAAGTACTTAAACTTTTAGATATTACCTTAAACGAACTTAAGCTTTTAAGATATTTTAATGAGTTCGCGAGAGAATCATGAACAGTTTAAAAAAAACTTTGCAGATTTAGTCATTGGGTACCCCGTATTCCCCACATGAAATATGAGAGTTACCAACCTTGTAGTTACGGAGAACCAGCTATGGCCATAGAGTAAAAAAAAAAACACCGTCATTTTAAAGAAAATATTCACTAAATTCAAATATTTCCGATAAATTGACTATTGATTATTTTTTTTTTTTTAAATTATTTTTTTATGAATGATCTTGTCTACTACTTCAATATATATGACTATTAAATTTTTCGGAAAACATTTGAGGCTCTGAGGAATTTATTTTGAATGGTAGTTTTCTTCTATATGCTAAAACATGTAAATTTTATGACGCTATATCTCACCCACTGCGGGGCTGAGGACAATTCTATTAATAATGGACTACTAATACTAATATTTGTTTTTGACAAAATGACTGGCACGGATTTCTTTCATGTTAAATTTGATGGTCGAACTTGAAGAAAATGACTTCATTTCTGACATCATTTCTCCAATAAAATCATTCATTGCCTGGATTATTAGGCCCGTTAATGCTCCATGCAACCGCCTTCCAGCATTTCTGTGTAGGGCCGGTACAGAGGATTCCGGAGTTCCACAAGGTTCAGTCATTGGACATGTCCTTTCTGTTATGTATACTAAGAATTTAAGACAACTAATCGATAATCATGGTTTCTAAGACGACATTCTTATACAGATAATATACAACTAATTACAACTTACTCCCTTTCAAAAACTGTTCCATCCCCTAATTATTCTGACATCAAATTTAGGCATGGGCAGTCACATTAGTTGAATTTGTCGAAAGTATTATCTGCAGCCCAGGAACATTGGCCATATAAGACACTGCAACAGCTTGTTAGTAGAAAACATCTAGTGCCAATAGTTTAAAAAATGTACAAAATGCCACAGCTCGAATTGTTACCAGATCACCAAAATACTCTCATATTACTCCTCTTCTGAAGTCATTTCATTTGCTGCCAATAAATGAAAGAATCATCTTTGACGTATCAGTGTGTGAATGGCTTACCGAAAATTGACTTATCTACTCTTATGCAAATACACACCTCCATCAAATATGTTGCTCATGGTGGTAATTAAAATCATTTGGATACCGATCGTTCTCAGAGAATGCACCTAAACTGTGGAACAATCTTCCGGAGATAATTACAACATCTCAAACTGTTTCTTATTTTAAATCAAGACTTCAAACCAATCTTATTATCAGGATTAATTAAATTAATTGTATGCGCAGCAAACGTACCTCTGTACATGGAGTACGTGTGCTATATAAATGTACATATTACTATTATTCGTCAGACCGAGGTTTGTACGCCAGCATCCATGATTGCGGTTGAAATCAGTTGTTCATTTTCCCGCCTTTTTTCACAAATTAAATGCGGTTTACTAGCCAGTTATCCGAAAGAAATTACAATAGCATATTCCCGAAACAATGGCCTGAAAAATACCTCTGGCCATTGCTTGATTGACTTCTGATACTTGAGTTTTTCAGGGGATGTCTATTCTTCCCGTTCAATCAATTCTTTCCTAAGTACAGTGTATAGCAACTTGACAGCACTTCGTTTAATCTGAAATCTTCCCTAAAACTTTGGACAGTGATTTAAGGTATTAAAAAAAACGATGAAAGTATTGTTCGTCTCCAAACAGTATTGTTTATATTGAAAAAACCGTTTTGATAGCCTCGTTTGTCATGCAAATATTTTGTCTGCTATATACTGGTTTATTGGGTGTTATAAATGTCATGTATCATGACGTAACGTTATGGAAACATATTCAAGCTAGGTTTAAACCTGAATGATATTGTTACGCAGTTAGGTATTGGTTGTTAATCGAATTATTGACCAGTCATAATTCGGAACAGAAATTCAAATTTCCTGTTATTACGGCAGGGTTGAGTTTGATTAGGTCCAATCAAACGAAACACTGCGAGGGGTATGCTACAATAGTGACCTTACGCGCATACCGAATACTATTTGTTTTTGTCTTTTTGAAATATCACTTGATTGTTTGTCACATATAGATCATGAAATTATATCGCCGAATTAATAAAATGTTGAAAATTAGCCTAGACAGATTAATTATATTTACAAAGAACAGCTCTTTTGGCATTTACAGTAAATTAAGCTTTTCAAACTTCATCGTTTAAAAATTTTAATGTGTAATTGTGAGCTCATATTTCATGATTAGATACTTATTAGATAGATAGCAAAGTACAGCGACATTTCTTATAATTTGAAATACTTATTGGTAATAAGTATTTGTAGTTTTGATAATGGAACATTTTTTAAACATGAATTATTTGATGAAAGTATATAATGCATTTATATTTAATTGTTTATTTCTATTTTTATTATGGCTTGTTCTTAATGGGGCTGGAACCTACATTAATTTGGTTCCCAGTGCCCTGTTACACTTTCCTGTGTGTAAATAAAGCGAGGGTTTTTTTCGTCATTTTTGATGAAAATGTTTTTTTGTTGTTGACAAAAGTGGATATTATTTACTGTTAAACTAGTCGGGCGCCACCCATTTTGTTTCTTGATCTTAATACTATACATCATTGCCTTTTCAGTCAGCATTTCATAAATTCTTATACCCGCAGTGGGTAAGATATAGATAGAATAAAATGTCATACCTAAATTGAGCTATTTTGGTACCTTTGCAGCACTAAGTCACTATTTCAAAAACCTCTCAATGAAAGTCCATCAAACTTTCAGAATGTGTACCCGCTAGCCCTATATACTACCCTATATAATTTCATTAATCTACTCGCAGTAGTTTAGTTGTAACCCATATCTGAAAAATGGCCGGAAAATGATTCATTTTTTGGCCTTTTTCGGTCTTAAAATTTCATTTTTTTTCCTACACTCCAAAAATGGTTCGATTGATCTAAAACTGTGGCAGTGGTGTTTGGAGGGGTTACCCATCATACATAAAAAAATGGTGAAAATCGTTCACCCACCATGTACCGGCCCCTGCATGGTTCTGTCGCGAACGAATTGACTTTTCAAATACCGACTTGAATTTTCAACATACATGTACTAACTTGAATTCTGAAAATACTAACTTGAATTCTGAAAATACTAACTTGAATTTTCAAGAAACTAACTCGATACTAACTTACATTTTCAAGATACTAACTTGAATTTTCAAGACACTAACTTACATTTTCAAGATACTAACTTACATTTTTAAGATACTAACATTTTCAAGATACTAACTTACATTTTCAAGATATTTAATCGAAAACAATGAACGGCCCAATAAACTATAACACATACTTGTGGAATAACAGTTACTGATTTATTTGGGCCCAATCTGTTAACGTATCAATAGGCTCCCGTAGTCCTTCACATGAAAACGCGATATTTTTGGACTAAAATTCCCCTTAATGGAACATTTGGTTATGAAACATTGATATCAAATCTCTAACGACAATTTATCAATCTAAATGTTAAAAAGATTTATACAACAAGACGAGTTTAACTAGAATGTATGTTTATTCGACATAAAACTAAAAGTTAAGTCACTTGCATGAAATACACTGTTTGAGTTAAGCGTTGGATCCTCCTTGACCAGCAGCCATTTCCTGTAGTATGCAAAGGGCATACATAAGGCGCTGGTTCGCTAGCCTGGAGGTCGGGTGTTCGATCCCTGCATTGGCCACGAAAGTTCATCTCGATTTTCTGGCGTGATTTCCCCTTGTCAGTGATGCAGAAGGAGGGCCTGACAAGGACAGCTGCCTAGTCGTTCGGATGGGACGAAAAACCGAGGTCCCGTGTACACATTGGGGTGCACGTAAAAGATCCCTTGGCAGTTTGAATTCGATATAAGAGTAGGCCGTAGCGCCGCAGCCCGGGCAAAATTTCCCTCATAGCACACTGTATGGCGTATGCCCGTCTTCCATTAGTCCAGGTTAGGTGCAAAAGAGTAGGACGTTAAACCCCATTTCATTTCATTTCCTACACAGGCCATCGGATGTTTTGCCAAAGATATGATGATAATAATAGTAATAATAGTCAAATTCACCTAATGTGGGCCCCATTAAGTTTAAATATGGCAGAAATAACTTATTTCTCCCACGTGACCATATATGATGTGTATGTTAGAAACTGATTAACCGAGGACTTGATACTCTCGCTGTCCAACAAACACTAACCGCGGACATAAAAGACACAAAATCATATTTTTCATTTTTCATCGTAACTGTAGAATACTGCCTAATGCGGAACACCTCAGATCGTTCTGAAAATCAAATGAGAGGTTAATTGTTTCCCACGTGGACGGCACACCCTGGCCACTGGTATTCCACTTATATCAGGTGGGCATAGAGTGGGCATATTGTTGGATAAAATTCAAAAATCTAATTGATCAAATCGATGCAGAATTGTTCAATAAAATAGCATGCCAATTTTCATGTCGATCGAACTTGAGTTGACGGAGCCTTAGGCTTTTTCGAAACAAACTATTAATGGACAACCATCAAGTTTTTGTACACTCGTGCGCCCATGTTCGGGAATACTTTGCACATTGTCAGTGCAAATTTTGAGGTGTCTTTTAAAAATATGCGAATTCCTTTTCAAAATACAGAACCACAGCTTGACCCGTCGTATAATAATTGATTATTGTGTTTGGGATTTAAAAGATATTTATCAGCAATAGTGCGAAGGGTTAAAAAAAGTGTGCTCATGATAGCAATACAAGTTAACAACCGAATATAGAAAAGACAGCTGCTTTATATTTTTAATAAAACGAGGATTATGTAGCTGGTTTAGATTTTAATAAAGTCAGATCCTTTGTATGTAATGTACACATATATTGTTAAAAATAGCATAACTTGACGGATTAACCTTATTTTATTACATGAAACGATTTAACTCTTACTTCATCAATACGTATTGGGTACCGAATAAACACCTGGAGTATTAATCGTGCAACGTTTTTATCAAGCAAATGATACGGGCAGGCCGGGATCCAGGGCCCTGTTTCACGAAATTTTAACTGAAGATAAAATCCAAATTTTAGCAGATACTTCAATTTTGATTGGCTAAGAACTAAAATCAATCTAATATTGTCCAATCAAATAGCTTAAATTCAGATCTTATCTTAGTTAAAATTTTGTGAAATAGGCCCCAGGACATTGTCGAGGGGAAGGTCATACATTGGAGCAAAGGGTAATATGTTGCAACCTTGGATTGTTTGGGCGTAAATCATGTTTATATCATCTATTAAAGAGCAGATATGTGAACTACAACAGTAACAAAGCAAACGAAAATGACTATGTCACTGGGGCTGACAATAGTAGGCAAATATATACAGAATATGCAACAAAATAACAATCAAATACAATTTAAACTTAACACCTTTAATTAGGAGGCCATTTACAACTAAACCTACAGGGATAGAATATAATTACGGTTTTCCCACTCCAGTTTCATAATCTAATAATACGTTTATCTTTCATGATTTTCTGTTTATGGAATTAACAATTTTTATTTTCTCTTGAACTAGCTATCACTCTTGTTCACTCATACCCCATACAAACACACTTCTCTTTATATTAAATTTTTCCCGATGTGTTCCCGACGTTTTGTCTGGAAAACTGGAGCAGTGAAGCTTCGGAGTCGTTGCGAGCCATATGAAACCATCGGGGGGTCTCGGATTAAATGCGAAAAATTTCAAAGCTTGTATTGATTTTTATAGCACCAAATTTGGTTTTCTCATTTTACCAGCATTTTTGAAAATCATAATTTTAGGATTTTTTAGTGTTTACAGTCAGGTTACACGAATTGGTATAACTTTCAAGTGGATCTAACAATTTTTGTAAACCATGTTGCCTGCGTACATTAATAAAAATAAAGTGACCATTTGTAAATTGATTGATGGGCAGTTATCTGTTAAACATTGATGTTCACAATCGTTCACATACAGGGATAATACTATTGGATAGGCCAAATCATAAATATTACCAAACAAATTCTTAAGACACGGCACCAGGGTGATTTTACACTTAATTAGAAACTCATTTAATATTCCATCTAATCCACTCGATTTATTAGTCTTTAATTTATCAATTGCAGAAGATATTTCTAATTCTGATATTTCTAAATCTAACTCTTGTGTATTCAGACCAGTGAGGTTATTTTCATATATTCCTCTACCTTTTCATTGATTTTAGCATTCGTAGAACATTGGTTAAAATGTGTATTGAAAGCATCTAACAGCCCTTTTAAAATATTTAAAAAATTGTCTGAGGTTATTTTTTCTTAAAGTTCCAATTTCACTTTTTCTAAGAAAGTCAAAATATAATTATTTCTATGTTTTTTGCTCAAAAGGTTGTCAACTCACTATTATACGATCATGGACAAAATTTTTTGGGGGTTAGAAAGGGTGACACTGGTTGATTGAGGAAATAGTTACTCAATTACCTCCCTTGTTTTCCTATTCTTCTCCATGGACGGCCATCTTCAAACGTTTGAATTTGAAGTTAAAAATGATATTTTTGCCAATTTCTCAACTGGCAATAGTGAATTATAGGATTAATAGG
The DNA here is from genome assembly GCA_948474765.1 of Patella depressa. Lineage (NCBI taxonomy): Eukaryota > Metazoa > Mollusca > Gastropoda > Patellidae > Patella > Patella depressa. Next base: position 9,782,567 of record OX419721.1, read on the forward strand.
ATTATTCTTTAACAAGGTAGGACTGTTTATAGGTTCAATCTATTTTGGGGCTTTATTTTAATAAATTTTAAAAATATAACTTAAAAAAATGCTATTGGAACTTTTAAAAATTCAACATATTTCCTTGTTTTAATTTATATCTATTTGTTAAAGTGCGCTCGGTTCTCTACGGTGGCCTGTTAGTGCCATACACCGATTTATACATTTTTCTTGAAATTTACATCATATGAGAAATCACAGTGAAAACTGTGATCAATAAAAAAAAACATGAAAAACGTTTCCACCGCGGTGTAAATATTTTCTCCGCAGTTGGCCATCCAACTCCCCATTATGTATGTGCGGCCCGAAAATAGTATACTGTCATTAGAAGGTGCCCCATCAACCATGGGTGCCTCTGCGGGACAAGGCACCCCTCAGATCAATCCGTTTCGGGCACCACGTCTGCAGAGGTGTTTTTGTAAATATTTTCACCGCGGGCACTTAACGGGGGTAAATTGAGGTTGAATGGCACGTGCTATATTGATGGAGGGGTTATGAATAATTTAGGAAGATCTGAACATGAGCATAATTAGCAATATATGTGTTTAGAAAAACAGGCACGAAAAGGGGGTGATATTCTTTACAAAGGGTACCTGCCAAGTTACATTCAAATCTGAGAGAAGAGAAGCACTTATTGATTCTGAATATTGTGGGAACATTAATCCGTCTGTTAAATCGAACTTAGAAGGTATCGATGGAAATTGATTGGATGTCCTTTATCTACTTTAATATATATATATATATATATATATATATATTCATAAAAAAAATAGAAAAATACGTCCAGGTAAAAAATATATATATTCACTATCTCGTTGTTATGTATAATGATCAATTCAAGGGACGTAATTTTGGGTGCTGGGTGCAGACCACCATTAATTTCCCAATTGACGTCAAAGTTAATTCTGGCCTCTTTGGCCACCTCCAACTTTTCGTTGAGCTGAATGATTTTCACTACAGACAGAGGAACAAATGGTCATGCCCGTGCACTAAAATTGTATAAGGCTGATGACGAAAATTTTGAGATACACAAACTTGAAGAAGCATACTAAAAACATGTAACAAGTTGCCGTACGTATTCCTTAGCCAACCAGATAACCCCATTATCCTTCCGCCTCAAAATCATAAAACTTGACAGACAACGTCAATTCAAACCCTCTGCGTCCATTCTAGACCAAAAAATCAACTAAAATGGGCATGCAAAGGGGGGGGGGGCAAATAGACAGAGAGGGAATTGCTATAAATAGACGATATTTTTTTCGTGGACATTATTGTGTAGCAATAATATTGGAATTAATTGGTAGTTGACAAGCTAACCGGATATCGACACTTTGCCTGACACGGCATATATTGGATGTGTGCTTGACCTGCCGAAGAATATTTACCCGTCCATTGTCAGTTCGTGAGGAAAGGTATGGTGATAAAACCTCTTAAAAGTTTTCGGCTATAAAAAGAAGTTAGCGTTATATTACGGTAGGGGCAAAGTTTTATAGCTACAAAAAGGGTGTTAGTTTCAGTGAAAAGTCCGATAAACAATTTGTTAGTTGGCGGGGGAGGATGTACCTAAACCTGACGGTCCACGGCGAACGCCCCCACCCCACCCCGAAATAGGGTTTGCAACTGAGAAGAGTAACTGTGAAAAAGACGGAAAATGTCAATCGGCTTTATGGGGCCCACATACTGATATGGACGCGTTGGTCGTTGGCTTCGTATTGCGTGCAGTGGAAAGGGCGCCGATTTTTTTTCCGGGGTGGAGGGGGCTACCCCATCCCACTAGCTACCGGCCTGACGATTGCTTTGAATTAACGTTTTCGGCGAGTGATTTACTAAATTTTATTTGTTGGACAAATAACGAATATATGGCATATCTAAAAGGTCCCAGTTATCTTGTTTGTTTTTGGTCGACTTCCTAAAACAGTTATGTTCAGGTCATCAAATTTGTATGAAATTCGAACAATAAACAGCTCGTTGGTGAACATTATTACTTTTGCCATCATGCGATCATATTTGTATGAAAATAGTTTGAGTAATACATATGCTAAAAGCTATCATTTATACCGCCAGACTAACAATTTAAACTATACCCTCGAAAACCGCCATTGTTATAACTTAAGCTGTTGCCGTGAAATAGACGATGCGACATGAGACTAATTATTATCGAATTGTCATGCATATATACATATTTCAGCATTTTATGCCTCCCCAAAGATCCGTCATAGCAATTTAATTACAATTATTCATTGTCATCGGAAGTGACGTCATAATAGAAAAAAACTTATTTTTTTTACGTTTATAACCAACATGTTTTTCAACAAAGCATTATTGTTGTTTTGCTTTTCAAAACTTTGAATTTTAATGAGTCAACACATGGTAGAAATATATACATGTACGATCATATACATGTAGATATCAAAACACGCGTTGGTAGCGTGATAAATACTCCAACTGTTAAAGGGTGTATCGCTCTCTCTTTTACAGCGTAACTTTGGGTGTGCATGTTCTAGCCTATATGTTGAGCCGTTTGTAACAAATTTGGATAACACTGCCAGACCAAATACTTTTGTTTCTGCACAGCCAAATTAATTATAATGTCTTGACGCCAAACGACTAAAATAGCAAAATTCAATTTTCTTGGAATAATTCAAGAGTTGGCAGCATTTGATTTAAATGGAACATTTATTTCTCATGTTTGGACATAACTAACATGTTTTACAAAGTAGCTAAGTCTCTAATACAATATAATCCAAAATCTTCAACATTGAAAACACGAAGTATTTGTCAATTGAAACCAACAATGATGCTGTGATCTTACCGAAAAGGATGGGCTTCTGATATCCAATATTTGAGGCAAAATAAATATTTTACCATTGGTTCACGAATCTTGTACCATAATGCGTTTCAGCCGCAGTTCTAGCAAGAGACTCGGGGAACGAGGCTAGACACACTGCACCAAATCAAACCTCGTATATAGACTGGAATAACCAGACAATAGAAATTTGCATTCCATTGAAACTGTTGGCTTAAAGCTGCAATTTCATATTTTAATGCTATGTTTTTAAAAGTTATTAAAACAAAGCCTTAAAATAAATGGTATCTATAAACAGTCGTACCTTGTTAAAGAATAATCCTATTAATCTTATTATTCATTATTGCCAGTTGAGAAATTGGCAAAAATGCCATTTTCAACTTCAAATTCAAACGTTTGAAGATAGATATTGCAGGGGGCAAAATAAATACAAAGGAGGTAATTGTGTTATCATTTCCTGTGTTAATGAGTTAAAAGAGTGGGGAATAATGACTATTGAGCAAAAGACATATAAATAATTATGTTTTGACTTTTTTGAAAATATGAAATTATCGCTTTAACTCGACGAACATAATTGATTTGTAATTAGAGTAAAAACGGAAACCATTGAATTCAAATCTGTTTATACACATTCATATTGCATTATTATATGCCTTCCGGCCCACTTGTGTCAATTTCTAGGTCCCAAAATTTAGCTCCTTTAAAAAGAATATCTATGAATACGGGTTATGAGAAGAACACCTGTTATAAGGGAGACAACTCTGTTTACATGCAACAGGACGAAGACGAGTAGTAAATGCGAGTTGACAATTGACAATTTTGCCCATAAACTTTTCTTTCATTTTCCTGATTGGAGGAAAGGGATCAGAGATCGTTGCTATGGTTAATTTGTAACGAAAATTTGAAATTTTATTTTATTTTAATGTCTAATTGAAATGAAATGAGGTTTAACGTCCTAGTTTTCTGCTCCGAACTGGGCTAATGAAGACGGGCATACGCCATACAGTGTGCTATGACGGAAATTTTGCCTACTCTTATATCGAATTCCAACTGTCAAGGAGTCTTTTACTCGCACGCCAATATATACACAGGATCTCGAATTTCGTCCCTTTCGAAAGATTAGACAGCTTTATAGCAATGTATAATAACAATTAAAGAGGGAATTATAGAGAGATTGTAATAAAATAAACAATAGGATAGTAATTAAACTCTTTACTGTGTCAACCGTCTGTCATAAGATTAAAAGCTTAAAGTAGCTACGGCAATTCTCCAATTCAATATCATCCAAAGTCTTCGACATTGTAAAAACGAATTATTTGTCAATTTAAATGAACATTGGTGTTGTGATCTTACCGGGAAACGATGGGGTTCTGATATCTAATTTTTAAGACAAAATAAACATTTTAGCATTGTACACGAATCGTGTACCATAATGTAGTTCAGCCATTTATAACAAGGGACACAATGAACGAGGCTAGACGTATTCCAGGAGTCACGTCAAATGGTGACGGCATATCCTTTTTCTGGAGAGCATGCGCAACAAATACTATCGATGTAGATTGAAATAATCTGACACAGACACTAGAGGTTGTCATTCGTCAAACATAACTGATTTGAAATTAGAGTAAAAACGGAAACGGTTGAATGAAAATCATTTTATATACATTCATATTACATTATCATATGCGTTGCGACCCATTTGTGTCAATTTCTAGGTCCCAAATATTGTGACACTGCGGTGTCTGATGTGACTGTCGCCTAGGCCTTCTTGGTCTTCACGCTATGTGATTAATTGTTTCAATCTTCCATATATTGACTCTGGAACACTGTTTATGTTGTTATTATTTTTATATATTGAATACAGCAAACTATAAAGGTTACACACAGGAAACTACAATATCTATGATAGTTACTTGAAGAGTTAGTAAAATATCCATGGTCTGAGTTTAATATGCTTTCTGGCTTAGACCTAACGGTTTAAATGTGGCAAGACCCACGTACGTCTTGATAGTTCTACATAACGTTCCGTTAGGATGACGTGACCATCCCAATGCCCAAGCCAAGGGGGCTTTGGCGCTTCTCTCTCGAGCATTCGTGATATCTGAGCGTAAATCAAACGAGTTCTCTCCTATTGAGAAAGTATAATGCGTCATCTATTAGGGCGGGACAATTACCATGTTTGGGTAAGTGTTTTGTTTAGACACCGTTTTTTTACGTCAAATTCTAGTTAATTGTACTAATCTGTGCACGCGAGGACTGGGTGATAATATCCTACTTTCCAGAAATGGAAACTGACACAACTGTCTGCAAGTTAGTCTAAGATAGTAGTAGAATAATGCAAGGTACTTCATCACCCGAGTTTTCGTCACACATCATTTAAGTAAAGAATTTATATATTAAGCAGAACACCTTTGTTACGACTAAAATAAGTCTATAGTGTTACAATATCAGCAATTTATCTCTTTTATTAACGTCTAATTACAAATGATGGATGAACAGAAACATAAGAATAACAGAAATGTTTAATTGAATACAGAACGAGTGAAATGTTGAAAGAATGAAACACTTCATAAATTTATTATAATATAGACAGCCTCGCGCTTGTCTCCATTTTCCCTTTTGTTTGTTTAAAAAAAGTGGTTTGTATAATCATTATAGTTTCTTCGAGTTTTTGTCCCAGACAACAGGACGAACAAAAACTATAACCAACAGCAATTATAAACTCTATAAGATATTGTGTAGAATTTTTAGGAAAAAAAGGCATCGAATCGGTCAACAACAATAAACTCATTCTGCTAACAGAGATACATCTACTTCTCTACAATGTAAACAATTTCCATTTTTTATGTGGCTGAATTCCGTAGTTTATTGGATTTTTTTTTGAGAAATTGTGTTTAAAGAGTTAATTATTTCTTCAAATTACGTGTTTTATGTATTTCTGTGGAATATTCAGTATGTTTTATGTATTTCTGTGGAATATTCAGTATTAAATTTGAAGAAATAATTCACACTTTTAACAGAATTTCTCAAAGAAATTCATCGATTAACAGAAAATAAGGTGTTAAATTACGGAATTCGGCCACATAAAAAAATGGATTTCTCGAAATCCTTACAAAAGATAAGATCCAAATTTTAGTAGATACTTCAATTGTGATTGGCTGCGCACTAAAATCAGTCTAATATTATCCAATCAAATTACTAAAATATGGATTTTATCTTATTTAAAATTTCGTGAAACAGGCCCCAGTTTTGTAATGTGGTCCTACTCCGATCCCTATCTGTTATACACACAAAGACAAAAGCAAACTTTTTAAATTTTATTAAATTGAAGCAGAATAAATACTTAACAAAATTCTGGATATAAACCTAATGTTTTCGACTAAAATCGTTGATTTGGGGCTTAAAAAATAAAATGTCGGTCAACTAGCTTAGAGTCTGTAGACAGCGCTGCTACACTGGTTTCACAAAGTATTCTGTTTGTCTCGGTTTGTAAATGGTAGGCAAACAAAACCATTCATATCACACAATGCCCAATAAAATTTAATAGGCCCATCATGAAATATTAAAAGAAAAGGGGTGATTAAAGTGTCTCTAGACGACTGTTGGCTAAGAAAAAGTGAAACAATTAAAATCTAAAAAATCAATTTTCAGCCTTTTTATAAAATATAATACAAAGTGATGCGAAACGAAAACTGGTGTATAATTTATATTTAAAACGAGTCCACAAGGTCCGATACACGATTTTTCAAAAGGAGCATGCAAACAGATTTCAAGCTGAATTTTATTTTCATTATCGTTCATGGTTGTTTTTGATCAGAAAACAAACACAACAAAGTCGTCTGAAAAGTAAACAATTTGTTTTATGTTTCATATATTTGAGTTGGAGCCACGGTGGGTCAGTGGGCAGTGGGTAGGACGATGGCTCGCTTACCGGTATTTACAGATTTGGTCTCTCCCCCCCCCCCGGCGGAAGGCAATGCGAATCCCGTGTCTAGTCATTTGGTCTGAAATGCTTTGAAAATGGGTTTGCGGTTGTCAATTTTCAAAATTTTCCTAGGGGATAACTCACCCAGACAGTCCGTGGATGTTCGCGAGCCTTTGGTGCGCTCATGACGCGCCTTCGGCGGGTACTTAAGTGACCCTTGGTCAATAACTTGACTGGTGGGCCAAAGGCACTACCGAGTAACAATTTGACCCAACCAATACAGCAGGTGGGTCTGCGACCCAGCTTCATTCGTGCATGAATTGTTCTAATTATTCGCCTTTGTCGTGTTGTAATGTCATGGTATTGGACGATTATTTCTTTATATATTGATCTGTACAGGCCTAAAACACGCCAGTCTCTAATCAAGTTGTCTTAATGCGTGAAAGAGATATTAGAGACAACAATGACGATAAAATGGTTGATATTAACTATTATCAGTATGACAAGTCTATGTGGTAAGTTTCTAGATTTTAACTTTTTACTTCAATCATAACACCATGCAATCTTCTTTCATTTCCATTATAGCACCACGAAATTCTCTTTCATTTCCATGATAGAACCATGCAATTCCCTTTCATTTCCATGATAGAACCATGCAATTCCCTTTCATTTCCATTATAGAACCATGCAATTCCCTTTCATTTCCATTATAGAACCATGCAATTCCCTTTCATTTCCATTATAGAACCATGCAATTTTCTTTCATTTCCATTATAGAACCATGCAATTCCCTTTCATTTCGATGATAGCGCCACGCAATTCCCTTTCATTTCGGTACTAACACCATGCAATTCCCGTTGATTTCAATCATAGCGCCAAACAATTATTCGCTTCTGTTGCTGTTTTCAACTATATATTCCACCTCCCCTATGATTCGGGTTTGCTGCATGTGATTCATTTGACTTTAAGAGGTTTTTAAACACTCCCATTTATTAACATGTAAAATAACATCTACATTCGGGAGCGTTATTATATATTTTGGTAATTTAGAAACCAAAAATAAACCATGTCAAATGTGATATATTTTTCAGTTTGTACGTATGTTTATTTCGATGAAAAGGTCAGTTTTGACGCTGCCGTGATGAAGTGTAAAGATCTTGGTATGGAATTAGCCATGGCGTCGACTAAACAGACATACCACGCATTGTTAGAGTTCATCAAAGCGCTGTCAATGTAAGTAAATTCTGTGGTAGTTGTAATTCAGTATAAAAGTAGCCTAGGCCGTAGTGCCGCTGCCCGGGAAAAATTCCCCTCATAGCACACTGTATGATGTATGCCCGTCTTCATTAGTCCAGTTTAGGAGCAGAACAGTAGGACGTTAAACCTAAATTCATTTCATTTCATGTAAACGCGACCCTTACGGGATCAAATGTAACCAAGCAGAGTACAGTATACTGTCTTCACGAGAATGATGCAGGCATTTGCTTCATTTTCATATCAGGAGTGGTTCCCCCATGTCAGTGATGCTGGACTTAGAAGGACAGATGTCTGGTCGTTCGGATGGGACGAAAACATTCCCGTGTAAACATTCTCGTGCACTTAAAAGATCACTCGGCAGTTGGAAATCGATATAAGAGTAGGCCATAGTTCCGCTACACAATGTATGGCGTAAGCCCGTGTTCATTATCCCAGTCGAAGCAGAACAGTTGGACGTTAAACCCCCGTAGCATTTCATTTCATGCCATAACATTTTTGTAATTTTAAAATACCAAGCTTTACGGGTTCATTAGTCCTGCAGTTGGGGCAGAACAGTAGGGCGCTAAACTCCATTTCATTTCATTTTCATTCTATAACAATTGATACCCTTGTAATTTTAAAATACCAAGCATTACCAGGCGCGGATCCAGGATTTTTTGCGGGGGGGGGGGGTCTAGGTTTGATAATTGCTTAACTAATTGCGCTCAACCGATTAATTTGGTAAATTAAATTCAATTTGGTTCATTCTGACGTATTTCCGGAAGGTAAATTCCAAAATTACAGGTCTAAATCGCCAATAAAATCGCATAAAAAAATTTTTCAAGCCTGAGCAGGGGGGGGGGCGGACCCCCTGGAGCCCCCCCCCCCCCTCTGGATCCGGGCCTGATTACGGGTTCATTAGCCCAGCAGTAAGAGCAGAGCAGTAGGACGCTAAACTCCACTCCATTTCATTATCAAAGTTGTTTTGTTTCTTATATAATTAAAGTGACGAGGAAGGGCTGTGGTTTGGACTGGAGTATAGTTCTACCGTGAAAAGATACCGGTGGCTAAACGATGATTTATTGGTGAGGGGAGACTGGTATCGACTTCAAGCTGAGGATAAAGAATGTGTTACTATGAAGTACGGTAATTACAAATGGGCTACACGTCAAGCGGATAGAGAACGCCCTGTTATTTGTGAAGACCCTGGCAAAGGTAAATGTAGAACCTCACCACGACCACCCTCGCCCCTTTGGCCCAGATCCCTGCATTGGCCGAGAAAGTTCATTCAGATTTTCCCGTCTTCATTAGCCCCGTTTAGGGGCAGAACAGTAGGACGTTAAACCCAATTTCATTTCACCCCTTTGGCGGAAAATTGTAGTCCGGTTAACTGCCCTGGTAGACTAAAAGGGGATGCTCGATTAACAGTTCCGGAAATGAATTCCAAAACTGGTGTCAATCGAGTGAAAAGGAGAATTTCGGATTACGGCGCATGCGTCGACAGTATAAAAAGTATCCCAACCAATCATGACTGCTGAAACATATTTTTTACCTAGGAATACGTCACGATTCTACTCACTCCACCTCAGCTGTCGCGACTGGCAGAACTGTGAGAGGACTGAATTCCGCGTCACTCGATTGTAATTCTGTCGATTCTGGAGGTTCTGGACTGTGAATCGAGCATCCCCAATGACACAGTAATTCCCATTCCTTAAGATATTTCATGGAAAAAATCCCACGAGTTGCCTAAAACTTGAATTCGTAATTTGGAGAATTCCTAATCGACATTCTTATTACCGGATTTAATAACTTAGATACACAATAGAAATGAAATGGGGTTTAACGTCCCACTATTTGGCACCTAACCTGGGCTTATGAAGACGGGAATACGCCATACAGTGTCTTATGAGGGAAATTCTTGCCCAGGCAGCGGCGCTACGGCCTATTCTTGTATCGAATTCCAACTGCCAAGGGATATTTTACTTGCCCTCTAATGTGTACACGGGACCTCGGTTTTTTGCCCCATCCGAACGACTAGGCTGCTGTCCTTGTCCGGCCCTCCATCCTGCATCACCGACAAGGGGAAACCATGCAGATAAATCGGGATAAATTTTCTCGGCCAATGCAGGGACCGAACATCCAACCTCCAGGCTAGCGAGCCAGCTTCTTACCCAAATAGCCACGTTACCCCCCCCCCCCCCCCCGATACCCAACATACGAAGAGTCCGTGATAACATGAACTTGTCTTAAATAAAAACTATATGCATACTTAATAAGTACTTATGGAAACAGTAGCTTATTTACCTAAAAGTTACTAAATGCCACTTAAAGAATATAATTTTTTTCAGTTGTTCGGATAGAACTAAAACTGCTGTCCTGGCAAAATTCTTCTGTCTGGCAGTGCACATTTAACCACAGAAATTAAATTACCATCTATTTCTATATTCGCGATTTTAGATCCATTTTGGTCTATTTTAAGATTCCAAAGAACAAAGCCATTCGTCCATTAAGCTTAATTGTCTTTTAAAGTTAATAATTTACATTAAAGAAACCAATTCGCTATGCTACATTCATATGAGCTTTTAGAACCGTTTTCTTCTATTATAAGATTCCAAAGAACACAGCTATTCGCCCATTAAGCTTAGTAGTTGCTTTTTAGCGTTCAGCTTCTTGTCAATGCCATATTAAAGAAACCACTATGCTATGTAATATAGATTTTCTAACGTCTGTAAGTCAATTCATACTATATCGGCATGAAACGTAAATAAGTATTGTAATGTTTATGAATCAAGCTGAATTAATACAAAAGTAGCACTATTAGTACATATTAGCACACCATACGTCTACTAATGTTAATATCTATCCTCTTGAAAATAATAACGAGGCATGGACATTAAATTCTAACAATTTGTCCTTTTAGAAATGAACTGAACTATAAAGAAGGTATGCATTATTAATTCACAAAACATTTTAACTAATTACTATTCGATGTATGTCTTCCCAACAAGTCTCCGAGAATCCACCCGAACCTAATTGAAACTTGAAAAGGAATATTTTTAGCTATCCACAGGGATTAATGTTATATTGTTGATGGGAAGGAGATTGGGGAAGATAATAAATGATCACCAGTAAACAAAAACATATGATTTATTAATTGTGCGTAAGTTAAAGTTACATTATGGGAGATAAGATAAAGAGATGGCAGTTCTCACTATAATAGTTATAAACTAGATAGTGTAAAGGTAACTTGCTGAAAATTTCAGTCAAATTGGTCCACTATTAGCCGAGAAAAAAAACGTTTGAAATATTCACATAGCCTCGGTCACCATTACTCAAATCATTAATATAAACAGCATAGTCTCGATTATCCACTTGATTGATTTAATTATCAACGGCCATTAAGCGGCATATAGGAATTCAATCCGCCAACATCGAAGGCTAGCCTTGAATTTAAGAGTTTATTATGGTCTGGATATGTTAATTGATGTCCAATTGATTATTTAGATAACATTTCAGGCCTAAAGAGAGACCTGTAATAAGCAGAGTTTGCTCTTGCATAATGCTATTTTAAGTATATTAGCAATTGAATTAAAAGAAAGGGGTTTACGTCCAACCTACTGTTTGAATTTAGTAATTTTTTTTAATTATATAAAAGCCACTTTAGCCGTGAAACTGTTTGAAATTAAAGGTATACACGACACTATTCATCAGACCCGACTTGGTCTAATAATCAGTAAAAGAGTTAAAATGTTGGGTTGCTGAACGAGCTAATTAAAACACAGATCAAATTTCGTTTGTTTTTTTTTTAGTTCAAAATTTCGTTTTACTTGTCTTCAATACACTAGGATCTGGAATAGTTGTTATATATACCTTGTTCTGTTTGATTTGAGGGATTAGCCAATGCAAAGGGCTGTTGCTGTGAGTTCTTGGCTTGCGATGTAGGATCTGTGGGTATTCCACTAGAAACATTAACGCTGATTGGTTAATCAAGTCAGGGTCAAAAGCCGCTATTATGACCCCAGACGCGACCTCCCATTGCAACCGGTCAGAGGTCAAGGAAAGTATAAAAAAAACGAAACGAAAGATAGATCTGTATTTTAATCAGATCGGTTGCTGAATAACTCTCGTAAAGTTTTCCCAAATTCTTGGCTGTTGTTAAAGTTCCAATAGCATTTTTTTAAGTTATATTTTTAAAATTTATTAAAATAAAGCCCCAAAATAGATTGAACCTATAAACAGTCCTACCTTGTTACAGAATAATCCTATTAATCCTATAATTCACTATTGCCAGTTGAGAAATTGGCAAAAATATCATTTTCAACTTCAAATTCAAACGTTTGAAGATGGCCGTCCATGGAGAAGAATGGGAAAACAAGGGAGGTAATTGAGTAACTATTTCCTCAATCAACCAGTGTCACCCTTTCTAACCCCCCAAAAATTTTGTCCATGATCGTATAATAGTGAGTTGACAACCTTTTGAGCAAAAAACATAGAAATAATTATATTTTGACTTTCTTAGAAAAAGTGAAATTGGAACTTTAATATGGAACCAATTAGATACGCAACTAATCCGGTTTCACTGACGTCTCACGAGCCGCAGCCCGCGACAATGACCTCATGGCCATGGACCAAACTATAATTAACTCGTCTAAGGGGAGGGGGCGACATTTATTGATAGATACAAGGACGTATAACTTGAGGTCACTTTGCTAAACACAGATTTAACACAGCGTAATAATATGGCATACCAAATACACGTGCTGAGTTTTAGTTTTACCATTTTAAAATAATCAGCTGTACACGACTTTTGGCAGGAATGTTTAAACGGGCAAACAAATTGAAAAACAAATAACGTGACCATCAATCGCCAAAATATCAAAATGGATTTTTTTTTTCATCACAGAAACTATTCTTTTTTTTTAATATCCAAAATCATGTTGGGCTGTTTTCAAACAGAATTTGGAAGCGAACTTATCAGTAGCCTTATCATTATTCACAGCACGTGACAAGCCACTTTACGATGCTTAAATTTGTCAGACTAAACAGGTAATAAACTTCTCCCTGGCATATTAGTGACGAATCACGCTGTCAAAAGGTCTGCATTTGGCAAATATTGAAAAAACATCGAGATTTGTCATATCAGATTTGCAAATCGTATACAAATGAAGAAATGAGAGAGAGAGAGAGAGAGGGAGGAGGAAATGGGTTTAACGTCCACTCGACACAAACTACGTCATTTCGGGACTAACAAATGGTTTAATTTCATTACAATAACTCGCTTGCGCGTAGGGTCTTTAGCAGTGAGAAGAAACCAGAGGATCCGTAGAAAACCCACGAGGTTTGACAGGCGGCCCTACTCCTTGTCACGAACAACCGGGAATTCGAAACCGCACCAATTGACTCGGTTCTTGGTCCAATCATTTATTCAGCTTTCTTTATGATCTATAAAAACAAATTATACATTTCCATGTCAATTATTTTTGTAATCAATGTTATTTATCTTTAAACATTTCAGAACCACAATTTATTCTTTTCCGTAGCATCGTAAACTGCACTGTAGCGCAGCAACTTTGTGCAAATCACAGCTATCGGTTCCCTGTAGTTCGAGATGAAACAGATAGACTTGCTCTAATACATTTTATGCAAAATGAGTCCATGTAAGTGAGATCGGGCTCGGGTTCAATTTATTGTATGTATTGGTGTTACGTGAATAGGCATATTGGCAAACATATTTGGACCATGATCCATATACCGTCAATAGCCAATTTGTCCTATTCATGGCATTGTTTTAGTGTTTTAATTACGCCTGTCGATACATAAATATTTACTTATTTTACATATCTCGTTTCGTTTTACTTTATCATTATCTGTTAATGATCTATTATCAATCAATGATTAATCTATTATAAACCTACCAATCTATTATCGATCTGCTATCAATCTATTATCAAACAATTATCAGTCTATGATCAATCTATTATCAATCTGTTATCAATCTATTATCAATATATGATCAATCTATGATCTAAATCTAAATCTAAATCTTTATTAACCTTGAACCACTGATTCGTCGGTAAACATAGTTACATAATAATACAATTATATACAATATATACAGTAAATAGAGAGCAAACAAACGAATTAAACATTACAGTATTAACATGGTGTGACATTGACTTCAATCTATTATCAATATATCAATCTATCATCGACCTATTATCAATCTATCATCGATCTGTTACTAATCTATTAATCTAGTATTTAATGATATATTACTACTTTATAATTAATGTAATATTGATCAATTATTAATTTAGTATTACTTTATTATTATTCTATTAATAATTTATTATTACCACTTTAGTGTTGCTTTATGATACTTTTTGCCCTTTATACTACTCTATTTAACCACTATTAACACTTTACTATTACTTTCCTGTCACTTTCTTATTATTTTATTACAACTTTATTAATAATGTACTACCACTTTATTATTATTCTATTACCACTATATACTTATTCTATTACCACTTTCTTATTATTTTATTACCACTTTATCAATACTTTACTACCACTTTATTATTATTCTATTACCACTATATAATTATTCTATTACTACTTTATTATTATTTTATTACCACTATATTATTATTTTATTACCACTTTATTATTACCCGATTACTTTATTATTATTTTATTACGACTTTATTAATACTTTACTACCACTTTATTATTATTCTATTACCACTTTATTATTATTCTATTACGACTTTATTATTACCTGGTTACTGCTCTATTTTTATTTTATTACCACTTCATTACCACACTATTATTCCTTTATTATGACCTGATTACCTCTTTAATATTACTTTATTATTACCCCATTACTCTATTATTACTCGATTACCACTTTATTATTACCCGATTTCCTCTTTAATATTACTTTTTTATTACCTTTATTTACTTTATTATTACTTGATTACTACTTTATTACCACTTTAGTATTACCTGTTTACCTCTTTAATATTACTTTATTATTACTTGATTACCATTTTATTACCATTTTATTACCACTTTATTATTACCCGTTCACCGCTTTAATATTACTTTATTATTACCTTATTACTTTATTATTACTTGATTACTACTTTATTACCACTTTAGTATTACCTGTTTACCTCTTTAATATTACTTTATTATTACTTTATTATTACTTGATTACCATTTTATTACCACTTTATTATTACCCGTTCACCGCTTTAATATTACTTTATTATTACCTTATTACTTTGTTATTACTTGATTACTACTTTATTACCACTTTATTATTACCTTTTTACCTCTTTAATATTACTTTATTATTACCTTATTACTTTATTATTATTATTTTATTACTACTTGATTACCACTTTATTTTATTATTACTGTTAGAGACTGTAGTTTTGTTAAAATATGGTAACATGTCAATTTATATTGAGAGATCTTGGGATAATTTATTGTCTGGATTCAAAAAGTATTAATAGTATTAATAGTATTAACGTGTTATTTATTTGGTGTTAATCTAGTATTATTCTATTTAGTATCAAATTAAAGCATCACCAAATAATAATGAATCGGTTCGCTGTTTTTCGAGTCGAATTATATCCTGGAGAATAAGCCACGGTTTCATTTCGATTTCGGATTCATGTCAGTACAATTCGCTTCTGTTCAGCCCTGATTCTGTTTTGAGCATGTACGTCACTCCGACCAGAACACCGGAAGTTTAGTACAAGATCTAGTGAATGTGACTTCCGGGACGAAATTGATAAATTGATAAATTGTTATGTTTCAGAATCAGGGATGTATTTCTGGGAATAGAAAAAACGGATGCTGGTAGCTTTCAGTGGTTAGATGGCGTAGATGTGGAATACTATGCCTGGCAAAACATAACAAACTGTCCTCTCAACATCAACATCCAGCATGATGGTTTCTATTGTGGAGAGAATGTATCTAGACCTTATATCTGTGAAAACAATGTATCTAGTATGTTTCTTCTTGATAAATAACAGTCAGGGTATCCTCTTCGATATTATTTATAGCTACCCCTGTTTCTTCTCAAATAATAACAGTTATTTCATCCTCTTCGATATAAGATCCCTTCTTGTTTGTCTTGCCAAATTAGGGATCACAGTGGCTAAGCGGGTAACACGTTGGCTCGCTAGCCTGGATTTCGGGAGTTCGATCCCTGCATTGACCGAGAAAGTTCATCCGGGTTTTTCCGGCGTGGTTTCCCCTAGACAAGAACAATTGTCTAGTCGTTCGATTGGACGAAAACGTCCCGTGTACACATTAGCATGGCAGTTTGAAAAATTTCCCTCATAGCACACAGTATGGATGGCGTATGCCCGCCTTCATGTTTGGGAGCAGAACAGTAGGACGTTAATCCCCATTTTATTTCATTTCATTTCTTGCAAAATCAGGGAGGTGGGGTGGTGCACCATACCGACCAACACTAGGTTTGAAGCAGGTCAGTGTGTAAACCCTGTATTCGTCTATCCGTTGTTTGTTAATTTTCAGGTCATTTCATGACCCCATAATATGGTCGTCTCTGTACACAGGCTTACAACCCCACCCGCCCGTGGCTACGTTAGTTTGCTAACCTCGATGTCGCTTGTTCGATCCCTGCATTGGCCGAAAAAGTTCATCACGGTCCTCCTTGAAAGCGGTGCAGTACTGAGGTCCTGGCAAGCGGCAACGTATAGTCGTTAAGATGATACGAAAATATGCGCGTGACATATATTCTTATTACCCTTCTTAATGTATAAATATTTATTCTGTTTCAGCAGGTTTTCAGGCGTTGCTCTTCACCAAGATGTCAGCTGCTGTCAACATATCAGCTCCACCAATAACAGAAACATCTGTGTTAGTAAAAACACAATGCGCCATGTTGTGTAACCTTAACTCACAATGTTATTATTTTACATTTAACTTACAATATTGTAAACTTTATGGTAACATTACATATACTGCTGTACCCATTGGTGTTAATCTGTGGTGGAAAGCATCTGCTGTATCCACTGCCACTGCTTCAATAGGTTACACTTTATGGTAATATTGCATATACCGTTGTGCCTACTGGCATTAGTTGTGCTTATAACACCATTGTTCTAGGATTAACTCTCGGTTAGCGACAAAATTTGACACCAAAGCCTGCCGGCAAAATAGTCACACCCCTACAAAACTTACCCCATTGTGTTGTTTTAATATATGTTGTTATCATCATTATTAAATATACATGTATATAAATCCTACGACGTCCTATTATTGCCATAAAAAGATAAAACTTACACAGGGGCGGATCAAGAGGGGAAGGGGGTGTCCAAACCCCACCCTGCTCAGCTACATAAAAAAATCAATGCCTTGCACCAATGAAATTAAATCACACTGTGATCCTACATCATTATAAAAATGATTTCTCTGTTTAAAAAGCTCAATTTGTATGTATGCCTATGTAATTTAGAGACGATGGTGGTAGATTTCCTTAACAGGAACCTGGCAACCCCCCTCCTGCAAAAATTCCTGGAACCGCCCCTGTTACACCATTGTACATATTACGGGAATGTAACTTTAATACACCTTATGAAGCGTTGATAGTTTGATTTACTAGTCCGAGAAAATGGTGTTATAATAAATGGTGTTATAATGGTGTTATGCAATGTTATAATAAACCCAATGTGTTATGCTATGTTATATTAAATACACGATGTGTTATATTATATTTTATTATAACCACAATGCGCTATGTTAGGTTATGTTATAATAAACACAAAATGTGTTATGTAATGCTATGGTAAACACAAAGTGTTATGTTATAATAAACATACAATATGTTATGTTACAATAAAACACATAGTGTGTTATGTTATGCTATGGTAAACACACAATGTGTTATCTCATGTTATAGTAAACACACAATGTGTTATATTATGTTATAACAAACACACAATGTGTTAAAGGGCCAATCCCGATAACTTTTTGGGGAATAAAACTGCTTAATTTTGTGTTAAAATCCTTTAAAATCCATAACCTAAGGCCCACCTACTAACCCGATATTTGTGATACGCTTGTAAATAACTTAAACCTGACAGTCTTCATCTGGAAATGGAGACCGTTGTATTATACAGTATCTGGATAAAACCAGACTTTTTTCTATAACAATAATATGTAGGTGAAATTTACCTTTTGTTATCAAGTACAGTGCATGGGTCATTCACTGTATCGACCTCTCAAGAAACGTTAATCGATTATCAGGTCACCCAATGGAAAAATTGACCCGAAATCTTAAAAGGGTTACGTGTCCGGATAAGCAGTGTTGACGTACACGCCCAAACGACTGACTATTTTGAGCTGAAATTTTGAGACAAGGTAAATACACCATGCCACTATATTTTGGTCCATATATTTCATAAATACTCGGACTTTAATTTTTGAGACTCTGTTCTTATCGGGATTGTCCCTTTAATCACACAATTTGTTATGTTATGGTATGATAATCTTACAGTATGTTATGTAATGTTATGTTATGGTAAACACAGAATGTTATTATTTTACATTTAACTTACAACATTGTTAACTTTATTTTAATATCGACTACATAATGACCGGAAGTGATGTTTATTCCCTATGGATTAAACCTATTTTTGGCCGAAAGACGAAAGTGATGATAATCATTTATGATAATATAACGGATACCCCTACCCCTGCACCAACTTGTAGTTTCGCGTGTCCACCCTCGTGAGTTTTCTCCGGTACCTCGAGTTTTCTCCCACAGGTAAAGACCCCTACGATATGTTAGTCCCGAAATGACCTAGTATGTGGCGAGTGGACGCTAAACCGCATTTTTATTTCTCTTTCTATCTAATTTTCATACGCCCACAATCATAATGTGGACGTGTTATGCCGTCTCCCCTACATGGGTGTATGGGTACGTGTGTGCGTGGGGTTTTGAGTTGGCTGGGAGGGGTACGTGTGTCGCCCCTACGACCGTAATTCGTAATGGATCGCCCCGAAACATTGCATGCCTATTCTTATAGCCTCAGGATAACCCCTATTGTATTTTATGCACTCTCATCCCTCAGGGCCAGAGCCACACTCATTTTATCTGTGTGTCGCCTACAGGCCGCATTGTTAATGGAACGGAACGTCTTGAAAACTTTGCATATTTATTCCTTATACACCAAGGATGATCCCAATTGTATTTAATGGATGTCCAATCCCCGGGGGCAGACCACGGCCACCACGGCAATTTTGTTGTTTGTATTGTCTGTGTGCTGCCTACAAGGGTCAATTCTTAATGGGTCATCTTCGAACTTGGCATATGTATTTGTTATCCCCTAAGGACGGCAACTATTGATTTTGGTGCATGTCCAACCCCATGGTAATATTTGGTAATATTTGATAATATTTTGGTACTACTTTGTCTGTAAATACTTTACAATTTGCAAGTATAAAAAAAAACTTTTTTTCAAATTCGACGTCATCTTTTCAATAACAGAATTGTACCCCCTTATATTGGACATTCCAATTAGTATGTTTACCGTCTACGGACTGCAATGCTGAATGGATCTTCTTGGAACATGGCATATTTATTCCTTACAACCTACGAACTGTAACTATTGATTATTGTACATGCACCAACCCCCAGGGGCAGATATGTCCCAATTTGTTGTGTTCATCTCCTACAGACCACAATTCTTGGCATATTTATTGCATGTTCGACCCATAGGGCTCGTGTGACACCCACATTTTTATTATCTAGTTTGGCAACCCAACGCATAGTTTTCTTTGTCTTTTGTCATATTAGTGTCATAGCAGCCATTTCATATTTCATTCTCTTCGTGTTTTAAAGTACAATATCAATCAAAAGAGGAATCAGGAATTTTTGCAGAAGGGGTCTTGCCAGACTCCTGTTTAGGAGATTTGACAGTTGATAACGCATATTGCTATCATCGTCTCTAAATTACGTAGGCATACATATACATTGAGCTTTTAAAAGACAGAATCCAACACCCCCCCCCCGATCCTTCCCCTGAGAATGTGACTGTATCTACTCTTGTTTATAATATTGTATTTTATATATAATGTTTCTTATTGTTGTATTCCAATAAACACGCTTATCCCTATATAGTTTACAGACCCAGGTATTGAATCTCTGATCTACAGCCACGGTGGCTCCCTAACCCGGACGTCCTGTATTCAATCCCGGTTTTGGCCGAGAAATCGATCGGGATTTTTTGTCAGTGGTGTAGAACGGAGTCTGATATAGGCCCCTTTCTAGACATACTGTCCCCCATTGCACATTAAATGCCCTGTGGTGTAAAGAGGAATAATGCGTTACTCAGGTGTCAGTTTACGGTTATGGATGGATAGGTAGGAATCTCCTAATATAAGGTGGACACGACGTATGGTCAAATATGTAGTACCCGACTTATCAAGATCATTGCTAAGAAACCGCAATAACCCCAAATCATATCTGTCAACTATTTGTAGACAATGATTCGTACAAAGGAAACAGGTATGTGTCTGGTCAGTTACTCGATCTATATACAGTAGTATGGCTGAACTTGTAAACTTTATTTGTAAATTGAAGAGAGAGTGAGAAATGGGGCTTGGCGTCCACTCGGCACAAACTAGGTAATTTCGAGACTAACATATGGTCAATGCAGGGATTGAATACACGACCTCCAGATTTGCGAGCCAGCGTCTTACCCACTTGCCTAACGTGACCCCCTATCTGTGTGGAAACGGGTATGGCGAAATACAATAATAACACCGGTTGTTTATATCATAACAATATTTATACATTATCAAAAATTGGAAATACAATATTAATAAATAGTTTCGTAATAAATCAATTTAACGGAATGATTACATGTAAGGAGGGTGTAATTGGAACGGATGGTATCAATAAACATTTCAATGGTTGGAGAGAGAGAGAGAGAGAGAGAGAGAGAGAGAGAGAGAGAGAGGGGAGTTAACGTCAATTAGGCCATTTCATGACTAACACATAGGTCAATTTTATTTAAATAATTCGCTTGCGCGTAAGGGTGGGAGAAAACCCACGATGTTCAGTGGGCGAACGTACTCATTCACGTACAATCTGAAGATCTGGCTTTTGACCCTATGACGCCAGACACTGATTAGTCAATCAACGTTGTCGTTACTAGTGGTTTACCAACAGTTCCCGTGCATCGCCGTAACAGACCGTTTCATTTGCTAATCTCTCGCATCATCCAGAAAGCTGGAATTATCTAACAACTATACCAGATCCTAGTGTAGTACAAAAAAGTAAAACGAAATTTCGAACTATAAAAACGGAACGAAATAGGATCAGGGTCCTGTTTCACGAAATTTTAACTTAAGATAAAATCCGATTTTAGTAGATACTTCAATTTTTATTGGCTAAGCACTAAAATCAATCTAATATTATCCAATCAAATTACTAAAATTGGGATCTTATCTTAGTTAAAATTTCGTGAAATAGGCCCCTGTGTTGTTATCAGATTGTTAACCACAGGTCGTGTAATTTTGAACTAAAAAAAAAAGAAACGACGAAATTGGACTATATGATATATCTAGAATTTAATTGGGGGTCTGATAGATTCATATATATGTCACTTATACAGAAACTAATTTGTTGCTTTGTTTCCTCAATTTATTTAAAGATAATTCGCAAAATTTTGATTTGGGGGCAACGTTCTTCACCACACAACAATTATTTTCCATTTTGTTTTCGTTCAAAATATAGTTGTTATTGCCATATTAATATTATTATTGGGGGACTGGATGGCCAAATGGTTAACGCGAGCAGGCTGTATTTTAAGGTCTGTCATTGAGTCAACTGGCGTGGTTTCCATTGTCCGCTTGTACATTATTGTAGAGATAAAGCTGGAATATCTAGATCAATTAGATATCGATCCGTTTTGACCACACGGAATGAAGACCATTCCCAGCCATTATGTAGTCCACGTTACCATAAAGTTTACAATGTGATAAGTCAAATGCAAAATAATAACACTGTATGTCATTATAACATTATTATACCAGAATATTCTTGTACAGGTAAAGCTGGAATATCGATAACTGCAGACAGATGTGTGAAGAATGACTTCTGAGCGCTTGCTGAAACGAAAGGTACAAAAGAGTACCAATATTTGTTACTAAATTTGCAGCAAACATAGAAGTAACTGGGGGTGTTCAGGAGTTGAATCATCGGGGGTCCCATTGTGGAGAGGGGTGCACGGTGGGTAAGACGTTGGCTTGCTAACCTGGAGGTCGAATACCGATAGTTCATTGGCCAATCACGCTATTTTACCGACATTTTGCCTAATAGATTGGAAGCAGCTATGGCGGGTGTGGCGCGCCAGGCAGAGCAAGCTTACTCTTCCAGACACCTGTTACCACTGTTTGTCGTGTATTTTGTACACGGAGAGCAGTCCATTTGCTGATTAAACTATTTTGCCTATACCGTTTTTTTAGGACTTCGAATTCTGTCTAATGGTTTGGATTGTTCGTACTTGGTTTTATTTTAGTTCAGTCCCTGTATTGGACTAAGAAAGTTCATCCAGATTTTCCGGAGTGGTTCCCCCTTGCCAGTGGTACAGAACAGAGGGCGTGGTAAGGGACAACGTGTAGTTGTTCGGATGGGACGAAAACCCGAAGGCTCGTGTACCAGGTCAAATAATTTGCAAACGGTGCCTGAAACCTAACCCAATAGTGTCAGGTACCGAGATGGTCCTGGTTTACAGTGACGCCCCTGTTTGAGGTCAGCACACGGCCCCGAATGTTGACAAATGGTGACGATGAAAAGTGGATAGGCCATCCTCTTAATGCTCACTTCTGAACAAAGACGGCCATTTCTGCAGTCGACTTACATGGGAACATCGGATAGAATATAACGAGGTTTCTCTCCATCGCATAAAATGTTGCCGTCGTCCAATGAAACATCTGTGAAATGAGTGAGATGTTTAATTGAATCCGAATTCATACATCAATCACAAATGTGGTTTCGCCCATTTGGCCGATAAAAAAAACCGGATATAATAAATAAAAGAAACCTACCTGATACATTATTTTCACAGATGTAAGGTCTCGATACATTCTCTCCACAATAGAAACCATCATGTTGGATGTTGATGTTGAGAGGACAATTTGTTATGTTTTGCCAGGCATAGTATTCCACATCTACGCCATTTATCCACTGAAAGTTACCAGCTTCCGTTTTCTCTACTCCAAGAAATACATCCCTACTACTGAAACATAACAATTTATAGTCAAGGGAATTATAGCGATGATCGTCGAATCGGAATGACAGATTAGTTGTGAATGAAAACACATCAGAACGGAATCGAAAATTGTTTTGACGTTCCGATACTCTGATCTGTTGGGAGTTTACGGGTATCGGTGACAGTGGTATTGCGTTTCGACAAATAGTAACCATCCATTCCTCACGTTTACACTCTTACACTCCGACAATAATAACACGGTTTTAAAATCAAAATAACAGCATGATTTCAATTTCAAAATACCCAAGGGCTCTCAGTGTTGATAATTTCCCCTGTTAGAAAGATAAACAAAGTACAGAGTCTCGTCTCTTGTAACGAGAAGCTGGGTTTTTGACGCTGTATGAGTGTATAGTCATAAAGCATTTTTCAATTGTCCCGATTGTGCCGAACAAATATGTCCTTTTAGAATTAATAGCTCGGCAATAGCACAATAGTAACTTAATTACATAGTAACCAATTTGATTAAAATACAGATCTCTATTTCGTTTCGGTTTTTTTATATACTTTCGATGGCCTCCACTGTTGGAGAACGCTAGATCGGAGACGGTCCTACGCATTTTAGAACACACGGCGCCATATATAGAATGTGGGTTAGGGTTAGGGTAAAGGCTAATAGGACCTGTAGATTTCGTCATAGTCTCGAGATGTAAACAGGAGTAGCCCTAGGCCTAAGCCAAGCCTAACCCGTACCATAACCCACAATTCACATAATGACGTAATAATATGCGCAGGACCGTCTCCGATCTAGCGTTCTCCTCCACTGTTGCGAAGAAAAATAAAACGAAATTTTGAACTATAAAAAACGAAACGAAATAAGATCTGTTTTTTAATCAGATTGCCATAGTAACTTACATGGATACATTTTTCATAAAGTCTATTAGAGCCAGCTCATCTGCTTCAGTTGGAACTAAGGGAAATTGGTAGCCGTTATCTGAACAGAGTTGTTTCGCCTCTGTATGGTTTAATGAGGGATCATCAAAGAGAATAAATCTTGGTTCTGAAACAATTAGAAATGAAATGTCCTGCGTTTCTATTCCATGTCTACTTTATGATCTAATATACTTAACTTATGTCTACTTTATGGTCAAATTTGCTTAACCCAGTACACTGCAAGATCTAACATACTCAACTCATGTCTACTTATGATCTAATATACTTAACTTATGATCTAATATCCTTAACTTATGTATATTTTATGATCTAATATACTTAACTTATGTCTATTTTATGATCTAATATACTTAAGTCTATTTTACGATCTAATATACTTAACTTATGTCTATTTTATGATCTAATATACTTAAATGGAAGCACGGAAAAACGTTTGTTTGTTTGAGGAGATGATGTGGATGTATTGTGTCTCTGTGTAGGCGTGTTGGGGGTGCATGGGTGTGTGTGGTGGGGTGGGGGCGGAATATAACAACAGCCATAGTTATCATTCCTATTTATTGTAAACGATGGCAATGGGATTAGATCTATATTTACCTTGGCCAGGATCTTCACAAATAACGGAACGCGGTATTTCACATCTGCGTGTAGCCCACTGGTAGCTGAATTCATTTTTTATCGTCACACAATCTTTGTCCTGTGCTTGAAGTCTTTTCCAGTTTCCCCTCACCAATAATTCGCCGTTTAACCATTGGTATCTGTCTAAAGTAGGATTATATTCCAGTCCAAACCACAGCCCTTCCTCGTCACTTTAATAGCACAATAGACAAGAAAATAAAATGAAATGAAATGGAATGGGGTTTAACGTCCTACTGTTCTGCGCCGAACTGGGCTAATGGAAGACGGGCATACGCCATACAGTGTGCTATGGTGGAAATTTTGCCTGGAGAGCAGCACTACTGTATACTCTTATATCGAATTCTAACTGTCAAGGGATCTTTTACGTACACGCCACTTAGCAACCGTGACCCCCATAACAGACAATAAAAGTATATTAGTTGTGTTGCTGCTCAAATGACAGGAATTATCGAAATGTTCCAGAATGACAAGGCTTGGAGGCGTTTGAAAACTTTATAAAACATTTTCTATTTATTTTCGTGAAACATTAAATAGTTTAACCATTGTCTTGCAACACGCAACGGAAGTAAATTCTACTATATGTCATTCTGTGGTGTTTTACCACAAGAGCACGCAAGATACTGGACAGAAACAAAAAAGATTTTCTTTTTTTTTGACACAAATGTCTTCTCAGACTCCCTTATCTCTCTGTGTGGTATTACATTTGGCAGTTATCTGACAAGATAAAACCGATTGTCAAGTACCTTTGCCGTTATAATATCGCAGAGAAGTAATATAGTCACTGAATCAACTGTTATGGTTTCGACTTCCCGGTTGTACGTGACGAGGAATAGGGTTGCCTATCCAGTCTCGTGGGTTTTCTCGCGGGCACGTGCTACAATTCGGCCATCCAACAACCCGTTGAAAACGCAGATATTGAGGATACCCGACATAATTTGTCGTGGGCAAT
The DNA here is from genome assembly GCA_948474765.1 of Patella depressa. Taxonomy (NCBI): domain Eukaryota; kingdom Metazoa; phylum Mollusca; class Gastropoda; family Patellidae; genus Patella; species Patella depressa. Next base: position 9,808,372 of record OX419721.1, read on the forward strand.
GCTGTTATATAGTGCTGACTAAATGTTTTGACACATTTTATTGAATAAAAAAACACAAAAAATACAACAGCATTCTATGATGAAAAGTGGTATTAAACTACACCCTGCCTAGTGCACGATATTCACTAACGTTGATATAGCAGGATACAGATTTTACTTACATTGACAGTGTTTTGATGAAATCTAACAATGCGTGGTATGTCTGTTTAGTCGACGCCATGGCTATTTCCATTCCAATATCTTTACACTTCACCAAAGCAGCGTCAAAACTGACCTTTTCATCAAAATAAACATACGTACAAACTGAAAAATATATCATATTTGATTGGATGGTTGGGCTTGAGACTGTAATGTGGTTTAAATGTTACAAATATATTGTAACGTTGAAGGAATGAATGGGGTTTAACGTCCTACTATTTTGCATCGACTGGGCTATGGGAGACGAACTTACGCCATACAGTGTTCTGTGGGGGAAATTTTGTCCGGACAGCTGTCCTACGGCATACAGGGAGCCACGGTGGCTAGATGGGAAAGACGTTGGGGGTCGCGTGTTCGATCATTGAATTGGTCGAGAAAGTTCATCGTGATTTTCCGATGTGGGTTCCCCTTGTCAGTGGAGCAGGGCAGCGGGCATGAACAAGACAGCTGTCTAGTCGTTCGGTTGGGATAAAACATTGGTGTGAACGTAAAAGATCCCTTTGTATTTGGAATTCGATTTAAGAGTACTATGTAATGCATCTATCTGGGCAAAATGAGTCAAATAATGTGTTGAATTAGCTTGATCTGGTGTGTTATTTTATTCAAAGGAGCTAAACCTCTTTAAGTGTTCAATAAATTGATCTGGTGTGTAATTTTATTTAAAGGGGCTAAACCTCTTTAAGTTAAATAAACTGTTGAATTAGCATTAGGTTAATTGCTCGAAGGAGCTAATCCTCATTTATTTAAGTTAAGATAAAATATTAAACTGAGTTAATCCGACGTGTTATTTCTCAGTGATTAGAGTTTACCCCAAAAATTTACAACTTATTCTTGGAGGCTTTTTTTCTGGGTTATATAACATAATTCTAATTTATGTCTAGTAATAATAGTTTATGTATAAATAAAATCTATAAGATTTTGAATTAATTGCAATGTTTACAATCATGTAATATCTGTATTTTAGTAGGTGTATATTAAACATACATTATGCAAGAGCAAAATCTGCCTATTACGAGTCTTTCTTTAGGCCTGAAATGTTATCTAAATTATTAATTAGACATTAATTAACTTATCCAGACCATAATAAGCTTTTGATGTCAAGGCTAGCCTTCGATGTTGGCGGATTAAATTCATATATGCCGCTTAACGGCCATTGATAATTAAATCGATCAAGTGGATAATCGAGACTATGCTGTTTATATAAATGATTTTAGTAATGATGACCGGGTCTATGAGAATATTTTTTCAATCGCTTCGTTCTCGGCTAATAGTTGATCAATTTGACTGAAATTTTCAGCAAATTACCTTTACACTATCTAGTTTTTAACCATTATATTGAGAACTGCCAACTCTTTATCTTATCTCCCATAATGTATCTTTATATTTCTGTATCATAGTTTGTATAGCACACGTGAGCACTTACCACTTTCGATTTTAACCTAAAATCAGTTATGCCTAAATTTGGTGACAGACAAATCAAGTAACACAAACTTTTAAATCAGTTTTATGTTTCGTTTGTTAACCTCACCTTGTCAAGAGAGTTGGTTTACATGCATGCCGATATGCAAACTGGGGTAGGACTGCAACTGCTTTTTTGGCCCATCCAAAATATTAGAGCTGTCCCTTGTCACCACCCTCAACTGCCAATGTAGCAGGATGATTATAAAAGTATTAAGATAATATCACACCCACCCCACCCACCCCACCCCACCAACTGTTAATGTAGTGTCATATGAAATGAAATGAAATGGAGTTTAACGTCCTACTGTTCTGCTCCTAAACTGGGCTAAAAGACATACGCCATACAGTGTGTAACGAAGGCCCACCTGTCAAGTCATTGACCAAGGCCTACACAAGTACGCGCCGAAGTCGCGCGAGCGTCCGAAGGCATCTTTTACGTTTACGCGAATGTGTAAACGGAACCTCGTTTTTTTCTATCCCATCCGCACGACTAGACAGCTGTCCTTGTCAGGCTCTTAATGTGAAATAATCTAGAAACTTACCACATAGACTTGACATCCTGATAATAGTTAATATCAACCATTTTATCGTCATTGTTGTCTCTAATATCTCTTTCACACATTAAGACAACTTGATAAGAGACTGGCGTGTTTCAGGCCTGTACAGATCAATATATAAAGAAATAATCATCCAATACCATGACATTACAACACGACAAAGGCGAATAATTAGAACAATTCATGCACGAATGAGGCTGGATTGCAGATCCATGTGCTTTCTTGATTTGGTCAAATTGTTACCCAGAATGGAACCTAGGTTCATAACTTTCACTCAGAAACATTACAATACAAAATAGGGACAATGATAAATAAGTCCTTCACGAATATGGGAGTTCTTACAGAGGAATGCCACCCACGTTTTCTGTGGGAATTGTTGGATGGACATGCCTTGACTACAAAAGGAACGCCTCTCGGGGCAATCAAATTACAACATGACAACGGCCATTAATAGATAAACCATGAGAGAGAGAGAGAGAGAGAGAGAGAGAGAGAGAAATGGGGTTTAACGTCCACTCAACACAAACTAGGTCATTTGGGGACTAACATATGGTTTTTAATTTTATTTCAACAATTCGCTTGCGCGTAGGGGTTTTTAGCAGTGGGAGGAAACCGGGCCACGAGGTTGAGAAGGCGCCCCTATCTCCATGCCACATAAACTCACACCAGCTAGAGGTCGAAGCGCGGCACTCAAGACCCCTCCCCATTCCCCCCATCCCCCCCAAAAATCATGCTAGAATAGAAGGGTGGAGCCACGGTGGCTAAGGGGGTAAGACGTTGGCTCGCTAGCCTGGAGGCCGGGCAGTTAATCGAGATTTTCCGGCGTGTTGCCATGTCAGTGTTGCAGGACAGAGGGCCCGAAAAGGACAGCTGTCTAGTCGTTCGGGTGGGACGAAAAACAGAGACCGCGTGTGTACATCTGCATGCATGTAAAAGATCCATTGAAAGTTGCAAATTGATAGATGCATGTAAAAGAGTAGGCCACAGTGCCGCTGTCCGGGCAAATGACGTATATCCGTCTTCATTAGTCCAGTCAGGTGAGGAACTGAAGGACGTTAAACCTCATTTCATTTCGAATTTCTGTTAGACTTGTGTTTGGTGGATATGCTTTAACGACTATGGGAACGCCTATGCCCGTCTTCATTAGCCCAGTCGGAGCAGAACAGGAGGACGTTAAACCTCATTTCAATTTCATTTTTTAAACTTTGTACTTCACGTTGTGTTTGAATTAGGGACATACAATTGGACTTTCGAACTATGATGAACAATTCAGTAACCCGCTGTTCTTCTAAAAATGTTTTATATCAAGCAGAATACACCCCAATAGTTATGAATATTACAGCGAGTGTCAGTTAGGGGTAACCACCGCACAAACTGTATGCCAGTGGTCATTCATGATACCTCCAAATCTGTTTTTGGTTGTAAAGATTTCAGCTAATCCAGCCTAGCTGTGACCTGGAAATTAGATAGCTCTTGTCAGGGATACACCACCACTACATGGGGATGCTCGATTCACAATTCCGGAATTGAATTCCAAAACTGGTGTCAATCGAGTGTCGGAACTGGCAGAACTGTTAGGGGACTGAATTCTGCATCACTCGATTGTAATTCTGTCGATCCGGGACGTTCTGGACTGTGAATCGAGCATCCCCAAAGTGCATGGCAATTACATCGCTCTGTTAGGGATACTCCAACTCCACCACTACAAATGTCTGACAATTGTCAGGGATACTCAACTGAACATGTCTGTCAGGTTCTGTTGTAACTGTTCTGAATAGATCGGAATCTTATTTCGTTTACATTTATTTTGTGTCTTATTTAGTTCAGTACCGATGAGTTCCGATTTGTATTTCGAGCCTTGCATTATTGACCAATCAGCGTCCAGAATGTTTTCTCCGTGCATTTAGTTGTCATGTCGCCATTGTTGTCAACAATTGTCAGTCCGTCTTTAAACTAATAGTCAAATGTCGTCTTATATAAACTTACAAGCTTTGGTCATTGCAAGGGCGAGATAGATCCACTCTCCAGGTACTTTTCTAGTTCATTTGTATTGCGTGTTATTCAGTGTTCTTTGAATTATGTGTCAGTTTCAACGAGTAACCATGCGAGTGTTAGTCCCACGTGTGTTCAATATGTCAGGACATTGTTGGAAATGGTTCTTTACATTTCGGTGTTATTTCAGACTATTGCAAAATACAGAAATGACTTTTAGGGATTAATGTACATTTTAATGCCTCTGAAATAATGACTTTTCTGTGTATTTACCAAGTCTATTGTCATTATTATTTGTTTACTTTTGTTGTGCATATTATACATTAGTTTACTTTAGTCGTGCATATCATAAGGTCCATGCTTGTGTCAATTGTCGTGCAGCCACTTGTCAGTGGATTAGTCATAGTCTAATAATTTAAAGGGACATTTATGTCATAAAATGTCACTATCAGTTCTAGTCCTTATTGTGCTTAACTTTTGTCTTTTCAGAATGATCGACATGTATATGAATGCCATATCTAAATAGTCGTCTTGTCAATAAATGTCTAAAGTCTAAATGTGTCGTCATTAACGGAAGATCATCAAGCCCTTGAATAGCTACTGCGCGAGTAGTCACAACAGTTTCTGGAGAATACAGTCGACGTCTCGGCTAAGTTCGAACTCTTTGTGTTACCTGCGTGGTGGTTAATATGACAGAGCAAGTCATTGATACTATAGGATTGGAAACTCCTTTGCCAAAGGACACTCCTTTTCAAGACTCAGATTCTGATTCACAAGATGAGAGCTCGTCAAAGCTCAGTGCGGCTCGTCAACACAGAAAACAGTTACGTGGGAAGTTTACTCGTTCTATCACACGGATTCAAACCTACATCAGAAAAGGTGAAGGAGACGTCAGAAAATTAAAGAGAGAGCTCAAAGAAATTAGAAAAGACTATGAAAAATGTTCATTTGCTAATGGCGAAATTATAGAATATTGTGATGAATCCGAGAAAGGAAGATTAGAACAATGGGAAGCAGACCTCACAAATGACTTTTATGCTATTGAAGATCTGTTGTCAGAACACATCAAAGCCTTTTCAAAGAGTGATCAGTCAGTTCAGAGTTTAACGTCCACACCCAAGTCAAAGTCAGAGCAAACGTCAAGGACAGAACAACCTGCACCTACACTAATGCCCGTCCCACATACGCCTACATCACAGTCAGTTCAGCGTACGAACACGATACAGTCAGTATTGCAGCCAGATGAACATGCGTCAACACCAGAGTCTAGTCAACAGAATACACCGACTTTGTCTTGTCAGTCGAAACCTAGGATGAAAAAGTCATTTGATAGTTGGATAGATGAGTTAACAGAATTTGAAGAAACTGTCCATAGTCAAAGAAAAGAAGAAATCTCTATCACCGAAGCTCTTCTTAGATTGGAGTCAAATCGCGATATTCCAGCTCTCAAAATCAATATCTTTGATGGTAATCCTCTTGAGTATGTGGAGTTCATACAACGGTTCAGAGTACACATACACGATAAGCCACATCTTACAGATGAAGTCAGGATGGGACAACTAAAGAGTCATCTGTCAGCGGGAGTCAACAAAACTTTGTCAGGTTTAGGATCGTCAGGAAGTATGTACGCGACAGCTTTAAAGTCTTTGAAAGCTGAATATGGTTCACCTAGTAGAATAGCCAGAGCATACGTTACCAAGGTCACCAGTGGTCCAAAAATAACAGATAAAAATGCCCTGAAAGAACTTTCAATTGATGTAATCAACGCTATTGCCAGTCTAACTCAGCTGAATTATTTTTCTGATATTGATGCCAGTGACAATCTCAGGAAAATTGTTGAACGAATGCCAAACTACATGATTGATCAGTGGAAGGCTAAAGTTGCATTAATCAGAACATCAGGTGAAACTCCGTCAGTCACACACATAGACGCATTTCTCAGATCCAAGGTTAGAGCTGAATTCGATCCTGATTTTGGTGATGTCAAGAAAACTAATGCCGTTAACAAGCCTGCCTACTTACCTCTTAAGCGATCCGTCAATGCAGCACCCAGTCATGCTCATAATGGTCAAAGATCGTCATTCAAGAGTTGTTCCTTTTGTCATAAGGAACATTATCTGTCACAGTGTGAAAGGTTCAGAAATTTAGACAATAAAGACAAATTCACTCATGTCACGTCAGAACGCTTATGTTTCTCTTGTCTTGCTAGAGGACATAATATCTTTAAGTGCCGAAACAGACAGCATTGTAATGAAAATGGTTGTCAACGATACCATCACAAACTCTTACACTCCGATATGCCAGTCAGCAGTGTGTTGGACAAACGTGCAATGTTGCCAGTCGTCCGAATCCGGTTTAAAGCGCCTAATGGAAGAACTTTGTATGGCAATGCATTGATAGACAGTGGTGCCGGTACAACAGTCATAAGAAAAGCCTTTGCCAAAGCCTTGGGTCTCCAAGGGAAGATCGAACCTATTGACATTTCCGTCGTTGGGGGTAGACAACTCTCTCAGAAGTATAGCCGTCGAGTAAACTTTAAAGTATCTGCACTAAATGGTGTTGAGGAATTCAACATTCAAGCACACGAGATTGATGACACCATAATGGATGTCCCAGCACTTGATAAACAATGGCTCAAGTCTTTTCATTATTTAACAGACATTAACTTCAGTCAGGAAGAAGGCCCTGTAGATCTTATCCTGGGAGTACAGTATACACACCTTCATGCAGATTCAGAATATCGCCAAGGACTACCGTACGAACCTTTAGCCAAACATTCTCTACTGGGCTGGTATGTCATCGGTTCAGATAAAAAACAATGTTCAGTCAACACTATATGCCAGTTCCAAGAGTCAGTAAACTTGGAAAAGTTCTATGAATTTGAAACGATGGGAGTTCGTGCAGCCAATTGTCAATGTCCGAAGATACAGATTTCCAGACAAGATCAGAAAGCGATGGATATCTTCGAATCAACATGTCAGAAAAGTGGTGATAGGTATCAGATAGGACTTCCGTGGAAGTCAGACGCTAATTTACTGCCTAACAATTACAAACTTGCCGAAAAACGACTATTGTCATTAGAAAACAGCCTTTCGAAAGACCCTGCCAAGTCAGAACTTTATTGTCAAGTCATGAAAGATTATGTTACTAATGAATGGGCTGTCAAACTAAGTCAAGAAGAAATCAGTCAACCGATTAAGCCTGTTTATTATTTGCCTCACTTTGGAGTCTACCGTCCAGATAAAGTCAGTACACCTCTCAGAATTGTGTTCGACCCAGCTTGTCAGTTCCAGGGTACGTCTTTGAACCAGTTCTTACTGAAGGGTCCATGTCTCATCGGTAACCTCTTTGGAGTTCTCATTCGGTTCCGAGAAGAACCAGTAGCCATAGTCGGAGATATCTCAAAAATGTTTCTTCAAGTTCGTCTAAGGGAAGAAGACAGCCATGTCCATCGGTTCCTATGGAGAAATATGGATACAACCAGAGATCCAGATATCTATCGTCTCTTGAGGGTCACATTTGGAGATAAGTCGTCGCCTGATATGGCCTCTTACGTCATGAACAAGATTGCCATGGTTCATCAAAACGAATATCCTGAAGTAGCCGATATTCTTCAGAGAGACCGATATATGGATGATCTTATTCACTCATGCAGTAGTCAAGATGAAGCTATCAAACGAATGAATGATCTTGATAAACTCTTAGAAACCGGGAAATTTAAGATTAAAGAATGGTATTGTTCAGCCAGTTCAGTCAAATCTAGTCAGTCAGTCAATGAAGTCAGTCTGGATGGTGAAGATGATCTTAAAACTCTAGGCCTAGGCTGGAATCCTGTCATGGATATACTCAAGTTCACAGTCAAGTCAGTCAACGTCTCAGTATTTACTAAGAGAATCGTCCTGTCAAAAATGTCAAGTCTGTTTGATCCTTTGGGATTAGCCTCTCCAATAACCATTAAAATGCGCATGGCTATGCAGGAGATTTGGAGACATAAGGAGTTACAGTGGGATGATCATCTCTCTAGCGACTTCAATCAATTATGGTCAATATTATTTGATGAAATGTTTAGTCTGAACAACTTATCTTATCCTAGATGCCTAAAGCCAGTCAACGCTTATGGTCAACCTGAATTACACACGTTCTGTGATGCTAGTTTGAAAGCGTTTGGAGCCGTGATTTATATAGTATGGACAACGTCTAATGGTCGAGAAGTCCAGCTCGTAACGTCTAAGGCCAAAGTATCACCTTTACGCCAGTCTACAATTCCAAGACTGGAATTGATGGCAGTTCTAGTCGGTTCTCGTCTTACCAAAACAGTCATAGATGAATTACGTACTAAGCCAGTTCTAGTCAACATTTGGTCAGATTCACACATCGTCTTGAACTGGATACAGTCAGAGTCTATCAACATGAAACCCTTCGTCGGTGTCAGAGTCACAGAAATCCAGTCAATGTGGGAATTGTCACAGTTCAAGTATTTACCCACAGACCTTAATCCTGCCGATGATCTTAGTCGTGGTCTCACGATTGACAGAATGACAGATAGATGGATGTCAGGTCCAGAGTTTCTTAAATGTCCACAGTCAGAATGGCCTGTCCAGTCAAATATGTCAATAACAATGGAAGGTGACCACGAATTAAAAAAGATGAAACCTTTATTCCCTATAGTCAAGTCTTCGTCAATACAACCTATAACCGACCCAGTCAAATATTCCAGCTATTCTAAATTACTTAGAATAACGTCATATGTATACAGATTCATTAATAATTTGAAATCAATGGTCAGTTCTCGTCGATCAAAGTCTACTACTCCAGAGTCTTGTCAGTCAGTGTCAAAGCAGTCATACTCAGTTGCAGAATCAAGTCACTTTCTCAACTACCTCAATGGTCCTTTAACGCCTAAGGAAATAAACAAATCTGAAGATTATTGGGTGCGAATAGCTCAAACTTCTCTTGTCAACTGGGAATACAACTTTAGAGATTTATGTCCCTATGTAGAAAATGAAATTGTCAGAGTAGGGGGACGTTTACGTCACACGTCTCTTTCCTACGATCAACGTCATCCAGTCTTATTGCCAAGAGATCATCACATCACTAAATTGATCGTCTCAGAAATTCATCAGGAAACAAAACATGCTGGTGTAGAAAGAACCTTAGCAGAGGTTCGTCGTAAATTTTGGATAGCTCATGGTCGTCAAACAGTTAAATCCATCGTCAAATCTTGTGTCATCTGTAGAAAGCTCAGACAGTCACCCTGTGAAACTCTCATGGCAGATTTTCCATCAGAAAGACTAAAACCTTTATCGCCACCATTCACGACAACTGGAGTCGATTTATTTGGTCCATTTATGCTGAAGTACGGTCGTAACAAATCAATCAAAGCCTGGGGAGCAATCTTCACTTGTTCAACGACTAGAGCCATACATCTAGAAATCGTCCAAGACTTGTCAACACCCTAATTCCTATTTGCTCTTCGTCGTTTTGCTTCACAACATGGATGGCCACAAACCATTATCTCAGATAATGGATCTAATTTCACAGGAGCTGAGAAGGAATTATCTAAGTTATTCCAAGAAGGAAGACAACATATTGAAGAATTTGTCGTGGTTCATAAAATCATATGGAAATTCATAACTCCTCTTAGTCCACATCAGGGAGGTTTTTATGAAAGTCTTATTAAGCAAGTTAAAAAGAATCTACACGTCATCATCGGTCAGCAAATCTTATCATGGAACGAGATGTCAACAGTATTTGCCGAAATCAAGAGTCTCATTAATAGTCGTCCTCTGGGATATTTGTCAGATGATCCAAATGATCCACAGCCACTAACTCCAAATCATTTCTTATTAGGTCGTGCAACTACAGATATTCCGTCCGGTCCTTTTGAGGAAACTAGAAACTTAAGAAAGCGATTTCTTTTTGTCCAGTCATTAGTGTCAAATTTTTGGAAACGATTCATAATTGAATATATTCCTACGCTTATGCGACGGTCAAAGTGGTTGTCTAAAGGTCGCCAATTACAAAGGGATGACATTGTGTTATTAATTGATAATTCATGTGCTCGTGGAAAATGGAACTTAGCGCGAGTAATGGAAGTCTATCCAGGAAAAGATGGAATTGTTCGTAATGTTCTTGTGAAAACTAAAAACTCAGAGTACAAGCGCTCTATTCAGAAATGTGTTTTAATATTGGAATCAGTCGACAAGTCATGTGTGCCCCCCGAGGGTTGTTCTGAATAGATCGGAATCTTATTTCGTTTACATTTATTTTGTGTCTTATTTAGTTCAGTACCGATGAGTTCCGATTTGTATTTCGAGCCTTGCATTATTGACCAATCAGCGTCCAGAATGTTTTCTCCGTGCATTTAGTTGTCATGTCGCCATTGTTGTCAACAATTGTCAGTCCGTCTTTAAACTAATAGTCAAATGTCGTCTTATATAAACTTACAAGCTTTGGTCATTGCAAGGGCGAGATAGATCCACTCTCCAGGTACTTTTCTAGTTCATTTGTATTGCGTGTTATTCAGTGTTCTTTGAATTATGTGTCAGTTTCAACGAGTAACCATGCGAGTGTTAGTCCCACGTGTGTTCAATATGTCAGGACATTGTTGGAAATGGTTCTTTACATTTCGGTGTTATTTCAGACTATTGCAAAATACAGAAATGACTTTTAGGGATTAATGTACATTTTAATGCCTCTGAAATAATGACTTTTCTGTGTATTTACCAAGTCTATTGTCATTATTATTTGTTTACTTTTGTTGTGCATATTATACATTAGTTTACTTTAGTCGTGCATATCATAAGGTCCATGCTTGTGTCAATTGTCGTGCAGCCACTTGTCAGTGGATTAGTCATAGTCTAATAATTTAAAGGGACATTTATGTCATAAAATGTCACTATCAGTTCTAGTCCTTATTGTGCTTAACTTTTGTCTTTTCAGAATGATCGACATGTATATGAATGCCATATCTAAATAGTCGTCTTGTCAATAAATGTCTAAAGTCTAAATGTGTCGTCATTAACGGAAGATCATCAAGCCCTTGAATAGCTACTGCGCGAGTAGTCACAACAGTAACACCTGAAGATGTACGGTACACTGCTGTACGATTTTCATGTGGTACACTTTTGAGTTAATCTAGTCTAGTGGGGGGCATGGAATTTTGGTCGTGGAATACTTGATTGGTTGACTTTATGGCCAAAACAATGCGATTCTATTCATTCATAATAAAAAATTGACGTCAATGAGGTGTTAGATTTCTCTCTTTAAGAAGCTCAATGTGTATATAAACGCCAAAATGACAATAGAGACCACGTATTTCTTAAAATGGCGTCAAGAATTACCCAAATATGGACATTCGCCTTGAGAAATTTTCATCACAATAGCATCTTTAGGGATAATCTTGTTTTCAGCCAGTATCTCATGTTTTAGAACTCGTTAACAATAAAATATATATTTTAACACAGAGATCATTGCTACGATAGATGCGTAATGAACGTTTCAACAATCAGAAGTGACGAAAGCAAAAGGAAAACACGAGTTATAACTCTATATAACTGACTGAAGTGAAGAGTGGTGGCAGATACACGGGCGAATTTCTGTCCAGTAATAATTTCTTGGAAGACCAAAATTTGTTACGTGAGGCTCTGAGAGGATATCTGATGATAATTCAAAAGGGTAATTGAATATCACTAGATAAGAGAACACGGGAACAATAGAAATAGTCTGTACATTCCGTTGTTTTTATTCATTCTATACCTTATAAGAACATAGTAATGGACGGACTTTTGCTATTTTTCTCGTTTTTTTCTTATCTAGTGACAGTAAATTATTGTTTTGAATTGTTAAAATTCCTCTCACAATCTCGCATAACAACTTTATTGTCCTTTAAAACAAAAATAAAACGGCCTTTAAGAAAAAGTAAAAGGTCGACGCGTTAGCATTTATTGGATCTGTTTCTTGCGACTGTTCCGTTCTTTTTTTTTATTTCTTTGTTTTTAAGTCTCACTTCTTATTATTAGTAATATAAACGTAACAAAAAATCTCATTTTTAATGATGGACAAAAGAGTTACCGAGTTAAACCGCTGTAGATCTGATTGGAGTGGGTGATCTTTTTTTTTTTGATTTTTTTTTAAGATTTACACTATAGTGTGTAGACAATACTTCAGTCTATGTATTTGTCTGCCATGTTGTGCAGAATAAATAACTCAATTCAAACTAAAGATTCTCTATTGACAAAAACTATGGTGATAATACAAAAGGGCACACAAAAAAGACGGAGCGTCTAGGTGGTGAACTTTAATTTTCGAAGCTTGTGGTACTATTCGATCTTTAAGCTTCACGTTGCCTTACTTCCGTGACGAAATTCATAAAAACCCTCTTAGCATTAGTCACAAATGGTCCTCGTTATCAAATGAGTAAATGACTGCTGTGACAGTCGGTCATTCTGAGCATCTGAGACAAGCTACCTGCGGAGAAGTATCTCAGACACAGTCAACAGCCATGATATCCATATCACGTGATCGACACATCATAGGTCATGACATTGACAACAATTGGTCATGAGGTCAACAACACATTACATTGTAAACAATAATAGGTCTATCTTCAGCAGTGTTTCCTTTGCACCCATGAGGACTATATAATCCGTACAGTCCAAAAATGTTCTCGCCTCTTCCAATGATTTTTCACAAAAATAACATCTACAACTCATAGAAGTGACGTCGTCTTGAACAATGACAGAGTCTGCAAATGGTTGTTCGCGGAGGCTGCCATCTTGGCACTATTTTCTGCGTTGTTCATGTCTATTTCAGATATACACAATCAATTATGTTGATGTTTTTAGCGTGGGGTTTGACTAATAGTTAATTCATTTCAGTTCTAAAACAAATATTTTAAACGTTAACGCAAAATTAAAAAATACCCAATTTCTGACTGGGTCTCTGAGCAAAATGGCCATTAATTTTCGTACGTTGGTTAGCCTACATACGGACAGTCGGTTTGAGTTCTGCCAAATACTATCTCCCGCTCTCTTTTATAGCGTCATAGGACCACGGTCCCAGATTATCAAAATGGAATAGACATACCCCATACCGCATACTCTAGGACACATTGCATTCCTGGCTACAAAGAAGACATAATATGACAAATGTGTTTATTAACCTATAGTTCAATTCACAGATGTGTTATTTGGATTGCCTATAAATCTATCAACAATTAATAGGCAAGTCCATAATATTATTATTAGAGAGAGAGACAGACAGACAGAGAGGGAGAGAGAAGGGGGGGTCAACGTCCACTCGACACAAACTAGGTCATTTCGGGACTAACATAAGGTTTAATTTTATTTCAATAGTTCACTTGCGCGTAGACGTCTTTAGCAGTGGGGGGGGGGGGGATACGGAGGTGGTGGAAAAACCCATGAGACTCGACAGGCGACCCTACTCCTTGTCATGTAAAACAGGAGAATCGAAACCACGCCTATTGACTCAATGACAGACCCTGCTTCTGTTAGGGGGGGTGGGATGGCCTAGTGGAGTAGTGGTCTAGAGTTCGGTGCTTCGACCTCTAGCTGGCCGGTCACCTCTGGCTTGCGGCTGTGGTTTCGATCCCTGGTGTGAGCGTATGTGACAAGGAGATAGGGACACCTTCTGAACCTCGTCGGTTTCCTCTGGGCACTCCGGTTTCCTCCCACTGCTAAAGACCCCTACGCGCAAGCGAATTATTGAAATAAAATTAAACCTTATGTTAGTCCCGAAATGACCTAGTTTGTGTCGAGTGGACGTTAAACCCCATTTCTCTCTCTCTCTCTCTCTCTGCTCCTTTTAAAGGGACAATAACACTCTTGGTGGCTTGGCATCTCGAGAAAATAAATAACAGCCTTCTTCTAAGTACTAGATGTTTAAGCGTCCTACCTGTTGTGTAAATTATCTATTACAACCTATTTTACTTGTTCAGAAGGTTCGAAAATATTTTAAAATCCAAGTCACATTTGAATAGGTTTACGTTAGACTTTTCAAATCAATTAGTTGAATTTTTCCAATTTTATAAATTAGGTGTGCTAAGATGAAATTTATATCATCAATTAATTGGAATATTGTAAAATAATACAATTCGTTGACCAGAATGAGGATTGGGACATATTATTCAGTTTCAACAAGCGTTAAAATGATCCTGTGAAGAACATGAAGTTCGGGATGATGAATATAAAGTTGAAGCTACAATTTTATATTTTAAAGTTATATAAATTGTATTAAAATAAAGCCTTAGAATAGATGGTAACTGTAAACAGCCCTACCTTGTTAAAGAATGATCCTATTGAACCTAATATTCACGATTGTAAGTTGAGAAATTGGCAAAAATGTCAATTTCAACTTCAAATTCAAACGTTTGAAGATAGCTATTGCATGGGGGGGGGGGGAACAAGGGAGACAATTGTGTTATTATTTCCGGTGTCAATGATTTTTAAGAGTGGGGAATAATGCATATGATCGTATAATAATAGTTGACAAATTATTGAGCAAAAGACATAGAAATAATTATGTTTTGACTTTCTTAGAAAATATGAAATTCTCGCTTTAAAAGATTAGATGAGTAAGGAAAGAATAGACCATTTAGACGTTTAAAAGTTTGAACCGGGAACCAGAGTAATTTTAAGAGGATTAAACGATAATGGCTGATTCACGTTCGGAAAGACAATGATAGTGGGGATATTGATTTATTAAATTAATTTGCTAACTATCACGAAGCTATAAATTGATTAACTTCGCGCAAAGTAAAAGTTTTTAGTTGTGTATCCTGTCCTAATTGTTCTCTCTATTTAAAGGGACAATAACATTCTTGCTGGCTTGGTAGCTCCAGAAAATAAATAATACCCTTATTCTAAGTACTAGATGTTTAAATGTCCTACCTGTTGTGTAAATTATCCATTACAACTTCTTTTACTTGTCCAGATGGTTCGAAAATATTTTAAAATCCAAGTCACATTTGAAAAGGTTTATGTTAGACTTTTCAAATCAATTGGTTGAATTTTTCCAATTTTTTAAATTAGGTATGTTAAGATGAAATTTATATCATCATTTAATTGGAATATTCTAAAATAATACGATTTGTTGACCAGAATGAAGATTGGGACATATTATTCAGTAACACCAAGAGTGTTATTGGGGCTTTAAAGAAATAACGATTACATAGAGATAATGTGTTTTCAGTCTTTCCTTTATAAGAAATATAAATTCTTTGAATAATGAGTTCAAATTGACCATTTTAGTTTTTTAGTGAGATTCTCCTGTAAAGTCACTTGTTGTGTTATTTTATTTCCTTTTAAAGGGAGAGAGAGGGGGGGGGGGGGGTAAGCGTCCACTCGACACAAACTATGTCATTTCGGGACTAATATATGGTTTAAAATAAATATGAACAAACCAACAGTGAGGCTGATGTCCCCTGTCGAAATCCCAAAATAAATATCGAGCAATCCCCTGTCGAAATCCCAAAATAAATATCGGGCAATCAAACTATACTGTTAATCATCAAGACCTTCGCCTCGTGAACATCTACATCAAGTTTAAACATTCTACCTCAATTAAAAGTGGGGTTGTTACGTTCCAATGTCTTGACCAATCAAATAGTGTATCCCTCCTTAGCCTAAGCAGAAAATTCTCACAATCGAACTTAGTCAATGAATCTATATTAAGTTTCATCGCTCTCACCCACTTCATTAGAACCAACGTTATTGTGACCCAAAGAATCAACCAATCAGATCACTTATCTTTGTTTACCTAAGCAGAAAATGCTCATCTTCGAACTCCATCAAGATATTGACCTAATAAACACCTACAGTAAGTTTGAACGTTCTAGCTCAATTAGAAAGAGGGTTATTGTGTCCCAAAAAGTGTGACGGACAGACAAACAGACCGACGGACGAATCCATTTTAATAGTCCCCTGCTTTCTTCCAAAGGTGGGGGGACAATAAAATGAAATAGGGATTAATGTCCTACTGTTCTGCTCTGAACTGGGCTAATGAGGGAAATTTTGCCCGGACAAAGGGATCTTTTAGGTGCACGACTAGACAGCTGTCCATGTGATGCCCTCTATCCTGCATCACTGAGAAAGGGGGAAACCACGTCGGAAAATCTGGATGCACTTTCTCTGCAAATTCCAAATGATGAAGACAAAAGTAAATATATGTGTTTTATTGGATGATATTTGAATATATTATTTTTACAGATTGGTAACAAAATGTGGCTTACATTCTTTACAAACAATTCATTCTGTTATCCTGACAAATAAATAAAGCAAAGTGATGACTGGTTAATAGATAGTAAATTATACATAGACTTGTGCATCAAGACTTATGGTACTATATGTACAGCCAGAGCTAAAGAGAATATGGTCATGACCTAATATCACGTTGAATCCAGGAATCTCAAAAAGGTGCACAATGCTTCTTAAATTAATTGCCTGAAGAAGCCCCCATCTTACATCAATTGTTCTTTATATCAATTGTTCATGTTCCAGGCCGGTTGGGTAGGTCAGAAATTTGACATGACAAGAATGACAGTAACAGATAGGTAACACTAGTCTGAACACAGAATTCCTCAAACATCACAAGAGTTACAGTTACGGACAGGGTAACCCTAGCCCGAACCCCCAATTTCTCAAACAATCTGGAAACAGACAGAACTTACATCTGAGCTGCCTTGACATCATGCGAACATTTCATTCAAATAGCTGTAACTTATTTGTATTTCACATCGGCGGCATATAAAATATTGACTCTTGTCGGACTCTCGATGCAACAACTACATCCCATAATATAATTAGCTATTTAATAAAAAAAAATCAACCAAATAAATATGTGGGTGAAACCATTTAAAAACAACATGACTGATGCAGGCTGATCAACTTCACAATGTCATTCTAAAACATAACATTCATATTTAGAAACCTTGACTACATTGGCTGACTTTTTTGTTTGAAAATTACCAGGAGGTACTTTGTTACTGTTACTCAGATCAAATTGCTCCGCGGGGATATTCCAGGTTTAACATCCTACTTTTTTGGCATCAACCTAGACTGATGAAGATGGCAAAACTACAGGGGCGGATCAAGAGGGGGGGGGGGGGGTCCAAACCCCACCCTGCTCAGCTACATAAATAGAAATCAATGCTTTGCATAAATAGAATGAAATCACAATATGATCCTACATCATTATAAAAATGATTCCTCTCTTTAAAAAGCTCAATTTGTATGTATGCCTATGTAATTTAGGGACGATGATGGCAGATTTCCTTAACTGGAACCTGGCATACCCCCTCCTGCAAAAATTCCTGGATCTGCCCCTGAACTATGGGATGTGAATTGAAATACGATTCAGCCTTGTCACTTTTCTTCACAAATGAAGACGGCAAAACCATGGACTTGGGAGTTGACCTGATAATTTAAAAGATCAGTTTCTATCCTAAAAGTTCATAGGCCATGCCTGTCCTATAATTTAAAAGGTCAATGTCTATCCAATAATTCATAGGCCATGTCTCTTCTACAATTTCATAGGCTATATTTTTTCTACAATTTCATAGGCCATGTCTTTTCTACAATTTCATAGGCCGTGTCATCCTATAATCTAGGTTTGTCTCTATAATGTATGTCATTAGTAATACGATGACATTGTGAAGGTAGCCCATCATCCATGTATATTACAAACAAAAACTACAATAATTATTTTATCAGTGAAGCCTCTACAAAATGCAGTATATTTATAAATAGCAAATTAGGTTTTCAAAGATGGATACTAATACTATGGGTGTAAGTTTTCAGAGTTTAAAATAATTATCTCGTTCTATAGAGTAGTTTTAACCCTTTGGTACCAGGTACAATGTTGAATGCCCAAATTCCCTGATATAATTACAGAAACAGTCATCCATGTTAAGATTTTGAAGCTCATTTTTGAGACTGTGAAACAATTGACCACTGAACCGCTGACTTAATTCTTGCTGTTATTTCACACACCCCCCCCCCCCCCCCCCGACTCGTGCAATTGGAATTGCTTGAGGAAGCAGTAATTATTGGACAGCCCAGGTGCCAAATTGTTAATACTTATGTTATCTTAGAATTAGAGAAATTGTTTTAACTTTTCAAAATGAAACAAATGAAGCAGGATTCCATAAAAAACACATTCTGGAAAACCATGTCTATCACGACTGAGCTCTACTTGGTTAACCAGACTTGAAAATACATAGAATCCATAGTGCTTTAATATGCCAATGTTGATATCCATGCCTTAATCACAGGGTGTTCAATAAAAAGTGCTTTGACCACATCTAGACATTGACCAATGTCGATATCTAAGCATCAATCATGTCCATTCCCGGAAAATACTAGCCAATCAGTGCGTTGTAAATCCATAGGAAAGTGAGCAAGGCGGGACTAATTAAACTGAACAAACCAAAAGACACCTGATTGAAGTATTCCTGATTTCAAAATTGCGGCAGAGAGGAAATCGACACCGGAGAAATGTATTTATAAGCAATAGGGTGATTTTATTCAACAATATGATTTTATATTTTGAGTTTTATAGTCAAACAGTCATTCCATAACAAGACATATAAATACAATAATAATATAGGAATGAAAATAACATAAAAAATTGTCCCCAGTGACAAATAGTTTTAAACCAGCTAATAAATCATTCGCCCAATAATACAACACTTTAAACGCACAAACTGTGGCTGCTGTATCCAAGGTTACAGTCTCTCTTAGCTAAAACAAAATGGTGGTCTATCTCTAAACCTAATAAAACACCCCTTCATCAAATAATGAACTTACCCAATATTGTTTTATTTACATATAATCAATGGAGAATAGTTCATTATTTGAGGGGAGTTTGTTCTATATATAATATCAACTAGTCACTTTTTTGCAGTTTTAACCCATACTAAAAAACTCACAGAAAAATAAAATCTTCTAGAAATAAATAATTTTCTTTACAGAAAAATTAATTGAGAAACATTTCCCCCCGGAATATTCGTCGTAGACATGTAATTTTCAGCAGCCACAAGTCGCACAGTAGTTATATACAGCACAGTCTGAAGATAAGAATTACTGGATCATTTTTCTAAAGCCTTGGATAACCAGTCTAATCCTTCATATAATCCTGTACCCTGTGTAGCACAAGCACTCTGTATAAACCACTGTAATAAACAAACAAATAATATTCAAATATAAAGAGAGTGTGCGAGAAATGGGATTTAACGTCCACTCGACACAAACTAGGTCACTTCTGTACTAACATATGGATCTTTAGCAATGGGAGGAAACCAGAGGACCAGAGGAAACCCACAAGGTTGGACATACAACCCTACTCCTTGTCACGTACAACCAGGGATTCAAAACCACGTCAGTTGACTCAATGACAGGCTTTATGATACAACGAGCACATGCTAACCATTCGGCTATCCAACACTCTTAAATATAGAAACCCATTCCTTGTGATGGACGAATGTGGGGATTGAGACCAGTTCACTTCGACCCAATGACAGACCCTGTGATCTAAATCTTATGAATAAGACAACTCCACCACCCTCACCAAGACTTGAAATTGATGAAAGGAAGTAAAGCTCACAAAATCTGGGCTATGAGGGAAATTCCAACAGTCAAGTTTTTTTTCATGCAATCTAACATATGGATTAATTTCCATTTCAATAATTTGCTTGCGCGTAGGGGTCTTTAGCAGTTGGAGGAAACCAGAGAACCTTGATTAAAAACTCAAGAAGTCGGACAGATGACCCTACTCCTTGTCACATACAAG
Organism: Patella depressa; assembly: GCA_948474765.1. Taxonomy (NCBI): domain Eukaryota; kingdom Metazoa; phylum Mollusca; class Gastropoda; family Patellidae; genus Patella; species Patella depressa. The sequence goes on from OX419721.1 coordinate 9,828,387, forward strand.
CAAGGTATTGATACCATGCTAGTTAACCCAATGACACATTTGTCCGTCCAACTCAAAAGTATAATACCTGTCGATCTCGTAGATTATGTAATCCTAATTTATCTGTTATCTCTGACGGAGGCATAGCGTTCGGTAAATCTTGTTTATTAGCAAAAACTATAAGTATAGCCTCTCGTAATTCATCTTCTGATAACTGTCAAAATACAAAATAACATAAAACATGAAATATTATTAGGAGAAATTCTCTGTTAAATGAATTGCACCGAATCGATAGGCCGCTACAATCACTGTTAAGGATGACATCAATGTAACTTGATAGGCCACAAATATTAACTTCTTTTCTCCGAGAAATTAAATTTTATGTATTAGAAAAATTAATAAAGACCTTTGACGTATTTGTAGATAAAAATTATTTCCTATTTAGTGTAAATGGGTATGAAAATGAGCAAAAGGCAACATCTGCCCAGACTAGTGATGTGCGGTTTTTAAATTTTCTTTCGGTTTCGGTTTTCGGTTTTTCTGAGGCAAAAAACCTCGGTTTCGGTTTTCGGTTTTTTATTCATTTAAACACTGTGTTATGTATGTACTGATTTATGCTTATTTTATAGGAATACTTGGAAGCCAGAAAAAATATCAAAAAATATTGATGTAAATAGTAAACAACAAGTTTTTTTTTTTTTACTGTTATTTGACTTTAATTATGACTGGTAGTATTAGTAATAACAAAGTTACTGTAAAAAAGATCTGACATACACAACGCCATAGGCATAATAATAAATTAACATATTACGACATAATATCAGTAACAATAAAGTTATTGTATAAAAAAACCAACTACCCCCCCCCCCCCCCCCAAATCCGATGATCATTGTCGAACACCAAATTAAATTTGCATAACAAAATAATACCAATCCAACAAATCGAAACATGTGGTCTTTCATTTCTCGTTTATAAACTTAAAAACAAAACTTACGCATTGCCGTTTTCGGGTGTTGTTCTACACCTGACTCAAAATTATTAAATTATATTCTTTGTCATGCGTGCGCCTTCAAGATGGATATGTTTCAGAATGCAGCAGAAATATGTTTTTTACAAAGATTAAATCTACATTTTGTGTCATCTAATCTTTCATAGTTATTGAGCAAGCCATGGAGACATTTTACTTTTTAGAGGAAGCCATCGTTCGTTATTGACAATCGGCTTCGGCTTGCATAAAATTTTGGATTATAAACCGAACCGAATTGAGAAAATAAATAGTCTAGGCCATCCAGACTGATTAAACACTCTATCACTCTATACATACGGGCTCTGGTTGATCGAAAATAAAAACGGAAGTGGTGGCTACATTAAAATTTTGGAATTCTTAAGTAAACGAAATACGGCTACATAAAAATTAGGAATTTGGAAAAAACCCGAAACGCACGGTTATTTTTTTTTTATCGGTTCGGTTTTCGGTTTATTTGTAAAAACCGATACCATACGGTTAAACCGAAAAACCGCACATCACTAGCCCAGACCAGTAATATCTTATGTAAACAATGCATGCAGCATTAAGCCAATGATTGATGTTGTGTGACGAGATGTCACATGTTGAAGACAGTGATCTTTTACAGAGATATTAGAAGACTTTCGTAATCCTTGATGAAACAGATTGAAAAAGTTCTTTTATCCTTTTCTTATAAAACTGTGGATACAAAATGAAATAAAGTTGAAGGTCCTACTTTTCTGCACCAACTGGGCTACTGTAGACGGGCATACATCATTCAGTATACTATGAAGAACATTTTGACAAGGCAGTGGCTACTCTTCTTGGAATATCAAATACCAAGGATTCTTTTACAATGTGTACACCAATCTAGTTAAAATATAGATCTATATTTCGTTTCGTTTTTTATACTTTCGATGGCCTACACTCATGTAGATCTAACAAGTTATAGTGGGAGCTCACGTTCTATGACGTCAGGTATCAAGCACAGGACATTTGACCCGATAACGTCAGTCATTCGATTAACCAATTAGCGACCGCCATGCTTTTTAAAATCTACTTTTGTTTTGTTTTGATTTACATCCGCTGGTGTTAGTATAGACGTCATTGGCTGGTAATATCTACCCACAGTTCCACACATGAAAAGGTCAAACGGTCGATTCGACATACCATTTGATTGGCTGACACCTCATTTCAGTCAGAACGTGAGATTGTGTGTACACAGGAACCTACGCCTTTGCCCTATCTGAAAAAAGGGGCTCTGTTCCTTGTCAGGCCTTCCCATTTTGTACCACTGACAAGTGAAAACCATGGGGAAATCCTGAGGAAGTTTTTTGTCTGTGCATACAAAAGACTATTTCTAAAACAAACATTGCCTACCATTTTTGTTAATTCATCCCTGGCTTCTTCTACTCTCTCTCTATCATTACTATCAACAACAAAAATCAATCCCTGTAATAGAATTATTGATCAGTATAAGTAATAATCAATCAACTGTGTATTTTAGTTGATAAACTGGACTGTCAGAGGATACTCGATTATCCGTCCGTTATATCCCGAACAGACAGAATTGGAATCGTCAGGATTGCAAAGGAGTTACCACAAAAATTTAACTCAAATGAACAGCAGATAGTAATTATTATAATTACATCATTTTATTGACCATTTTTATGAAAGGGTAATTTCGAATCGTTTATCAATAAAAAAGAACAAGTACAACTTATGAGCTATGTGAACTCCCCAAAAGTACAAGTAAAACCAGTCCAGGTAAAATCTAAAATAACATCGATTAATTTGACATTACGCTTGAAACTTCATACCCATGCCATTCTCATGCAAATAAGTATTTTACAAATATATCGTATTATTCATACATTTATTCCCCTCCCACGTTCTGTTATATTACATGTTATTGCTTCGGATTTACAGAAAATAGCTGTATACGTTGCCATGACAACTGAAGTCCACAAGTGCACACACATTAATATACAAAAGTAATGAATATCCATGTTAACACTTAATATTCTAAATCTTAGATAGAATGGGGGATAGCCTTATAGGGAGCAGTCTGAATTACTCAGACCACCTTTATACAGTATTTGGTTTTTAAATCAAGAGACTTGTTGAAAAAGGCTTTAAAATAAATACGAAAATTACCTGTGTATTTTGAAAGTAGTGTCTCCATAATGGTCTGATTTTGTCTTGTCCTCCCACATCCCATACAGTAAAACTAATATTCTTATATTCTACAGTTTCTACATTAAATCCTGTTCAGGAAAAAAAAATATAATTAATACATCATTTACATGGCGCATTTAGGCCTTAACACTAAGCTTCACTAGGCCTGTATGTACACTGTGTCTTACTATAGAGTTGGTTTTATAATAATACATGATGCAGGAGCAGGGTTGAAAATGGACACTGCCAAGAGCAGATAGCTAAAGGGAGATAACTCCTGTCATTCTTGTTGACATAATTTTATGGAAGGATAGATTTAGGTGCTTTATGAATACATAAATACAATTAAAGCTCTTCGAATAAGAAGTGGAATCCAGTATTCTTGAAAAGATTTTTTTTCCTAGAGTTCCCAGAATGTCAACGCAAAGAGGATATAATTTCAAATCTTATTCAGCCATTGTAATGCTTCAATTGTTTATTCTGAAGTAAATTATAAAGTTTAACATCTGTACTTTTCTGCGCCAACCAGACAAATTAAGACAGGATATATATTGTGAAGAAATTCTGCCTGTAGAGAGAAATACGGTTTAATGTCCACTCGATACAAACTAGGTCATTTCGGGACTGTCATATGGTTCAATTTTATTTCAATAATGCGCTTGAACGTAGGGGTCTTGAGCAGTGGTAGGTAACCAAAGAACCCAGATAAAATACATGAGGTTCGACAGCCGACAGGCATCCCTACCCCTTGTCAAATTTAAAGAGGGGAATCAAAACCTCACCGCTGGACTCATTGACACGCGTCAATCCACTAGACCATCCAAACCCTTGACTAGAATGCTAGTACAGGACAAAAATAAACACCAAGAAAAGCCCCGCAATCTATTTTTAACCAAACTTACCAATAGTAGGTATAGTTGTTACAATTTCTCCTAATTTTAATTTATATAATATAGTAGTTTTACCAGCTGCATCCAAACCAACTGAAATGAAAAATACATGTTTTAGCTATACTGTAACAAAAATGGTGTTTATTGCACTGAGAACCACAGGCTTTTCACCTATCTATGAAAGTCTTAAACGGGGCCAGTAATTTTTATCAATCAGTTAATACCGTAACTCATAATCTGATGTGAAATGGAGTTTAACTAGTGCTGGCACGATTTTTCCTCGAAACTGATTCACCTTCACGGTTTAACTTGTGAACCTCTGAATCAATTCTTTTTTTTGTTGCATCAGTAATTAACCTCTCACTCTTAAGTAAATACATGTAACCTTTAATTATTTTGTCCTAATTTTGATCCATATGATTATTGTTACATAAAACAAGTTTTAACCAATTCCACTCATAAAATCTCATTTTTATCAAAACTGACAGAATATTTAATAATTTCACTATGATTATGAACAAGCTTAATTATCTCAATATGAACTAGCTTATAAACATACATTATTCAAGAGCTGAATCTGCCAAATGCATGTCTCTCTTTAGGCTGGAGATGTTATTTAAATTATTAATTGGACATTAATTAGCTTAACCAGACCATAATTAACTCTTGATGACATCACTAGACTGCGATATTTTCTGGATTAGAATCCTATCTGCTGCTTAACATCCATTAATACTTCTTAACTATTATAGCGAGAACTGCCAGCTCTTTATCTATATAATGTATCTAAAAATCCTAATTAGATATTGGGAAGTGGTTATTTGCCACTGTGGTGGCGAATCCATGTATTCTAGAACAGTGCAAATAGTTAATCGCCAATTCCTTTAAAGTACTGTAAACAATAAACATGTGAAATGTTTGTTAAAAAAATATCCTAGCGGGTTGCGATTAGTAAATAACGAAAAAAGTTTGGTACTAGCAAACTGTTTCATAGATATAAGCGTGGTGGTTAATAGGATGTTCGTTATTGGTGTAAGGCCAGTTTTCCATGTACATTTGACATGATGTTTAATGCCAATGTATCAATTATCAATGTATGCAATCATTTCCCTGTAACCGGTTTAAAATTGAGCGAAAATGTTGCAATAATAACACATACATGTACATGGAAACCGTTCTTAAAGCTGTTTCAAATTGATAAACAACTGGGCATAAAGATCTATCTATTTGTGGCACACAAAAATCGCAGATCACTTACATTTGGTGTTGTTAGAAAAAAATATGATGACGAATATTGAAAGAATGGGAGTAGGCCTACAAAATCATGATGTGGCATTACTCATTAAAATTAAAATGAAATAGCTGAATAATATCTTTAACAATTTATAAACTAAAACAGATTAATAGTAGTTAATTACATAACGCATTCAATAGATTAATAATAAACAAATATAATTAAAATAAGATATGGTTACAAAAATAACACATCTTTTCTAATTCTTACCCATCAATATTCGCATTTGTTTCTTGCCGAAAAGTCGGTTAAAAACATTGGAAATAGTCAACCCCATGATGAAATATCTCAGGAAATTTGACAGGGGCAAAGGTGATACGTTTCGACGACCCTGGGTCAACAAATTGAGTTAACAAACTCGACTTTCAAACCAAAAATAAGAAATTTACAAGTTATGCCACGTCAATTTTGTCTTCGCATCCAATTTATGACGTCATAACATGGCCAGCGTTTACCATTTCCCAGAATTCCCCGAATTTGAACAAATTTAGGATTAAGAAATAAAACGATGAGAAAAAAGTTAAGTATATAAGATAATTTTATATTGATATGTTTTTCAATATTGTTTTACAATTGATTAATTTTGAGAATACTGCTTTAAATTTTACATTTCGCCAACGTGATATCTGGATATATTTTCCTAAAAATTTCAAACGAAATATTGTGGGTTTTAAATTTTAAATCAACCGAAACTAATACCGGTTCTTGAAACCGGTTAACGAAGGGGAAATAACTCTAATAGCGGTTGCTAATAAACACAAATATGGCGGAAGATTAGCAAACTTTTATCGTTTAACAAACCCTTTTTGTAATTTTATAGACAGGATTTTATGTTATGAAATTTATTTTAAATTTCTTTTTAAAATAAAAAGATGGCGGGGGGCTTGAAAGAGTTGGATCCTAATTTGAGGAAGTATTTGAGAGTTAATAAACTGCCAGATGTGTACGAGGTATCAACTATCAACCTTAATTTAATTTTTAATAAATTAATAATAATAACGAATGAATGGCAAATTTATTATTTTTGTTTATCAAACATTTTACAAAAGGACACTTGAATTTTTTACAAATGATATTTACTTTTTAAGCAGTGCCATTTTTTTACATTCTGTATCAGTTACTGTATATACACCGGTCCCTAACGCACAATCAAAAATTAAATGACAATTGACATTACCATGATTACCATCTCACAACTGAGTTCATCTGCACACATTAGCTACATGAAAAATATCCCTTGGCAGTTAGAGTTTGATATAAGAGTAGGCTTTAGCGCTGCTGTCCAGGCAAAATTCCCTCATTCATATCACACTGTATGGTGTATGCCTGTCTTCATTAGCCTAGTTGGTGTAGGACGTTAAACCCCATTTCATTTCTTTTCAGGCCTTATTATCAGGATTGGCTGTCACATGTCCTACTGATCCACTGGAATTTATCTTAAACAGTTTAGGTCGTCTGGATGACCTCGGACTTGATGCCTTATCATGGTAAGTTGAATTTTTGATAAGATCTGACGTTGATCACACAAGTTTCTCCCTGCTGCTGAAGACCCCTACACGCAAGCGAATTAATGAATAAAACTGAAACATATGTTAGTCACAAACCATATTTCTCTGTCCTCAGGCAGAACAGAAAAAATTTCCTCATGATATATCCTCATTTTTCCCTCTCTCTTTATCTAAATCTTACATAATGTACTCTTGAATGTAACATATATGAACATTGGTTTTTTAGGGACATGTTTATTCCAACCAGCATGAGACCAGTTAAAAAAATTATCTCAGAGAGTAATTTGGATTATATTTTTAATTTTGATGAATATCTCTTGGTGAGTATTTTTTTTTCTCCATAGTTAAAGATGTTTTATTCAGCAACAGCTAAATAGGTCGCATGTAGCATGATCTTTAACCTCCCATAAATTACTGTCATATAATGTTGGGTGGCTTACTGGATGGAAAAAAAATAGCGGACGACGCTTGGCTATACCCGCGGTGACAGCATATTCTTATCTGTCGATGTAAATTGGAATAAACAGACGCTAGAGATTGCCATTTGCCGAACATAACTGATTTGAAATAAGAGTAAAGATGGAAACAATTGAATGTAAGTCAGTTTATATACATTCATATACATTATTATATGTTTTGCGACCCATTTGTGTCAATTTCTAGGGTCCAAATATTAGTGATTTAGCTTCTTTAAAGCACTGTTAAATAATGTTTTGAATTATGTTTTCATTTTAGCCAACGCCAGAGATGTACTACACAGCTTATGGCCAGTATAACACCAAATTAAAAAAGATGTCATTTAAGTAAGTTTGTTGATACATGTAGACCATATAGTAAGTGCAGGAGGACCGCACTACACGAAAACCAAAAACCTATAAGATTAACCTGCGGAAAATATCAAAATGTCTGAGCAAAATGGACATTCAAATGTTCATATCTTTGTCAGTAAAATGGAGAAGCAACATCAGAATTTTGTTTAGTTATGTCGAGAGCTACAATGTCAAATAAATGTAATATAATTTTAAATCTAAAATGAACAAAGCATTCAATTATTCTTTGTAGTCCTGTAAACTTGGGGTGGGGGATGGCCGAATGGAAAGCATTGCATCATAAAGTTTGTCATTGAGTCACCTGGCGTGGTTTCGATTCCGAACCTTGTGGGTTTTTCTCTGGGTCCTCAGGTTTCTTCCCACTGCTAAAGACCCTACGTGCAGGCAAATTATTGAAATAAAAAATATCACTAAACCATATGTTAGACCTGAAATGACCTAGTTTGTTCTCCATCCTGCAGAACTTTCTCAGCCAACACAGTGTTTGAGCCCTGAATCTCCTTGTCAGTGTTGTTCTGAGGTATCAATGGGCCGCTTTCTTCTTGTACATTCTCTTTTACCTAAAAACTTTAATCCAGGAAACCTGATATTTGGACAAAGATCACTGGAAATAAAACAATTTCCTCAAAGTAGTCCCCTGTAAAAGTTTCAAAACTTATCGAATTGTTACATAAATTTTCTTTTTTCAGCGCTTGGATGCAATATCACTTAAAGCAGATGAAAAAAGTTCAAGATACTGAAAACAAACTCCATCTGGCTGAATATCAGTATTATAGTCAAAAGCTACGAGTGCATTTATGTCACTGGAAGGTATGGTCGACCACATTTTGAGACTAACATATGCAGTTGTTTATTATTATGTAAGCAATGCAGGGAGAATTTCGCCTGGACAGTGGCGCTGATGCTGAGTTTTGTTCGAAAAATTCAACTGCCAAGGGTTTTTTTAACACTGACACCTATATGTGTACATGGCCTCACAAGGACAGCTGTCTAGTCATTCGAATGGGACAAAAATAACGAGGTCCCATGTACACATTGGCATGCACGTAAAAGATCACTTTGACAGTTGGAATTCAATATATAAGAGTAGGCCCTTGTGCCGTTGTCCAGTCAAATTTTCCCTCATCATAGCACACTTTATGGTGCATGCCTGTCTCCATTAGCTCAGTACGGAGCAGAACAGTAGGACTTTAAACCCCATTTCATTTCATTTCCCTACTGTCAAGTTTTCCTAACCAGTCTAATGCACTTCTGCTGAAAAAAGTATCAACTTTTAACCTGAAAAATACGGCATGAATTTGAAACAGTTACAGGTCGACATGAGTCCGCACACTTTCATTCTACAGCAATTAATTTTGAAATATCACAAAATGCACATTTTTATTAGATACCAATTTGAATATTTTGTTGACACATGAATTTTAATTGTGGTCTGAATCTATCTGCTTAAACATAAGGGTTATGCCCCTTTATTTTCAGCAAAACTGTCCAAATAGCAACAGTTTGATGCAGTCTTGTTTGAAATTTTGATAACAGCTTTTAACTCCAAATTTTTTTTATTTGAAATAAAACATTTTTCACAGGACACTGATAACTTAATTTGGTTTGACCTAAACGGTAAATGTTTTTGTTTTTTTTATTTACAGGCATGGGTGAGATATAGAAAAGGTCGTCAAGCAAGTGAGTTTTATATGATTCAGTATTTCTATTTATACCCACCTTTATGTTGAAGTTAATCAATTTAAAGTCTATTAAGTTGACTATAAGAGTTTAACATTCGCCTCGTAGAATGCAGACTCACTAGTGGTGCAGGATTGTCACGGAGGGCCTGACAAAACAGCTGTCTAGTCATTTGGATGGTATGGAAAACAAAGGTCCTGTGTACACATTTGCGTGCATGTAAAAGATCCCTTGGCAGTTGGAATTTGTTATAAGAGTTGCCATGGCACTGCTGTCTGGGCAAAATGTCCCTCATAGCACACAGCATGGCATAAGCCTGTCTTCACAGTCAGAGCAGAGCTTATGTGGCTTACTTATGGGTAGCTTACTGACTTACAGGTGTTTTACTGACTTACAGGTGGCTTTATACTGACTTACAGGTGGCTTACTTATAGGTAGCTTACTGATCATTGACTTACAGGTGACTTACTGACTTATAGGTGGTTTACTTATAGGTAGCTTACTGACTTACAAGTGACTTACTGACTTACATGTGGCTTAAACTGACTTATAGGTATCTTAATGACTTATAGTATAGGTGGCTTACTTATAGGTGATTTTCTGACTTACAGGTGACTTACTTACTGACACACACACACACACACACACACAAAATTATAGCTGTAAGAGTAAGAGGTTCTTTTCTTGTGTGGCAAGTGAAATAAACAAAGTTCATTTTATTATTATTTTATTCTAGTGGCATTTCAGAAGATTCAGCGTGTATTCCATGTAGCTGTTGGACGAGTTATATTTGAAGCATGGCATAATCATACACTGGATGCTAAACGACAGCGAGAATATTTTGAGGTTTGTACAAAATGTTATAAATTGGGATCAGAAAACGTATTTATATCGTTAATTTATTGTTGTTTTCTTTCGTAAAAATTAATAGTCAATATTTCATGATGTCATCAGTCTAATCCAGTGGTTCTCAACTCTTTCTGCCAACAGCACACCTTGAAACACATGAAAAAATAGCGGCACATCTGAAAAGTATTTGAATTTTGCAAAGTCACAGACAGTATACAACTGTAGACATAGACTAGTCATAGACATAGAGTGACTCAAACTAAATAAAGAAAAATGAAGCTATGAACTTACCACTAGTGAATACTCAATTGGGATCACATTGTTTTTCACATTTTCTTAGTGCGTTGTTCAAAATTTCGCGGCACAGTTAGGAAGATCTGGCACATTGGTTGAGAATCACTGGTCTAATAAACTGTTAATTAAGTGCCAATTAAAACTTGAAAACATTAGAATAATTATAACAGTTCTATCCTATATAAAATACAGGATGAAACTAAATCGTATTCCAGTATTGAAACTTTTATGTACAACAGCTAACGTCAAAAATTTCCTCAGGTTAGGAGCAGAACAGTAGGACGTTAGACTCCATTTCATTTCAAAAATTTATTATGAAGTCTTCACAGCTTGATTTCGTTAATGTTAAAAGATACATTATGGGAGATTAAAGATGATGAGTTGGCAGCTCTCACTATAATAGTTAAAAACTATATATTGTAGACATAATTTGCTGAACCGAGAATTAATCGATTGAAATTTAAGCCTGGCCTCGATTATCATTACTATAGTTGGTACGATTAAAAGCATAGTCTTGATTATCCATTTAATGATTTAATCGTGAAGGAAAGTTATTCAGTAAATTGAAGCATAATCCACCAAAGATCGCAGGCCAGCGATGCCATTGGGAGTTGATTATGGTCTGGATAAGTTGATGTCTTAGATAACATTTCAGGCCTAAAGAAAGATCTGCAATGAGCAGATTTATATCTTGCATAATGTGTGTTTAAGTAATAGTATAATACAAAATGTTAATTTCCAGTACACAGTGGTTGGTTTGTTTCCATGGGAACTAGATGAGTTATTTGTGAAAGCCATCTTTCTTTGTCTATCATTAAAACTTGGTCATAGGGAGCTTTTTTGGTTTTCGTTTGGTTAAACTGATCTTTTTTTTCAGGAATTTCTAAAAAATAATAAATGGGAGTTTCAGAGGTAGATGTGTTCTAGAACGCAAAGAGACGTGTGGTTTCGAACGCTGAAAATAAAAAGGGCTAACTTTAATTAAAGCCATATTTGCAATTTTTGGACGTCTAAATTTTCACGACTTAATTCACTCTTAAAGGGGAAGACCAACGAATTTCAACAAGGCTTCCATAAATCTTAAATGTATATTGTTAAATATTCCCCTCCGTAACAAAAGCAAAAAAGTTTTTGTAAGCGAGAAATTGATTTTTATTAAAACCGGAAGTGACATAGTTGGTTCAACACGCTCACTGGGCTCTATAGTAAGCATACAGATTTGGCACAAGTTTACTGCTGTGTTGTGTGCACTCATCATCCTTTGACCAAAGATCTGATAAAATGGACTGTCTATTAGGATATTATAAACACAAATTTATGTTTTGTTAACGCTTAGTACACAAAGCCGCTACGTAAATTCACTCATACTGGACAGTACACAGTGTCTCAATTCAGGTCACATGGCTATTTATTTACATCACGTGGTTTGAGAGACAGCTTGTAAGTCACATGTATTTCGTCTGCTTCGATGTTTTTGTGCTTGCTGACAGTGTTTTACAACATAAACAGACTAAAATTATGGGCATGTGGGGCATATACTATAGTGCATTTTGCGACATAATGTCGACGTGAATGGCTTTTCTTTTTTTCTTTCATTTTCTCTTGAGAATGGATTGGCTCGACTCTGTACAGCATTACTGTACACTCATGGGTGAGATATGTTATATTCCAATACGTTGGTGTCTGACGTTGACATACTTTGGAAATTTATATATTTATTTGAATATATATATATATGTGTCACAAGTCCGTTGAAATAAATAAAACATCTGTCACCCGATACACAGCACATACAAAGACATTCAAGCAGACGAAACATCTCTCACTTGCTGGGTGTCAATCAAACCACGTGATGTCAACAACTGGCCATGTGGCGTGAATTGAGACACCATGTAATGTTCATAGTATGAGTGAATTTACGTAGCGGCTTTGTGTACTAAACGTTAACAAAACATAAATTCGTGTTTATAATATTTTAATAGACAGCCCATTTTATCAGATTTTTGGTCAAAGGACGATGAGTTCACACAATACAGCAGTAAACATAGACCAAATTTGCATGCTTAATATAGAGCCCGGTGAGCGTGTTGAACCAACTATGTCACTTCCGGTTTTAATAAAAATTAATTTCTCGCTTACAAAAACTTTTTTGCCTTTGTTACAGAGGGGATTATTTAACAATATATATTTAAGATTTATGGAAACCTTGTTGAACATCGTTGGTCTTCCCCTTTAAACTAAAGATAATATTAGAATATTGAAACCGTCTTCTTGAACCTTCAGCAGATATCTGATAATATGGTTCAAGGTTATTTTGCTTCCAGGGCGACTCCCCTCTAATACTCCACATCATTACAATTTTTCTGAATATACAAAGGAATATTATGTATTTCTTTCTATATTGTAATAACTTTTCATTTTAGTAGCATCATCATCATATTTTTTCAATAATTTAGGTTTTTTGAGCAGGTTCGAAATTCATCAAACCATATTTGACATAGAATAAATCTAGCATTAACAGTCTGTCAGACAATTAATTTGGCAGTGTGAAATTGTTTGTGTTTCTGTATTTATTATTCAAGATAAAGTGAACAGTTCTATTTCTAAGGAATAAAGGCGCTAAATTGCTAACATTTGGGACCTAGAAATTGACACAAAAGGGTCGCAGTGTGTATGATAATATAATATGAATGTATGACTGATTTACATTCAATCGTTTCCATTTTTATTCTAATTTTAAACCAGTTATGTTCAGCAAAATACACCAGAATTCTCAGTCGAATGGCAATCTCTATTGTCTGGTTATTCCTGTCTACACCGATATTATTTATTTCGCATGCTATCCAGATATGATGTCACTGTTTGACTTGATTTGTGGAATATTTCTGGCCTTGTACTTCGAGTCCCAAGTTACAAATGGCATTGAAACACATTATGGTGTACCAATGATTAAATGTATATTTTGGATATCAGAAGCCCATGTTTTCCCATCAAAATCACAACATCAATGTTGATTTGAATTGACAAATAATTTGTGTTTTCAATGTGTAAGACTTTGAATGATATTGAGTTAGAGACTTAGCTTCTTTAAAGAACTGTTTCTTTAGCCTTTGTCCCTTTTTTGCTATTAAATGAATTATAAAACATTAATCAAGTTCACACTGCCTTAAAAAAGTAATAATTTTGAGATCACGAATTGTGGGTCTATCACCTGATTTACAAAGTATTTTATTGTACCTTAACTATAAGTCTGATGATTTGATATTACCTTAAATTATGATTTTATCTCCTTCTCATCCAGCCTAATAAAACAAATTTTTGGGGAGCCATGTAGGGGAGGACTGGAGGCAGGATACCCCTACCATCATAGGCTATCTCCCCCCCCCCCTCTTGCCCGCCACTCCAACCTGCAGAGATTAAGATATATCCTAAAAACTGACTGTAAATGGTGCTTTCTAGAGTATAGCGACACTTGATGATTCTAGATTATGCACAAATTCAATGTGGGTCAATCTTATTAATTCACAACAAATATGTAATTCAAGGCTAAAAAAGGTCTCCCTGGGGAATAGGGTGGCCGAATGGTTAACATGTTCTTGCATCATATGGTCTGTCATTGAGGATTGACTGTCAACTCTTGTGGGTTTTCTCGGGGGTCTCCGATTTCTTCCTACTGCTGAAGATAAAACTGAACCATATGTTAGTCTTGATGTGACCTTGTTTGTGTTGAATGGACAATAAACCATCTCTCTCTCTCTCTCTCTCACTCTCTCTCCCTCTCACTCTCTCTCTCTCTCTCTCTCTCTCTCACTCTCTCTCTCTATCTCACTCTCTCTGTTGAATGGGAAGTTAAATGAAGTAAATTAAATTTTTGATAAATAAAAATCATCAGATTTATAGAGGTCAAGCAGTTTGTAAACATCTGATCGAGATCAAATTAATCCATAATTAATTCTATGTTTTCGTTTGAACAGATATATAATCTGAATTTATAATCAGAGTAATCTATAATTCCATTTTTTTTTTAATTAATAGAAATAGATATTATAAAATCAATATTTAACCAGGATGTTCAACTAATGAATATTATATTTTGTGTTTTGTCTTTGTTTTTTTTATCTAACAGTTAAATCTAACGGTAATTATAGAGATCTATATTCACAAAATCATGTATTATATATGCAATAGAAATATTACTTTAGGCAACACCAATTTAAAATTTTTGTTGTTCGGGAACACAAAATTAAAAAAAAAATCCTAATTTGTAGGGGGTAACGAATAAATTGATTTAAAAGCAAATTATAGTGGGTTACTTCTCTCAAAATTTCAGTTTTGAAATTTTAAACAAACATCATTGATGAGATTCAAGATTCCCAAAGAAGGAAAACTAAAATTGGTTTGGCCTTAACAGTTTGTAGAAATAGTTTTTAATTCATCTTGATATGGTAGATCTAGAGATGGATATGTTATTTATCACCAAAGACACATAATTACATGGTCGGGTCTAAATGCAGATTTCGTCAAGGTCATGAGATGTAAAAAGGGTTAGTGCATGTGATTGTTGATGAGATTATTTTTTAGGGTTAGGATAAGGTCTAGGGTTAGTGTTAGCTCTGTTTACATCTCAGAACCTTAACAAAATTTGCAGGTGGCCTTAATATTTAGACTTAACCACACATGGATCATCGTGGCAGCCATAGTTTGAAAACCTTTTCAGTGACTCAGTGAGTAGGTCGTAGTTCCACTGTCTGGGTAAAATTTCCCTCATAGCACACTGTATAGTGTATGTCTGTCTTCATTAGCCTAGTATACGTATAGAACAATAGGACATTATAAACCCCATTTTAAGAAAAACAAAATGAATGCTGCCATCCATTAGCTATGTTCCATGTTTGGTAGTATCATAATTTGTGACTACGGTTTATATATTAAGGTAATTTTAGTATGGGTGTATACATAGATTATCTTTCAAGTTTCTGTAGAACGTTTTATCTTAGATAAACACACTAGTAACAGTTTTACTTACATACATTAATTTAAGGTTTTAATAGATAAATTAGAATTATCCTGACACATCTTATCGTAGCCATGTTTGAAAATGTGTCTTTTTGAAAAACAAAGACTCTTTTTTTCCGGCGTGCGAGATGACCGATCTAGTTCCAGTCATTTTCCATAGCTCTAGGTTGTGACCTGCATATACAGCCGACGTAGAACCCATGGTGTTAAAATATTCTTTGTTTTCAATATGTAACAGAGTAGCTTATATAGTTATCATCTTCACTATCATCTAGACAGGAATAGTAGCCACACTAACACACAACAAAACTGATTCAATTTTTTTCATGTAGCTGAGCAGGGTGGGGTGTGGACGCCCAACTCCACCCCCTCTGGATCCGCCTTTGATCTACCATTACTTAAATACATATAAAAATAAGTTATAAATATATTTAATGATATACCATTAAAAATGATAATTTGGCATAAAGAGCATGCCAGTATGCTATCAAATATCAATATTGTCTTTTAAGTGTAGTTTAATGGTTGAGTGCAAGACATTAAGTAACATATTGATACTGTACGAGTGTGATGGCATGAGTGCAATATCTATATATTATGCAATGTCTTGCACAAGACCATTAAACAACTTAAAATACAGACACTGCCCAGCAGGTGCATTTCAATGAAATACGTCACTCGGGTACAATATTAACTAGTATCAAGCCCGGATCCAGGATTTTGTCGAGGGAAGGGCCATACATTGGAGCAAAGGGTAATAATCAGGTTTGGTGTAGTCCCCAGCGGAGATAACGCGAAAATCATGTTTATATCATCTATTAAAGAGCAGATATGTCAACTACAACAGTAACAAAGCAAACCAAAATGAAAATCAACTATGTCACACTGGGGCTGACGGGGGGCCACGACCCCCTGGGCCTCCCCCTGGATCTCCCCCTGGATCCGCGCTATGACATCACATCTGTATTTTAAGTAGAAATAATGGTGGATTTGGGTAAATCAAGCTACCCGATTTTAATTGCCATTTTATATGTGTAATGTTTAGTAGTTTGTTATAATAGTTAGCAATGAGTAGTTATTAAGTAGATTTTATTTGACCATACCTCAAGTTTGTGAAGATGCTCAAGTAGATGTTATTTGACCATACCTTTAAGTTTGTGAAGATGCTCGAGTAGATGTACATTAGTTAAAGATGAATTAGAATTAGACAAAGCTATGCAGTACATCTCATTTCTTTCAGCTAAGCAAGTTCCCTTTTAGGTTCCAGACATGCAGCTTCACAAAGCATTTTTAGATTTAGGTTAAGAATTTACTCAGTCACTGAGAAATACCTTTGGTCCTGAAACAATAAACTTTAGACATAATTTCTTATTGATGTATTTGATACATTAAAACATCAAACAAAATATATTTTAATTAAAATAAGGTGAACAATTTAGAGCAAATTCTTAACTTAAAGGGACAATGTCACTCTTGGTGGTTTGACGGCTCCAGAAAATAAATAATAGCCTTATTCTAAGTACTAGATATGTTCGTGTCCTACTTGTTGTGTAAATTATCCATTAAATCCTATTTTACTTGTCCAGAGAGTTCGAAAATATATTTAAATCTAAGTCTCATTTGAAAAGGTTTACGTCCGAAAGCCATTTCAATCAAGGGAAGTAACAAGAATGTTTGGTGAAACCCGGGCCAGTACAAAGATCTCACATTTTACAGCATAGAGAAAATGCACTGTCATTAAAGCCTGTACACCTGCCGTGAGATTTGTAAAAGTGAATCTATATAAAACCATTTCAGGAATTGGAAAGTAATAAAGCTGGTGAAGTTAGTCCCGTATTTTATCACAGTTTTCTAGTCTTTTGTATGTTGTCTTAATACTTGATGTATAACTGCACAAAATATGTTGTGATCATCTCTGTCTTGTCGTTTTTGTCTGTCTGGTACACATTATTTTCCCGCATTGTTTCTCCTTGTCAGTGGGGCAGGACAGAGGGGCTGACAAAGATAGCTGTGTAGTTGTTCGGATGGGACAGAAAACTGAGGACCCGTGTATACATGTAAAAGTAAAAGATCCCCTGGCAGTTGGAATTCGATATAAGAGTAGGTCATCGTGCCGCTGCCCGGGCAAAATTTCCCTCATAGCATACTTTATGGTGAAGGCCCATTTTCATAAGCCCAGTCGGAGCAAACCATTAGGATGTTAAACCCCATTTCATTTATTTTGGGGGTTGGATGGCTAAATGGTTAGCTTGTTCACACTGTATCATAAAGTCTTGTCTTTGAATCAGCTGGCATGGTTTCGGTTCCCCGGTTGTACGTGACAAGGAGTAGGGTCGCCTGTCCAACCTCATTCCACTGCTAAAGACCCACTATGCACAAACGAATTATTGAAATAAAATTAAACCATATGTTAGTCCCAAAATGACCTAGTTTGTGTCAAGTGGACGTTAAACCCAATTTCTCTCTCTCTCTCTCTCTCTCTCTCTCTCTCGCTCTCTCTCTCTCTCTGTGATTCGGGACATTTGAAGCCCTCAAGTAAGCAGGAGTTTCGGGAGGTTTTCAAATATGAGCTACAGAACTCAATGTAAAAAACTTAGCAGTTGCTAACGGGCTAATGTGTACAAACAGAAGGAAAAGGCCAAGATGACAGATCTCAGAATAGAGCCGTTTGCCCTTCTACATAATATAACACCCTTTCAGAATACAATCTATGTATGTGAAATGTCATCAAAAAATTAACACATGTCATCTGATTAGAATACAGATTTATATTTGGTTTCATTTTTATACCCCCACATTTTCATGTGGACGTATATTGTCATTGCCCCTGTCCGTCCGGACATCTGTCCACAATTTGTTTGTGGACTCTCTACAGGTCACAATTCTTATCCGATTTTGACGAAACTTGAAATATAGGTTGTACGAAAAATCATGTTTTTAGCATGTGGACGCTATAGAGGTCACAATTTTGAACTGTTTTTGATTTTGATCATAACTTCCTGAATTATGGCCCCTGATTGTTCGAAAAATCGCCCTTTTTAACTTGTGGTCCCGATGGAGGTCTAAATTATTATCCGATTAAAAAAACATTTGATTATATCACTGTTACATGGTAATGAGGGTTGAGTTGACAAAATGGCCGCTGTTTGTACGCGAATATTGTGAAAATATGTTATATCAAGGTTGTGGACCCTATAGAGGTCACAATTTTAATTTGATTTTGATGAAACTTGAAATACACTTCTTGATTCAATTATTACCTGATTTAAAAAAATGTTTGATTATATCACCGTTACACTGTAGAGGTCACACTTCAAATTTGATTGTGATGAAACTTGAAATGCATGTTCATCTCTCAAAGATCTTGGTTCTTGTCAATATTTGCACATATCTGATCTTATCTTCCTGAATTATGGCCCCTGATTGTATGAAAAATCATGTTTGTTACCTTGTGGACCTTACGGAGATCACAATTTTATTTCGAATTAAAAAAACGTTTGACTATATCCCTGTTACACATTAATTATGGTTTTGTTTGAATTTCTTGAAAATCGATAATTGAACAGCTAAATGCATAATATTAAATGTTTCGTATACTAAACGTTAGCATGGGGCAGAACTTTATAAAAACCAAACAAATTCTAATGATTTTCTGATAATTACTTAATATGCGACAACTCTTGTTGACTGCCCGGACAATTTAGCTACCGTGGGCGTATGTTTCATTGCCTGGCAACCTATTTTTTCATACTTTTGAAGACTTCTTATGTTGCATGTAGAGAAGTAAAGATACACAAAATTCGAAAATATAAAAAACGAAAGCAATAGAATCTGTGTTTTGATTAAATTGTAACAGATGTAACTGTGTAAAATATATTGTTATTTAGATGTCGTTAAGAGACTAACACGTAAAATATGTTATTTAAATGTTGTATTCACCACTTTTTATACATCCTACCTCGTGGGTTTTCTCCTGGTTCTCTGGTTTCCACCCACTGATAAAGACCCCTACAAGCAAGTGAATTTTTGAAATAAGATTAAAACATATGTTAGTCCCAAAATGACCTAGTTTGTGTCAAATGGTCGTTATACCCCATTTCTCTCTATATATATTACATGACATGTTGATAATAGATAATATACTGGTAAGTTAAGTCGACAATTGACACATGTAATGGAAATTTTAATAAAGTAATATCCATATTTATAATAGAGTGAAACATCTGTTGTACGGGAACACAGCAAGACTTAAGCATTTATTAGATATAAATGATTTTATTTTTAATAAATTGTTATTTACTATATTATACTTAAAAAAAATAAATTTGAAAACAATGTTTTCTAATTATGTTTGCTGTCATAACTTCAATATTTCATTTGGTAAAACATTTATTTGAATAAGAATAGAAATGTCTTTTGCATGAACACTGCGAGAGTTCAGCTTTTAGAAATCAAATAATTTTATTTTTTATTAAATTATTTTTTTGTTATGTACGGTATCTAAAAACAAATTTAAAAACTTAGTTTGCTAATTATGCTTGCAATTAGCTGAAGTGCTTCCTTTTTGCCTGTATCATAGGTAGCCCTAAATACTATTGTGTGTTATATATGTAGGTAGGCCAGTTATGTAGGTATGCAGTATTTTTCATTTGTTTTTCAGTGTTTCCATGTAATAAATTTTCTTTTATTTTCAAGAATTTACTAGAGTGACTTGTATGCACAATTAACTATGTTGTTTTGTATGTTGTTAATATTGTGGGGGAAAAATAAATTTGAAATATTTAATTGTTAATTCTTAAATACATAAAGTAATTAACGATTCATATTTAAGCATTTCCTTTTTTCTTCGATTATATTCTCATCTTATGTTTATTAAAGCCTTTAAAATAAAGTTTAAAGAAAAAAAAAACCCTACAAGACTAATTTTAAACTTTGTGTTGAAAATGATACAACTGAACATCAAAGAATCATTGTAAACGGCAAAACAATTGATTAACGGATTGAGTTGTTCTATTATTTATAGAGACTGGAACGAGGAGAGAATATGGAGGAAGAGGATATATTTGGGAAAGGTACCGGAGAAGCCAGGGATAGTATATCTATGTTACCACGTAAAGTGGCTGTTAAGGTGAGTTTATGTAAATGATCTGCAGCAAACAGAAACAGTGTTGGATAGAAGGAGTATGCAAGATCGGAGATGGTCCTGCACATGTCAAGTGGATGGTCCGTAAGGGTAAGGCTTGGTACAGGGTTAGCCCACAATCCACATATGACGTCATATGAGCTGAAATATGCAGGACCATCTCCGATCTTGAATTCTCCTGGTTAAAAGTGTTAGAAATTTTTTCATAAGACTTCAGTAGCTGCCAATACGTAGCTGTACTCAATTCCCTTCAACCAGTTGGTGAACTTACTAGATCGCCAAGACCAAGAGATTTGAGCAGAATTTGTAGGCTGTACTCAGTGCCCTTCAACCAGTTGGTGAAAGTACTAGATCACCAAGACCAAGAGATTTGAGCAGAAGTTGTAGGCTGTACTCAGTGCCGTTCAACCAGTTGGCGAACTTACTAGATCTTGTTAGACAGATATAGTTTGTTAATTTCAGCTATGTAGACATCCAATATATTATAGACATTGCAGATATAGTTGTGTATTTTAGCTATGTAGACATTGTAAATATAGCTAGATGTATTTTGTATATAAAAGGTATTTAGCTATGTAGACATTCAATATAGTTGTGTATTTTAGCTATATCTGGATATTGTGTGGATATTTTGTATATTACAGATATTTACCTATGTGAACATTACAGATATTGCTAACTGTGCCTGTGTTTGCAGATCGTGGAAAGTTATAACCCAGGCTAGCTTACTGTGGTCGAAAGTAAGTATTACGTAATATATACTTTAATGATCAAAAGCAGTGGATACACCAGCGGAATCATTTGGATGAATTAGTCAGCGCTGAAATTTGCCTTGTGTGTCCACTGTCATTCAGCAGAATGATTCGTGCGAGTCAAAGATGTTTGATATATTTGTCCATTTTACCGAAGCATTTGCCTGATTGTAGAATTCATTAGCCAATCAGCAATCATATAGAGAAGTCACATGATTGTTTGAAGACATAGTCGCCGCCATGTTTAATCATGTGATGTGAAAAGTGATGCAATGGAGTGGTGAATCGGGCAAAGGATTTGCCTAGTGTGTCAACTCATTCGGCTGTAATTCGATGCCGTACAATTCGATTAGTGTGTCCTCCACTTATGAGAACGAGGGTTAGAGTAGTTAGAGTTTAGACCAGTTAGTTTATTTTATTTGAAAAAATGAGCCACGGCTACTGATTTATTCGGGAAACATATCAAATTTCTCAACTAGAGTTTTGAAATGTTGCCCAAATGAATTAGTAGCTTTTTCCCTAAATATGTTTTATAGTTTATACCTTAGACAATAATTTAGGGTTTCTAAGGGATTGATTAACAATCGGAAATAGTTAGAGCGTGCAAGCTGTATCGCAAGGTTTGTCATTGAGTCAACTGGCATGGTTTCGGTTCCCTGGTTGTACATGTCAAGGAGTAGGTTCGCCTGTCCAACCTCATGGGTTTTCTCCGGCAGAGAAAGTTCATCCAGATTTTCCAGTGTGGTTCCCCCTTGTCAGTGATGCAGGATGGTGGGCCTGGCAAGGACAGCTGTCTAGTTTACATATTGGCATGCACGTAAAAGATCCCTTGGATTTCAGTATAAGAATAGGCTGTAGTGTCACTGTCTGAGCAAAATTTGCCTCATAGCCCACTTTGACCCCGTTCAAAGCAGAACAGTAGGACGTTAAACTCCATTTCATTTTTTCGAATCAGTATTAACAATCCGTCAAATGATGATAAGCAGCTTTAGGTTATAAGAACTGCTGAAATGATATTTGATGTATTTGTGTTTCAGTTGGATTTCTATGAAGTAAAAAGAAGGTATGTCTCTTCATCTATAAACACTGACAGTTATTTATTGTTTTTCTCGTATGCACGTATGACCTGATGACATCACAATCTGATTCAAATACATATCTTTTATTTCGTTTCGTTTTTATATAACTTTCGATGGCCTCTACAACATGAACATCTGATTAACTAATCAGCGTTGATATTTCTAGTGGGTTACCTATATGTCCCTGCACCAGACACCAAAAACTTGTTTCATTGGCTAAGCCCTCCCATTATACAGAATATGGGTTATATTTTGTTTATGTTGTTTATTTTGAGTGTATCTGTTTAATTTAATTTTCAGATTAAAATTTGGGTAAATCCACAATCTTTCTTTTTCATTTTCAAAATTAAACTTACATCCAAAACAATTATATTTTATCTGATAGTCGACAACCTCTAATGACCGATAATCTCTGATAGACGACAACCTCTGATAGCTGACATCCTCTGATAACTGACAATCTCTGATAGTTCATGACCTCTAATAGTTGACATTCTCTGATACATGACAACCATTGATGACTGACAATCTCTTATAGTTGACAACCTCTGATAACTGCCAATCTCTGATAGTTGACAACCTATGATAACTGACAATCTCTGATAATTGACAATCTCTGATAGTTGACAACCTATGATAACTGACAATCTTTAATAGTTCATAACCTCTAATCTGTATACCAGGGTAATTGACAATCTCTGATAACTGACCTCCTCTGATAACGACAATCTTTTATAGCTGACGATCTCTGGTTAACAACCTCTGATAGTTGACAATTTCTGATAGTTTAAAATTTCGGTCTGATTAACAAATCTGATAGTTGGCAACCTCTGATAGTTGACAACCTCTGATAGTTGACAACCTCTGATAGTTGACAATCTAGGATAATATGATAGTTGACAACCTCTGATAGTTGACAACTTCTGATAGTTGACAACCTCTGATCTTTCCAATCTCTGATAATTGATCAACAATCTCTGAATATATAACAACCTCTGATAATTGGCAATCTCTGAATAATAACAACCTCTGATGATTGACAATCTAATAGTTGACAGCCTCAGATAGTTGATAGTCTCAGATTATTGACAACCTCTTATGATTTTTTACAAGGAGTAAATGGAATAGCCTATATATATCTAAAATAATAATTATTTAATAGTGAAGCATATATATATATATATATATTTATGTATGTAGCATGCACAGTATTTATTGGAGATGTAAATGTAGCATGAACATGTGTGGACTCTAACAATCACACTAGGTACTTTTTGTCCACTCTTCAATAACATTAGATATAACCTCTTATTATTGCACGACATGTCATCCATATATAATCTAGAACATGACATGTCACGTCATATAACCTTTTCTATTACATACATTACACTTCTATAGGCTATGCTGTTCTATTACATGACATCTTACTATATGATTACATACATGACAGTCATCCTATGTTCTGGTCTATTACATGACATGTCATCCTTCTATATTACATGAGAGCTCATCCTTCTATATTCTGTTCTATATTCTGTTCTATTACATGGCATCTCATCCATCTATATTCTGTTCTATTACATGACATGTAATCCTTCTGTTCTATTCTGTCCAATTACATGACATGTCATCCTTCTATATTCTGTTCTATTATATGACATCTCATCCTTCTATATTTTGGTCTAATATATGACATGTCATCCTTCTATATTCTGTCCTATTACATGACATCGTATTCGTCTATATTCTGTCATATTACATATCATCCTTCTTTATTCTGTTCTATGACATGCCATCCTTCTATATTCTGTCCTGTTACATGACATCTCATCCTTCTATATTTTGGTCTAATATATGACATGTAATCCTTCTATATTCTGTCCTATTACATGACATCGTATTCGTCTATATTCTGTTCTAATACATGTATGTCATCCTTCTATATTCTGTCCTGTTACATGACATCTCATTTTATTATTTTGTTGTTTACTTATTTTACATATTCCTCTCAATTTCTGAATAAAATATTGTCAAAAAA
Source organism: Patella depressa (assembly GCA_948474765.1). Classification (NCBI taxonomy): domain Eukaryota; kingdom Metazoa; phylum Mollusca; class Gastropoda; family Patellidae; genus Patella; species Patella depressa. Next base: position 9,852,926 of record OX419721.1, read on the forward strand.
AAAAAAATTTACTCTACGGTTACTTACATGACATGTCGCCCTTCCCAAATCTCCTCTGTGACATACATAAAATTTAATCATCCTATATTCTCTTGGCATGACACCTTTCTGCAATCTGTTCCATGACATGTCACCTCCTCTGTCTTAGTATAAACCGTATTATATATCTCTATAATTGCACGTCCTATCCATAGTCCTACTAATGCAATGCACAGGTGACCAGCCTACTGAATGTAGATAACCCTTTTTTATACGCCCACATTGAAATGTGGTCGTATATTGTCGTCGCCCCCGTCCGTCCGTCCGTCGGTCCGTCGGTCCGTCGGTCCGTCGGTCCGGCGGTCCGGCGTCCACAATTGCTTGTGGACGCTCTGCAGGCTAAAGTTAATATTCGATTGACTTTAAATTTATACACAGTGTTTAAGGTCATGAGACGAAGAAGCCTATTGTTTTTCAGCGATTTCCGATAATAACTACCAGAGTTATGGCCCTTGATCACTTCAAAAAATCTTGTGGACGCTCTAGAGGCCAAAGTTAATATCCGATTGACTTTAAATTTATACACAGTGTTTAAGGTCATGAGACGAAGAAGCCTATTGATTTTCAGCGATTTCCGATAATTAGTGCCAGAGTTATGGCCCTTGATCTCTTTAAAAAATCTTGTGGACGCTCTAAAGGTCAAAGTTAATATCCGATTGACTTTAAATTTATACACAGTGTTTAAGGTCATAAGACGAAGAAGCCTATTGATTTTCAGCGATTTCTGATAATTAGTGCCAGAGTTATGGCCCTTGATCACTTCAAAAAATCTTGTGGACGCTCTAGAGGCCAAAGTTAATATCCGATTGACTTTAAATTTATACACAGTGTTTAAGGTCATAAGACGAAGACGCCTATTGATTTTCAGCGATTTCCGATAATTAGTGCCAGAGTTATGGCCCTTGATCACCTCAAAAAATCTTGTGGACGCTCTAGAGGCCAAAGTTAATATCCGATTGACTTTAGATTTATACACAGTGTTTAAGGTCATGAGACGAAGAAGCCTATCAATTTTCGGCTATTTCCGATAATTAATGCCAGAGTTATTGCCCTTGATCTCTTTAAAAAATCACGTGGACGCTCTAAAGGTCAAAGTTAATATCCGATTGACTTTAAATTTATACACAGTGTTTAAGGTCATAAGACGAAGAAGCCTATTGATTTTCAGCGATTTCTGATAATTAGTGCCAGAGTTATGGCCCTTGATCACTTCAAAAAATCTTGTGGACGCTCTAGAGGCCAAAGTTAATATCCGATTGACTTCAAATTTATACACAGTGTTTAAGGTCATAAAACAAAGACGCCTATTGATTTTCAGCGATTTCCGTTAATTAGTGCCAGAGTTATGGCCCTTGATCACCTCAAAAAATCTTGTGGACGCTCTGGAGGCCAAAGTTAATATCCGATTGACTTTAGATTTACACACAGTGTTTAAGTTCATGAGACGAAGAATCCTATTGATTTTCTGCGATTTCAAATAATTACTGCCAGAGTTATCTCCCTTGATAACTTCAAAAATTCTTGTGACGCTATAGAGGCCAAAGTTACCATCCGATTGACTTCCGATTGATACATAGAGTTTAAGGTGTTGAAACGAACAAGTATTTTGATTTTCAATGAATTTAGATAACTGAACAGCTAAATCCATGATATTAAATGTTTCATGTATATACTAATTGTTAGCGTGGGGTAAAACTTTATAAAAAGCAATCAAATTCTAATGATTTTCTAATAATTACATAATGAGTTGTTACTCTTAATCAGTTTTTAGTGTATTACAAATGTTTCATTACCGAAAAAAGTAAAAATATGCGACAACCCTTGTTGACTGCCCGGACGATTTAGCTGCTGTGGGCGTATATGTTTCGTTGCCTGGCAACCTATCTTATCTCTTGAAATTTAAGTGACTTAAAGGTGTAATACAATATCAAATGTAATACAATATCATTTGGGATCTAAAATGTAATATTGTATTTTTAATTCATATTCTTAATTCATATTTTATATCGTAATTTCAATTGTAACTCATTTGGACATATTAAGTGACAAGCTTTTATCCGTTGCAGGTGCGAGCTTATCTGACATTGTATTATGTAAGATGTGTTGGTCGTACAAACTTGTATCATCGAAGTGTCTATTTGATATAAGTTGTAAGCTTAACACTTGTTGTTTTAGAGCTAAGATGTGTTTATCTTAATTAATCGTTTTCATTGTTCTCATTTTAATGCCAAATAACTATGGCGTGCCTCAGCTATTTGACAGGCATCGTTGGATAGTAAATAATGCCTCGTTTAGAGTTAGGCGGGAGACTAAAAAAGAGGAGACGGGAGGACACCAGAGAGGGAGACCCAGGGAGAAGTCGGTCCGTCCTGGACTATGGGGGTCTGCCCTCAGACCCCGGTCAGTTGGGTTTTCTGTGACCTAGGGAGAACATCTTTAGTTAGATATCTCCTGACCAACCACCATATGTAAATATGTTATGCAGAAATAAAACGTCTGTTTAATAAAAAATAGTTATGTATTCTATTACATACTCATAAGTGATGCCGTGTCCGACGAACCTGTGGTTATCAGTAGATAAGCAACGATTACGAAGTCCTAACCACTAGAAGATCAACGAAGAGGTAAGTCTGTTTCTGATCCAAATCATGGCTACGGTTAATGATTAATGTTATGTTAATAATTTAACTGGCGGAATAAGCGGTTTGTCTTCCAGCTTAAGCATTATGTAGTAACTCAATTAGCTCAACCATTTTCTAGAAATCCCTTGAATATTTTACGAAATATTCAAAAATTAAATATATTGCTAATAGTGGAACAGTAATTTTAAAATATGTAAATTATAATTGTTTTTTGAACACATATTTTGGCTTAAAATTGGTATAAACGGTTTTATCTCTTATAATTTATGTTTTGTCGATATATATTTTGCCCCGGGTTTACGGGAGAGATTTTATTTGTGTTAACCCCAATAATGAGGTTGGGATGCCCGATATATGGGAACAGTTTTATATGAAATTCCTGTAAGGTGGGATTGATTTAACCCAGGGATTTATGACAATGCCCGATATGCTACGGGAAAAGTTTTATGCTCGGAATTAAGAGCGAATGTGTTGTGTTGTTTTGTGCTTTGTTTAAAAAATTATAGAGATAAAACCACTGTTAATTTTGATAGGTTCTTTCCAAAATATCTTATTTAAGTTTGGTTAAATGTGTTCAGATCAAAGCAATAGTATTTGTCAATTCTAATGTAACTATTATTTTAAAATAGATCGTTTTCTAAAGTTCCACTTACTAATTTGATTAAAAGTTAATTGAGTTCACTCCATGAAATACTTAGCATATGACAAATTTGGGCACGAATGCCAGTTGAATTATACTTCATGACACGATCATATCATTAAAAAAAACGTTGACCATGTATGGATAGGAATAGACAAACCGACAAGAAAAATAAAGGCCAGTATAAAGATGGTGGCGGCTAAAGCCACAAGCAGCAGTCAGCTTGAAAATGGAGAAAATATCCATTCACCTCGACAACGAATATATGCATCCATTATAGAGAATATATGCTGACATGATGGAAAATGTATGCTGACATGATGGAAAATGTATGCTGACATGATGAAGAATATATGCTGTCATGATGAAGAATATATGCATACATGGTTGAAAATATATGTATGCATAATTGGTGGATAATATACCCATCCATCGATAATTAGTGGCGAATATTTCCAGTTTCCTCACTTTTGAACTCCCAAATTTGGATCGCGTGTGATTGTGATTATGTTTATGTGTTTCCTTTATCATTTATATGACATTCTTTTGTGTGACGATTTCTTCTGCGTATTGTGTTCCCACGTAGTGTGTGCTTTTATTAATATAATATACTGATCGAGGAACAAACGTGTACTATGACCAGTAACTTTTGTGAATATTTTTAGTTTGATGTTGTGCTTCTTTTATATGTATTTTAATGCTTCAATTAGTGTATTATGCTTTAATCTTTTATTGTTTTAAAATCGTTTCATATATAATTTTATATATTCCACTATTTTAAACTTGTGGTAATGGAGGAAATGTAATACAATATCAAATGTAATACAATATCATTTGGGATCTAAAATGTAATATTGTATTTTTAATTCATATTCTTAATTCATATTTTATATCGTAATTTCAATTGTAACTCATTTGGACATATTAAGTGACAAGCTTTTATCCGTTGCAGGTGCGAGCTTATCTGACATTGTATTATGTAAGATGTGTTGGTCGTACAAACTTGTATCATCGAAGTGTCTATTTGATATAAGTTGTAAGCTTAACACTTGTTGTTTTAGAGCTAAGATGTGTTTATCTTAATTAATCGTTTTCATTGTTCTCATTTTAATGCCAAATAACTATGGCGTGCCTCAGCTATTTGACAGGCATCGTTGGATAGTATATAATGCATCGTTTAGAGTTAGGCAAAAAGAGGAGACGGGAGGACACCAGGGACCAGAGTCAGGTCTTGGGGAGACCCAGGGAGAAGTCGGTCCGTCCTGGACTATGGGGTCTGCCCTCAGACCCCCGGAACGAGTTGGGATTTCTGTGACCTAGGGAGAACATCTTTAGTTAGATATCTCCTGATCCAACCACCATGTGTAAATATGTTATGCATTAATAAAACGTCTGTTTAATAAAAAGAGTTATGTATTCTATTACAAAGGGTATTGGTTATATATTCTCTATCGGTTATCAATAAGTTCAAATGAGAGTAGCTTATGTTATATGTAGATTTGTCTGATTAGTAAATGCATGTTTTGGGAAATTCACATAGCTAATTATTTCTGTCATGATTAATTTGTTATAGACCCAATAAATGCATGTTCTGGGAAAATCACATAGCTAATAATGATTGCATATATTGTATAATGTCATAATAACTGCATGTTCACGAAACTTTAAAAGCAGGGGTGGCCAACGTATAGACCAAATGGCACATTGATCCATTCAACATGGCATATTACAACTCAGGATAGTAATATGACTTTCTGTAATAGTCCTTAATATAACTCTGTTGGTGTTGGGGCAGAGCTTTTCCTTTGAGTAACCATTTGATATTTGGACCTTAGAGGACAAATCAATGTTAAAAATGTAATCTTTTGAAGTTTGATATTTGGGCCTCAAAGGACAAATCGGTGTTAGAAATATATTTTGAAGTTGAAGGGCACATCTGAAATTGTACAGATAATATCTTACAAATGGAAAGTAAAAAATTGGCCACCCCAGTTACCTGTAGATTATTTATTTTAATAAAATTGCACATACATTATTTTTTTTTTACCCGAATCAATTATGTTGTCGTGAAATTTACAAGAATTAATGAAAACTGTTTTCGTTTTCTATTCAGGGTAACGGATCAAGTAGCGACCAGATTGCTGTATAAAGCCCGGCCATATTTACTCCATCTGAATTTACGAGCAGCTAAATACATCACTCAACCAACTTTTACTAGTGTCAGCGAATGTAGAAATTTACAGGACTTAAATTTATCTGAATGTTCAGCTTTAGATGTAAGAATAAAAATATGTGACCAATGACAACAAAATCAGTCTCAAGTCATCAGTGTTTTGCTACAAGAACAACAGTATTGAAATAAGCTTTTTAGATCTAAGCGTTTACCTTTCAAGTTGTATTATTAAAAATCTTATATATTATCAGCCAATTTTCACTCATTTTTGTGACATCCAACTCATTTTGTTGTCATCATGTCACATGTGTTATCATCTGGTTCTGTTCTTTCAGGATAGGATTTCTATTGAATAACGTTCATTTATCTTGAGGAGTGGTCTGAGGTTAACAAACTCTTAGCAATCTGTCTGAAAATGACCAAATTATTGTGTTGCTTAGACAATGCTATTCAGACAAAAACGTGTTCCACACATATGTGCGTTGGCGTTTAAAAGAACCAGTGGCAGTTGGAATTCTCCCCATCTAGAGAGGTTGGGTGACTGACTGGTTAACACATGCGCTTGAAATCACATGGTCTATCATTGAATCATGTGGCATGCTTTCAATGTGCACCATTGGTACGGTAATAAACAAGAATTGCCACATCTTGTCAAAACTTCAAACAGCAATACCTTTGCTCAGAATAAGTAATTTGAATACTCGTGTATTGCTTATAACAAGAACCACCAGCTCTTTATGTAAATCTCCCATAATCCACCTATAAGTTTGAATGTATTGTTATATTTCTAGGATGAGATGCTGGCTGTATTAGTAAAAGGTTGCCTTATTTTATTATATCTAAATGTATCCCACACTAAACTAACAGACGCTTCCTTACGATCTGTTGCTAAGTAAGTATCCATTTTCTACTTTCACTTTACATTTTATTGGTGGCAGATCTGATTAGTGCAGTGGTGTAAGGGTACCAATCAAGTCTTGTCCGACTACTCGAAGAATTTACCTGTCAGTCATTTTAATTAGAATTTTAATTTTTAGTTTTTATGGATGAAAAATGTGACCAGCTTATGAATTTTTGATGCAAATAGGCCTGATACGAAAGGTCTAAGTTTCAAGGTCTCTTTCTCACCTCTCTCTCCCACTCTGTCACACAATCACTCACTCTTCAGGTCTGCAACCTTACACTTTACATTAGCTTAATATCATTTGGAAGTCTGTAACCTTACAGTTTACATTAGCTTAATATCATTTGGAAGTCTGAGATAAGTTTGAATTTAGATGAAAATAGCTAGTTAATGTCATACAGTCGGCATATTTATGTCTATAAACTTACAAATGAGTTGGAGAGAGGAGAATGGCCGAATGGTTAGCACGAGCGCTGTATCATAATGTCTCTCTTTGAGTCAGCCGGCGTGGTTTCGATTCCTTGGTTGTACATGGTCATGACATGACAAGGAGTAGCTGGGTCGTCTGTCCAACCTCTAGTGTTTTCTCTGGGTCCTCTGGTTTCCTCCCACTGCTAAAGACCCCTATGTGCAAATGAATTATTGAGAGAGTGAGAGAGAGAAATGGGGTTTAATGTGCACTCAACACAAACTAGATTATTTCGGGACTAACATATGCTTTTAATTTTATTTCAATAATTCGCTTACGGGTAGGGGTCTTTAGCATTGGGAGGAAACTGGAGTGCCCGGAGGAATCCCACTAGGTTGAGAAGGCGCCCCCATCTCCATGACATATACGCTCACACCAGGGATCGAAACCACAGCCATAAGCCAGAGGTGACCGGCCAGCTAGAGGTCGAAGCGCAGCACTCTAGACCACTAGGCCATCCCAACCCCCCATGAATTATTGAAATAAAATTTAACCATATGTTAGTCCCCAATCTCTCTCTTTCTCTCTCTCTCTCTCTTTCTACAAATGTATTTGAACTATTATGTTCAGTTTGAAATTGAATCAATATTTTAAAATATGTATTTTTCCAGATATTGTTCTAATATTCAGTATCTAAGTCTGGCTTTTTGTGCCAAATTCACAGATCGAGGCATGATGTACCTGGCCTCTGGAAAATGTAATAAAAAAATGGAATACCTTGACCTTAGTGGCTGCTTACAGGTAGGGCATGGCCAATTATTTATTATTAATGTAAAAAAAATTACGAATGTAGCCCAATTACGGTGACAACTTTAATTTGAAAAAGTAATCATTTAAAGTCTGTGATCCAAATTTTATTAAAGATTCAAGAGCCAAATCTGCCTTTTGCATGTCTTTCTTTAGGCCTGAAATGTTTTATCAATTATTATTTAGACATTAATTAACAAGTTTAAACAAGATCATAATCAGCTCTCGATGTCATGACTAGCCTACGATATTTAACGGATTGGCATACATATTTTGAAAGATAATTGAATGTTAAAGGGCCAATCCTGATAACTTTATGAGGAATACAACTGCTTAATTTTGTGTTAAAATCCCTTAAAACCCATTACCTAAGGCCGAACAACTAACCCGATATTTGTGATACGCTTGTAAATAACTTAAACTTGACAGTCTTCATCTGGAAGTGGAGACCGTTGTATTATACAGTATCTGGATAAAACCAGACTTTTTTTCTATAAAAATAATATGTAGATGAAATTTACCTTTTGTTATCAAGTACAGTACATGGGTCACTCACTGTAGAGACCTCTCAAGGAAAGGGAATCGATTATCAGGTCACCCAATGAAAAAATTGACCCGAAATCTTAAAAGGGTTACGTGTCCGAATAAGCAGTGTTGACGTTCACGTCCAAACGACTCAATATTTTGAGCTGAAATTTTGAGACAAGGTAAATACACCATGCCTCTATATTTTGGTCCATAAATTTTATAAATACTCGGACTTTGATTTTTGAGACTCTGTTCTTATCGGGATAGTCCCTTTAAAACGGATAATTGAGGCTTTTTGTTTTTATCGTACCGACTTTAGTAATGGTGATTGAGGCTAACCTGAAATTCAAAAACTAATATCTCGGTTCCACGTTGAGCAATTTTAATAAAATTTTCAGCATATTCTATTTACATTATCTATTTTTTAACTAGTTTTGCAAGAATTGTCAACTCTTTATCTAATCTCCCATAATGCACCTTTAATATTGTGTTTTTAATATTTCAGTTAACGCCTGAAGGATTTAAGAATTTAGCCAATGGCTGTACGAACTTGAAGACAATGCTCTTTAACGAGTTTCCTACACTTAATGATGAATGTGTTGTGGTAAGTCTACGCAAGCAACATAATTCATTGTGAATTTTGTTTTTCAGTCTATCTACATAAGTTATAGGGGGGTTAGATAGCTAAATGGTTTGCGTATGCGCGCTGTATCATAAAGTCTGTCATTGAGTTTTTCTAGCCAGTGGAATGCTCTTTCAGAATTGAAATTGTAAATTATATTTTTCAGTCTATCTATATAAGTTATAGGGGGGTTGGATGCCTAAATGGTTTGCGTGTGCGCGCTGCATCATAAGGTCTGTCATTGAGTCAACTGGTGTGGTTTCATTTCCCTGGTTGTACGTGACAAGAAGTAGGGTCGCCTGTCCAACCTCATGGTTTTTCTCCGGGTCCTCCGTTTTCCTCCCACTGCACGTAGGGGTCTTTAGCACGCAAGTGAATTATTGGAATGAAATTTAAAACCATAATGTATAAATGACCAAAATGACCTACTTTGTGTTGAGTGGACATTAAATCCCATTCCTCTCTCTCTCAACATAAAATGACTATATTTGTTATTTTTTAGGCGCTGGCTGATAAATGTCCAAAGATCAAGACTGTATCGTTTCTGGGATCACCACTTCTAACGGACGAACCATTCAAAAAAATTGCTAATTATAAAAATTTGACGACTATAAAGATAGATGGTAAGGATTCCACCTCTAGATAAAAGTTTGCGCTTTAGATTATAAGGTCTGTCATGGAACCAAGTGTGTGGCATAATTTCCATTCTCAGCTGGTACGTGACAAGAAGTAGATTCCTCCAGTTTCCTCCCACTGCTAAAGACTCCTATGTGCAAGCGAATAATTGAAATGACTTAGTTTATGTTTCAAGTGGATGATTAACTTCATTTCTCTCTCTACTACCGTATATTAATATTTTTCAGTAGTAAAGCACTGGCTAACTAACCTGGAGGTCTTGGGTCGATCCAGGTGTTGGGCATAAAGGTACCGCAAAATTTTCCTGCATGATTTAGTCTTGTCAGGACGGCGGACCTGGCAAGTAACAGGGTGCACGTAAAAGAACCCTTGACAAATTGGAATTCGAAGTAGGTTATAGTGCTGGCCTAAATTTCTCTCATAGCAAATGAAATGGCGTTTAATATACTACTGGGCTAATGAAGACAGACATATGCCATACAGTGTGCTATGAGGGAAATTTTGCCCAGGCAGCGGCAGTATGGCCTACTCTTATACCGAATTCCAACTGCCAAGGGATCTTTTACGTGCGTGCCAATGTATACACTGGACCCCGGTTTCTTGTCCCATCCGAATGACTAGACAACCGTCTTGCACCACCCGCAAGGTGAAACCACTTCGGAAAATCCCGATGAACTTTCTCAGCCAATGCAGGGATCGAAAACCCAACCACCTAGGTTGAGAGCCAACGTCTTACCCACTTAGCTACCCTGGCTCCCCTCTCTCATAGTACACTGTGTTGTATGACCTATGCCTGTTTTCAAAAGCCCAGTCAGTGCCAAAAAGTAGGATGCTTAAAAAATCCTGTTTCATTTCATATTAACATGTTTAAAACTCTTTTCTTTAATTTAAAGGGAACCATCGAATATCTGACACAAGTACCAAACTGATTGGTAAACTTTGTCCTAATTTAGAACATGTTTATCTTACTGATTGTTCAAGACTAACAGACGCTACACTAAAATCCATCTCAGTGTGTCGTAATCTCATCGTTTTAAACCTAGCAGACTGTGTCAGGTAAGAACAAGGCCTTAGCCATTTAACTTCTTGTACACACCAATTTTGTGGAAAAATTAGAGACAAATGATTTTATGTAACTGAAATTTAAACCATTCCAATCTACTACTTCCTAGACCAGTGATTCTTTTAACGGCACATTGCTAAAAAGCGAAAAACCACAAGGTCCCATGTAAATGAACCCTTAGCAGTAGGAATTTGACAAACAGTAGGCCAAAAACATCGCTGCCTGGGCAAAATTTTCATCATAGAAGTGTTCATGGTGTATGTTTGTCTTCATTAGCCGCGTTGAAAAGTTGGACGTTAAACCACATTTCATTTCATTTCATTTCTTTTCAGTATCAATGTATTATCCTCACAAAACAAGTGAAAATAGTATTTAAAGATATGAAAATTATTTTTAAAAATGTGAAAATTATTTTTAACAATGTGAAAATTATTTTTAACATGTGAAAATTGTAATAAACAATATGAAAATTGGTTTTAGCTATGTGATAATTGTTTTGAACATGATTTTAACAATGTGAAATTGTTTTTAACAATAATTTCTTTTAACGCCATGTGAAAATTGTTTTTAACACCATGTAAAAATAGTTTTAAATGCCATGTGAAAGTTGTTTTTAACACCATGTGAAAATTGTTTGTATAATTGTAGAATTAGTGATACTGGAGTACGATATTTGACTGAAGGACCGTCTGCTATCAAACTACGTGAATTAAACTTAACAAACTGTGTACGTGTTGGTGATATGGCTATGGTTAATATACATAAAAGGTAAACAATTATATCTCATCAAGGACAGTCAAAAGTTATTCTGCACATACAGATTCATCTCCTTCATACTTTGAGAACAAAACTCTGTCCAGAATGGCCGCCATATCTGAAAATTAGTAAATTGTTTTGTAATGCTGTTCTGCTCTGTTTCACGTCTGGCATAGACACAAAGATTAAAAAAGCATATTCAACTCCATTTGATGTAGGCAGAATAAATACTTGAAGTTACGTCTCAAAGCTGTCGAATTATACGTAGTGTTTTTGACTAAAATTGTCGATTTATGACTTAAAATGTCGGTCAACTGGCTTAGTGTCTGTTCTCAAGCGGAGATAACTATGGACAGACAGCCTGGGTTTGGTATGGTCACATGGCTGTGTATGATGCATCTGAAATATTTTACAATTTCACTATTTTGCTTCTTCAGTTGGAATTCGATATAAAAGTAATCCGTAGTGCTGTTGTCCGGTCAAAACTTCCCTCATATTGGATATGCCTGTCTTCATTAGTCGGAGCAGGACAGTAGGATGTTCAGCTCCATTTCATTTCATTTAATATTACAGGTGCCACAATCTTGTGTATTTTAGTGTATGATATTATTACAGGTGCCACCATCTGGTGTATTTTTAGTGTATGATATTATTACAGGTGCCACCATCTAGTGTATTTTAGTGTATGATATTATTACAGGTGCCACCATCTTGTGTATTTGAGTGTATGATATTATTACAGGTGCCACCATCTAGTGTATTTTAGTGTATGATATTATTACAGGTGCCACCATCTGGTGTATTTTAGTGTATGTTTTTGTGAGAATATAAGTGAAGCTGGTATAGAGTTATTAGGACAGATACACAGTTTGACGTCTCTAGATTTATCAGGCTGTAACTGTGGGGATCAGGTAATTTATGACAATATTCATATATACATAGGTAATTAATCCACAAGGGACAACGTATAGTTGTTCAATCGGATTAAAATACAGATTTATATAATATCTTTTGGGTTTTGGGGGGTTGGGATGGCCTAGTGGTCTAGAGTGCCGCGCTTCGACCTCTAGCTGGCCGGTCACCTCTGGCTTGCGGCTGTGGTTTCGAGCCCTGGTGTGAGCATATGTGGCATGGAGATAGGGGCGCCTTCTCAACCTCGTGGGTTTCCTCCGGGCACTCCAGTTTCCTCCCACGGCTAAAGGCCCCTACGTGCAAGCGAATTATTGAAATAAAATTGAAACCATATGTTAGTCCCGAAATGACCTGGTTGTGTTGAGTGGACATTAAACCCCATTTCTCTTTCTCTCTCTTTTGGGTTTTTTTATACTACACATGAAGATCTGACAAGTTATAGTGAAAGTTCAAAGGAGCGACTTTTGACCCTATGATGTCAGATATTGATTAATTAATCAGCGTTGATATTTCCAGTGGTTTAGCCACAGTTCCGGACATAAAAAGGTCAAGAACACGCTGTAACAGACTGTTTCATTGGCTGATCCCTCACATCAACGAGAACACGTCTATGATAACAACTCTTCCATATATGATACGCTCTGTCATTGAGTCAACTGGTGTGGTTTGGATTACCCGGTTGTATGTGTCAAGGAATAGGGTTTTCTCTGGATGGCCTAGTGGTATAGAGTGCCGCGCTTCGACCTCTAGCTGGGCGGTCACCTCTGGCTTGCGTCTGTGGTTTCAATCCCTGGTGTGAGCGTATTTGGCATGGAGATAGGGGCGCCTTTTCAACCTCGTGGGTTTCCTATGCGCAAGTGAATTATTGAAATACAATTGAACCATATGTTAGTCTGAAATGATCTAGTTTGTGTCGAGTGTTAGTTAAATCCCCATCTCTCTCTATCCCTTTCTCTGTAAAAGGCCACACAATACAACACTAGAATTGATTATTTCAGGGTTTAGCAGCTTTAGGTAATAATGTAAAGTTACGAGATGTGTGCTTATCAGAATGTGCGGGAATCACGGATCTTGGTTTACAGAAATTTGCTCAACAATGTCGTGAAATACAGAGACTGGATATTTCACATTGTGTGGTAAGACATCTTTTCTACTTCAAGGGACTGTAGGTTGTCAGGGGCTGATGGGGCCTTGCACCATCGGACCTGGTACTGTCCCCAACTGGAATTTTAGAAAGATATGGACACATTTTTTTCAAATTAAATAAAATTAATTTTTGAATCCATTTGAAAATATAATTGGCTAAATCCGACGAGAATAATAGTCTATGAGTGAGATGCGGGAAGGGTGAATCAAGATTGTTTTATTTTATCGTCAAGTCACGTTGTCTTTACTGCGATGGGGGTCCAAGAAATTAATAATTATAATTGACATAAATTGTACAAGAAATAATAATTATAATTAACATGAATTATTTCAGCATATAACAGATGGTGCTATTAAGAATCTGGCGTTTTGCTGTCGGATGTTGTCGTTCTTAAATATCGCTGGTTGTAAGTTGGTACGTAATGTTTTTTATTAACTCATTATCGACTCTGGCCCTTTGCTCGATTTCGAAAATTACAGGCACTGCTCCAGAGGGGATGGGGAGTAGTCCGGCCCCTTCCCTGCTCGCGCAGATCATTTTTTTTTCTCTCCTACAGTCATTGTAGCGTCGTCTAACAAAGAGACCTGAGAAGCATGTGGTCATTTTTGCTTCACTGCACTCTAATCAAATACAAATGTGCATCTAAATCAGCAGGAATCTTATCTCAGAGCCTCTGATTTTATAAAATTCTCGAGTAATTCCCTAGACATCCCGTCAAACTTCCCAGACCTTTCCCCAGGGGCGGATCCAAGATTTTCAGAAAGAGGGGGCGTGCTGCACCCACTTGGGAGTGCGAAACCATTATTTTTTAGTGAAAAAAATGGGAAAAGGACTAATTTCATACTAGTACCGTAAATTAAGATTTCCAAACTAAACTATTTTTGTTCTCCTTTCTCGCGAGAATATATGGGGCTAAAAATTGTTAGCCACCTCAAAAAACACCTGTTTCCCTGTTCAGGTTCCTGAACCTGGCCCTGCATAACTAGTTCCCCATAGACTGTGCCTGAAATACGTGAATAGATTTGGCACTCCCAGTCCCCAAAACTAGTGTTTGATCCTAAGGTACAGATAATAATTATATCCACCAGGGATTTTGTTGTCTGCTTGATAATGAGGTCAATAAGGCACTGTTTGTCTGCTGGATGGTAAAACCCAATACTACCGCTGTCTACTAGACGAGTAGGGCTGGGCAGGGGCTCACGTTTAATTAAGTGCACTATGGCCCCCCCCCATTACCCTAATCTGTCCCTATATGTATGATATATAATCACCTTAATCTGTCCCTATGTATGATATATAATCACCTTAATCTGTCAGGAGGGTTGGGATGGCCTAGTGGACTAGAGTGCCGCGCTTCGACCTCTAGCTGGCCGGTCACCTCTGGCTTGCGGCTGTGGTTTCGAGCCCTGGTGTGAGCATATGTGGCATGGAGATAGGGGCGCCTTCTCAACCTCGTGGGTTTCCTTCCGGGCACCTCAGTTTCCTCCCACTGCTAAAGACCACTACACGCAAGCGAATTATTGAAATAAAATTAAACCATATGTTAATTAGTCATGAAATGACCTAGTTTGTGTTGAGTGGATGTTAAACCCCATTTCTCTCTCTCTCTTAATCTGTCCCTATGTATGATATGCGTGTTTGTATATTTCAGGTAACTGATATGGGTATACAATATTTATCAGGTGTTTGTTATTATCTATTACAATTAGATATCAGTGGATGTTCGCTAGTAAGGTATGTTCCAACCACCCCAACTTTTACAACATCTCGCCTCTGCTAGAAGTCGATATTTTCGGGATTGGGATATTATGTGACAAGGAGTAGGGTCACCGTGTCCTCCGGTTCCCTCGCACGGCTAAGCAATCGAATTATTGAAATAAAATTGAACCATATGTTAGTCCCAAATCTCTCTCTTTCTCTCTCTCTCTCTCTCTCTCTCTCTCTCTCACTCACTGGAATATATTGGAGATATATTAATCTGTGGATATAATATAATAATGTAGAATATATTTTTTGTATATTTTCAGTGATAAAGGAATGAGATATTTAAGAAAAGGTTGTAAAAAGTTAAAGAAACTAACATGTTTCTATTGTAAGAATGTCTCGAAGTAAGTTAATATCACATTAGGCCTACACCAATCAGATCTGTGTTTTGTTTCCGGGAGTCACGGTGGCTAGGTGGATAAGGCGCTGGTTCGCTAGCCTGGAGGTCGGGTGTTCAATCCCTGCATTGGCCGAGAAAGTTCATCTCGATTTTCCGGCGGGATTTCCCCTTGTCAGTGATGCAGAAGGACGGCCTGACAAGGACAGCTGCCTAGTCGTTTGGATGGGACGAAAAACCGAGGTCCCGTGTACACAATGGAGTGCACGTAATAGATCCCTTGGCAGTTGGAATTCGATATAAGAGTAGGTTATAGCACAGCTGCCCGGGCAGATTTGGCCGTAGCCCGCCTGCTCAGGCAAAATTTCCCACATAGCACACTGTATGGCGTATGTCCGTCTTCCATTAGCCCAGGTTAGGTGCAAAAGAGTAGGACGTTAAACCCCATTTCATTTCTGTTTTGTTTCGGGTTTTTTATACTCTCGATGGCCTACACTACATGAAGATATGACTAGTTGTACTGGAAGGCCACTTCATGGGGGTCTTAATGGCGGCTTTTGGCCTTGTGACATGAAACATTTGATTAACCAATCAGCATTGATGTTTCTAGTGGATTACCCACAGTTCCTTGTACCTCATGCCAAAAGCTTGCCGTAACAGACTGTTTCATTGGCTAATCCCCCCACATCATTCAGAACATGTCAATGATAACAACTCTTAGTTGGTAAAATCTAGTAAAACAAAATTTTAAACTATAAAAACAAAACAAAATAGAATCTATGTTTTAATCCGATTGGGGTTCACTAACTAAGTGGGTAAGACGATGGCTTGCTAGCCTAGAGGTCGAGTTTTCGATCCCTGCATTGGCTGAGAAAGTTCATCCAGATTTTCGGGCGTCGTTTTACCCTTGTCAGTGATGCAGGACCCCATTTCACTTCATTTAATCAGATTGGTAAAATTTTCATATCTTTGGTTTTCTTTGACACTGTATTTATCTATGTTTCAGGATGGCAGTGCATAAAATGTCTAAATGTGTAGAAAAGGTTATCTATAGTGCTGAAGATTTTGCTGTTTAGTTATGAAGTGTAACTTGTTTGTTACATGGACTTGTTATCAGTGGCTGATATATAGGGCTACCTTCTGAAGTAGACTATAGTTCGGACTACAGTCTGAACTGTCCTGGCCATGCTCCATCGTATAGTATGGCTGGTCACGACCGCTTGTTGAACTAGAGTGCGAAATTCTGTGCAACTGAAGGTCGCCCTGGCTATCCTGACCTCCTTGTTTGGACTGATTATAAATAGTTGTACATCTTCCTTAAGTGTCTTACAACCCCCTCCCCCTTTTATAATACCTATATCAATAGGGGTTTAACATGCTCTTAACATAAACTAAGTCATTTCAGGGCCCACATCATACTCTGCGCAGCGTTTTGTTTGATTAGAGGTAATCCCACTACACACTGCTATTATGAGTGGATATTGTTGTTTTAAATTTTGATTGGTCAGTAGTCCGAATACCAACCAATCACTAGCTGCCCTACAAAAGCTTTACATTTAAAACGAGTGCCAATATTGGACCAAATATGTTTACACAACTTTACGTCATGGCTCACGATTTTATTATGCCTAATTAACCCGTGCATAGCAGAATACTGCAGTAAAACTAATTGCGTGACAAACGAGGCTATCAAGTCAATGAAATGTAAACAATACTGTTTGGAAACGAACATACTTTCACCGTTTTTAATACATTAAATCACTGTCCAAAGTTTTAGGGAAGACCCAGATTAAACGAAGGACTGTCATGTTGCTGTACTTAAGTGATAGCTTTCATTGAACGGAAAGAATAGACACACTCCTGCATAAGTTCAAGTAACAGACGCTTTTCCAGCAATGGCCAGATAGGGATTTCTCGGGCCCACATATGGTTCAATTTGATTTTAATAATTCGCTTGTGCATAGGGATCTTATAGCTTTAGGAGGAAACGGAGTAACTGCAGAAATCCCACGAGGTTGGACAGACCACCCTACTGCTTATTTAATTTACATACAGGGAATCAAAACCAGTTACAGACCTTACGATGTAAAGCGCACATGCTAGACCATTCAACCAAGCATCCCCACCCCACTCGCTGTAACAGTAAGTAGTGTGGCTAGAGGGGGAGAGTAAATTCGTAGCCTATCATCAGATTGACAATAAAGATCTCAAATCTTGATTATTGTGCAACAGCACACCATTATCTTCAACATATCCTCGATCAGCAATGCAGTGTGGCGTAGCCAGAGGGGAAAGCAGTGGCTTGTTTCACAAAATTTGAAATAGATAAAATCCAAATTTTAGTAATTTGATTGGATAATATTAGATTGATTTTAGTGCCTAGCCAATCAAAATTGTTGTATCTACAAAAATTTGGATTTTATATTTAGTGAAGATTTCAAGAAACGGGGTCCAGATTAAATTATTCAAATTTTTACCCAATCTCTGAACTCCAGATAAATAATTTAGATCTCAGATGATTATTATATAACTTCATATAATGATAATATAACTTGTCCTCAGGGTTTTATGCCCCCAGCTGTAGAATAGTCTTAACATGTGGTCAGGGGATCATGTTTCACACAAAATCAAACAGTCATTAACAAGAATCCAGTGGCCATTACTTAAAGGGACAATAACATTCTTGCTGGCTTGGTAGCTCCCAAAAAATAAATAATACCCTTATTCTAAGTACTAGATGTTTAAGTGTCCTACCTGTTGTGTAAATTATCCATTACAACCTATTTTACTTGTCCAGAGGGTTCGAAAATATTTTAAAATGCAAGTTACATTTGAAAAGGTTTACGTTAGACTTTTCAAATCAATTGGTTGAATTTTTCCAATTTTTTAAAATAGGTGTGTTAAGATGAAATTTATATCATCATTTAATTGGAATATTCTAAAATAATACGATTTGTTGAACAGAATTAAGATTGGGACATATTATTCAGTTACAACAAGAGTGTTATTGGGGCTTTAAGACTCTGAAGAATTAAAAATTAAATTGGGCCAGGACTTATGTTTCAAAATTTTGACGGTCAAACTTTTTTAGTTGGGATTATCAGAGGTAAAAAATAAGCTAACAAAGTTTCCAACTTCATGATTCATTGGTCGTGCCTTTAATAGTCCGTCACCCCAATATGGAAATGTCTCTGTTTCTTCTTCGTGACTGGTGTCAGGTCATTGGAAGACAACAAAACTTATAGCCTGTAAAAATGCACAACAGCTGAAAAATGTTTATTTAAAGATACATTAGGTCATTTTAGATAAACAGTTAGCCATTCTTGCTATAATAGTTCAAAAGTAGATAATGTAAAATGAATAATTTGAAAATTTCATTCAAATTACTCTATTCTGAGTGAAGATATTTGCCTTTGAAGATTTGACAAGACTTATGCCATCGAGAGTTGATTATTGCCTGGATAAGTTAATTAATCTTGAATTTATAATTTAAAAAACATTTCAAGCCTAAGGGAAGACCTGCAATAAGCAGATTTATCTCTTGCATAATGTATATTTAAGCTTTTGTATTCCCAGCATTCGTTCATTTCTGCGGTTTTACGTCCACTTCCACCAAAGATGATATCACAGACAAGTGGTTCCTAAGAAACTTGGTATAGTCTCAGCCATGTGAGGAATGATTTATGTAGGCTTCTTTGAGACTGTGAAATAATACAGGACTGATCATGGTCAAAATATATTTTGTTTTTAAAAAAACCCTTTAATCCCTGGTTGATTTACTTGGGTTGTGATATCTAAGAATGGACAAGTAGCCCTCGAGAGTTGAAAAAATGGAAAAAGAGTATGCAAATTTTCTTCTTTGAAACATGACCAAAAATATTAAAAGTGACCTTAAATTTGTCAACAAATGATTGCGTGATCTGCTCCGACAAAACCAGGCTCTTGGAGATTTTTATAAAAATAGAGCTAGCAGCATATTAAATAGTCCATTGCCTGTTTTTTTAATTCATTGTATCATCATATGTGCTATTGATCATGCATTGTGTAGATTTAGGGGATGCTCGATTCACAGTTCCGGAATTGAATTCCGAAACCGGTGTCAAACGAGTGAAAAGGAGAATTTCGGAGTACAATGCATGTGCCGACTGCATAAAAAATATCTCAACCAATCATGACAGCTGGAATATATTTTTTGCTTAGAATACGTCACGATTCCACTCACTCCACCTCAGCTGTCAGGACTGGCAGAACTGTGACAGGACTGAATTCCGCGTCACTCGATTGCAATTCTGTCAATTCGGAACGATCTGGACTGTGAATCAATCATCCCCATTAAGTATTTAATAATACAAGGGACACCACTCTATTTACTTGTTTTAATTATATATATAATAATAATAATAGTTATTATAACTAGATATTGTACATTGTATATATTAATTTGTATCTTTGTAAATATTAGAATAAATTATTTATATACAATACTACATTAAAACAGAAACTTGTTATTTTTGTGACCTTGCCTATAAATTATTTATTTACTCCGGCCTTAACAAACATTTACGTAAGGGCACCTGTCAAACACATGGTCAGGCACAAATTATCACAAGATGTATATAATACAATATATACACTGTATCTGATAATGTCTCGAACAGGTGCCTTACATCCAGGCCTATATGTATATATATATATATCGGGGCAATCAGATGGTGAAAGCTGATTAAAGGCTTGATGACTCATTTGCATTTTTTGTTAAATATAAAATTTCTCGCGTTTTTTTTACATTATTACAAATTGGTTCAGCACTAAATTTCAATTATCGCTGGCAGCAGGTAAGGATATAACAAATGTTAACCACGAAATGATGTTGAGTGGAGTTGAACTCGATTTCCATGTCACTCACGCATTGGCATTTTCATGACACAGTCAGAGTAGAAAAGTAGGACCTTGAACCCCATTCTATTTATAAAAGTGGTAAGTTTTCATTGTGAGTGACTGTAAACTGACTATTTCATTCTTGATGACCGTCTTAATCCCCCACCCTTATGACTAGAGGAAGAAGAAAGTGTACTTACACAACTGAGCAAGAGAGAGAGAGAGAAATGGGGTTTAATGTCCACTCGACACATACTAGGTCATTTCGGGACTAACATATGGTTTAATTTTATTTCAATAACTCGCTTGCGCGTAGGGTCTTTAGCAGTGGGAGGAAACAGTAGTACCTGGAGAAAACCGACGAGATTGGACAGACGACCCTACTCCTTGCCACGTTCAACCGGGGATTTCGAAACCAAGCCAGTTGACTCAATAACAGGCTTTATGATAGAACACGCACGACAATTGAGCCAAGGTAGGGGACGAAGTTTAATACAACAAGACGTGTAATCAAGGTTTATGGTAGGATCAAAACTATTATATGAAGCCTAATCTGACACTGGTTATTACAATCACTGTCTCTTGTATGATGACGGATGTCTAAGACTACTCGATTGACACTATTGTTGGAATTGAGAGAATATACTTGTTCTGGAATGTTCAATCAAGTATCTCCGATGAGAATGTTATACTTTAAAGTGACACTAATTTATTTTTCATATGAGAGAGAGAGAGAAATGGGGTTTAACGTCAACTCGACACAAACTAGGTCATTTTGAGACTAACATATGGTTTAATCATTGAATAAGCTGAGTCGTTGCATTAGCTAACAAATTTATGGCAGAGAAATCGGCTTCCTCTACTATCGTCGACGATAAATGAGTCGGAATAGGGTCTTCGATACCAGTTACCACCGTCGCTGACTGTAACTGAGTCGACGCGGACATATCCGCCACTGGATGATCCAAATAAGTTATCTGATAAACGTCTGCAAATTGTGACTCTCCTTCTAAAACATTTGATAAATTGGTCGTGACGACCGGTATTTCAAATTCTCGACCATCTTGCGTAACTATAATAGTCTGTTGTTGTTGTGCTTCTGTGGTATTTGTCGTATCTGGCGCTATTATTCTGTGACTTTTCGAGTGACGGTATAATGCAGCCGATTCATGAAAGGATTTGTTACATTCTTTGCAAGCAAACGGTTTGATTCCTTTATGAAGGTTTTTATGTTCTTTTAGATATTGAAGTCTGGTGAAAGTTTTGGGGCACATGTCACAAATAAACGGTCGAAGGTTTGTGTGCTTCAACATATGACGACTCAAATCACCTGAAACAGAAGAAAGATAGCAGTTATTATTAAAGAGAGAAAGAGAAATGGGGTTTAACATCCACTCGTGACTAACATATGGTTTAATTTTATTTCAATAATTTGCTAACGCATAAGGCCGCGTTTCTCAACCTGGGGTGAATTCACCCCCAAGGGGGGAATGGCTGGCGTCCAAGGGGTGAATGACCACACTCCCAGTAACTTCAAAAATGATCAGTTGAGATTAGCACTCTCAAACACTGTCCCGAGAATAAAAAAAAATCGTTTGTGACAATCACCAGGAGCAAATTTTGCACTGAACTGGAAACAACGTATTTTCATTAAAATATAAATTTGGAGATAATTGAATCTCACTTTCGATCCGTATTCATTCCATATTCAAAGTCAATGTGGTCAGGGGGTGCAGGCCCGTGCAAGGATCCGCGGTTCATGTCGGATGGCTTCTATAGAAAAAGGCCATTTTCAAGTTCCTATGAAACGCCTGAAGAGTGCCTGAAATGGCTGGAAATCACATTTCCGGGCTCCAATTTCTAAATATTTCCTAGGGGGAGCCCCCCTACCCTTGACCCTCGCCGGCAACGGTTCCGCGGTCAGTAACCTCCTCAAAACTCTGGGGGTAAATGAGTTGGTTGAGAATTCATTTAGGGGTGTGTGGTGAGAAAAGGTTGAGAAACGTGGGCATAGGGTCTTTAGTAGTGGGAGAGGAGAGAGAGAGAGAGAGAAATAGGTTTATCGCCCACTCAACACAAACTAGGTCATGGGGATTCAAAACCCTGCCAACTGATTCAATGACAGAATATGACAGACTTTTATGATACATCAATGACAGAATATGACAGACTTTTATGATACATCGCACACATGCTATTGCACTTTGTCAGTGATGCACGATTGGGGGTCTGTCAAGGACAGCTGTCTAGTCGTTCAGATGGGATGAAAAACCTTGGTCCTTGTGTACACATTGGTGTGTACGTAAATTTCCTCACAGCACACTGTATGGCATATGCCAGTCTTCATTAACTCAGGGGGAATCACGGTGGCTAAGTGGGCAAGGTGCTGGCTCACTAGCCTGGAGGTCGGGTGTTCGATCCCTGCATTGGCCGAGAAAGTTCATCTCGATTTTCCGGCGTGGTTTCCCCTTGTCAGTGATGCAGAAGGAGGGCCTGACAAGGGCAGCTGCCTAGTCGTTCGGATGGGACGAAAAACCAAGGTCCTGTGTACATATTGGTGTGTACGTAAAAGATACCCTGGCAGTTGGAATTAGATATAAGAATAGGTCGTAGCACCGCTGCCCTCGCAAAATTTCCCTCATAGCACACTGTATGGCGTTTGCCCGTTGTCATTAGCCCAGGTTAGGTGCAGAAGAGTAGGACGTTTATTTCATTAACCCAGTTTAGGAGCCTGAGTTTCTTACCTTTTGTAAAGAAAGATCTTTGACACGTGTCACAGTTGTACGGTCTTTTATCTTGATGGCGGCGTTGATGTGTTAACAGTTGCGACTTCTGGCGAAATGATTTACCACAGAGGTCACACAGATGGCCTTTGTGTCCGGTGTGACGATATATATGATGCTGTAACGTACTTCTCTGAGTGAATGACTCACCACAAATAGGACAGCTGAAAAAATAAAAAATTGACACGCAAATTAAATAGCTTTCTTGTGTCATAACATTACAAAATATGATAATTTATCGTAGTGTATCGAGACTGCAGTAGCATTACCCAGCACTAATGGATCAGCAGCATTTCAAATTGGACCAAGTATGCTATTTGTTGACATTTAAAAATATTCGTCAAAACTGTAATGTGTAGAGTGTTCACAAGATCTCTGTGACAGGCTCAATAGATTCGCAAGTGTGGGATCCAAACCATGTCAGGCCTTATGATATAAAGTACATCGGTTAGACCATTCAACCATCCACCCACACAAGCCTACTTGGCTTGTTTATTGTATTCTATTATCTATGCCTTTATATTGTACAATATTTTCAAAATATGCACTGTTTAAACCAAACACTATCCTCCCTTCAAGGTTGACTCAGTGGTAAGATGTTGGCTCGCTAGCCTGGAGGTCCCGTATTCGATCCCTGCGTTGGTTGAGAAAGTTTATCAGGATTTTCTGATGTGATTACCAGTCGTTGTTTTTTGTATTTTAGAGGAGAGTCGAAAAAAGTTCCCCTTAAATGAAGAAATTGAAAAAATCGCTCTCCTAAAAAAGCTCTCCCAGTTTCGATAAGAAGAGTGATTTAGAAGTTAAGGAGAGTGATCTGATATTAAGAAGAGTGATTAGTTTTCTGTATATGGAAAATGGTTCTTAAGATCAATAACTTGGTGCAAGGGGTCATTCCTGTTTACATAATTGATAATATACATCGTCTGCTAAATAATATCATTCGTTCGTAGTCGTACGGTCAAGTAAAACTATCGTCTATAACTACTTACGGTATTCCAATAGAAATACTTGTCGAAATTTCTAAATATATTTAGCTTGTATAATTATTTTTAGAAAACATAACCCCCATTCAAAATATAATCATAAACGCTTGAAAATTCCATCAAAATATAATCTATTTCTTCCGAAATTATTCGCATTGGAAATTTTTATGTGCCATCTCTCGTAATTTCTCACGTCTCGCGAGAGTTCTACTTTCGCCATCTATTTTTAGCAACATATTCATCGGAATTTTATTACCATGTGCGATCACATACTAATCGAATACACCAAATAATTTAATTTCACAATGACAGTATGGCGGAGATCGAATACATGTCCATGATTTACAAATATGGAGAGCGATTTTCAATTTTAAGGCGAGGGAGAAAAAAACGCCCCTCGGCCGACATTCAGGTGCGCGGCAGGCGCTCGCGAGCGATCACGGGCCTCAAAAAACAATGACTGGATTACTCCTTGTCAGTGGTGAAGGGGCTGGCCAGGGACAATGTATAGTCTTTCGGATAGGATGAAAAACTGAGGACCTTTGTACACATTGATGTGCATGTAAAAGATCCCTTGGCTGTTGAAATTCGATAGAAGGGTAGTGCCAATGTCCAAAATTTCCCTAATTAGCACACTGTATGACATATGCCTGTCTTCATTAGCCCAGTTCGGAGCAGAGAGAGAGAGAGAGAAATGGGGTTTAACGTCCACTCAACACAAACTTGCGCGTAGGGGTCTTTAGCAGTGGGAGGAAACCGGAGTGCCCGGAGGAAACCAACGAGGTTGAGAAGGCGACCCTATCTCCATGCCACATACGCTCACACCCACAACCACACCCACAAGCCAGAGGTGACCGGCCAGCTAGAGGTCGAAGCACGGCACTCTAGACCACTAGGCCATCCCAACCCCCATAACCCACGAGGTTGAGAAAGCGCTCCTATCTCCATGCCACATACGCTCACACCTGGGCTCGAAACCACAGCCGCAAGCCAGAGGTGACCGGCCAGCTAGAGGTCGAAGCGCGGCTAAACCTCATTTCTTTTTCATTTCAATTCATTTCCAGTCAAGACGGTGATCAAGAATTCTATAGAAACCAACCTGTGAGGTTTTTCACCCGAATGTCTCAACATGTGAGCCTTTAAAGTTTTATTTTCCGCAAACCCTTGTGAGCATTCTGGACATTTAAATGGTTTGATTCCATTATGTGTGTTTTCATGTCGTATCTTGTTGGCTTTCGTTGTAAAAGTTTTGTCACAATACTGGCATTTAAAGGGTCGATCACCTGTATGTTGTCGTCTGTGAGCTGAAAAAGAGAGAGTAATGGGGTTTAATGTCAAATTGACACAAACTAGGTCAGTTCAGGACTAACATATGGTTCGATTTACTTCAATAACTGTCTTACGCATAAGAGTCTTTGTTAGCAGTGAGATGAAACCGGGGGACTCCGAGAAAACCCACAGACGACCCTACTCCTTGTCACGTACAACCTGGGCATCAAAACCACACCGCTTGGCTCAATGACAAACCTTGTGATACAGCGCACATGTGCTAATCATTTGGCCATCCATTCCCCATGAAAAAATAGACTATCCCATTAATAGAATAAAAGGGATGATTTTTACATTGTGATTTGCAATTAAATTTTGAAAATGTCCGAAACCACTACTACCTAGGTTGCCCCGAAGTGCAGTTTGGGTTGGGGTGCCACAGACATCGATGGTTTGGGGCGGTACAGGTGCTAAAGCACATTACATCATTACCATTTATGAACGCAGCTCTAGCCAATCGTGAATCACATTACATTATTACCTATTATAGACACAGTTCTAGCAAATCATAAATCACATCACATTATAGATGCAGCTCTAGCCAATCGTAAATCACATTTCGCTATTACCTATTTATAGACACAGCACTAGCCAATCATAAATCACATCACATTATAGATGCAGTTCTAGCTAATCATAAATCACATCACATTATAGATGTAGATCTAGCCAATTGTAAATCACATTACATTATTACCTATTATAGATGCAGCTCTAGCCAATCGTAAACCACATACATCACATGTGATACTCCCATCTTCAGCAATCTCTGATTTTTTCTTCTTTTTTACATTTTCTTTATTGTTTTTTTTAACTTTTTCACCCTTCTTTCCATCAGTTTTCACTCTGTCTTCTTTTGCTCCTTCAGCTTTAAGATCAATGTAGGCATACACTGAGTTAATTTTAGTCGATGTACGATTACGACGTGGGTATTTGCGATTAACGTCTGTATTTTCCTCATCATGTAATTCTGTACGATTGTTTTCTACATCATATAAATTAATCTCTGCTTCAAATTCATCATTGATATTTTTATTCGAATCCTGAGTTACAGATTCTGTAGCTCCTGCGGTGGTGTTATTTGTCAACGTTTGGTTACTATACGTAGAGTTATTTTGATCAGTAATTGTTTGTTTCACTCCAGAATAAATGTCAGCCTCTGGCTGCTGTTCTCCATCGGTTCTCAGAATTCCTGTGAAATATAACATTGAACAATTGTATTAAAACACTTTAAAGCTGAACTCCGATTACAAAACTACAGAAATGATCAAATAAAAAAAATTACTGCCAAACATAATCGCCATACTTGTTTTCAATTTGCAGAAGAAGTATGGCCGCTGTACGGTGTACGAAAACAGAGGCAGGACACGCCCACATCCAGTATACACATTGGTCACCACACTGTCCACATCCGGCTAGCAATATTTCAACTACCAATTACCAGCTACTGACTGGGCGGTTTTTCTCTATAAATTGACTGAAAATATTATTGCTACACAATTATTATATCTGATCAGGTACATATTATTTTACAAATTAGAAGAAATAAGTAAAGTCCGGTGTACCTTTGCTCTAAAAATGAAAGAAAACTACTCCAAACAACAACAAATCTATGTTGTTGACATAACATCAAGGGACATAACCACCTATGTACCTTGATCGTCATAAATAACAAGATGAAAAGTATTTTGAAGTGAAGACATACTTCTTCGATGGAGAGAACAGTTGTTTTATTGCTGCTTTGGATATATTTTGGAACGATAATACTGAACTTTATAATACTAGAAATCATTTGGTGTTTCTAACATGTTGTGCAAAACCTTTCAAGAAATAAAAATAAACATGGTTGGATGATGTCGGTAGATACTAGATTTGTTGATTGTTTGGGGTAAGACAATTTTCCCCATACTTTTAGAGCAAAAATATACCGTAGGTTACTTATTTCGTACAATTAGTAAAATAATATGTACCTGATCAGACATAATAATTGTGTAGCAATAATATTTTCAGTAAACTTATAGAGAAAAAACTGCTCACTCAGTAGGTAATTGGTAGTTGCTAGCCGGATGTGGACAGTGTGGTGGCCAAAGTGTATACTGGATGTGGGCGTGGCCTGCCTCTGTTTTCATACACCGTACCGCGGCCATACTTCTTCTGCAAATTGAAAACAAGTATGGCGATTATGTTTGGCAGTAATTTTTTTTATTTGATCATTTCTGTAGTTTTGTAATCGGAGTTCAGCTTTAAATAAAGAATGTAATGGTCAAAATAATAGGAAATAAAAAGAAATGGGGTTTATCGTCCAACTGTTCTGCTCCAACTGGGCTATACGCCATACAGTTTGCCAGCAGGGAAATTTTCGTCTGGGCAGCAGAACTATGGCTGACTTTTAGGGAATCGAACATGTGACCTCCAGGCTACTGAGTCAGCAGCTTACCGACTTAGAGAAATGGAGTTTAACCATTCGGCCAACCAACCCCCTGCTTACCGACTTAACCACCGAGGGTAATACCACAATGTAATCAGAAAATATCTTGTTATTCTATCTAGGGGTCACGGTGTCTAAGTGGATAAGGCGCTGGTTTGATCCCTGCATTGGCCGAGATCCCGTGTACACATTGGAGTGCACGTAAAAAATCCCTTGGCAGTTGGAATTCGATATAAGAGTAGGCCGTAGCGCCGCCTGGGCAAAATTTCCCTCATAGCACACTGTATGGCGTATGCCCGTCTTCCATTAGCCCAGGTTAGGTGCAAAAGAGTAGGACGTTAAACTCCATTTCATTTCATTTCGTTATTCTATCACGCCGCTTTATAGAAGTTTTAACAATTCTCACCTGTTTGTGTAACTTGAACAGCTTGTAATCCTTCCGGTGTAAGAAATTTACCGTTTGGATCAACCAATCCTGGCTCTTCTTGTAAAAGGTCAAAGTTCAAATCATTGTGTGCAGCAGCTAGATGTGATATATCATTCATGTGAATATTTTGAACTATTCCATCAGGTTGAGACATAGTTGATATCTGATTAGAAGTCACAGTTGTCTCCCTTGGCTCACTATTTGTTAGTGACAATAATGTCTGTGTTGTGTCTGTAACAATATTGTTTATATTACTATCTTTATCAAATGTTGAATGCTGGGAGGGAATTTGATTTGACTGCTCACTGATATCTGTCAAGTTGCCAATTGACGGGTTTTTTGGAGGCTTTTTGATTTTGTTAACGACGTTGAGTAAAGTCTTTGTGACTTCCTGCCAATATTTCCATGCTTCCTGTTTAACATCATCAGGTAGATATTGAAACACAGTCAATGTCTCATCAACCTGAAAATAGTAAAATTCAAATGATATCAGGTTTAATCAAGCACCTGTCACTGACAATGTCAGGCACAGATTCAGGCTTTGTCAGGCATTGTCCAGTGACAGGTCATTTTGTCTGGCACTGATTTGTCTTTTTTATTGATATTATTTATTAATAAATTGAAAATGTCCGGTACTATTTCATTAGTGCCTAACATAATGTCAGGTACACCTAAAACTGTTATTTCCAGGCCTTCTTATTATACTTGGCTATTTTTCTGCTCCATCGTGACTAATGGTTCAATTCAATTTCATTTCAATAATTTGCTTACACGTAACGGTCTTTATTAGCAGTTGGAAGAAACCAAAGAAAACCTGGACCAATGTACAATGAAATCTTAAAAGGATAACATGTCCAGATAAGAGCTTTTGACTTTGTTGTAAATCTGCCCAGTCTCCCTTATGCTAAAAATGGACTGGGCTGTATTTATGACATCAGAGTGCATGTGCATGTGTTGTCATAGGGCATAAAAAGAAAGCCTATACTCATGTGCATTCACCCTTCTGATTTTTGGCTGTCAATATGCTGTCTGAATGTTAATTTGGATGGTACAACCTAGCTGTATTGGACCAGTGTTGTTGTGGTTATTTTGAAGACATAAGAAGTTTATCATCAGACCAGTGGTTGATAAGTACCCTTATATAATATATAGCAGACTAGCTAGCTTTCCTGCGCTGTACAGATGTAACCCCTTAAAGCCCCAATAACACTCTTGTTGTAACTGAATAATATGTCCCAATCTTCATTCTGGTCAACAAATCGTATTATTTTAGAATATTCCAATTAAATGATGATATAAATTTCATCTTAACACACCTATTTTAAAAAATTGGAAAAATTCAACCAATTGATTTGAAAAGTCTAACGTAAACCTTTTCAAATGTGACTTGGATTTTAAAATATTTTCGAACCCTCTGGACAAGTAAAATAGGTTGTAATGGATAATTTACACAACAGGTAGGACACTTAAACATCTAGTACTTAGAATAAGGGTATTATTTATTTTCTGGAGCTGCCAAGCCAGCAAGAATGTTATTGTCCCTTTAACCCATTCTGCCTTCACTGGCCATCATAGGCTGATGGTGGGTGCATCCCAGTCACCGGTATACCCATTTTTACAACAACTTTAACGTCCAAACAACTCAATATTTTGCGCTGAAATATTGATATATGGTAAATACATCATTACTGTATATTTTGGTACTTAAAAATTTCATGCGCACATCCATGTAGACTTTTATTTCTGAGACTCTGTTAAAATCGGGATAGTCTCTTTTAACTTTAATAACAGTTGGGTATGATAGGAATTCAATATAATAACACAATTAATGGTTGTTGTTATGAAGGAAAAATTAACAGTTTTGCTTTGTGAAAGATCTTATCTGAAGAAGCGCAATGCGGAGAGATGATGTTTTATACCCGGGGGGGGGGGGAGGGCGGCAGAGGAGTAACATTCAGATAACATCAATGATCAATATTGCGTTTGACGTTTCTGAATCTGAATTCTGATTCTCTCAATCTCTGGTCCTGGTCTTTCGTAATAAGTTCATAAAATTACCTTAGATTGGAATAATTTTACGATTTCTTCTACTGCGTACACACCCTCCTCCATGGTTTTATATTATCTAAGACTTTCTTAATTCAAGAAATTTCTTATTTTAAACTTATTTTTAAAAAAATAAACAATACAAACAATTTTCTTATACTGAGAGGGTGACTATCTTGCACTTTATTTGCTGAAAATCGATACAGGGGGAGTAATTGCACACGGGATTATCTCCCTTTACAACTCAGACTCGTCGGGGATGCTCGATTCACAGTTCTGGGGGATGCTCAATTCACAGCCCAGAACGTCCCGAATCGACAGAATTACAATCGAGTGACGCGGAATTCAGTCCTGTCACAATTCTGCCAGTCCCGATAGCTGAGGTGGAGTGGGTAGAATCGTGACGTATTCCTCATAAAAAAATATGTTTCAGCTGCCATGATTGGTTCTGGTTGAAATATTTTTTATAAAGTCGGCACATGCGTTGTCCTCCGAAATTCGTCTTTTCACTCGATTGACACCAGTTTTGGAAGTTAATTCCGGAACAGTGAATCGAGCATCCCCCTGGAATTAAATTCCAAAACTGGTGTCAATCGAGTGAAAAGGAGAATTTCGTTTTTTTTTTTTTTGCATATTACGTCCATTAAGAACAACATCAACATACATATGCATGCAAAAGATACATTTGTCATGGAATACTATATGATGAATAATGAAAATATAATGAAATTATACTGGGATATATCTATGTACATGCCCCATTAATTGGGATGATATGAAAACATTTAACAACAATGAAAGTATGACAATGAAATAAAAATAATCATAAAAATATGTAGTAAAAGTATATCGGTGTACATAAGAGTATGACGATCAAATGGGGAAAGACCATTCAGCAGATAAAAAGAGAATTAGACCCAACAGGTACACCCCTTTCCCGAAAAGCATGGTAGGCCTAGATGTTACATGTGTACATGGCTACTGCCTTAGCAAGGAAATTTGGCGGATTAAAAAGAAGTTAATTGACAAGATGGTATTAAAGTAGGGTAGATATATCTCAGACGCAGGTTTTCATATCGGGGGCACTGTAAAATAAAATGGAATTCATCTTCAACGGCAGAAAGAGAACATTGCGTGCATAACCTTTGATCAGGTGGAATATTCTTGTATCGGCCTCTCTCTACTTCCAATTTGTGCGATGACAGCTGAAACATATTTTTTACCTAGGAATACGTCACGATTCTACTCACTCCACCTCAGCTGTCGGGACTGGCAGAGCTGTGACTCGATTGTAATTCTGTCGATTCGGGACGTTCTGGACTGTGAATCGAGCATCCCCGTAATCTTATCCCAATGTTGAATGCCTTTAATTGCTTGATGTGTTACATCTTTTTACTCAACATTTAGATGATCTTAATATTTATAACCACAAAGAACCTTGATAAAAAAAAATATTGAAAATGACCATTTGTATTTTTTTCCGCGACTCGCCAAATCATTCTTCACACAAAGATCCATCTTCAGCCAAAAATTAGTAGGCTAATGGCTATACTGTTTTGTAATGCGGTTCTTCTCCGTTTCACGTCTGTCATACACATAACATAGACTAAATAAACCTTTTCAATTGTATTAAATGGAAGCAGATTGAATACATAACACAATTCTTGAAGTGTACTTCGTGTTTTCGACTAAAATAGTCGATTTAGGACCTAAAATGTCGGTCAACTTAGTGTCTGTTCCCAAAAGGACTAAATGTAGACAGGCTATAATAAGTTTAGTAGGCTATGCGGACAAAAAACAAAAAAAAATCAACAGGAATTGTCGAGCAAATTTATTGATAAAATTGTACCTAGTGTTAAGATGTTCAATTACTCAATGCCAAATCAAAGACGACAACGTGCTGTAGGACTACTTTCGTGTAATTAATGGCTGCCACAAAGCTTGGATCCAGTTCAAAATTCTGTTTAGGCCTACCGATGTCAAAAAGATCTCGCTCTTGTTTGTTTGAAATGTTGACTAAACATAAATCCGGGGATGGAATCTCTCATTAAAAACATACTTCCTGTTCCAAAAACCAAACTAAAACAATGTGGTGATAAACGTACTCAGTGCTGCTGCACCTCGCCTTTGGAATCAGTTGACCTCACTGATCCAGATTAGAAAATGTACGTGTTTACTATATGCGTTATCAGAGGATGAGTCAAGTTGTATGGGTGCGCTACCTAGCTCATTATGTGACAAGGAATTAGGTTCGCCTGCCGGGCCCAACGTCGGGTTTTCTCTGGACCCCCCAGTTTCATCCCATTGCTAAAGGCCCCAACGCACATACGTACAACGTGTTAGTCCCAAAATGACCGAGTTTGTGTCGATTGAACGCCCCCCTCTCCCCCTCTCTGTTTAACGTCGACATAATAATAATAATATCGTCATTTATAAAGCGCGTTAATACTGAAGAAATCAGTTTCTAAGGCGCTGTTGGTTTTTATATTCACTGATTATTTACAGATCAGGGTTTTGAAATAAGAATGTTTTAAGTTGAGATTTAAAATGGCCCACAGACTGTAGTTGTTTCATTGACTGTGGTAGTCTATTCCATAGAAAAGGACCAGCATAAGAAAAGGCTCGTTTTCCAAGTTGTAAGTTAATGACTGGAGATTTGAGAAGATGTTTTTTCTGAGAGCGGAAATTTCTACTGGTAATATAGGGTTCTACAAGACTTTTTACATAACGCGACGCCGTGTTCTACGGGGGGAATTTTGCCCGGACAACAGCGCTACGGCCAACTAAAGTAGTCTTTTACGTGCACGCCACCGTGGAGGCCTACAAGGGACCTTGAGTTTATGGTACCATACGAGCAACTGACTCAACACTGTTCCTTGACAGTCCCTCTGTCTCTCTCTCTCTCTCTCTCCCTCTCATTAAATTAGCACATAATTATCATTATTAAAAGTTTATTAAGATGATATTACAATATTTATATAACACACGTTAAAACATTCTATATAAAACATATATATATTATAAATGTAAGCTTATAGAAAATATTCAAATAATTTGATTATATAGACATTAGATTCGTTGTGCTACTCCATCCGTCCAGACTGCGATTTTCGTAAAAATATATTTAGATGTTAGTTAGGTGACCATTAAAATAACCCACCGGAAAAATAAATGAAATGAAATGGGGTTTAACGGTCTGCTTTTCTGCACCAACTGAGCTTATGGAGACGGGTTAACAGTAAGTTATGAAGAACATTTTGGCTGCGCAGCACCGGTGTTTCCGTCTGGTCTACGATTCGTTGAATATCAACTCTCTCGAGGGTTCTTCAGCGTACATGCCAATGTGTACACGTGAAATAGTTTTTGCGTTGGTCGGAAAACTATGTCAAGCAAAACGGGGAATAAACCGGAACCACTGGTTAGTGATCCTGAGCTATACCCACTGTACCCAGTGCCCGTGGTTTCCCGAACGAACATAATGGCTATAATTCATAGCTATTACATAATCATTTTCATATAGCTATTATATAATCATTTGCATAAATGGGAACAAATATTATATAAATGATAGCGCCACTAAGAATTAAACAATATATAAGATAAATAGTTGTTAAAAGCAAAAAATATAATGAAGATGAATTCAGTGGCGAGTAGAGAGAGCCATTGTCCCGGGCGTTCATTTCACTGGGCAAATCCAACCGAAGAGCGAACATAACAAAATTGTTTTTTGAAATGCTAACGTTGTGGCAAAAACTACCTGTCCTACTGTACTGCTTCGACTGGGATAATGAAGACGGACATTCTCCATATGGTGTGCTATGTGGGGAATTTTGCCCGGGCAGCGGCGCTACGGCCTAATTCTTATATCGAACCCCAAGTGCAAAGAGTCTTTTACGTGAACGCCAATGTGTACACGGGACCTAGGTGTTTCGAACCATCCGAAGGAGTAGGCAGCTTCATGTCCTTGTCGGACCCTCTGTCCTGCACCACGGAGAAACCGCGCCGGATAATCCCGATGAACTTTCTCGGAATGGAACCGAAAACCATATACTCCAGCCTCATGGGCCAACAATCAAGGAAATTGTTGGTCGCGGGAATCGGTACACCTCGACAACCCACACTGGATGAATTGTTCACAAAACTTTCTCTAAGCGTATCAGCACACTAATCCATAAAACTAGACTGGAATTTGTTTATGAAGAATATAGGTTATATTTATTATTCACACGAAATGTCCTACCGAAACAAATGCACACCATTACATACATTATTAATATCTCGCAAATTTGTAATGTACATAAAAAAGCAGTTCTACAGTTAAATTATTTACAAATACATATTTCGGTATAGCCACTAAAAGTGACCCTTGTTTTTTTCAGTCAACTGTAAGTCTGTTGTTAATGTATCTATTAAGTCTGGCGCTAATGTATCTATTAAGTCTTGTGTTAGTGTATCTATTAAAACTGGTGTTTATGTACATGTATCTATTACGTCTGGTGTAAATGTATCCCTTTAAGTCCGGTGTTTATGCATCTACATGTATTAAGTCTGGTGTTAATGTATCCACAGATTCTGGTGTTAATGTACATGTATCTACAAAGTCTGTTGTTAATGTATGAATTTGTCTAGTGTTTATGTACCGCTTAAGTCTGCTGTTAATGTATCTATTAAGTCTGCTGTTAATGTATCTATTAAGTCTGATGTAAATGTATCTATTGAGTCCGGTATACATCTATTGAGTCTGTTGCTAATTATGTATCTACAAAGTCTGTTATTAATGTATGAATTTGTATAGTGTTAATGTATCTATTACGTCTGTTGTTAATGTATCTATTACGTCTGTTGTTAATGTATCTATTAAGTCTGTTGTTAATGTTGACAGTGTATTTATTAAGTCTAGTGTTAATGCATCTATTAAGATGATTTTAAGAGTTAATTTATCAATAAATGATAGCAAGACTTAGTATTGTGTTAATTCACCCATAAAATGATTGAAAGTCTTGTGTTAAGTTATCTCTACAGGTGATCGCGTGTCCTTTGTCAATTTATCAATAAATAGGATTGTTAATGTTGTACTCCGATTACAAAACTACAGAAATAATTAAATAAAAAAGGTAATATAAAGATATTTTTTTCTTTAAGAAAATAAATCTTACTGGTCGTGTAAATCGCATAAATGTATCATTTTCTATGCTAATTTCAAAAGTTTGAAAAAAAAATTGTCATTAATTTTCTGATAAAGATTTTAAGGATGTGTGAGTTTTATGGATCGGTGCTCAGAAGATGCTTGAACAAAGGATGATTATGGATGTTTAATTGAGTGTTATAATTTGGTATCTTCCGTTTTAGAATTTCTCCTTTCCGGAACCTGATCAAGGGGGATAATCCATCCTTCCTCTGCTTTTATAGGTGGTGCACCATTCTGATTCAGACTTGTTTCAAGTTCTTCTCTAAGTATGTCGCTATCTGTGAGTGGATTATTTACACCAATGCATTCTGTAGACTGTGCTAGACGCGCCTTTTCCTGTAATGATTGAAAAATGGGTAAACACAGGCCTAGAAACATTAATAACCGCGTTTGTTAGCCTTCGATATGACGCCATGTTGGATCCTGTTGATCTTGGATTGAAATGGTTGCATAGGCGCCTATCAAATGTCTTTCAAAAATACCATCAAGCTGAGGGTAACGATTATGCCTAAAGTCTACTATTCGGGAGCCAATTACTCTTCTGCAATCGCATCTCTTTGAAATATGAATGAGATGTCATTTAAACCTTACCTGGGTGACGTAGGTTGAACAGCGACGCTGACGACACCTGATGTATATTAACCCAATGGTGATTAAAACGAGTCCGAGAGAGGCGACAACAAATATGGCGATAAATAAAAGTTTGTTATGTTCAAACAATCCACCATGTATTATAGTTTTGTCAACATGGCGAGTTAAATCTGTACACGGTTCGTCTTTACTTGAATAGGCACAAATAAAATCTAAGTCTCCATTCTGGAATGAGAAAAATATCAAAACGAAAATGAAATATGTAATAATAGAGTTGTGTAACGTCCTGGGGTTGGATGGGATGACCGAATGGTTAGCGCGAGCGCGCTGTGTCATAAGGTCTGCGATTGAGTTAACTGGCGTGATTTTTGTTCCTTTATTGTACGTGACAAGGTGTATGATCGCCTGTCCAGCTTCGTGGGTTTTCTCCGGGTCCTCCCACTGCTAAAGAATCCTACGCACAACCGAATTATTGAAACAAAATTGAAACATACATGTATGTTAGTCCAGATTCCTCTCCCTCCTTCTCTCTCGCCCTCTCTCTCTTTCTATCTCTCTCTCTCTCTCTCTCTCTCTCTCTCTCTCGGTAGGACCTGGTAATTGGGCGTCGAACCCGGTACGTCCTCGTTAGTGGGACAAAGTTAACTCTGAGTTCACAAAAAGCGTTCTCAGACTTAAATTAAGAATTTACTCAACTTTCAATCACTGTTTATGAGAATTATCTTTGATCTAGAAACACAAAACTTTGCACATATATTCTAATTGGTGTGTTTGATAGATTAAAGCCAACAAAAGTTTTATAAATGATATGATATATTTTAGTTGAAATAAGGCGAACAATTCTTAAAATAGCATTATGCAAGAGCAAAATCTGCTTATTACAGGTCTTTCTTTAGGCCTGAGATGTTATCTAAATAATCAATTGGACATTAATTAACATATCCAGACCATAATAAACTCTTGATGTTTAGGCTAGCCTTCGATGTTGGCGGATTAAATTCCTATATGCCGCTTAATGGCCGTTGATAATCGAGACTATGCTGTTTATATTAATGATTTGAGTAATGATGACCGAGGCTATGTGAATATTTTAAACGCTTTTTTCTCGGCTAATAGTGGATCAATTTGACTGAAATTTTCAGCAAATTACCGTTACACTATCTAGTTTTTATACGCCCACATTTTCATGTGGACGTATATTGTCGTCGCCCCTGTTCGTCCGTCCGTCCGTCCGTCCGTCCGTCCGGACGTCCGTACGTCCGTCCGTCCACAATTGTTTGTGAACAGTCTACAGGTCACAATTTTTATCCGATTTCAATGAAACTTAAAACATAGGTTTATCACCCTAAGATCTCGGTTCCTTTCGATATTGGCATGTATCGGACTGTAACTTCATGGGTTATGGCCCCTGATTGTACGAAAAATCACGTTTTTTAGCTTGTGAACAGTTTAGAGGTCACAATTTTGAACCGATTTGGATGAAACTTGAAATGCATGTTTATAACCCAAAGATCTTGGTTCCTTTCGATATTTGCGCCAATCGGATCGTAACTTCCTGAATTATGGCCCCTGATTGTCCGAAAAATCGCCCTTTTTAGCTTGTGGTCCCTCTGGAGGTCAAAATTGTTATCTGTTTTAAAAAACCGTTTGATTATATCACCGTTCCATGGTTATGAAGGTCGAGTTCGAATTTCGTGAAAATCGGACCAAAATTGACGGACAAAATGGCCGCCATTTGTACGCGAATAGTGTGAAAATATGTTAAATCAAGGTTGTGAACAGTGTAGAGGACACAATTTTGAACCGATTTGGATGAAACTTGAAATGCATGTTTATAACCCAAAGATCTTGGTTCCTTTCGATATTTGCGCCAATCGGATCGTAACTTCCTGAATTATGGCCCCTGATTGTCCGAAAAATTGCCCTTTTTAGCTTGTGGTCCCTCTGGAGGTCAAAATTGTTATCTGTTTTAAAAAACCATTTGATTATATCACCGTTCCATGGTTATGAAGGTCGAGTTCGAATTTCGTGAAAATCGGACCAAAATTGACGGACAAAATGGCCGCCATTTGTACGCGAATAGTGTGAAAATATGTTAAATCAAGGTTGTGAACAGTGTAGAGGACACAATTTTGAACCGATTTGGATGAAACTTGAAATGCATGTTTATAACCCAAAGATCTTGGTTCCTTTCGATATTTGCGCCAATCGGATCGTAACTTCCTGAATTATGGCCCCTGATTGTCCGAAAAATTGCCCTTTTTAGCTTGTGGTCCCTCTGGAGGTCAAAATTGTTATCTGTTTTAAAAAACCGTTTGATTATATCACCGTTCCATGGTTATGAAGGTCGAGTTCGAATTTCGTGAAAATCGGACCAAAATTGACGGACAAAATGGCCGCCATTTGTACGCGAATAGTGTGAAAATATGTTAAATCAAGGTTGTGAACAGTGTAGAGGACACAATTTTGAACCGATTTGGATGAAACTTGAAATGCATGTTTATAACCCAAAGATCTTGGTTCCTTTCGATATTTGCGCCAATCGGATCGTAACTTCCTGAATTATGGCCCCTGATTGTCCGAAAAATTGCCCTTTTTAGCTTGTGGTCCCTCTGGAGGTCAAAATTGTTATCCGAATTAAAAAACTGTTTGATTATATCACCGTTCCATGGTTATGATTGTCGAGTTCGAATTTCGTGAAAATCGGACCAAAATTGACGGACAAAATGGCCGCCATTTGTACGCGAATAGTGTGAAAATATGTTAAATCAAGGTTGTGAACAGTGTAGAGGACACAATTTTGAACCGATTTGGATGAAACTTGAAATGCATGTTTATAACCCAAAGATCTTGGTTCCTTTCGATATTTGCGCCAATCGGATCGTAACTTCCTGAATTATGGCCCCTGATTGTCCGAAAAATTGCCCTTTTTAGCTTGTGGTCCCTCTGGAGGTCAAAATTGTTATCCGAATTAAAAAACCGTTTGATTATATCACCGTTACATGGTCAAAATGGTTATTCGATTTAAAAAACCGTTTGATTATATCACGATTCCATGGTTATGAAGGTTGAGTTTGAATTTGGGAAAATCGGACCAAAATTGACGGACAAAATGGCCGCCGTTTGTATGCGAATAGTGTGAAAATATGTTATATAAAGGTTGTGGACCTTATAGAGGTCACAATTTTGAACCGATTTTGATGAAACTTGACATGTATGTTTATTTTTTTTTTATAAGCAATATTTTTATTCAGATTTCTATCTGAATAGGGATTGGGGAACAGGCATAGCCTATATTAAACCCTTTTATCCGATTTAAAAAAACATTTGACTATATCACCGTTACATGGTAATGAAGAGAGAGTTTGAATTAAGTGAAAATCGGACTAGAATTGACGGACAAAATGGCCGTCGTTTGTACACGAATAGTGTGAAAACATGCTATATCAAGGTTGTGGACCCTATAGAGGTCACAATTTTGAACCGATTTTGATGAAACTTGACATGTATGTTTATAACCCAAAGATCTTGGTTCCTTTTGATATTTGTGCCCATCGGGTCATTACTTCCTGAATTATGTCCCCTGATTGTACAAAAAATCACCCTTTTTAGCTTGTGGTCCCTCTGGAGGTCACAATTATTATCTGATTTAAAAAAAAAACATTTGATTATAAAAACCAAACAAATTCTAATGATTTTCTGATAATTCCTTAATATGCGACAACTCTTGTTGACTGCCCGGACGATTTGGCTGCTGTGTGGGCGTATGTTTCGTTGCCTGGCAACCTATTTTTAACTATTATAGTGAGAACTGCCATCTCTTTATCTTATCTCCCATAATGTAACTTTAAGTTAAGTCTGAGAATAGTTTGTGAATTCGGGACCATTTTATTACAATATACACCAACTTGCTTCTCAAACATCAGATATAAAGGTATCAAAAAGACTTAAAAAGCTTACCTGTGTTGCAAATATTTGACTACTAGTTTTCATATTTAAGGCTGATAAAATCTCCCTTGGTGGAACTATTCTTCTATCTGGAAATATAATAAAATAAAATATATCCCTTTAATAACAATGATTACATGTCCTTTTACAACAGGGATTAAAGTCCTTTAACAACAAGGGTTACAGTATTAAAGCCATTTAACAAGGATTGCAGAATCAAGGCCCTTTAACAACAAGGATTGCTGTGTTAAAGCCCATTAACACCAGGGAGTGTAGTAATAAAGCTCTCTCACAACACGCATTGCAGTATTGAGTTCATTTAACAACAAGGGTTGCTGTATTAAAGTCCTTTCACAACAAGGATTGCAGCATTAAGACCCTCTTACAACAAGGACTGCAGCATTAAGACCCTCTCACAACACGGATTGCAGTATTAAAGCCCTTTAACAACAAGGATTGCAGTATTAAAGCCCTCTCCCGACAGTTGAAATCTTTTCACAACCAATGGTCCAAGATTAAAATGTTGAAAAATGCGTTAAAACCATAAAGTAAATAAGTGTCACAGTGTGCCTGATCGATAGTGTCTCGTGGACTAAATAGGATAAATTGTTTATAAACTCTGCGAAGTGGCTTAAAAGTATCGTTCTGACTCACTAACTAGTTTATACTTGTCCGTTTACTTTTGATGGTCGGTGGAGTAAAGTAAGACAACATTAAACCCCATTCATTCCATCAGTTTAGGTGTGTACAGCCAAATATATACATCTTTATTTATCATCCTGCTTATTGTCGACGGGAATAAAAGAAAAATATATCTACTACGTGTATTATACCTGTTGAATTAACTGAATTTTCCACTACAGAAGCTTCTGTTGTAACTGTCCGGTTATCAGGACCTCCTACAACGTTGACGTTAAATATATATACCTCGTAGTTCCCGCCTTTATTTCCCATGGAAGCCGAGAAATCCTCCATTTTCTTTGATAAATCTGCTATTACGGCATTTTTAAATATTTCTTTTTCCTAGATGAAAAACAGAAAAATGGCAAGTCGACATCGAAATAAGGAATGCCATAAAACACAAAACGGGTCGTCGAGCTAATACTCGAATATTTGCTACTACTACCAAGATCGGCACCCGCTACCGCCACAATGGCGTCTTCAGTTTCAGCGCTGACCACAATAGCATTCTAACTGGTGTCGACTTCAGTTAGTACTCATGGAAGGCCGAAGGGAATTGCAGAGACGACCGGGTGCAACATTGCACGCTATAGTGCAATGCATTTTCAGCTGCCCAAATCCGAAGTACTTCCCGTCACCGCCACCCTCACAATTTAACAAAAATTTCACATTTTATCAACTTGAACATTTAATGTTTGCGAATAATAGGAGACATTTTGCACCAGCTCAACTGGGAGTCTTTAATATTATGTCATTTAATGAATGAACAGTAGCTAGGATAACCCACCGACTCTTTCCATGCATACTTCTGGACATGACCTGACTAAAACTGATTATTGTGCAATACCATGAGCACAGCAAACACTACTGCTGATAGGAGTTAGAACAGATATTCAGATGTAAAGCCGAGAGAAGTCACCACTTAAAGAAAATTCGAAACATGCAAGAACTTACTTGTAAACAACCTTTAAAGACAAGAATGACAGAATTAGAGGATGGAGCTGATGTACTTTTATCTTTAGGTTTCGGTTCCAGCGGATACGTTGACCCTGGGGATGATTCGGATAAAGTTGGGGATGCAGATGAAACAAGCATTGATGAAGATGGACTTGTTCGGCTTGGGTCAGTTGGGTGTACGTTAGATGCTGAAGTTTCGTCAGATGCTGAGGGATTTGTTGCCTCTAATTCAGATGAAGAACTGCCATTGATTGATGTCGTCTCGTGTGGATCAAAATCTTTCGTTGTTTTTTGTTCCACAGTTGTTTCCGTATCTCCAGGTACTGCAGACACCACCGATGCGTCAGTTGAAATTTCTGCAGCTGATCGTCCATGTGTTGTATTCCCTGTAGTATCTTCTGTAGTCTGTTCATCAATGGGCAAGGTTGTTGAATCTACATTCTCATTGGTCACATCTGATTCTGATGTACTAATGACGTCTGTGCCATCAGTTGTTGTCTCTAGACTGTCAGTTGTTACGTCATTGGTGGAATAGGACGGAGAATAGGACGCTGGAAAAGAAAACATTCTAGAAGTGATTGGATGGTCTAAGTGGTGAGAATTAGTTAGGATTGCGACAGGTTGACGGAGTGTTAATCTGATTAGAACACAGATCATATTTCGCAGGCGCGGATCCAGAGGGGGGTTTGGTGGGTCCAACCTCCCCCCCCCCCTGCTCAGCTACACAAAAAAAAATAATGCCTTGCATCAATGAAATTACATCACAAAGTGATCCTACATCAGTATAAAAATGATTTCTCCGTTTAAAAAGCTCAGTTTGTATGTATGCCTATGTAATTTAGAGACGATGATGGCAGATTTCCGTAACAGAAACCTGGCAAACCCCCTTCTGCAAAAATTCCTGGATCCGCACCTGTTTCGTTTTGTTTTTATAGTTCAAAATTTCGAACGAGTTGTTACCAATGACGTGTTCTGGATGATGTAAGGGATTAGCCAATAAAACTGTCTATTATGGCGAGTTCTTGGCCTTTTGATGCATATAATTGTGAGTAAACCACTACAAAAACGCCAACGCTGATTGATCAATCAATGTATGACACCATAGGGCGAAAGGCCGTTCGTTTTACCCCTAACGTGAACTACTACTATAACTTGTCATGTCTTCATGTAGGAGAACGCTAGATCGGAGACGGTCCTACGCATTTTAGCACATATGACGTCATATATAGATTGTGGGTTAGGGTTAGGGTAAGGGCTAGGACCTGTAGATTTGGTCAAAGTCCCGAGATATAAACAGGGCTAGCCCTAACCCTAACCCATGATCAAGCCTAACCCTTACCCTAACCCACAATTCACATAATATGACGTCACAATTTGCGTAGGACCGTCTCCGATCTAGCGTTCTCCGTCTTCATGTAGGGTAAGCATTTTTTACCGTCCACCGGAGCCTGGTCTTATGACGTCATATGTGGATTGTGGGTTAGGATAAGGGTTAGGATAAGGGCTGTGGCCTGCAGATTTCGTCACAGTCTCGAGATGTAGACAGGGCTAGCCCTAACCCTAACCCTGGGCCAAGCCTAACCCTTATCCTAACCCACAATCCACATATGACGTCATAAGACCAGGCTCCGGTGGACGGAAAAAAACGTTTACCTTCATGTAGTGTAGCAAACTGATCCCGCAGTGAATATTCGCTTGGCCGCTACAATCACTGATAAGCATGACATCGACGAGGCTTAATGAGTACGGCATATTAACTTTTTTACTCCGACAAATTAAATTCTCAAACATTTTTTTGAAGTATAAGAAAAATAAATAAAGAGGTTTGAAGCATTTGTAATTAAAAAATATTTCCTATTTAGTGTAAATGGGTATTAAAATGAGTAAAACGCACCATTTTGCCCGAAGCAGTTAGGTGTTATG
The DNA here is from genome assembly GCA_948474765.1 of Patella depressa. Classification (NCBI taxonomy): domain Eukaryota; kingdom Metazoa; phylum Mollusca; class Gastropoda; family Patellidae; genus Patella; species Patella depressa. The sequence goes on from OX419721.1 coordinate 9,896,467, forward strand.
TAAAACAATGCACGAGCCGTTTAGCCAATGACTGACGGCACGTGAAGTCAATGCACATGTTGTAGACAGTCATGTGTGACAGAGATAATTCGTAAGTAATTCTCTGTGAAACAGATTGGTAGTGTAGGTCCCTAGACTAATAATTATTTCCCCCTATTTCATGATGTAGTGCGAGTTATAAATAGACAATTTTTCTCCCCTCTTCCTGCATTTTTGGGTTGACTTTTTGGTCTAGAATTGGAGAAAAGGCATCAAATTTTCAATTTCATAGCAGTTTTGGGTAATACTGAGGATATTACAGCGGAGGGATAGGGGTGTAAAATGTCTTTCTGCGGAGTAATCATTGTGTCGGAAGTGAGATTTTCACCCCAATCAACTTCAAATCCCCGTAGCAAAAAATCTAAACGATCAACCCCCTACAAATTTATGATGAGGAGATTGCCAAATGTGGTCCCCATTGTGCCTAAAAAGATTGGAAGCAACGGAATGTTGAGAAAAAAAACCTACAGCCTGTGATGTTACAGGCATTTAACATTGAAGTCAATGGGCAAATAATTACTAGTCTGAGACAATCTCGGTTTCAGACGAGTTATTTGCTCCTGGATTGATGATGTCGCTTATTACGAACATAAACGTAATTAACTTTATACATATAGCCCCATGACATGACAGAGATTTCCATTCTACATGCGCTTGATCAGGGAATATACCACAGTTTACATGTAAAGAAAAGTCTTACCAGTTGGACAGTTTTTAAGGTCCATTCGACATTCTTTACCATGAGGACATGGACTCATCCCCTCATTACAAACTTCAGCTAATAGAAAGACAGAAATATAGATAGCTGCGGATGCAGAACAAATCTGGAAACAAGGCGTGTATTTAAAGTTGCATTATGTAAGAGCTAGATCTGCCTTTTACCGTATTATTTTCTGGCTTCAAATGTTATATAAACTATTATTTAGACATCTGTGCACAACCCCATAATCAACTCTCTAGACTATCGGATGGATTAGATAATGATTGGATTATAACACCGACGCCATTTAGTAATTTCACTTTAGAATGGATAATCGAGACTTTGTGGGGGGTATCTTGTTAAAACGTTTAACCCCCATAACTTCCCTAAGAATGGAGTAATTTGGGTCAAGCTCCTTATCTAAATCTTTTAAAGGAAGATTGGCATTTAACTACAGTTGAAGCGACAGGCAAGAAATAGTTGTGGATGCGGCAATGGTACGTGGCAATGGAGATTATCTTGTCAAAACGTCTAACCCCCGTAACATCCCTTAAAATTAAGTAATTTGAGGCCAGCTCTGACATAATGCATCTTTAATAAAGGAAGATTGGCATTTAACTACAGTTTAGGCGATAGGCAAGAAATAGTTGTGGATGTCTATTTGGAGGATGGTTGGGGAGATTAGTCTGGAAGGCGGAGGTCATCTAACCTACTCCTATTCCCTGTGGTGTCTAATGTGGTAATTTCCAACCTCTCAAAATTGACTGTGAGATGGTGCTTTGACAGCGACCTTTCCGCTTACTATTCATCGAATTGCCACGCAGTCACTGGTTATTTTAGACTAGACACTCCTTCTTCCCGCACTCTGTGTTCGTCAGACAAGGTGAACTTTCTAGGTCAAGACCGGGATCGAATTGGGAACCCCCTGATGTGTGAGACACATCCATTCTTACCAAGCTTATGTAGTTCCCCAGATTAAGAAAAGGAAGAATGAAGAAAGAATAACAAAAAAATAACAAGAAGGTTTTATCACCAGCTAATCATGCATTAAAATTGCCTATTTTCGACAAGGGGGGGGGGGGGGATTAAAACAATCAACTTACGGACTTGATATTGCGTAGTTACGACTGGTACCGCTGAAATTGAACCTAAAACAGATAATGAAAGTTGTTATAATTTTAATTTGACAAATTGTCATATCTGCCGTTCCGTAGTAATATGTTCAGGTGAAATGTTTGTCTTGCTCATTATTGTGCCGTGAATTCCACTCCATAATAAAATGGCCAGTGTTTGTTATTTCTACCTGTGCTATAATCGTATTAAATGGCTGACGTTTGCCATGTTTACATTATAGTGATAGGAGTTAAAATTATATCGTGAATTCCGCTCCATAATATGGCCAGTGGTTGTTATTTATATCTATGCTATATTTGGGTAAAATGTTTGACGCTTTTGTCGAGAAATCGACTCCATAATAATATGGCCAGTGTTTGTTACAGTGCTATATTTGTATAAAATGGATGACGCTTGCCATGTTTATATTATTGTGATAGGAGTTACAATTACATGTATGTCGTGAATTCCGCTCCATTACAAGGCCAGTGTTTGTATTTATATAGCTGTGTCATATATTCGTGTAGAATATCTGACTCTGTACATGTTTATATTATCATTCTTACTATACAGACAATAAAATATAATTAAAACATACAGACACAGCTTCATTATCATAGCAGATAGCATTAACCTTTAACCTTTAGATAACACTCAACTTTGACCCCTGATAATGCGGGAATGGGTCGGGTTTATATAGAACTGAGAATTAGCAGGTACTTGTTGTATAAAACCGCCTGTGCTGTGCAAGTGGAAAAAAAGGGGAATAATAATTTTTGCAACCTCAAGGCAGGGGCAGTAATATTTCGAAAAGATGGAAATTATCTCATAGCTTATGAGTAATTTGAATAAATTATCAAGGATCAGTTTTCTGCAAATACATTTCGGCTATCTTTAAAATTCGACAAACGAGGGTGACGCCGTGACGGAAATATTATATGAACACCCTTATCTGTTAAATAAGCTCAAGATTTTGTACTGAGTGAGGGGTGGGTTGGGGGGGGGGGGCTCCTTGAGTAAATAAATGACTTCAAAAAAAGATCATATAAAATAAATGAATATATTGAAAATTTCATTCAAATTATTTTATACTGGGCGAAGTTATCATTGTTTGGAGTTTTGACAAGATGTTGCACATTTTGTTTATTATCGTAACTTGTTTATCGAGACTCAGCCTCGATTCGCCATTTTTAAATTAAATCATTAAATGGTGACCCATCCGATGGTCTAGAGAGTTAATTATTATGTTATCCGAATAAATGTCCAATTAATAATGTATACAACATTTGAAGCCAAAATAAAGATCTAAATTAGACAGATTTAGCTCTAACATTATTCATCTTTAACAGTGCGCCTTTAATTCAAGTGTAAGTGTAACTGGGCGAATACATGAAAGAATGTTGACAACGTCCTTTAACCAATCGTTGTATCAACTTGAATTTGATGCCTCCTAACTTCAACAACCATCCATTCATCCATTCGCCACTCTTTATTAAGAAAAGGAGTAAATTTTAACGCCCCAGTTTCCCACCCCATTTGGGTAGGCGTTGTCTATTTTCATTCCGGTGGAAGACGTTATTTCAATACGAAAAATTTATCTCAGGACTTCTGGTTGGGTTTTGGGTTAGCTACGCCTGGCGTGTAACTCAACGTGTAAGAATTTCCGGTCTCTTTGTAGACTTTATTGAGTGTGTATATAATAAATTATACTTTGATAAACTATAGTTGGGACGAAAAACTTAGGCCACGTGGGCGTAAACGTTGGTCGCACATTGCCGCTGCCCGGGTAAAATTTCCCATATAGCACATTACATTGTGTAAATGCCAGTGTTCATTATCCCGGTTAGTGCAAAAAAGTACCCCCCCCCCCCCCAACCCAATACCATTTCATTGTGGACGGCACTTCAAAATTATTCCAGAGAAAATAACATAGAAACCGAGATGAATGTATTTTTGTTTACAAGACTGTTTTATTTTATTCCAATTGGGAAAAAAATATGTTGAGATAGAGAGAGAGAAATGGGCCTTAACGTCCACTCGACACAAAAAATGTGTAGGACACCAACTGTCCCCCCCCCCAAAAAAAAAAACAAAAACAAAACATCAATCCTAATTAACGTACCATTTTCTGAGAAACGGACGCATATCTTTCAAAATCAAACCGCATATTTCATTTCATTTCATAAACTCTATTTAGCTGGTTATTTTGTTATATTCGAGGCGGATATATATATTGTTTGTCATTAAAAACCAAAACAGATGTCAATCACCGAGCAGTCCTCGCGTCTGATGATATATAATTCACAAAACTAATACTATATTTCATTATATGTTTGAATATTACATCTTTTTATGAGTGCGTATACGTACATATGACCTGATTCTAGAACTAATTTTTAAAGTGGCCAAGTCTTGAGGTCAGTATCATTGCAAACATGACTTATTGGTCAATTTAAATATAAACTGGTGCTGTTATCTTACCATGAAAAGATGGGATTGAGATATCCAAATTTAAAACAATCGTTTGCCACGATACTTTCGCGCGCCATTTGTAATGAAACGGTTCGATGAACGAGGCTTAACATTTTCACCCATATTAGTATAACAATGCAACCATTCTTTGAATTTTATTGCTGTATTCAACGGTCTAAGAAAGCTGCATGATAGTATAATTCCATGGTGTCAGGTTGTGGCAAATTATTGGCTTTTTTTGCGTTTTTATACACGAACTATTTTTATAAGATCTGTACTTTTTCCCTACCTCAATGTGAACAACCTCAGTAGTCAAATGACATCTAAATTCTACAAGACCCAGGTGAATACTAGTCCATGTGTTTGTGGAAATGTTCGAGAAAGTTCCCTCTTGTCAGTGGTGCAGGACGGAGGGCCTGCAAGGAACGGTGCCTAGTCGTTCGGATGAGCCGCACGATGACGTCATCGGACCATTGACAGTTGGATTTCGAAATAAGAGTAAGACGTAGCGCCGCGTAGCGCCACTTTCCGGGAAGATTTTAGCTTTTAGCACAGCGTGCAGAAAAGTAGGACGTTAAAATCCATTCATTTCATTCTGGAATTAATTTCAAAATGATTTCAGAGAAAATAACACAGAGACCGAGATGAATGTGTCATTTGTTCACAAGTCAATTTTATTTTATATTAATTAACACTTTTAACTACGAATCCAACTGGCAAAACCTCAATCCTAAATGATGTTGTACCATTTTCTGAGAACCAGGGGTGGATCTTTCAAAACATTCTTAACAAACTGTATTTTTTAATATTATAAATTTAATTGTGTTATTTGCAGGCAAATAACTTTAATTACACTAAGCGGAAACAAGTGAGGACAATATCCTGTGTTCTAGCTGTTCGTCGTGTTTTCCCATGTCCCATGCTTGTGAAATAAAAGAAAAACATATTAAATTATTAAAGTATCACGACCTAGCCTTTGATATATAATTCAATTATTAATTTATTATTAATTAATATTTATAGGACCGGTACTTCATTTATTTAATTGTTGAATACATTGGTAAAGTTATAGTATTAAAATTCATAATTTTCTATTCTGTATAAATAAAATATGCTATCTAAAATATGTTTTCATTTTTAAATTTGAAAATATAGCACGTTTAAAAATTCCTTAAATAGATGTTTGCGAGAGCCTTTACGAATTTAAGAAGCTTTAAAGCATAAGATGTTATGTTATGTATATTATTCAGATTTCAAATTCTAAATGTGGAATGGAAAATATACATATATATACTTATCCATTCTGTATGATTTAGTCCGAGCAGAACTGTAGGACGTTAAACCCTATTTTCATTTCTGTCACTGAATAATTTCGTTTCAGAATATTTTCACAATGTCGAACGATTAAAAAATATTCTGAAATTAAATTAAATGGAGTTTAAAGACCTACTGTTCGACACTGCCTGGCTTGCTCCATACAAATGTGGCCGGGAGGGCTACTTTTATTTCGAATTCCAGCTGTCAAGGGTTCCTTTACGTGCATTCCAATGTGCACACAACCCTCGATGTTTCATTGGCATTAAATACTAATCAGGACCTCGGGCCAACATCACCAATCCTCGAAGTTGTCAGGCCCTTCGTCCGGCACCGCCGACCCTTGTCAGGCCCTCCGTCCTACGCAATCGATCCTTGTCCGGCCCTCTGCCCTGCACCATCGATCCTTTTCAGGCCCTCTGCCCTACACCAGCTAGAAGCATCTAGTCATTTGTATGGCACAAAACTCCGAGGACCACCTGCGCACACATTGGTGTACACGTAAAAGAACCCAAGACATTTGGAATTCAACGAACAATAGGCGAGTGGAAACGGTACTAGCCGAGCAAAATGATCCTTAGCACATTGCAATAACCCGGTTGGGTGCTGACAAGTCGTAAGCATGCATTTATATCATTTCAAACTTGTATTGCACGCGGGGCTTTTCGCCCAAAATAAGTGAACTGAAAATCTTTGGAACGTGTTTCGGGGGCACAGAGGAAGACACCGCCAGAAATTGAATAAAAGTAAAAATATTAAACCTACCTTTATGTTGTAAAATAAAACCAACACATACAAATAATAAATTAAACCCAGTTACATCCGACATTTTATCAAAGAATCTGGCAGTATATCAGTTTACACTTTTAATTAAAGTTAATTAGATGCCAGAAATTTATCCCGTATCCTTTGCTAAAACTTGACAAATATTGTTTCAAATGTTCACAGTTCATATCACAGCCTAAATAATATTTGATTTACAAAACCGTCTGACACCGTCGCGTCACGATTACGAATTATTAACGGGAGCAGGTCGCGGCACTTAAATAATGAAATAACTTCCAAATTGTTTAACTTTAAAACAATATATCTCGTCACGTTTCTTCCTCGGTAAAAAAAATTCCCCCAAATAATTCCGATAATTCGCCACTTTTCTACGAATGAGTTTTGGGCGTACGTCCTGGTGAAAAATTCCTGAAATAGTCTCTAATCAGTCGGAAAGGGTGAGGTCAGTTGATGGAACAAAAGCAGTAATTAGTCAAAAGCAGCCACTCGGGACTTCTCGGTTAATTCCGGTAGATAAGAATTCTGTTCGCCCTTGTTGTATGAGAGTGTGTTATGTAACCGGATCATTAATTTTATTGATCATGTGTAGATTACAAGAGCTATATTGTCTGTTTGTTTTTCTTGATATGTTTCATCGTGTGTTCGTTTATCTATTCCTGTAAACACGATGACGACATGTTTGTATCGTCTGGTCATTGTAGAATGGCGGACTGTTTGATAGTTGTTTTGTGGACAGGTCTAGCCAATGCAGATACCGAGAAATTCTTTTCTCACATATACATGCACGAACCGGTGGAATTTAGCGCAGTGTAGGTAGAAATGCGATTTTATTGGCGATTTAGACCTGTAATTTTGGAATTTACCTTCCGGAAATACGTCCGAATGAACCAATTGAATCAAATTTACCAAATTAATCGGTTGAGCGCAATTAGTTAAGCAATTATCAAACCTAGACCCCCCCCCCTGCAAAAAATCCTGGATCCGCGCCTGCTTTTAACTGCACAAGCAAGAATAAAACTAGTCCTAAGTCCCAAAATAAGGTAGAGCACCAGATTCCGGAGGTAAAACCTACTAATTAAAATCTAAATGTTTGCCATCATCCAAAAAGATTGCTTGGCGGATTGTGATAAAATTAGATTTGTAAAATCAGGAATTTTTGCAGGAGGGGGTTTGCCTGGTTTCTGTTACGGAAATCTACCATCATCGTCTCTAAATTACATAGGCATACATACAAATTGAGCTTTTTAAACAGAGAAATCATTATACTGATGTAGGATCACTTTGTGATGTAATTTCATTGACCCCCCCCCCCTGGATCCGCCCCTGCAATGTGTATGCATGCCTATTAAATTTAAAGACGATGATGGCATCATGCATTTTCAACTGTCAGGTTTGAGCCTGGTAAACCCACTCCTGCAAACATTCCTGGATCCGCCCCTGAGGATTTAACCTCTACTGTCTTCTTCTATCAGTGGTTAACGTCCACTTCCACCGAGGGGGATAGGCTATGACAGACAAGTTGTCTTATTTGTATTACCTTAGCGCACGGTTGTACGTGACAAGGAGTAGGGTCGCGTGTTCAACCTCGTGGGTTTTCTCCGGGTCCTCCATGTGCAGTTTCCTCACACTGCTAAAGAACCCCACTCGCAAGCGAATTATTGAAATAAAATTAAACCATGTGATCGTCCCGAAATTACCTAGTTTGCGTCGAGTAGACGTTAAACCCCATTTCTCTCTCTCTCCCTCTCTCTCTCTCTCTCACACACACACACTCTCTCTCTTTATAAGCCCGCGTTGGTGCAGAAAAGTATAAGGACGTTAAAACCCATTTCCTTTTGATCTGGAGAATGCGACGGCATTCGTCACTAAGGAAACGATAGTTCAGTTGCGATTTTAGACGTCAAAGCTAATTTGATCTTAAGGAAATATTCGTACCATTCACTGATCGTATAGAAAGGATTGTGGCGAGGAGGTCATTTGTTTGAGAATATTTTAAGACCAGAAGAAAGAAAATTTTGAAGTGTGTGATTGGCCTGTGTATGACCGAGTGGTTATTTTATGATATATTATTTTAATTCAAAGTGTTTTAAAAGGGTGCAACAGTATCTCGTATTTCACCGACTGTAAACATGACAGAAATAAATGATCTACATTCCACCGTTTAATGAAGCTTACATACTATTTTTCTCCGCCAATGGAATAAAATGGAATGCGAGTTACGATACAGTGTGCTAAGGGGAAAAATTTGCCCGGACAGCGGCGCTACGGCCCACCCTTATATTGAATTCCAATTAACCAGGGATCTTTTACGTGCACTCCAATTTGACCTCGTTTTTTTCATCAGATCCGAACGAGTACACAGCTTTTCTTGTCCACCCCCACCCCCTTCCTGAGCCGCTGAAAAGGGGAAACAACGCCGGAAAACCAGATGAAATTTCTCGGTCAACACGAGGCCAGCGTCTTACCCACTTACCCGTCATACGGGTCAATCAAGACGTGCATAGGCCGTGCAGGGTAAAGGCCACAAAAGCCCCACACATCCACGAGGATTATTGTGGGGAGGGGGGGGGTGTTACCCTAACCCTTAGAATTCCCAATAGATGAATAACTTTCCGTATTCAAAATATTAAGCTATTTCACCCGGGTTAACAGTGTGCGGAATTTGATGTATGACAGTAGAGAGGTAAATATTCCATATTATTATAAAAACATTATGTCAATCACAGTTATGTGACAAGGTCAAACTCGGTTTATACAAGGTCATTTATAAATTAATTAAATAATATTATTATTGGGTCATTGCGACCATCGCATGTTTATAGAAATGTAATGAATCGGGGTATATAACGTCCAATTTTTCTGAACCGTTTGGGTTAACGAAGACGGCCATGTACGCCATGCAATTTTCTATATGGCCGTAAGGAAATTTTGCCCGGACAGCGCATATTCTGAAGTAATGGCCCGAGAAATCCCTCTCTAGTAGTGGGATTAGCTCTATTCAAACGGAACACTGCGGAGACAATGCGAAAATCATGTTTACATCATTTATTAAAGCGGGAATTTCATATTTTCCAAGAAAGTCAAAACATATTTATTTCTACGTCTTTTGCTTGTAGGTTGTCAACTCACTATTATTAGACAATCATAGGCATTATATTCCACACTTACAAATCCTTCACATCGGAAATAATAACACAATTACCTCCCTTGTTTTTCCACTACCCCCATGCAATAGCTATATCTTCGTTTGAATTTAAAGTTGAAAATGATATTTTTGCTAATTTCTCAACCGGTAATAGTGAATTATAGGATTAATCTTTAACGGTAGGACTGTTTATAGATTCCATGCATTTTGAGGCTTTATTTTAATACATTTTCAAAATATAACTTAAGAATATGAAATTGCAGCTTTAAAGAGCAGAGATGTGAACTACAACAGTAACTAAGCAAACGAAAATAAAAATCAACTAATTCACTGGGGCTGGGGGGGGGGGGGGGGTAGCACGGCCCCTTGCACCCCCCCCCCCCCTTCTGGTTCCGCGCCTCCTTAGACGTATGCACGCAAATGTGTGCACGATGCCCCGGATACTCGTCTGAGTGACTACACGCTGGCAATCTCCAGATTCCGTCAAGGTCGCTGAGATATTGGGAAGGGGGTTTGGGTAAGCGTTACGGCAAGGACCAGGATTAGGGTTGGGTGTAGCGCTAACCCTGTTTTCTTCTATAGGTTACCCACTGACCCATAGCGAAACCCCGAAGGTCTGCGAGGGCAACGTAGTATTTAAAACTTGGTGGGGATTTTCATGTGGTCTAACTAAGAGAAACATGTCGCGTTACGTGATCCGATGTTGTTTCATTCGGAACTGTACCATTTTAAAAAGTATCTTTTTAACAAGATTCAGAACCAACCATTTATAAAATGGTGCATTTTCATTGCTTCTCAGTATTTATCGACATCGTGAATAAATACTTCCTTATTGCGTATAGCCCTCATTTAAAAAAACAACAACAAATGTATATCCCGTCTTATTGGTTGCAGCAGATATAGGCCGTTATTGGGGTCCGAACCCTTAATAGAAAATCAAATGCCTGGGAAATCAATATTCCTGAAGCAATGGCCCGAGAAATCCCTCTCTGGGATTACCTCTTATCAAACGAAACACTGCACGGGGTATGGGGAAATCGGACTATTGTGATCATATTGATATTAGAAATGTTTGTGAGTGAGAAGTTTTGTAAGATATTAATATTAGCCTTTAATATTGTCAATTTTAACTGATTTTCTTTTGTTGGGGGCGGGGAGTGGGGCACTCCGTTTAAGTTTCTGTTTTGTTTTTCTTCATTAGTGTAGTTGGGTAAAAATTAAATATGAATGGTAATGTACAATCAAAAAAGGAAGCTGTTTTTTTTATATATAAACTGAATATCTTCCAGTTGCAGTAAATCTAAATTCTACAGGATACGAATTAGTAAACATCAATGGTAGTAAAATTATAAGGACGTCTGGAAAATCACGACTATTCTATTATGCTTATCTCCCCTTTAACCTTGGTAACCATTTCCGGTCAATGGCGGCGTTTGTAAACAATAAAATTTCATTCCGCTCCTGAAACTGTCCTCAGTCGTTTGAATTATTTCTCTAAAAATGTCTGATAGAAGCACAGCAAAGGAAAGAGCAGCTCGGCTGCTCAGAAAGCAGGGAAGTGTTTCATCTTTAACAAGTGGTGAACAAAAAGCGACAGAACGATCGAAGCCGGACAAGTTTGATTCAATAAGCACGATTTCTTATCTCGACGAGCCGAACCCCGACGAAATACGACCTCCAATTAAATACGAAAACACGTACCAGCTACAACCAAACAAGAAAGTACCATATGGTCGAATACAGAATCTGATAAAGGACGTTTTAGAAGGTTATTTGGCAGACGAACAATATGACGCAAATTTGTGCAAGCAGATGACAAAAACTATTTCCGATGTTATCAAAGCTCGAGTTAAAGATATGGAAATTCCTCGTTATAAAATTATCTGTATGGTTCACATTGGTCAACTACTTGACCAATCAATGCGTGTCGGTAGCCGCTGTTTGTGGGATCCCAGTTGTGATACGTTTGCAATGCACGAATTCAAGAATAACTCTTTATATGCTGTGGCTTCTGTGTTTGGTATTTATTATGAATAGACATTAAATAATCATATCAACAAAACACCAATCTGTTCACCCATGGTTGTTTCATCCCACTTATAATCTTGAGGTTGTTCATGAAAACATTGTCACTGTATTAAATGACTGATAAATAATGAAAATAATATAAATCTGTGGAATTTTATTGCTGAAAATTTCCACTAAATTTCCAGTGTCATCAAGTTTACTGTATATTGGACACTAAACTTACAGATGTGTTATGAAAAATGCAAGGAATAATGTTTGCTGTAATTGTTAATGTTTTTTTCCAAGAAAGAATATCTGAGTGATAATTCAATAACAATACTTTTTCCTGAACTAATTTTTATAATAAGCTTTGGTAATAAAGCAATATCTTTGAAATACAATAATATTCAAATACAGTGTCAGTTATAATAAGTAGAATGAAGTTATCCAAGTTGAACAGCTTTGAGACGATTGAGAGAAGAAATGATCCGGATCCGATATCAAAACCAAACTACCAAAAACAAAAAACTTATTTATTATCCATAATTAGCCTTTCTATGTATATTTGACAGAACTTTTTGTCAAGAGAACCTTTGAAAAACTGCCAAGAACAGAACTCAAACAAAACTTTCATTTTTTTATTATTAGTGTCTGGTAAAAACTATTTAATAAGCAATTTATTTTTATTTTTATTAGAGATCTTTAATATACAAGCAACAATAACATACAGAACTAGTCATCTACAAGTTATGTCTCATTTCCTACAACTATCATTCAAATTTTTCTTGATCATTCATCTTGCAAGCTGATAACATCAACCTGTATTTTCTAATATAATTCAGACATTTTTCAACCCTTTAGGACTTCGTACATGTAATTGTAATTATTTTCTACCCCAGTGCAGTGAAGAAAATTAAAGAAAAGTGATATATTAATACCAAAGAAAAAGTTTCGATAATAAAAGGGACTATTTCATTAATAGATAATTATCATAAGCCTGCTACAGTATTAGATTTTAGTCTAATATGGTATTGACACGTAAATTAACAATACCATACTATAAATGAAGAAAAACATAAATGAATAAAATTTTGAAGTGGAAGCCCTGTTCCTGATACGACCCGGAACAAACCAAAATTGCTGTTCCTTAGATCTCCTCAAACTACTTGAGATTTGAGAATATCTTTCGGTATTATGAGACCTTCTGCATTGGGCAGTCTGAGTGCTAAAGTGTTAACTGTGTCTAACATATTTATTTTCAAAAATGGCTAAAAAAATCAAAGCGTGACAATATGTATATTTGCATACAGAGACAATTACCAAAAAGATGAATAATTTGTGTCTTAATAAAGTGGTTTTCTTTTTATCTATTTTTAAATGTTAAAATGTATTTATTCTCTTACCTCATTCATACAGGCCAAAAATAAAACAGGTCCATGTGCATTTCATTATAAACTTTATTAACGACAATACACATTCCTTTAGTATAAATCCTTTGTCAACTGTATTTTTATATTGTTCATAAAACTATTTATTTATTAAATCTTTGTTGTTATGTGAATATTATTTTATACCAAAACCAGACAAAATTAAAGTAGATTTTTCAAAGTATAATATTAATCTGTAAGACTTGTGTCTAAATAAAGAGGTCATCATTATCGATTGTGCACGTCTCATTAGAAAAACATCATATCTGATCTGTGATGTTTGCTGCACATATTATACTTAGATGCAATCTGAACGACAGACTCACACTACCTGCAGAGAAAAAAGGCCTGCAACCATTTAATTTTCCTACGTTAATTAAGTCAATTACGTACAACTTTGATGGACATTTAAAAATAGTTTACAGACACATAACACATAGTTGACATACGTGCGCAATAAAAAATGATGACTACTTTGTGTTGACGCAAATATTTGTAAGCTTTTTCTCAAATTTAGATATGGAGACAACTTCAACGATTCCTTTATAAACTCTGGTCAGTGCATGGTAAAAGGGAGATAACTATGTATGTCATAAAATTAAACCAGTTCTTAATTCTTACTAATCTTAGTGCTAACTATTTTTCCCCATAAATTGATACTGTTTTTTAACAGATAATGGATATAATTGTAGAAATAAGGACTTGCAATTAAGTGTATTATGCCATGTTTGTTCATTTAATAATTTAATATCAATTTTTTTTTTTATAAAATCTCAATTTAAAATATATCATACTGCCTTTTGCCTTTTTATGGAGTCAGTAGTTGACACAGGATATCGGTTGTAGATGGGAGTTTTCAGTAAATTTTGAAATATTGAGGTGTCAATATGGTTATTTCGAAATCAATAGCCTATAACATCCCGCCAATGGTGATGATATGATACAGTTTTTGAGAGCATTATAGTTTAATGAAATAACACTTAATGTCCCAGACTCCCTGTTTTCTGCACCAATTTGAATTGGGGCTACCACCTGGCTAATGATGAATGATTTTGTTAAAATCCTTCTCTAATGCCACTGATAATGAAGAGATGATACCTACAATTTTTGTGGGGGTGTGGTGGCCTGTAAATAACCATATAAGGCCTGTAAATAACAGTTTCAATGTCAGGTGCTATTGAATTAAAAATGTTCATAAAAAGAATGAAAAAAAAAACGCTTTTGTGCCAGACATAATAAAAGTAGATTGTAGAAAACGGTGTGGGTTATTTGAAATTCCTGAAACTGATATTAAAGGCAGTCAGGCATTGTTTGAGTAAATAACCAACCCTCAAAACATAATTATTTAAATCGTTCGTTTTGTAAATCTTACTGAAACAAATTATCTTCCCACTTGCCAATTAAACATGCATTATGTAAGATTTAGGTAAAGAACTGGTCATTCTCACTATAACGGCTCAAAAATAGATAGGCCTAATGTAAAATGAATTATTTGAAAATTTCATTCAAATTATTGTCAAATAGGCTCTTGGCCTATTTATGAAAAGTAGACGATGAAACAATATAAGTTCTTGAGGCGTTTATTCCGATGAACTGTTACACAAGAATGATGTCCTCACCAAGAGACAACCTCAAGCTAACTGGAGTATACACTCTCTCACACATACATACAACCTTACATTAAAGGGACAACACATATAGTGTCATTACTATATGACATCCCCCTCGCTTAAAGCAAAGGCCTGCAATATGTAGTGCAATACAACTATATTTTTAAAGAAAGCAAAGTAAAATAACAAACATTTATACATGGAACTATAATACACAAATGAAAATTGATGACTATTAATATCTAGTGTGTTCAAAATGCTCCAACCCTACAGTTAACATATTCAAATCAATATAACAGTGTATATGATAATTAATCGTGATATTTTATAAATACCAAAAGATGACAAAATACAATTGAATAGTAACAGATATCGGGTTATGAACACAAAATTGTCAACAACAATTCTCAAAATCGTCCTCTTTAAATGTGCAGTAGATGATAAAATCTTTCTGTACTCCCTATGAGGGGAATTCTCTTCTCGTCAATATATGTCATGGTGACATTGAACAGATCGGGGGAAGAGGTAACATTAATCCATTCATACGAACATTTCCCGTGTGCATTAGGGATGCCAACAAGAACATGTAATTGTCCTTGTTTAAAACTAGCCTTTGAGATAACCATATACATATGATCAATATTAGGAACCTGAGATAGCAGATTGCACTGCTGCTCTATCTGTGATGAGGATAAAGCATTAACAGAGGCTAAATGATGATTTTCAGCATAGTGACTTAGGCAAAGTGAAGTATCGACAGGAATAGTAACTCTATTGCAGATATGGGAACTATCAGACCTAGATAAAACATTATTCAGTTCATCTGTGAATTCCAGGGCATTCTCACAAGTTACTGAATTAACAGTATGTGAAGCTTTACCTAATTTCTGCTGCAATTGATCAATGTGTGTAATACGTTCATTGAGATTTGGAGCACGTACAAAACAAGGTTTGAGGCGGTTAATAGAGAACACATCTGGAAGAACATGACCATCCAAAGTAGCAAGAACATAGTGGGTCCTGTCTAAGATTTGGTGTATCACGTAAGGCCCACACCAATCAGCTTTTATTTTGCGAGACTGAGCAGTGAGGATTGATGAAGTTGGCTTAAACATGTAGACTAGCTGACCTAACCCATATACAGGATTTTTGCTTAGACAATGTGAAATACTGACATTTTGGTGTTGCTGTTTCTGCTTCTGAAGTTCAAGTGCCATCTTTGAAAAGTTGTCAAATTTGCGTTTTAGATGTGAAACATAATCATCGTAAGAATTTGAAACACCGTCAAACTGCCACTTGATATCTGTTAGGCTTTTAGCCTGCTTTCCAAAAGCTAGTTCAAAGGGACTGTGGTCACCTAAATGGGGAGACACAAATGAATTGTAAGAATAGCAGCATGTGCCAATATAGCGCACCCAATCTGTACCATACTGATTAAGGTTGACTTTTATGAGGTCAGAAATGGATTTGATATGACGCTCCACTAGAAGGCTTCCATGGTTCTCGACACTTACTGTCTTTTGGCTGATTCCCAGACAATTACAAAGCGTTGAAACAAGACTACCAGTCAAAGAAGCAGCTGCATCCGTAATGATGACGGATGGAGGACCGAAAATACATACAACCTTTTGGATTAAAGCTTCACAGATGGATTCGGCATCTAACGTTTTAAGGGCAGCGCAAACAACAAAGCGTGTAATCTCATCGGTGATAACCATGAGATGCCTAAAACCTGAAGGAGAGGAAGGCATAGACTTGAAATCGATACTTAACCGATCAAAAGTGTGATACTCAGAAGGGATACGAGGGTGGAAAATTCTTAGCTTGTCGGTTTTCCCTTTAAACTGTTGGCAAGTGGAGCAAGTCTTGATATAAGTGGAAATTGTCTCAAACATACGGGGAAAATAAAAACATTTGCGCATTGTGAGATATGTACGCATTATACCCTGATGATTACTAAGACGACTGTCGTGGTATAGATTAATGAGACTATCACACATACTTTCGGGGATTGCCAATTGTAGTGTAAAGTTTTCGCCATCTTTATGAATGATAAGGCGAAATAGGAGGGAGTCGCATAGAATATATTCCTCTGACTTGATCTTTATAGACTTTGCAGCCTTTTTGTCACTAGGAAGGATGCCGTGGGAAAGATAATCATAAACGGGCTTAAAATAAGGCGATGTTTCTTGTGAAAGACGTAATTGGTTTGCGTCCAACGATAAATTATAATTTCTGATTATCTTCCTTTGAATGATCTTCAGCAACTTGTTAAGTTCCCTTTGCTTTGGGAAGTGTGACTTAACCATATCATCACAGCACTGAACAACAGGCTTTGGGGGCACACATAATTCAATGGGAATTTCAAGATCCTCCGAAGATTGTTCAGCGTATGTGTTATCTACCAAACGTTCCTCTGTAGGAATGTCGCAAGGAAGGGATGAAGCATTCACCCTTCTGTGTGGTCGATCTGGTTGTGGAAGTGTGTCGATAGAATCAGGAGGACTCATACTTGATGAGGAAGGAGGATTGACCTTTGATGAAGAAGGAGGATTTACCTGCACAGTTGGGGCGGGTGGGGTGGACCTAGGCGGGAATATATTAGGAACATGAATGTTTTTCTGTTTTGCATAGTTCCTAGTAACAGGTCTCTCCTTTGGTTGAGTAATGGGGAAGGCGATCTCAGAGAAGCTAAAAGCTGTCGGGACTATTGCATCAATCTCTAAATCAGAGTCTTGAGCAGGACTGCGTGAGAGAAAGTCTGCGAGTACCATTTCAGAACCCTTCTGATATTTTACTTTGAAGGCATAGGCGGACAACTTAACAATAAGTTTTTGAAGACGATTCGTGCATGGTTCACGCTTTGACTGAAGCAGGGGTACAATTGCAGCGTGATCAACTACAGCGTCAAATTCAACGCCCTTTAAGAGATGCTGAAAGTTTGTTATATTTATAAGCAAGCCGAAGAGTTCTAACTCTGTTACACTGTACCGTTGGCATGCAGGTGGTAACCTTCTACTGTAGTATCCTAAAATGTGTTCTTCATTGTCCACAAGTTGAGTAAGATACGAACCTGTAGCTAAGCGTGATGTATCACTATATAAAGTAAGGCGCCCGACACTTTGGGGTAAATGAAGAATAGGTGGTTTGACAAGAAGTGCTTTTACCTCTTCGAATGCATCTTCATGCTGAGCTGTCCATTCAAACTTAGCTTTCTTGTTTGAGATCTTGTGAAGTGGTCGCAGAACAAGCTGTAGTCTTGGCATAAAACTGGAGATGTAGTTTACAGCTCCAATAAAACGTCTAACCTCTTTAGAAGATTTAGGACGTGGTAAATTCCTAATTGCTTGACATCGATTAGAAAGGGGTTTTATGGTTAATGACCCATTTTTGTCTGTGGAAAGAATGTGGCCCATGTAGGTAACTTCATGTTGAAATAAAGCACATTTATGGGGGGATATCTTTAGGCCATGCTTGATTAAACAACTGAGGACAAGCTGTAGGTGAGTCTTATGGATTTCAAGATTTGGGCTAAATAGAATGATGTCATCATGATGAGCAATGCAGAATTTTCTACTTTCTGGAATTTCGGACAAGATTTTATCAATGTGGGATTGAAAAATGGCAGGGGAAATGCTTAGGCCCTGTGACAAGCGTTTGAAGAAATAATGCTTACCACCGTGGTACGATGAAATGCCAGTGTACTGCCGAGCATTTTGTGACAAGGGCAAAGCAAAGAATGCTGACTTTAAATCAAGACAGCTTAATACTGTTGCTCCAGAATGACCAATGGTGCGTAGTGTTTCAGACAGGAGAGGGAATGGATGGTTCATACGTTTTATACGAGAGTTGAGATAGCGGAAATCTACTACAACACGCTTCTCAGTTGTATTTTTCTTAGGTAGAATAAGCACCGGTGAGGTATAGGGTTGGTGTCCCTCTGACAAAATACCGAGTTTAACCAATTTTTGCAACTCTTTGTCAATAATGTACTTCTCATTGTCGGTTGTACGATATGGTCGGATGTAGAAAGGCGCTCTGTCATTAACATCAATGTCGATCTCCAGATCTTTACAGTGGCCAATTTCACCCTGTAGACTAAATGCTTCTCTGTGTTGCCTAAGAAAGCGATGGAAGTCTGACTGTTGGTTAGGTGTAAGAATGCTCTTTGAAAGATCAACTTGTTTCTCCAATAAGTTGATATCTGTGGAGATATCCGAAGAAGACTCTTTGTCAATAATGTCTATGCTCTCACATGCGAATATGTGGTTAAGAGAAAGATATGACAAGGGCCTAGAAGCTTTAATACGTAAAGTCTTCTTTGTAGAATTAGTTATTGGAATAACCGCACTATTTTTATTGAGAGAGACAAGCATTAATGAAGGACAAGAATCAGATAATGATGATTCTGCTGTAAGAAGAATCTCCCGATTCTTTACAACTCTAGGGACTTTACCATGAACTATTACTTGCCGTGTGTGGTTGGGCTTTATATAAACATCATGACTGGACGAAAAGGCAACTTGTCTGGATTTACAGCGAAAAGTATTTGACTTAAAGTCGAGTACGCCATGGAGATGAGCCAAAGTTTCCTGTCCAAGAATAATATCAATTCCTACAAGATTTTGTACAATACAGGCCTCAACTGGAAGATTGAAGCCTTGAACAACAACAGGGAACTTAATTGAAGAAACACAAATTAGGGTAGAACCATTACCCATACGAAATTGCAAGGGTTTATCTAACATATTTACAGGCAAGCTACGTAAGTACGCAGAAGATTGGATAGCTGATGACGAAATCAGTGTCTTAGATGCACCACTATCAAACAAAAGAAGAACAGATTTTCCGTCTGTAAGAGAACCTTGACAAAAATTATGACAATCTAAACTGATAGAAACATCTTCGGTAGAATTGGGTTGAGAACAAGTATTTACAGAATTTGGCCAGATAGAATTCAGGGATACACGAGGAGCATTATCGGATATCCCTGTTTTCAAAAATCCGAAGATTTGCCATTAACAAAGTTGCGTTGTCGGATGAGCTTCTGGCGCTCATAACAATACTGCCATGCATGTCCTGGTGCAAAACAAAAGTCGCAGAATATAACTGGCTTCCTAGGTCTTGAGGGTAAATTGTAACCATCATGTGGTCGACGCGAAGGACGAGCGGATTCCGCAGAAAACTGTTGATTATTTTTGTGTGGTGAGGAAGGATACGACCTATGAGGTGACTGAGATAAACGTCGACGGTAAGAGTGACGCGCGTACAGGGACTGTGAAGATCGTCGATGTTGTGAATATTCCTGATGATCTGAGGAATACCTATGAGACAACTTCCGCTGAGGTGATCGAGAATATTGTCGTTCGTAATGCTGTTTGTGGTGCGGATGCGGTGAACGTGACATATGACTATGGTCTTCTTTTAATGTAAGATTGTCAAATGCATCTTCTAGGTCATTGCGACTATTGGTAGCAAAAACAACATGGCGCTCCTGATTTGAAGAACACGATGGAGTACCGTGTGCATCGAAGAAACGTTGCGCCTTAACAGCAAGTTGGTTTACTGGCGTATTATCGGTACTAGACATTATCACCGCTTGTTGACAGGCCAGTGGAAGAATGGATAGAAAACGATCCCGAAGGAGATCGTCATTGTAATTGAGTCGCGAGGCTAGGCGACGAAGATCTTCCAGGTTACGAATGGGTGATTTTGTACTGTCATAGACAAGAGTCGAAAACTCTTTATATAGACCAAGCTGAGTTTTCTTATTGGTGAAGCGGTCCAGAAAGTTTTGTTTTAAGTCATTAAGGGAGCGAAATGTGAGCCCTTCGATCCAGAGGCGGGCTTCACCCTTAAGCGTCTGTCTAAACAGACTAACAATCTCAGGTAGATCAGCGGTATCAGGATCGATCTTGCAATAAGAAAGGTAATCCTTAAATGACAGAAAGTGGGATAAGACATAATCAGGATCAATGTTGCTACCATCAAAACGTTCATAAAAGGGGTGACGCTCCATAATGGTTGAAATTAAAATAGTAACGGACAGTGGAAGTGCGACAGACTATGTATTGATGGCGACGGACGGATGCGTACATGTATACATTATAAGAAAATGCAATATAAAATCTTAGTATAAATATAGAATAGGATATAGAATAAATGAATTAGGCCTAGTAAGGTTGCAATCACACACCCGTCTATAAATGATTATTGGTTAAAAAAAACACAAATCAAGACAAAACATTCGTACACAAACATCCAAATTTATCAATTCTACAACTAATTCATATACAAGTCATTGAGAGGTATTTAATTTTTTTTTTCGTATGAATTGTCACTTTAAATTCTAGTTATTATGACCTCTAAACAATATAGTAAAAACTGTTGAACAATAGTCAAAATTTACGGTTATATAACAGTTAATAATTCACAGTATATCAATCAGTCTCAGTAGAATATAAACAATAGTGTATGGCGACTTCTATAGTATAGCCAGGTGCAGAAGATTTGGAACTTGACAGTTAATACAATGTATCGATGGAGTTCATCTGTCATTAAGTGCAGGTCAACTTCGACCTATTTTGCTTACTTTACTATACATGTACTACACGAAATAAATCGATAAATGCTGTAAAAATGGGCCTAATAGTACACAATAAATGCTTTAATAAGCAATGTTCAGATAATGATAAAAAAAGTATTCTGCACAAATTATGAAACTGATTTTAAACAAACAGTAAAAGAAATCCACACACGAAGTTCACTGTTATCCCAGAAGTAGAAAATAAACTGCGAATCCGAATATGAAATACACAAATCCTAAATGTGCTGCAAATTCAATATGAAAAATCCACACACAAACAAATTCTTTATAAACTGCATATCCAATCTGAAAATCCACTCTTCACAAAGTTCCGTGAACCAGATACACTTCTAATCATGCAGATTTCTTAAAAGTTATGTCACATTCTATAACCAATCAGTCAAACTATAACATAATTATTCAGAATAGTCACAAATCACAGCATTCCGTTATGTTTTACCAAACAAACTGTATAAATTCCACTTCATGAATAAATATCCTGAGAGTGGGATCATGGCAATCTCCACCATGTCAAATAGGCTCTTGGCCTATTTATGAAAAGTAGACGATGAAACAATATAAGTTCTTGAGGCGTTTATTCCGATGAACTGTTACACAAGAATGATGTCCTCACCAAGAGACAACCTCAAGCTAACTGGAGTATACACTCTCTCACACATACATACAACCTTACATTAAAGGGACAACACATATAGTGTCATTACTATATGACATTATTTTATTTTGAGCAAAGTTTGCCAATGGGTGGTCATTGGTGTAGTTTTGACAAAATATGTGCATTGATCATAACAACTGTATTCAGCCCGTAGCGAGCTCCTAAAATTGGGGGGTGGTGATGTGGCCAGGCTACAGACCCGACTGTATTGCAGGCGCGGATCCAGAGGGGAGGTGCCGAACAATTTTTAGCTCCATATATTCTCGCAAGAAAGGATAACAAAAATAGTTTAGGTTGGAAATCGTAATTTACAGTACTAATATGAAATTAGTCCTTGTGGACATTTTTTCCACTCACATATATCGGTTCCGTCTTCGCACTCCCAAGTGGGTGCAGCACGCCCCTTCTTTCTGAAAATCCTGGATCAGCCCCTGTATTGGTCATTTGAGTCTTTATATAGCCTTGCTTCTCCATTTCTAAATTAAATGGCAGAACTATAGGCATTTGATGGCATTGAGCTTGAGTTGATTATGGTCTTCTCATTTTAATAAAGGTTTAATTAATTATTTATAGGCCTATAGCTTTTAAGACCCAAAGGCAGACCTGCAGATTTCGCTTTTACATAATCCAATCCAATTTTAGATTCAATTTATAAATTGAAATTCAAGTAGGTTTAATATCAAACATAGATAGAATTTTGGCCACATAGTTACAAAAAAAAAAATACTACATCATAATTCAGGTGGTTTTTTTTATACTCATACGGTATACCACTATATTTGATCTATTGTCGTATATTCCAATTTACCAACAGTATTTCATTTGAGGAGTACTTTTAAGTTATGTCTGGTGGTCATGGAGATCAAATTGAACTTGGCGCCAATTTCATAACGGAAGACAGTATATTACATAGCGCATGCGCAAGTTCAGTTTAAAATTCAAGATGGACGGAATATGTGAACCATAACAAGTCGTCTGTATTCATAATGACTGAATGAGCGTATCGCTCGATATTATTAATCAAATACAAGTATGGATTCCACGGTTGGGTATGACCCGACACTACCGTTGGATATGGATGGCAGGTAAGTGACTAAATTGTTCGTTTTAAACAAATTTTGGTATCAGACGTAAGTAAACAAACAGCGAGAGCAGCCAGCATCAATATAATATTTTGACTTGAGCATCTTTAGAGGCGAGGGGATTTTTTTGCGATTGATCCAAAAACTTTCGATTTATTTATTCTTTGCATTGTCGACAAAAAGGTCAACTAATCAGAGTACCTGTGTGGCTTAACAAGCGGGAAATATAAATTACAGGTGTGAACATTTTGTTAATAAAAAGTTTTTAAAAAAATAAATTTCGCGTTGAGTTGAGTCAACTTGAGAGACTTGAGTTGATGGATGAGTGAATCAAAATTCAAATAAGAGGAAGTAAAAGAGTTTTATTAGAATTAGGGAGTTGACTTTGACTACATTGTAGATCTCATCAGACCTATTCGCCAATAGTTTTGCCAGGTACTACTTAGGCTACTCTTATTCTTATTCGGGAGCAGGCTGTTTCATCCCAAAATAAGATATTGGTTGTTTTATTCTTTAAAGCCCCAATAACACTCTTGTTGTAATTGAAAAATATGTCCCAATCTTCATTCTGGTCAACAAATCGTATTATTTTAGAATATCCCAATTAAATGATGATATAAATTTCATCTTAACACACCTAATTTAAAAAATTGGAAAAATTCAACCAATTGATTTGAAAAGTCTAACGTAAACCTTTTCAAATGTGACTTGGATTTTAAAATATTTTCGAACCCTCTGGACAAATAAAATAGGTTGTAATGGATAATTTACACAACAGGTAGGACATTTAAACATCTAGTACTTAGAATAAGGGTATTATTTATTTTCTGGAGCTACCAAGCCAGCAAGAATGTTATTGTCCCTTTAAACTAAAACCGTAAAGGCTGTTTCATTCCTAAAAAGTGTACAAATTTAATATAGTAAAGGATGTCCATACGGTACCGCACGTAAGTTTTATGTACCAGTTCCGTCCCCAAAAAAAAGAGTGTCTGAGATGAGCACCACCCTATTTTATTTTAATTTTAGGCTAGTGCTATTTTTAACTTATACTTATGTTACTGTTATGGAGTTATGTCTATGAAATGAATAAAATGAACACATCACGTACATGTACATGAACATAGAAATTACAGTGTAAACAAGAATAAGAAATATTTTTTCATTTTTTAAAAATAGATTACAAAATATTAAAAATAGCCACCCCAGGGGAACACAGTGGGTAAGACACTGTTTCGCCATCCAGGAGGTCGGGTGTGCGATCCCTGAATTAATTGACCGAAAAAGTTTATCCAGATTTTCCAGCGTTGTTTCCCTTTGTCAGTGATGCAGGACGAAGGGCCTGACAACATCAGCTATATCTAGTGTTTGGATGGGACAAAAAATCGAGGTCCTGTGTACACATTGGCGTGCACATAAAAGATCCCTTGGCAGTTGGAATTCGATATAAGAGTATTATTAAGGGGAGGTGTGTGAATGGCCGAATGGTTGTACATGTACGTAACAGAACACAGTTTTTATGGGATACAATCACTAGTTTTTATTCTAAAAGCAAGACGTTTCGACAAGTATCCTCTTATCGTTATCAAGCACAATAAAACTAGAATAAAAACTAGTGATTGTATCTCATAAAAACTGTGTTCTGTTAATGTGTTTCCCGATTGCTAAATGCCACTTAAAGATTATGGTTGTACGTACATGTAGCAAGGAGTGGGGTCGCTTGCCAACCTCATGGGTTTTCTCTGGGTACTCTGGTTTCCTTCCACTGCTAAAGACCCCTACGTGGAAACGAATTATTGAAATAAAATCAAACCATATTTTTTTTTTTTAAACAATATTTATTCACAGAAACTGGATTGGAGAACAGGCAGAAGCCTATAGACCCCCTCTCCATTTTGGTACTAACCATATGTTAGTACCAAAATGACCTACTTTTTGTCGAGTGGACTTAAACCTCATATCTCTCTCGGCTGTAGTGCCACTGCCTGGGCAAAATTGCCCTCATAGCACACTGCATGGTGTATGCCTGTCTTCATTACGGTATCCAAGTTAAGGACCTGGGGCCTATTTCACGAAATTTTAACTAAGATAAGATCCCAATTTTAGTAATTTGATTGGATAATATTAGATTGATTTTAGTGCTTAGCCAATCAAAATTGAATTATCTACTAAAATTGGATTTTATCTTAAGTAAATATTTAGTGAAACAGGGCCCAGAACAGTAGTAGGAGTAGGATGCTAACCTGATTTCATTTCTTTTCAAAAACAGCCAAATGTGTGATGTTAGTTGAGGTGTAAAAAAATAATGAAGAAAAATTGCTAATTTTCTGCCATGTGAGCAGTGAAAAGCTTCATGTATTTGTACAGAATTCGTTCATGACAGCGCTCATGATTATAAATTCAGATAAGCAATAAAATTGTTGGGAAGGGATGGAGATGGAACTGTACGTTATACATGTAGAACCCTGGCACTGGATCAGTGGTTGGCGGGGGAAATCTGTGCTAATTAGGGTTGATGCATTACTAAATATGTGCAGTATTTAATTTTTTTTAAACAAAACTTATATACATGTACATGGAAAACCGTGAACAGCTTTTATTGAAAAATGTCGATGACAATCAATGTGAATGCTGGATCTATTATCATTGCCACACATATTACAGGATCTACATTCCTATTGCCATAGAGACTATTATACAGCCTTATTAATAATAAAAATGTGTAGTCTGCTGACACTATTTATGTACTTCCTGTAAAATTTGGGTGGGTGGGCGGCCATTCTGTATGTGTAGAAAGAGAAGCTTATTAGTGTAAAGTGTAGCTACGTGGAATTAGGTTGTGTGGACTGGTGCCAAATCTATCATCAGATTTGTGTAAGAGACTATTCATAGTAGTATTATACAGGTAGTAGACTGACTGAGCTAATATGAGAAGTATGTACGGTATCTAAGGATGATAAAAACAACTGAGAAGATAAGCTGAGGTTATACATGTAGTTATCTACAGTTTTACAAATAAACTTTATTTAAAACTTTAAAAAAAAATGATTTTTTTTTTTATAAATTGATATTCAATATACATGTACCAGTATTTTGGAGCAATTTTTTAGTAGTGTCTGGTAGGCCGTCATCTTGATCAGTCAATACTTAGACATCAAGTACAGGGCTGAGGAAATAGTAATAATAATAATATTGGAATTATACCACATTTTGAAAATAAAAAAATGTATGTACATGTAACTATACATTCCAAAAACTATGATCAATCACATTTCATATAGATTAGACAAATACATTTCATTGCAAATAAATCCTCAAATTTTAGCGCCCACGAAGTGAATTACACAAATCCAATACCGGTACATTAGAATTAAAAAAAACCCAACAGATTAGTTTCAAAGCACCATGATTTAATACAAAGCTATTAAGTTCATTAGTAAAGCATTACTAAGACATGATGTACCGGGATTTAAGAAAACAGATAATAATGGACAATGGTCAACAATAACTATAAGCTTCATACTGCTATCTATGATTTTTGCTGAAATATTCTGATGGGCCTCTTTTTAATCAACTCAGTGAATACAACCTGGGGAGATTATCATTGTTTTTTCCTCAATTAAATGTTAAATTTGAGAACATTTTATTTAACATGGTAAAACATTGGCAATATTTACATATTGTCTGAAAAGTGCAAATGACGATCCAAGACTTCAAAACGACTCCACCAAAGTTTTAAATTTGTTTTTAAAGTAAACTTTAAAGAACAGACAAGACTGAAAATGAGATCTGTTATCATATTAGCACAGATGTGTAGACATATGCACCCGTTGTAATGTCAGATTTATAAACAAATTTAATGTTGATAATAAATAAAAACTTTTAAAACATTTGGTCACCAGATGTTCATACAGTACGGTACCTTACGTGTATTAAGGGGTACGTTACAACTTCTGACTCAAATCATTCCAGATAGTGTATCTTGTATTTCATATTTTACACGACTTTACCAAGATTAAAACATGATTTATACTACCAGATATTACACCTGACACACGCTCAGCATCTCAACTTGCGTACCTTAGTAATTTAACCTTTTATTTACTTCAAAAAACGACGACAGATGTAGAAATGAAATTAGAAAATAGGGAAATGTTATCTTCTAGCTATAAACTTTTTAAGAAAGTTTACAGGTACACTCTGTTAAACATTTTAAAGTTTTAAAACATGGTGAAATAAAAGTGATGGAAAAGACAAAATTAGATTAAAATTTTTCTTAGGCTGTTATGTCAGTTTGTTCAGCTTAGTTTAATCATGTACATGTATGTAGCATTTATGAAATTAAAAAGGCATATATATGGACTTTTTTAAGTGAAGAAAAGTGTACATGTATTTGTCATGTGGATTTTTTTAGTGTACAAATATAGATTTTGTAATAATTGTCATGTAAATTTGGTATAAAAACTAAGTAAATAAAAAAACCCAAAAATCCCCTTAATTCAAGCGTACAATACCAGTCTGCCTGTTTGTAATCTACCTGAATATGATAACTGTTTATAGTTAGTATAGTATATTAGATATATTATATTTCTTATTGTTATAATATCAATACCGTGTATTATTTTATTAACCTATAAACTAGAGATTAAACACTTCTTTTATCATATTTAAATTATAAATTAATTTGTCGAAATTTGATCTAATACTTGTTGATACGCATACTAGTATTAAATCATCCATGGCTTTTATTTTGGATAAAATAGTTGATTGTTACTATGTACACGTGTACATTGTAGTAAACTAGTTTATTAAAGCATGAACTCTATAATACAGGATCCAGAGTTGAGGTAAATGATGAAGTCAATATACTGGCATATTCCTGAAGCAATGGCCCGAGAAATCCCTCTCTGGCCATTGCTGGATTAGCTTCCGATTCTTGAACTTTTGCGGGAGTATGTCTATTCTTCCCGTTCAATCAAAGCTATCACCTAAATTAAGTACAGCAACATGACAGTCCTTCTTTTAATGTTGGTCTTCCCTAAAACTTTGGAGAGTTTTTTAAGATATTAAAAACGGTGAAAGTATGTTCGTTTCCAAACAGTATTGTTTACATTTCATTCGACTTGATAGCCGTGTTTGTCACGCAATTAGTTTTACTGCAGTATTCTGCTATGCACGGGTTAATTGGGCATAATAAAATCGTGAGCCATGACGTAACGTTATGTAAACATATTTGGTCCAATATTGGCACTCGTTTTAAATGTAAAGCTTTTGTAGAGCAGCTAGTCATTGGTTGGTAGTCGGACTACTGACCAATCAAAATTTAAAACAACAATATCCACTCATTACAGCAGTGAGTAGTGGGAATACATGTACCTCTAATCAAACGAAACACTGCGCAGAGCATGATATTATACCGGTACATGCAGGCCTACATGCGATTTATGGTACACGTGCCTGTAAATCACACCCACATGTCTATAATTCCCCAGTAATTAAAATTTACGTTTTTTTTCTCTTTGCGCTAGTGACCCTCAAAATACATGTACTCATAATCAACAAATTAACGTAATATAATCTGTTGATCCTCTCTTGATTGTGATTAAAGCAATATACACAAAAATAATTAATTAGCAGTGGTTTCCATATTAATGTGAACACTGCTAATTTTATTACACCCAACAATTTACATAGAGTTTAATCGTGTCATGGATTTCATGATTCAGCTCAAAATATGCTATTTTTCCAGCGTGCAAAATGACTGACAGGTCGGATCCAGTTACAGTCGTTTTCCATAGCCCCCGGTCTTGACAGGCATATATATACGGCCGACATGGAGTCCATGGACCATACATGTACTTTATTAAAACTTCAAAACATTGTTGCATTTTGCGAACAACATTTAATTTTTCATGGCTTAATCCAGATATCAACAATACTGTCAATACATACATCTGATTTCCTGACAGATTCATTCAGATTTTAAAGAGATCTACCAAATGATTTTACTTCTCTCCCCTGCTCCCTTATTTCCCAAATTACAGTATCTGGAAAATAATAGGATGTTTGTTGTGGTATTGGTGATGGTAAGAAAACAACATGTAAAATAACATGAAGCTACATGTATGTTGGTTGGTTCAGATTGATTGTAGTTTATATACAGAACGGCCATTGAGTTAAAACACAGCATGGGGAATAAATTATCTTTGATTGAATTACTGTAACTTATAATTAACACAACCTGTACATGTAGTTCCTGGTATACACATAATTACTATAATACAGTACTATACAACCTGTAGTTCCTGGCACCTGTAGTTCCTGTCGTACAGTGAGTGCAATGTACTACATGTATTCACCTACTTGTACAACTTGTACTGGGAGCCGAAATGGCTCAGTGAACCTGTAGATCCTGGGTTCAATTCCAGTGGTGTCCATGAAAGTTTCGGGCTTGGTTGTTCTTTGGTGCAGGGCAGAGAGTGTACGTGTACATGTAGATTGGAACTGTGTGTTATCTATCATTCGAAGGGACAAGAAACCCATACATGTAGAAGTGTATGTTAAAGCTGTAGCGCGACTGTTGAGACAAAATTTGCTGTATACACATGTCTACTGTCTTCATTAGTTCGGGTGGGACAGAAGACTAGGATATTAAAGTGAAGCGAAATTAGGGTCTTACGTCCTACTGTTATATTCTGTCGGGGCTAATGAAGACACGCACAATACAGTGTGCTATATGGGAAATTTTGCCCGGACAGCGGCGCTACAGCCTAGTTTTATATCAAATTCTAATTGCCAAGGGATCTTTTACGGGCACAACAATGTGTACACAGGGCTTCGGTTTTTTTTTGTCCCATCTGAAGGACTAGACAGCGGTCCTTGCCAGGCCCTCCTTCCTGCACCA
Organism: Patella depressa; assembly: GCA_948474765.1. Classification (NCBI taxonomy): domain Eukaryota; kingdom Metazoa; phylum Mollusca; class Gastropoda; family Patellidae; genus Patella; species Patella depressa. The sequence goes on from OX419721.1 coordinate 9,926,325, forward strand.
CTGACACATATATTTGATTTGAATTTGCTTCAGTACAATGCTTACATAGCAGAGTTGCATTTCATGGCATTCTGTTAAATTTTGACTAAATTATGGTCCTTTATTTATATGAAAATTCAATTTTCTGGCAATAACCGAAATTTAGAAAACTGTTTTATGTACATGTAGCAGAATTACAGACCAATTGAATGAGAATTCGGAATTTATTCCATATAGCTTTATATTTGGAATCAACCGGAATTGAATGTATTTGCAATGTCAGCCTTAAGATTATAAATGCTTGGATTGTAAAATTTCTACTCTCCGATCGCTTGTTTCAACTTTAATTTATTATGATTTAGTTTCTTTGTTTAAAAGTTCAAATTAATCAGGATTATATGGAGCAGAGAAATGTTAAAATAATGAGGTTTGGTAATTGTCGTTTTCCTCTAGACACATGCTAAAAATGAGCAGTGTCTAGTTTGTTTTAATCAATAACATTACTCAACTAATCCACCGTATTCCCAGTTCAATATGACCCATTCGGCCATTTGTCTGTGTTAAGAATCAAGACGAGATGGATTAAATGGAGCAATTTTATCAGTGTGTTATGCCACAGGTCACAGGAGACCTCAGACAATAACATGGCTGTTTATGTGATGCTATCATTGGATAAAATAACAATTGGGATTTACAGAGAAGTTTCAAGATAGGTAGACAATTTAAATCTTCTTTTTTGTGTTTTAATTTTGTTTGAGTTATTGGAATGAAATTTTAGAACATCTGGAAAATTTGGGATAAACCGTCAGCCATTTTATCATTGGGATAGATACATGTAACTGGAATTGAAGGAAAGATTTAAACACACGTGTACATGTACATGTATGTGGATAGTAGTAATCAATTTCTCTTATTCTTATTTGTTAAAGTCAGTGGAATGAACATCTGGAAAACTTGGGATAAACCATTGGCCATTTTACATGTAGCTGCCAACTGGTCATGATGATTTTGTTCACAATTGTCCATCTATGAATGTCATACATTCATGTATGATTAATGTCCTAATGAAGGTTTGATGGACTGCAAGTTTACAATAATAATACTTGCAAATAACTGTGATAAAATCTGGAGTATAGATAAAACCTAATGGATTATTAATGTGTAGTAGTTGATTTAGTTGTTGACTCCAAGCTTTATTTTACTTTATTGGCTTATCACTTCAAAATACTGGGTGCACCAGATAATAGAAAAACAGTGGATATCTGTGCAGTCAATTTTATTCTTACAACCAGGGTGTCTTCTTCGGAACATAGCTTGCTTTATCCTTCAATTTAATGCACTGTTTTTTTTGTTATGTAATTTAATTTCTACATTGTACCTTTACATGTATTTTGAGGGACCCCAAAATTTAAATCCCTTTACCCCTCAGGTCCCTGAGGTCTAAGTCTGAGCCGGAATTATATTATAGAATGCCTGGTTTCTTACTGTCATGGCTGTGTGTATATGTGCGCTATACAAGGTCTGTGTGTAATTATTTCTTTTGTTTTGGTATCCAGATAAAGCCAGGGATATCATACATTATGGCATCCTGTTACATAATAACCATCATTAACACATAGACTTAGTTATCAGTCAGTTGTTATTACATTAGTTATTCTGCCATTGTGAAGATGGGGGTTGGGATAGCCTAGTGGTCTAGAGTGCCGCGCTTTGACCTCTAGCTGGCCTGTCACCTCTGGCTTGCGGCTGTGGTTTCGAGCCCTGATGTGAGCGTACATGTATGTGCCATGGAGATTGGAGATAGGGCGCCTTCTCAACCTCGTGGGTTTCCTCCGGGCACTCTGGTTTCCCCCCACTACTATGCTATTACTAAAGATTCCTATGGGCAAGCAAATTATTGAAATAAAATTAAACCATGTGTTAGTCCCAAAATGACCTAGTTTGTGTTGAGTGGACGTTAAACCCCATTTCTCTCTCTCCATTGTGACGAGGTGGTTCCTCATTATAGCCACGATGTTTAATCATAGTGTTATCCGAGAAACTTCCCGAAAATTTTCCAGCCATGTTTTCCGTTGTCAGTAGTGCAGGACTGGCAAGACTGGCAAGGAGTTCCGCGTCTGGCTGTTCAGATGGATGGCCTGAAAACAATCAAAGTCCAAGACATGTCCATGTATTGGTGTGCATGTAAAAGAACCCAAAGGGGATGGCAGTTGGAGAGTACATGAAGGTCCTGTCAAAACATACATAAGATAAGATAGTAGTAGACTGCGTGGCGTTTGCTCATTAGATCCGCCTTCATTTTGGTTTAATTAGCACTTTGTCTTTAACACCAATTTATTTGATATTGTTTTTCACAGTTTACTGATTGCATGTATGATTGTTCTTCATGGCGTTGGGGCGGGGAATGGTTTAAAGCGTGCACTTTCTATCATAAGGTCTGTCATTGAGTCAGGTGGCATGGTTTCGATTCTCCCCCCTTTTACATGTGGGGTAGGTCGTCAGTCCACCCTTGCTGGTTTTTCTCAGGGTCCTCTGGTTCACTCCGAATGCTAAAGACCTACACAAAAGTGAATTATTGAAATAATATTAAACTTTATGTTCGTCCTGAATGACCTGGTTTGTGTCGACTGGACATTAAACCCCATTTCTCACTCACACTGTTTTCACAATTTGTATCTTATCGTGTTTCTTTCTTGTGTTTATTTTTCAGTTGTAATCCCGATTTACTGCCTGAAGTCACATTTACCACATGTAAAAATCATCTAGAAATTAACGATGGATCAGTTCCTTGTAAGTTTTCTCTTGGAGTAATTTTAACTCTTTATAGCTACATGTAGTTTACATTGTTGATAACATTATTTTACTCTTGATGACCGAATATTCACAGAAGGGGTGCTCATTTCTTCTGGAGTAATAAATACCAATGCCTGTTAAAGAAACAAAGACTAGTTCATTCATGATTGGTAATATATGGATCTGGCTTAGCAACTTGGTGACAATGAGCAGGTCTTGGGGAATTAGGCACTTTTATTCCTTAGATTCAAGCAAACCTGTAGCTTAAATTGTGAACATTACAGAAGAAATACAGTACCTCCAGTAGTTGCTACATGGGCAACCATTTCAGGAACCATTGTTAGAAATAAGGAAGCCGTGGTGTCTGTATTGACTCACTAACCAGAAAATCCTTGATTTGCTTGTGATTGTTGGCCAAGAAAAATTCTCAAGATTTTCTGGCCAGGGTAGCTTTTGTCTGTGATGCCCCTCTTTATCAGCCCATTCACAGCAGAACAGTAGTTGGACGTTAAACCCTTTTATCTGATACTGGATGACACAAAACACTGAGATCCCAAATATACCCTTGATTGAACCCTTATCGAAACATCGCCAGAAATAAATCTTTTAAAGATACATTTATCAGGGTGTTGTTTTCAATAAAAAGTATGGCTGTTTTGGTGTATATGTATGGAAAGTAGAGACACCCAATGTTACTAGAAATTTTACTGGATTCCCTGAAAAACATCCATAAAGCGGTTAATGAATATGATGTATGCCCGTCTTCATTATCTGTGTTGGTGCAGAAACATACATGTAGGTCATTATGTAACAACTTTAATTGTAAATTTCTTGTTGTAGTAATTGAGAAACAGAACAGTGGACGAATGTCACCAGTAAGGGCCATCACTATGAAAGAATATGATCAGGTTTGTAAATAATATAGTTAAATACTTAGTTTTTTCTACCTTATTTATTTGTGTACTCCCACACATATTTGCCTAGTCAATTTGGATGGGCCGATAAACCAGGATCCATGCATGTGTAGTTGGAAATTTAGAAAGAGAAGACTGAAAAGTAGCTGACAAGGCTAAATTCTCCCACTGCTAATTGAGTCAACTGTGAAATCTGCCATTCTGTATTTATTTTACAAAGTCAATGTTTTTTAAACTTTCAGATTATTTCCGATTTACGGAAAGAAAACTTCAATTTGAAATTAAGAATATACTTCCTGGAAGAAAGAATGCAACAAAAATATGGTGACGGGGATGATATCTTTAAAACGGTATGAATTGTCGAGTTGTTTACGATTTTCTTTCTCCTATTCTTGAGCACATCACAGAAAATAGTTGTCTTTTTAAAGCCATACATGTACATGTACTCTGATGTTTACTGTCTTACTTTCACAAGTTACTAGGTATAGTTTTTCTCTCAATAATTGTGTTTTTACACCATTTTCCCAGTCGCTTAATGCACACGTTTACTTCGGCAACACAAATTGAATTTTTGCTATTTCTTCATGAAGAAAAAAAGAACAATTTTATACATCATGTGGTCGTTTATATTGTCACCCCTGTCCGTCGCCCAGAATTGGACGTTAAGGTTAACATTTGATTTTCAGCAGTACATAGTTTCTATACTAGAAGCCAGTCAAATTTTGATTATTCCGAATAATAACTTGTTAACTTATTATTCTTGATCAGTGTCTTGTGAATGCTCCTACGAAACAATAACTATATGTGACAACCTTTGTAGTCTGCTTGGACGACTTAGCTGCTGTTGGTGTGTGTTTTGTTGCCTGGCAATCTATCTTTTTCTTTTATTCTGTGTCAATTCTTATCTTGTCTTTATCTATTTTGTGCCGCTTTTTATAGAAAAATGAGGTAAAGTATAAGTTTTGTTGTGTATAGATATTCATCAATTGTATCGAATTCTTCTAATGTTTTTTAGGATTAGGGGGGTTGGATTTCCGAGTTGTTAGCATGTGCACAATGTATCATATGCCCCCCCACCCCACCCCCCACACACTGCTAAAGACTCCTATCTGCAATGGAATTATTGAAATGAAATTGAACGATATGTTGGTCGCAAAATTGATTGGTTTGTGTCAAGTGGACGATAAAGCCCATTTCATTAACATTGTATTTTGAGGATATTTTACAGACAATATTAATATTTATATTTTACAGACGGTATTCACATTTTTACCTACGTTTATCAATATTCCCACAGGAGCTGATGTGGCTCTATGTTCATCTATGTTGTATGTATCCTCTGTGTCTGGAGTTCTGACAAGGACAGCTGTCTAGTTGTTTGGATGGGATGAAAAACTGGGGTCCCATGTGCACATTAGCGTGCACATAAAAGTTTCCTTGGCAATTGGTAATCGATATAAGTATAAGAGTACATGTAGGTTGTGGCGCAGCTGCCTGGGCAAAATTTCTCTCATAGCACACTATATCACTGTTTTCATTAGCCCAGTTGGTTTTTTTTTTTTTTTTTTTTTTTGACTCTTTGTAAAGTGCCCCTGGACATGATATATGAAAGAGTGCGCAATAAATATACTGTAATAATAAACAATGATAAAAACATATATTAACTGTATGTTTTCTTTATTTATTGTAGAATATTGAGTTACGCGTGGAAGTAGAAACATTACGGAAAGAATTAACAGATAAACAAGACCTATTAAAAAAGGCTGGGTAAATAATCTATTATTATTTTCTCTACATTTCTATTATTAAGGTCTACCATTGAGTTAACTGACGTGTTTCGATTCCCAGGTTGTACGTGACAAGGAATAGGGTCGCCAGTCCAACCTTGTGGGTTTTCTCAGGGTCCTCCCACTGCTCAAGACCCCTACACGCAAGCAAATAGTTGAAATAGAATTTAACCATACATTTGTATGTTAGTCTGGAAATGACCTAGTTTGTGTTGCGTGGACGTTAATCTCGCTCTCTCTCTGTCTCTGGGGGGTTGGGATGGCCTAGTGGTCTAGAGTGACGCGCTTCGACCTCTAGCTGGCCGGTCACCTCTGGCTTGCGACTGTGGTTTCGATCCCTGGTGTGAGCATATGTGGCATGGAGATAGGGGTGCCTTCTCAACCTTGTGGGTTTCCTCTGGGCACTCCGGTTTCCTCCCACTGCTAAAACCATATGTTAGTCCCGAAATGGCACAGTTTGTGTCGAGTGGATGTTAAACCCCATTTCTCTCTCTCTCTCTCTCTCTCTCTCTCTCTTTCTCTCTCTCTCTCTCTCTACCATAGTTACTTAATGCCCCTAAATAATTAATTTCTCTGGAATTTTTCAGCATGCTTTCCCCCTTGACAGTGGGCCAGGCCGCAGGACTATGTGCTTGGCTAGGAATAATGTCCAGTAGTATTGATAAGACAAAAATGGATAACCTTTGTACACTTAAGCATGATTGACAAAGAAACTTTGACAGTAATTATAAATATGTATAGGCCGTAGTACTGCTGCCAGGGCAAATTTCCCGCTTAGCAAACAGTATGGTGTATGCCTGTCTTCATTTGCCATGGGAGTGCAGAAAATTTAGGCATTAAACCACATATCATTTCATGTTTGTGTTGTTTATATTTTTTATGTTTCTGTACTTTTAGTTTAGCAATGGAGAATTTAACAGCCAATCATCAGATGGAATTAATGCAGGTAAAAGGTCAAATAGAGGCTGAATTAAAGCAACAAAATATTGATCTGGCTGATAAATACAACAAATCACTTCTTGTAAGTATCGTAATATCTGTCATTGAGTCAAGGGGTGTGGTTTTGATTCTCAGCTTGTACGTGACGACTGGGGTCATCTATCCAATATTGTGGTTTTTGTCCGCTTGTGAATTACAGAAATAAAATTATATTATATGTTAGTCTCGAAATGACCTAGTTTTGTGTCAAGTGGTTGTTAAACCCCATTTCTATTGATCTCTTCATGATATAAACATTGTGCAATAATTTGTGTTAATTGACCACTCTGTATTCAATTCAATGATATTTTATTCTCACTTCCATTAGACTATTATTAGAATAAACATGTTCCAGCTCTTCTGGTTTCCTCCCACTGCTAAAGACTCCAACGAGCATGCAAATTATTGAAATAGAATTGAATCTTATGCTTGTCTCTCTCTGACTTCTTTTACGGATGATGGGGAGGGGGAATAAGGGAAATATTTTAAAAACTAAGTTTAAGAATTTGATAGTTCTTGTCCAAAGCTTTTAGTTCCATTTTTATACGCCCACATTGAAATGTGGTCGTATATTGTCGTCGCCCCCGTCCGTCCGTCCGGCGGTCCGGCGTCCACAATTGCTTGTGGACGCTCTACAGGCTAAAGTTAATATTCGATTGACTTTAAATTTATACACAGTGTTTAAGGTCATGAGACGAAGAAGCCTATTGTTTTTCAGCGATTTCCGATAATAACTACCAGAGTTATGGCCCTTGATCACTTCAAAAAATCTTGTGGACACTCTAGAGGCCAAAGTTAATATCCGATTGACTTTAAATTTATACACAGCGTTTAAGGTCATAAGACAATCACACCTATTGATTTTCGGCGATTTCCGATAATTAGTGCCAGAGTTATGGCCCTTGATCTCTTTAAAAAATCTTGTGGACGCTCTAAAGGTCAAAGTTAATATCCGATTGACTTTAAATTTATACACAGTGTTTAAGGTCATAAGACGAAGAAGCCTATTGATTTTCAGCAATTTCCGATAATTAGTGCCAGAGTTATGGCCCTTGATCACTTCAAAAAATCTTGTGGACGCTCTAGAGGCCAAAGTTAATATCCGATTGACTTTAAATTTATACACAGTGTTTAAGGTCATAAGACGAAGACGCCTATTGATTTTCAGCGATTTCCGATAATTAGTGCCAGAGTTATGGCCCTTGATCACCTCAAAAAATCTTGTGGACGCTCTAGAGGCCAAAGTTAATATCCGATTGACTTTAGATTTACACACAGTGTTTAAGTTCATGAGACGAAGAATCCTATTGATTTTCTGCGATTTCAAATAATTACTGCCAGAGTTATCTCCCTTGATAACTTCAAAAATTCTTGTGACGCTATGGAGGCCAAAGTTACCATCCGATTGACTTCAGATTGATACATAGAGTTTAAGGTGTTGAAACGAACAAGTATTTTGATTTTCAATGAATTTAGATAGCTAAATCCATGATATTAAATGTTTCATGTATATACTAATTGTTAGCGTGGGGTAAAACTTTATAAAAAGCAATCAAATTCTAATGATTTTCTAATAATTACATAATGAGTTGTTACTCTTAATCAGTTTTTAGTGTATTACAAATGTTTCATTACCGAAAAAAGTAAAAATATGCGACAACCCTTGTTGACTGCCCGGACGATTTAGCTGCTGTGGGCGTATGTTTCGTTGCCTGGCAACCTATCTTTGTAAAATTCATCTTGTGTTATAACTTTATCGTATAAATGAATATATTGTAGGATAGCAGTGTTTATCAGAAAGATTTACAGGAAGCAGAAGAGAAGATTATCTCCCTTGAATCAATGTTAGATAAAGTAAAAGTAGAACTCGATGAAATAAAAACAGAGAAAATTCAAGATGGTGAACGTATGAATGAGGCTTTAAAAACTATACAGGATAAAGATAGGTAAGAAAGAGAAAAGTGACCGAAATAATTACAGAATGCGCTCAAGCCTGGAAATAAGGCACCTGCCAATAAAAGAAAAATACATTTTATTGTTTCGTGGTGGCTCGTTGAGCATGGTGCTCGCGACGCTCACTATCCAGGGGTCCCAGGTTTGATCCTGGTGTTTGTCGAGAAAGTTCCTCTGGATTTTCCGGTGTGGTTTCTCCCTTAACGGGGTGGGTGGGTGCTTAGGCGAATGGTGTACAAGTGCATGTTGGATCATAAGGGCTGTCATTGAGTCAAGGGCTGTGTTTTTTATTCCCAGCTTGTACCTGACAAGAAATAGGGTTTTCTATGAGTCTTCTGGTTTCTTCCCACTCCTAAAGACCCTTACTCAGAAAAAAAATGTAAGGAAATAAAATTGGACCATATGTTAGTCCGGAAATGACCTAGTTTGTGTCAAGTCAGTCTTAAACCTCATTTCTCTCTCTCCCCCCCCCCTTCCTTAACAGTGTTGCATCACAGAGAGCATGGAAATGGAAAGTGTTTAAAGTGATGTCCTGTGTATGCATATGATAGCATGTTATAGATCCCTTGTCGTGGCAAAATTTCCATACTGTCTGCATTACCCTGGTTCTTGTAGAAAATCAAAATGTTAATCTCCATTTCAATTTGTTTGTTTCACATTATTTGAAGATTGTAAATTAGGGTTACTTATTGAACTATTTCAGTGCTATTGTAAATTTAGAAGATTTAGTAAAGAAATATGAAGAAGATGGAGTGAGAGAAAAGGAGAAATATGATCTGAAGGAGAGACAGATGAAAGAAGAATTAGAAAAAATGAAGAAACATGTGGAACGAAAGGAACGGGATATTCAGGTATTCTTTGATTATTAAATATTTAATGTCTTCGTGGAATTTTTTTGGGAAAATTTGTTGCATGTTTGATATTCGTTCAGAGAAAAAATAAAGTCAGCTGATAGCCAAGTCACCATCAGATCTATTTCAAATTTATATTCTTTCCTTCTTTGCCTGGCAACCTATCTTCAGAAATCGGGACCAGCGAATTAACTCGGAATTTGGAAATAATGTTTATTCTTTTGTATTGTTATATTAAACATGCATTATGCAAGAGCTAAATCTGCCCATTGCAGGTCATTTTTTAGGCCTGAAATGTTTTCTAAATAATAAATTAGACATTAATTAACTGTTCCAGGCCATAATCAATTTTCAATGGCATTGGATTTCTCCAATTTAAATAGATTTAAACAGTTCAGTCATATTTTGATTTAATTTAAAAATGGAGGAGCGAGACATAGCTATGAACAACTATTACTTTGGTTGAAATTATTGCACACGTCTTGTCAAACCTTCAAAGACTAATATCATTGCTCGCACTAGAGTAATTTGACTGAGATTTTCAAATGATTCATTTTACATTATGTACTTTCGAACTATTATAGCAAGAATGGCTAACTCTTGATCTAAATCTTACAAAATGTATCTTTAAATATAAAGCAAACTGTTTTTATTGAATTCCCAACTGTTGGTAAAATGAATTATTGAATGGAAGCATCTCTGGCATCAGCTTTATGTTCTTATGTTCTGGTTTCAATTAAATGTATGTTCTGTTCATGACCCATGTGTGACTGACACTGGCTAATTCAGACAAATAGCTCATAAGATCCAAACACAGCTTGACATCATTATAAATTCTGTATCCTAAGACCTTAGAATTAATTGGAGAGTGATATATTCAATATTAAGAAAAAGCACTTGAAATATTTTTTAAAAAGAAAGTATCTAAAACAGCAAATTTTGTGCTTTTCTGTTGAGTTTTGGACAAATTAAAATTAAGGGATTTTTGAAAACAAGTAGGAAAATCATGATTGGTCAACTGAAGTTTTTTACCCTTCATATATTAAGGAGAAAGTGACATGTCTTATTTAGCCAGAACAGGTCAGTCACATATCTGAATGTTTATTTTGTGAATGTGCATGCAAACTTCTTCTTTCAATAATACAAAAGAATCTGCTCTACCACGTTTTCCAATATATAAGACACATCCTTTGTCATAGTATCTTGATAATTCAAAATTAACCAAGAATCACCAGTGCAACATATGAGATAATGTCTAAGAATGCAATAATCAACAGCGACTTTAAAAAACTATTAGCGTGAATAACAATCAGCAGCTGTAGAAAAGTAAAAAACTCAATGTGTGTTTTACCAGTCTTTCACGTTTAAGGGGGGCTTTTGCTCCTGCTCCTCTCTACGCACATCGGGTCGAGGGGTCATTAAAGACTCCTGCAAAGTAGTTAAATCACTCTCCTAAATATTGAGATTAATAAACTACTTTCATTTTTTGTATACTTTTAAACTGCATACATTCGAGGTACCAGGAGCTTTTTATGGCTCCCGCACAATTTTATAAAGGTGAAGGACTGTTTTACACACGTCTGTCTCTCACACCCCTCCCCCTTCTGATAAAAAAACCCCAAACAAAACTAACAAAATGGTAAGTCTATTTGAATGATAATTGTTGTTGGTTTGCTGTTATTAAAGCATGTTTGATATTTTTATTTTTAAATGCATGTAGAATATATCGAGTATTATGGATACAAAGACGACTTCCTTTAACAGCGAATCTTTTCTTGCTCCTACACATCTTCAGGTGGGTGTATACATTCGGAAAATCTCTGAACGTCATTTGAAGGATTGATGAATCCCTAACAACCTTAGGTGGTTGAATGGTCGAATGGCTAGCACATGCACGCTGTATCATAAGGTCTGTCATTGAGTCAACTACTGTGGTTTTAATTCACCGGTTGTATGTGACAAGGAGTAGCATCGCCTGTCCAACCGCATGGGTTTTCTCTGGGTCCTCCCACTGCTAAAAACACCTACTTGCAAACAAAATTAATGAAATAAAATTGAACCAGTCCCGATATGAACTTGTATGTGTTGAGTAAACACTAAACCTCATTTCTGTCTCTCTCTATCTCTCCCTAAAAAACTATTATGTTGCGAAAATACGGTCAAATTGATTATCTATTATATAGTCGTTTATATGAGACGAAATACCAAGGTCCCGTGTATCCATTGACTTGCATGTAAAAATTAGAATTAGATACATGTATAAGAGTAGGCCGTTGTGCCGCGGCGCGGGCATAATTCCCCTCATAGCACACTGTATGGCGTATGCACGTCTTTATTAGCCCAGTCAGAGTGGGACGTTAAACCCCATTTCATTTCCATTCATATTTTTATTTTGTTTTGATAAATTAAAATGATCTAAATACATTTTAGTGTACATTGAGCCATAGAAAATTTTGAATTTTCCTTAAAAGAACAATTGAATTTTCCTAAAAATGACGCCCAGAGATTTTAATAATAGTGTCTACCTTAATTAATATCCACACCATCTGTGCTTATTTGATTAACTTACTAGAATCTGATTGTTGAATGTTTGACTTGCAACGTAATTGTCCTTCTTTTGAAATAAATCTTCAATGCCGTCTGCAAATTTAATTACGTCATTGCAGTCTTATTGGTCAGAATCATTTACGGTTAAACTATGAATATATATTTGTAATACTAATAGGTCCCTAGTTAAAGTTTTGGTTCCTAGTTCACAAAGCATTTTCACACTTAATTTAAAAGTTTAGCCTACTCAACTTTCATTCACTGTTTATTAGAAATATCTTTCACCAAGAAACCCAAAACTTTCTGCATAGTTTCTTATTGATGTATTTGATACATTAACAACAAAAATTTAATAAAGGGCTTTAATTTAGTTAAGATAAGGCGAACAATTTTCAGTAAATTCCTAACTTAAGTCGGAGAATGTTTTGTTAACTCTGGGCCTGTTATCAAGGCCACCTGCGCATATTTGCTCTGATTGAGTGTTTGTATGTTGCATTGTCTCTGTAATATATCCCAGATAAGATATTTTGGCCAGAGACAACAGCTAATTCAACTTGTTTGTTGCTTCTTTTGCTTGCTGTGTTAGTCATAAAAATCGTAACAAATCAATGTAGAGCTCGAGATACAATGTAGATTGTGTTCAGATAACTCACTGAATGCCAGCAGAAACTTAAGTTTAATAAAGTGTCACACTTATTGATGGCATCAATTAAATGAAGGTACATGTATAAGAAGGCAATCTTTTTTTAAAAATAATCACAACAGTTCTGTGGAAATTTATTGCGGGTACTTGTATTGTAATCTAAGCCACATTTCTACCATGATTGTTTTGTCATTTTATAATTGAAACCTCAAAATGTCAAGACAATCTTTCTAGAAACATAACTTTGATTAAAATTCTAGAATCATTTTCCATAGAACTGTGGTCTTTTCTATGTGTTCAATTTTTGAATGATGTTTAAAAAGAACAAATTTGTTTTAATGTTTGCATGGTTAGAAATGTTGTATTTATGAAATGCATGCATCAATTTACCAATTATCCAGAGAATGTTTTGGGTTTTTTTATATCAGTTTTTAAATGTAAAATTTTGCAAATATGTTTCATAGGATGCAATGGAAGATCAGAAAGAAAATGTGAAAAGGTTGCAAGGAAAATTACGAGAAAGTGAAAAGAAGTTAAATGAGAAAATAGATGTCATATCGGTATGTTTTTAAACAAGTTGAGGCTTATTAAGCATATTGTTGGCTCCCTAATTGGGATCCCTGTATTGACCAAGAAAGTCCCTCCAGGATTTTTCAATTAGGTTAGCATCTAGTTGTCAGACGGGAATGACAAACTGAGGCTATGTGTACACATTGGTGTGCACGTTAAAGAACCCTTAACAGTTGGAATTTAATGATGAGTAGGAAGACACTCTGCTGTCTGCTGGCTAACCTTTTGGGTTCTCGCGTTATTCTGGTTTCTTCTTGCGACAAATCACTATATTTGAACCTCTTGACTAAGTCTTGATTCTATGTACACCATATCTGTTTCACAGAACTGACAAAACTGGTCTGAATTCTATGTCTCTTCTCGATTAGAGTTCCATCAATTTGTACAACACAGACTTTAGAACTGCATGTGATGGATTCACTCATTGTTACTCCCCCAGTTGTACGTGACAAGGAGTAGGTCGCCTGTCCAACTGCGTGGGTTTTCTCCGGTTAAAGACCCCTACGTGCCTGCAATTTATTGAAAGAAAATAAATTGAACCATATATTAGTCCCAAAATTACCTAGTTTGTGTCAAGTAGATATTTAATCTCTCTCTCTCTCTCTATCTCTCCATCTCTATCTCTCTCTCTCTGTTATTGTTACTCAATGTTATATGTACAACATCGCAATCAACATTCTCAGAATAAACGGTTCCTCTTTTTTTACAGAGGTTACAAGATCAGCTTTATGACTTAGAAAATGAAAATAAGGTAAAAATAGAATATTTTTAAAGTTTAAATATGATGTGGAAAAAGAGGTATATGAGATTATACCATTGTGTATTAACCAGGGAAGGTGTGGGGGAAAAGTTGTAATTTCACTGAATCAATTCCCATGGTGACCCAAGAAGATTTTTCTAGCTGGGTTCTAACTTGTAAGAGGGAGTGCCTACAAGGCGTACAAGTAAAGTATTGTTTAGTCGTTCAGATAGGTTTTTAAAAAAAGAGACCTACCAGTGAAAATTTGGTGTGCTTGTAAATGAACACTTGACCGGTGGAATTTAATGAACTTTGTACTGGTAGGGGGAAATGCTGCTTTCTCTTTGCTAGCATTGCGTTTGGCCATAGAAAGAAAAAAAAAAAATTAGTTTCAAAACAAAACTACTAAAATGATGTGTTGCTGATGCAGATTTAACTCTGTTCTGTTCCTGCAGTGCCAGTAGCTAGTATACTTCTAGTTCCATATGGGTTGATTGAAATGGCCTTTTTCAAAACTATCTCAAATTTTAGGAGTTGGATAGAAAAACAAAAGTGTGTGAAAAAGAACTTACAAATTTAGAGGAAGGTTCATTTAAACGGGACAAAACAATACAGAGTCTTGTTCTCGCTCTGCATAGAAAATCCAAGGAGGTGAGAAAATCACAAACTTTGAAAAATGCACGGAAAAGTTGCACGATTTGATATGAGTGGTTTTCTTGTCTTTGCATGCTTATTTTATGACATCATCATCTAAAAACTAAAAGTAAATTTGTCATTATGGTGCGACAAGTCAGACCTGGATTGACACAAATTGAATCTTTCTTGGTAAATTGAATTTGATATCATCAATGTTATTCACCATCATTTTACTATCAGAGCTTTAGATTACACAATAGTAGAGAAATAATGTTACCATGGCGAACAAGATTAAAAGAATGTAGGGGGGGGGAAGGAAATTTTGTAATTCCGGGCAAATATTTGCTCAAATTAAGTTTTTTTTGATACAACCACCTTGTCACACAGCTTATGTGGGCGTACATGTTTAGATGCTTGGCATCTTATCTTCTTTTTAAATTTTTGACACGATGGTCGTAATGATAAAATTTGTCTCAACATGTAATCTAAAGGCCCGAATGTTTACTTGAGTTTATGTTCTGTATCATTGTGTTTATATTACCCACATTTTCCTGCATGAAATTCACACTAACCACACCTGTTTCTAGGCCTTACACAACAAGATTAACCAATCAGAGGAAGAGAAGAAACTACACGAAGATAATACGTTTAAACGAGATAAGACAATCCAAGGTTTTGTTTCTGCGATGAAAAAGAAAGAGAAAGAGGTATGAAGATCGATGAACTTTCAAAAAATGATCAAACTGTTTATTTTCTGTAGATTTTAAAGTGCAGGCCCATATACAAATGTAATGCGACCGTTTCCATGTTCATCTGTAACTGTAAATAGGCCTAATGATTTAATTTGATTTTGGTCTCCGCACAATGAAAGCTAAATTAAAACACATCAGTGGCCCTAGTACTCCTTAAAAATTGGGGTGGGGGGGTGAATGATTAGCATTGTACTTGAAAAGAAGTAGGGTCACCTGTCCAACCTTGTGGGTGTCCTCCGGGTCCTCCAGTTTCCTCTCATTACTAAAGACCCCTACATGTAAGTGAATTATGAAATAAAATTAAACTATATGTTAGTCCCGAAATGACCTAGTTTGTGTCGAGTGGACGTTAAACCTTATTTTCTATCTCTCTCTCCCCCGTTACTATAGAACAAACAGTACAAAATATCTTTAAAGAAAATCTTTAGACTGTAGCATTTTATGTCTTAAGAAAATTCAAATCTGGAAATTCTTGATACTTGGCATTGTATAGCACGATATGGACCAGGAACCGAACATGACATCACATCGGCCTTTTTGGAATTTTGATGTAATATCAAAAGTTTAAATTATTCAATGTATGAAGAATTGTCCAAGGAACAAGCTGGTCAAGTTTTTGAATTTATCAGAGCCTTACGCTTTTTTACGACAAACGTTGCCCGACTTGCCCCCATGAACAAGATGAGTAAATCTTCAGAGTTGTTGGTCAAAAAATACCCATCTTGGAAATGTGTTTTGATTACATGAACACCCCTTCAAATCGTTAACTAAATCATTCATTCATTAGCTTGTTCTTTCAATCATTTGTGTTTAGAAACATAGAGATTGTGTGTGTTGTATTTTTATTAAATCGTACAATTGCATGAGGTGAAATAGTTTCGTCGTATTATATTATCTTTTAGATGTTTTCTGGTTGTTAAAAACGTAGATCAATTTAATAATCCAAATGGCCCTGTTTTTAAAATAAATAACACAGTCTTTTTGGTTGGAAGGTTGTAAGTGTTATGTGTTTTCAAGGGAATGAAGTGACATTTGATTTAATAAATGTTAAATACACTACTTATAACGCAGTCCTTTAATTATATATGTATACAGTAATTTTGTATTTTTATACAACAAAAGTCAATGAAAACATTTTCTACTGCAGTACCAATTCCTATTTCTGATTTAAATAGTCACATTGAAACAGATGTCTTTATAATATCTCAGTATGATATTTTAAATCTTTGAATTTATTGACAAATTTTTTTATCCATAAGCCTTAATTTGATTATTTCTTTTGAAGAATTGCATATGTAAATTATTTTATTGGGCGTCGTTTTAGATTACAGCTTTAAGAGAGAAATTAAACCAATCAGAGGATCAGATAGAGAAATTAACAGAGGATCTACATAAGACAAATTTAGCCAATAATAAGGTGTGTATTATAATCATATAGAGGTTGATGTTATGCATTCTAATTTTCTGTTGATTCTGTTTGCGTTTGATTTAAGTTTGATTGAGCTATAAATCTCGCATTTAGCTAAGGGACCATCGAAAATTTTAACACATGCATCCAAATGAATAACCCACAGAACGGGATGAGTGGTCTGAATGACACCGCAGATAGAAAATAAACTACAGAACTGGGTGGGTGGGTTGAACGACTCCTCAGAATCAGGGGGGGGGGGATGGCCTAGTGGTCTTGAGTGCCGCGCTTCGACCTCTAGCTGGCCGGTCACCTCTGGCTTGCGGCTGTGGTTTCGATCCTCGGTGTGAGCGTATGTGGCATGGAGATAGGGGTGCCTTCTCAACCTCAAGGGTTTCCTCCGGGCACTCCGGTTTCCTCCCACTGCTAAAGACCCCTACGCTCAAGCGAATTATTGAAATAAAATTAAACCATGCGTTAGTCCCGAAATGACCTAGTTTTTGTCGAGTGGACGTTAAACCCCATTTCTCTCTCTCCCCTCAGAATCAGATAGAAAATAACCAATGGAACTAAAATCAACTTTTCGGATATGACTGTCAAATTCAGTAGAAAGTTTTTGAGAATCGGTCAAAGCTTTGTCTCACAAGAAAAGTAGGCACTAGTAATATTGAAATAAAATTGTACAATTTGTTATTTCCAAAATGACCTAGTATGTGTTGAGTACAAAATTCTCTCACTCACATTTGCATATTGAAACAAAAAGACTACTGTTCAGCGTTAAACATTTTTGCTTCACAGTAAAAATTATTTGCTAGACTAGTTTGGATACCGGTATTGATATTGTTATGCTTCAGAGAATGTTATACTTAATACTGTTAGAAATTGATGCACAATGAAATTATTTCTACCAGAAATGCGACTGTTACATTTTACACACGAAATTCTTGCTCGCATTGATTTATCTGGGGGATGCTTGATTGGACCTTCCAGAAATTAATACTCTCAATCCAAAAACAATATGACCATTTATATGGAATATGATTAATGGTAATAGCAGCCTTTCAACAAGTTTTCTTGAGGGTTAAAACAATAAGAGAACACTTGTCGAAACATTGCACTATACGCAAATAATAAACCATGGTTTGTATTACATATAAATTGCTGTTTTTTCCATGAGACTCGCATATTCACAAACTTTCTCTTGATCTCCTGCACTGAAAAAGACCATGCACCAATGCTATTTTTACTTAAAGAACCATTATTATAAAAGATTTAGATAAAGAACTGATTACATGTAAATACCGTTTGGACCAATCAGCATTTATTAATTGGCATAAGGTCTTTGCGTCAAATTATTGTAATTCCATCATGGCATCAATTCGCAATGTTCAGTTCTGGACTGAGTGACAATCTGCAAGTACCTCCTACGATTTGTCGTTTGTAAATATGTGGAATACCCAACCCATAATAATATTATATAGAATTTACTACTGGTATATAACTGAACTTATAAAGATATTAATTTCTAGTTTTAAATGACCACAACCTCTTTTGAGCTGGGTTAATTTGTTGAGTTATTTTGATAAACAATTACAGTAGATTTAATCGTAGTAATTTTCTTTCGTTTTCAAGTTTTGATAGAACTCAATATCTGTTTATATCTCAAATTTCAATTTATCGACCGATTGTAATCTCATGAAATTCAATCTGATTGACTTGTTTTATTCTTTTGAAACCCAAATAAAATAGGTTGTGTGATTTTAACGTTTATATAAGATATTTAAATACTTATGCTTGTTTGTTTTACTTATATAATAATTTGTTTGTTTTAGATTTGAGCTCTCATTTTGAAACTTTGTCAGCAAGATTATTAGTTAAATTCCATGTAATCTTATCCAATGGACCCGTTTTCAGTAGCCCAGTAGGTGCAGAAAAGTAGTACGCTAAACCCTCATTTCAATTCATTTCTCCGTAGGACTGGCGACATTACAAAATTAATATTAATTTCAACTTTGTAACACTTTTCTTCTCGGTATTGGTCGATGCAAACACTAGTTATAGCTAAAAATATTGTTTACTATCGCCAAATTATTGGAAAATTTTTCTGCACTAGCTTGTATATCTTGATGTGAAATTCGAAATTTTATATCTTTGCTAAACGGGTGTCTATGGATGCAAACAACAGTTATTTATTGTCATGGTTCTGGTTGGGTTGTACCTCAGGTCTCTGTCAGATCTCGATTTAAATCAGGTTTCCAGTAAGATATCCATGGACAAGTGACATTAGGAGAAATGAGAGCTCTTGTTTGTTTGTTTGGATTGATTTATTTGTTTTGTTTGTTGTGATGTGTTGTGTTTTAACCAGATAACGGACTCCATGAAGGAAGAAAACGTGGTAAAGGGTGAAAAAATAGAATTTCTAGAAAATCAGATGAAAAATACGTCTGATGAAATGGAGGTAGAGATTTTATATAACACATAGATAACACTGCTTAAAGGGACAATCCCGATAACTTTTTTGGGAATAAAACTGCTTAATTATGTGTTAAAATCCCTTATATCCCATTACCTAAGGCCGACCAACTAACCCGATATTTGCGATATGCTTGTAAATAACTTAAACCTGACAGTCTTCATCTGGAAATGGAGACCGTTGTATTAGTATTATACAGTATCTGGATATAAAACCAGACTTTTTTCTATAAAAATGATATGTAGGTGAAATTTACCTTTTGTTATCAAGTACAGTACATGGGTCATTCACTGTATAGACCTCTCAAGAAACGGGAATTGATTATTAGGTCACCCAATCGAAAAATTGACCCAAAATCTTAAAAGGGTTACGTGTCCGGATAAGCGACTCAATATTTTGAGCTGAAACTTTGAGCCAAGGTAAATACACCATGCCTCTATATTTTGGTCCATAAATTTCATAAAGACTCGGACTTTAATTTTTGAGACTCTGTTCTTATCGGGATTGTCCCTTTAATCACTTATATATGGCTTCATATTGGGGACTAGATTGCCCCAAGTGGGAATCTGAGAGTTTAGTCTTGCCTGCACTGTAACCCAGGTATCATTTAGTTTTGTGTATTTAGCACTAATGTCTTTAGCTCTAGATCAGAGAGCCACAGTGGCTCAATGGGTAGGACGTTGACTAGTTAACCTGGAGGGTCAGTCACTTAATCAGATTTCCGACTTGAATCTCCTTTTGTCAGTGATGTAAGATGGAGGGCCTAGCAAGGGACAACATATAGTCATTCGGATTGGATGAACAACCTGCCTACACATTGGTGTGCGCATGCATAAAAGAAGCCATGTTAGTTGGAATTTGATATAAGAGTAGGCCATAGCACTGTCCAGGCAAACAAAATAACCTCATAGCACACTGTATGGAGTATGTCAGCCTTCATTAGCCCAGTCGGAGTAGAACAGTCGGACGTTAAACACCATCTCTCTCTTATTCTGAGGCAAATGTATTAAACCACTAGGCCCTCTCCCATCTCAGAATAAGACCCAGTCCCCTTGTCAGAGATAGACATTGTATACAACAATGTAATAAGATATTCTCTGTTGTAGAAATTATTAAAGAGTCTGGGAAAGAAAGATGGTGAATTGGTTGGTTTTAAAGAAATGTTAGGAAAGGCGGAAGAAGCTTTAAAGAAAAGTGAAGAAGCATTAGAGGTAATTATTATACTTCTATTATTTCTTTTTAAAATACAAATGTGACGTCATCCTTTAATGTTGTCGTGCCATTATTTCAAATAACGGTACAGGCAATGTGCCAATTGTATATTATTTATACTGGATCAAATATTGGATTATTTTATTTGAAATACAGATGAGACGTCATCCTTCGATGTTAGCGTGCCATTATTTCAAATAAAGGTACAGGCAATGTGCCAATCGTACATTATTTATACTATATGAAATATTGGGCTCGACTCATGTGATTATTTTATTTAAATCTGTGTGCAAATTGTAGGCGGAAAGATGAATAACTAAAAAGCTTTCAGTCTGAGTTTCACTTATTTAACAGGTGTAATGCAAGATGAATGTATCTCAGTATTAAAGTTTTAATGTAATAAAACTAATAGTAAGTGCAGGAGGACCGCACTACACAAAACAAAAATATAAAAATACAAGATTAACCTGCAGAAAAGACAGAAAATAGACATTGCACAAAATAAACAAATATCAAATCAAGTGAATGGAGAGAGAGAGAAATGGGATTTAACGTCCACTCAACACAAACTAGGTCATTTCGGGACTATCAAGTGAATGGATCCGGAGCCAGCTGTAAGCGCTCTCTGCGCATTAATGTAGAATTAAGATTTGGAAATGATAAATTAAGTGTATTTATTTCAGGGTTTACAAGAACAATTAAATCAAGAGAAACTAGATGGACAGAAACGTGCAGATAAACTAGCGCAACATTATCAGGTAGGATACTATTTTATAGATAAACTAGCGCAACATTATCAGGTAGGATACTGTTTTACAGATAAACTAGCGCAACATTATCAGTAGGATATTTTAGCTACAGTGGATGTTTCAAGGAGTATGGTCACTTGACAAACATTGTGTGTTTTATCTGGGAATTCCAGCCACATAGTCTTACTCAATATTCACACATTAAATATTAATGGGAGCCAGCCACGTACAGTGGGTAAGGCTCTGACTCAAGAACTGTGGTGGCTCTGTAACGCTCTGACTCATGAATCACGATGGTTTAGTAGTCAGTAAGGCTCTAACTCACGAACTGCAGTTGCTCATTCAGGTTCTGATTCACTAACTGCGGTGGCTCAGTAAGGCTCTGACCCACGAACCGCAGTGGCTCAGTAGGGATCTGACTCACGAACTGCGGTGGCTCAGTAAGGCTCTGACCCACGAACCGTAGTGGCTCAGTAGGGCTCTTGACCCACGAACCACTGTGGCTAATTAAGGCTCTGACTCACGAACTGTAGTGGCTCAGTAAGGCCTTTATTCCCGAACTATGGTAACTCAGAGATCAAGGCGCTTGCTCACAAAAACTGCAGTGGCTCAATGTATGAGGTGCTGGCTCATGAACTACAGTGGCTCACTGAGTAAGACACTGGCTCATTAACCAGGTAGTCTCAGGGTTTGATCCTGGTATTGGTCAAGAAAGTTCTCCAGGATTTGCCAGCATGGTTTCCACATATCCGTGATTCAGAATGGAGGGTGTGGCAATCATTGATTTGTATATTGCAGGTATTATTAGAAGATGTTGAAGGACAGGTGAATAGTAAAGAGAAGTTATTACATCAATTAACTCAGAGATTACAAGATAAAGATAAACAATTACACGATTATTTTAATCTTCTAGATAAAGATCAGTTTCAGGTAGGCTAACTCAGTACAGGTGATACAATAGGGGGTTTGGGTTGTAACTCGTGCACATGAAATCACAAGGACTTTTATTGAGTCATTTGGCATGGTTATGTACATGATGAGTTTCAGGTAGCTGATATAACTTGTCTTACAGACATAATCAGGGTTGGATGGTCTAGTGGTTTTACTTGTCCTCCAGATTCTTTATGACATTAGGGCCCCTGTAATCAATCGGTTAGGGTTCTGAACATATACTAACTAACAACAACTTTACCCCCATTTTTATACGCCCCGGTCACGGTGGCTAAGTGGATACGGCACTGGTTCGCTAGCCTGGAGGTCGGGTGTTCGATCCCTGCATTGGCCGATAAAGTTCGGCGTGATTTCCTCTTGTCTGTGGATAGTCGTTTGGATGGGACAAAAAACCGAGGTGCCGTGTACACATTGGAGTGCACATAAAAGATCCCTTGGTAGTTGGAATTCGATATAAGAGTAGGCAGTAACGCCGCTGCCCGGGCAAAATTTCCCTCATAGCACACTTTATGGCGTATGCCCGTCTTCCATTAGCCCAGGTTAGGTACAAAAGAGTAGGACGTTAAACCCCATTTTATTTCATTTCATTTCCGTATATTGTCGTTGCACCTGTCCGTCACATTTTGTTTGTGGACACACTACAGGTCACAATTCTTATCTGATTTTTACGAAACTTGAAATATAGATTTTATATCCCAAAGTTCTTGTTCCCATCTATATTGGCATGTATCTGACGAACTTCATGGATTGTGGTCCCTAATTGAACAAAAAATCCTGTTTTTAGGTTGAAAACACTCTACAGGTGACAATTGTACTAAAAATCAAGTTTTTAGCTTGTTCTTTGCCCATCTGTTTCAAAATGTTGGTGTATCTTGCATGGCAACTGTTTGCTCTTCTTTTCTATAACAGTGCGTAAAAATTACTGTTGTTGTTATTTCAAGTTGAAAGTGAGAAATGTTTATGTTTGTTATTCAGATTGAAGAAGGAAAAAATCCTGTTGATTTACTGAAAAAACTTCAACGGAAATTAAAAGAGAAGGAAACATTGGTTGAGGTATGTAATAACTGTTTTTGTTTTGAAGTGAAGTCGGGTACAAGATTAAAATAGAATTCTCTACATTCCTCAGACAATATCAAGCCAGAATATCGGGGAACTATAATACATTTATACCAGATCTGTTTTCTTGGCTGGGAGTTTGAAAAGATCTGAACGAACAATCGAGCCCCCAATGACAAAATGACATTGAAACAGACATGGTCAAACATTAAGATTTGCAATACATTGATGATGAGTATTTTAGCGAGATTGACGGTGAATAAATAATATATTACACATTGATGATGAGTATTTTATTGAAATTGACGATGGATGATATCTTGCACATTAATGATGAGTATTTTATCTTGATTGACGATGATGGGTATTTTAGCAAGATTGATGATGAATAATATATTACACATTAATGAATGGTATTTTATTTATTTTAGAATTTAGAAGAAGAGAAACAGAATATAGTAGACGAGAAAGAAAGTGAAATACGTAATCTCAAACAATCGATACGTGAGAAGGATCGTGATTTAAATCAAGCCAATCAGATGTTAGTAAGAGCAGAAGATAATGTTGAGGTATAGTATTAATATACTGTTGGTTGATTAGGGGAGAGAGAAATGGGGTTTAACGTCCACTCAACACTAACAAGGTCATATCGGGACTAACATATGATTCAATTTTATTTCGATAATTCGCTTGCACGTAGGGATCTTTAGCAGTGGGAGGAAACCCACGAGGTTGAGAAGGTGCCCGTATCTCCATGCCACATACGCTCACACGAGGGATCGAAACCACAGCCGCAAGCCTGAGGTGACCGGCCAGCTAGAGGTCGAAGCGCGGCACGCTAGACCACTAGGCCAATCCAAAACACCCCTGGTTGATGAGGGAGCCAGGGTGAGTAGGAGGTTGACTCGCTAACCTGGAGGTCCCTTGTTCAATCCCTGTGTTAGCTGAGAAAGTTCGTCAGGATTTTACAACAGAGGGAGTAACCCTGTTACCTTCGAACTAGCGAGCCAGCTTCTTACCTATTTAGCCACCGTGGCTCCAGTAATTGAAGAAATGTATGGATAAATGCTGCTGTCGAGGCAAAATTCTCCTACCTCACATTGCACACATATTGAAAATTTAGAGTGGGTAGTTCATTTGTTCATTGGGGGTTGAATGGCCAAATGGTTAGCGTGTACCGCGGTTTCATAAGGTCTTGTCATTGAGCCAACTGACATGGTTTGGATTCCTCAGTTGTACGTTGCCTGTTCCGGTTTTCTCCGGTTTCTTCCCACTGGTATAGACCTGTACGCGCAAGTGATCTATTGGGGGGAAAAAAAATTGAACCATTTGTTTGTCCTGAAACGACCTAGTTTGTGTCGAGTAGACGTTAAACCCTATCTCTCTCTCTCTCTCTCTCTCCCATTTGATAACAATCCTTTTGATACTGATGGTAAGCAAAACATGTTTGTTCCTTGTCACAAAGTTTTTTTTAAATTTTTCTCACTCAGAATCTAGAGAGAGCAGTCGAAGAAAAAGAGGAAAACATGAAACAGTTATCAAAATGTCTTCAAGCTGCCCAAAAGTCATTTGAGGTAAATATATGTGATTTTTTAAGATATCTAGTTGTCAAGCTTTCAAAGACAATGTCAGGAACAAATTCTGGTTTTGTCCAGGCACAATCAATCTGGTGTATGTCGTTTTATCTGTCATAAATGTGACAATTCCAAGATGACTGTAATGATGTGATGCCTTGTTCCTGGTCCCTAGTACACCCATTTATTGACTGATCATTGTCCACTGTCTACTACCCATCGAATCTAAAAGGTTCATTTGTCTAAAATTGTAAACTGTTGTTTAACCCTTAACTGGTCGACGTCATTTTGAAACTAATGGGAAATATTTGTATGCCTATTACAATCGACTACTGCCGGATAATTATAAGTGATAGACTCTTGACACCAATAAAAAAAATTGAAGAAGATAAGTTGATCTATAATTTGCATATCAGTTTAAATCATTTTCATCAGAAATATCGTCTTCAGAATCGGCGAAATAGATATAATCTGAGTCAGAATCATATATAGACACTTCAATGACATGCCCGATATCGTTAAATTACGTTTTTTGTCAAAAAATGTTGAACTTAGACATGTCTTTCTCAATGTTATTGACAAGACAAGTTCCTGTCTGAGGCGCATGCGTGGCGATATCAATTAAATATGAAACTAAATACTCAAATGCGGCTTATAAAAAAGGTTCTTGCTATGGTCGCAAATATGTGACCGTGACACTTTTGGATATAATGTTGTGGTGCAAATATGCGACCGTGACTGGTTAAGGGCTAATGCTTGTAGTTTGTCCTTCTCACAGGATTGTCTGATCTGTTGTGTTTGCATGTGGTGCTGTCCTCCTGCACTTACTATAAATGTAATCTATTACTTGATGTCAATAGAACTTAATAAATTTATGTAAATATATTTTAAGATTTTTGACCGAAGATTGTCCGATCCTCTAGGGATGTCCTACCAATCATTGGATGATGATCAATGGAGGATCGGTCAATCTTTCAGTGAACCTGAGGTTTGTATAACCTGCTTATATAGTACTACCTGGTGGTTTGGGTTAATCATCCGAGCTCACAAACCATTCTCAGGCTTAATAGTTAATAATTTACTTCCAATTATACAACTATTTATAGCCCTTTGTAAAACTAGGCCCACAGTTCATGAAGCTTTCTTGGGTTTAAGTTAATAATTTACTTCCAATTATACACCTTATTTTAGCTATTTATAGCCCTTTATAAAACTATGCCCACAGTTCATGAAGCTTTCTTTGGCCTAAGTTAAGTATTTTCTTCAAATTATATGCCTAGTTTTAACTAAGATCTGACCTTTTATAAAACTATAATATATGCACAATTTGTGTTTCGGATCAAAGATATTTCTCATATACAGTGATTGAAAGTTGAGTAAATTCTGAACTTGAGTCTGAGAATGCTGTGTGAACTCTGGTCAAGATAAACAGCATCATACTCTTATAGCCATGTCTAATAACTAGGGGGAGTAATTGATCTTAATACATGCTCGTTTAATCATAAGGTCTGCCATTGAGTCAAGTGACATGGTTTCGATCCCACACTAATAAGTGACAAGGAGTAACGTCACTTACCACTGCTTAAGACCCCTGTACGCAAACAATTAATTTAAATAAAATGTGCCATGTTGGTACCGAAGTGACAGTTTTTTGAAAAATGGCCATTAAAGCTCATTTCTCTCTCTCTCTCTAATTACTGGTGCTTGCATACTCATATATATCATCAGCTAGCCTGGAATTAATCATCGTAGTTGTACCTGATATAATCTCGGACAATACAGATATTTTTTACTTTTGCTGAACATGTATTTAGGCCGATTTATATTACACTAAGCGAAGCTGCAAAGCCAGGATTTTCTTTGCATACCATCTCACGCTTCAAGGCCCAGCTTCGCAGCAAAGTTTTAGCAGCGCAGCATCTTTGCATCAAAGTTAATTGGCAACAAGATGTGATCCATCTTACAAGACACTCTTTCTAATTTTTTGAGCTTAGCTTTGCTTTGTTTAAATCAACCTTTGAACATAAAAAGACAAATCTGTACTAAACAAAATGGCAGCACTTGAATTTATGCCTGACATTGTCTGTATCATGTGCCTAATATCCAGGCTTGATGGCGTTATCCAGTAACTATTGTTGTACTCTGAAAACCATTTGAAATCAGTTGTCTAGAAAGCTGTGTTTACTACCTTTGTTAATTTATCTATTTTGGTTACTATTGTATTATTACTCACCAGGGACACTGATCACATCTAGTTTTCCTAAATGTGTGATAGTGAGCGTCAGTGAAGTAAGACGTGTATTATTTCGCTCTTCGGATCAGTCAGCCATGACGAAATAAAATATTTGTTTTATAAAGAGATGGCCACTGAAGAAATGTTACATATTGTTGATCAAACGGACGATTCAAACTATGGTGAAAATCAAGCTATGATAAATATGATGGAATTATTAAAAACTATAAATGCCAGGATGAGAAATATTGAAATAAGACTAGCGACAATGGACCATATTGAAAGCATGTTAACCCATCTTACAAACAAAGTTATCAATATGGAAAGTGATATTGACATCTTGAAGACAAGGAATACCGAAATTATTCAAGTGACAACAACACTGAATAACAGATATAAAGAAATAGCTGATAAAACTGAGACAAATCGAGTGAGTATTTCTCATTGTAATAACAAGATTGAAACATGTTCCCAACAGTCTCAAGATACAAACACCACTGTGAGCTCTGTCAAATCTGAGATTGAGAAATTAAACCAAACGGTCATTGATTTACAATGCCGTTCAATGAAGAACAATCTGATTTTCAATAATCTTCAAGAAAGTGCTGATGAAGACACAGAATTCAAATTAAGAGAATTTCTGTACCGGGAATTAGAAATAAATTACAGAATCGAATTTGGCAACGTACATCGTTTTGGCAGAAGCAATGCCGGTCGCCCACGCCCAATAGTTGCAAGATTCATGTACCACAAGGATTTGGATTACGTGAAAAGCAATGCATATAAGCTTAAAGGAAAACCGTACGGTATAAACGAACAGTTCCCTGCATCAGTGGAAGATAGTAGAAAAGCCCTTTATCCTGTGATGAAAAACTTCAAACGAAACGGACATAAAACAAAAATGATAAGGGACAAATTATTCGTTGATGGCAGGCTGTACGAGGGGGGAGAAGACGTAAATAAAACCACAGATCAAGAAAATGTACTGGTAGCTAGACCATGGGAATATAAAAATCGCCCAGATGAAGCACGGAAATGCCAATTAAGTTCACCCAACACTGAGCAGCCTTCAAGTAAAAGATAGGAAAACGTGGGGAGTATAATCAGTGTGCTATCTTGGAATGTTGGTAAAGGTCTATGTGAAAAACTTAAAGACAGTTCCTTTGTTGATATGATATCTACATGTGACGTTGTCTGTTTATATGAGTGTTGGATAAATACGGATGATCAAATAGGAATCCCCGACTACCATGCGTATAAATTTGTGAGAGACTTTGGTAAAGGTGGTGGAATAGTTATTTTCGTTAAAAATAGAATTGACAAGCTCTGTTCAATTGTTGATAATGTTTTTGATACTATTATTGTCGTAAAAATTAGTAGCCTGCAGGAGGTCGTTTTTATTTGTGCATGTTATTTTCCACCGTATAATAGTATTTTTTATAATAAATATGATGTTGATTTATTTATCTGTCTAGAAGATATTATTAATAAGTATATCGATAAAGGCATTATCCTAGCTTGTGGCGATTTTAATGCCAGAACAGCTAAGTTGGAGGATTTTATCAGTGAAGATGGCTTAAGTATTGATGTTACAAATAATTTGTCAGATTTGTGCCAGTATATTCCAGATATACCAATGATCTTACGCAATAATATTGATACGATTATAAACCAATTTGGACGTAAATTAATTAACTTATGTAAAAATACAGGTTTAAGAATTTTAAATGGTAGAATAAATAACGATCTAGATGGAAATTTTACATTTAACAGCAGTAAAGGCTCTAGCCTAATTGATTACCTATTAATGAATTACAAATATCGTAATTTTATTACAGATTTTACATGTTGCGATTTCAATGAATACTCAGATCATAGCCCAATTGTGTTTAATTTTATACACGCATGTTCTATCAATATACCTGGTTCAGATATCAGTAAAAGAAAAAACCGACGACAGATCATTAATTGGGAAGAAATTAAAATAGAAAATCTTATTAGTGACGTTAGCTCAATTAAATCCAGCTTGATACGTGCATGTAAAATAGGGGAGCTTAATCAGGCTTGTATAGATAAAAGTGTTGATAGTTTCTCGCAAACCCTTTCTAATCTGATGATAAAGTATACAAAACAAATTGTAATCACCAAAGGCAAACAAAAGCTAGTCAAAATAGACAAACCATGGTTCAATGATTCTTGTTTAAAAAGATACAGAGACTACAAATCCGCGCTACACGCGTTTAATGTTGACAAAAATAATGAAAACCGTTCACTCCTTAATCGAACAAAGGGATATTACAAAAAATTAGAACGACGGTTAAAACATGATTATAAAAGCCATCAGGGGAACTTAGTGCAACTCGTTAAAAAAACAAACCCGAAGCTATTCTATAAGCTGTTTAAAAAACAAAAGCCCGTTACTACAACATTAGAGATTGATGATTTTCATAGACATTTTAAGAATTTAGCATCCACTTGCCCTACTGTAGACGAAAGTATTATGAATTATATTAAAACATATGACTTAAATCCACAATTTTGTAAAAGCGAATTAGACACTGTTATAACAGAGACTGAAATACGAGAATGTATACAAAAACTAAAGCTGAATAAAGCGTCGTCTGGCGATAATATCCAAAATGAACTCCTAATACACTGTAAAGACGTTCTGATGCCCTGTCTAATTGAAATTTTTAATAATGTTCTCAATTCGGGAGCCTTTCCTTCAACGTGGGCCAAAGGAAACTTGGTGCCAGTCTACAAGAAAGGGGACGCTAATGACCCAAATAACTACAGGGGAATATCTATTGTTTCGTGTCTAGGAAAACTGTTTACTTCTATCCTGAATAAGAGGTTGCTAAAATTTGATAAAAAATATAACATAATACCACCAAGTCAGTTTGGATTCCAAAAAACTGTAAGTACGGTAGATGCAATTTTTGTCCTCCAAGCACTTATTAATCGAACCCTAAAACAGAAAAAACGTCTATACTGCTGTTTCGTGGATTACAGTAAGGCATTTGATCTGGTTAATAGATACAATTTATGGTATAAGCTTATTCAACAGGGAATAGGGGGTAATTTTCTTAAGGTAGTCAGATCTCTATATGAAAAGGTTAGGTGTTGTGTCAAATTTGAAAATGGCGTATCAGATATATTTCAGTGTCAAAATGGACTCTTCCAGGGCGAGGTTCTCTCCCCTGTCCTATTTTCAATGTATTTGCATGATTGCGAGTCTCATCTACTAGCAGACGAATGCCCGACTGTAGATATAGAAACGTTAAATTTGTTTATGATCATGTATGCTGATGACAAGGTTTTGTTCTCGGAAACCCCAGAGGGGCTCCAAAATTTATTAAACTCTCTATATACTTATACACAAAAATGGGATTTATCTGTAAATATTTCAAAAACTAAAATTGTGATTTTTAGAAATGGTGGAAAAATTGGTGAAAAAGAGAACTGGGCATTATGTAATAAAAACCTGGAAATTGTTGATTCATTTAACTACCTAGGAGTTTTGTTGAATTTTAACGGTAAATTTATGAAAACGCAAAAGAACGTATCTGACCAGGCCAGAAAAGCACTATTTTCCGTCTTAAAAGTATGTAATGATAATTATTTTAACACCGTAACAAAATTGTCAGTTTTCGACACCTACGTAAGTAGTATCTTATGCTACGGATCCGAAGTCTGGGGCTTTCACAAAGCTGAGGATGTCGAAAAGGTGCATCTGAATTTTTGTAAAAGACTACTTCAAACACGTAATAATACCTCCACTGTTATGGTATATTATGAATTGGGTCGATATCCACTTTCAATAAGAAGAAAAATTCGAATATTCAAATACTGGTTAAAGTTAATTAACACAGACAATATAATTCTTAGACGATGTTACAACGATATGTGCATGAACAATGATAACTGGATAGATAATGTTAGAAAAGAATTATTTAGGCTCGGATTAGGAAATATTTGGGAAAAAATGGTCTTGGAAATTCTAAACGCACATTGTCTGTAATAAAACTTCGTCTATTTGACATTTTTAAACAAGAATGCCACGAAAAGATCATTGAATCGTCAAAATGTCATATATACAAATATATTGTAGACACGTTTACAATCCAGTTTTACTTAACTAAATCGATAAATACAAAATATATACGTGAAATCACACGAATAAGACTTTCCTGCCACAATTTAAATATCGAGAAAGGCAGGTATGTTAAGACAGCTAAGAAAGATAGATTATGTATTTTGTGCAATAAACTAGATGTCGAAGACGAGTATCATTTTATCCTTATTTGTCCCAGATACAAAGACCTGCGAAATAAATTTATAAAACAATATTATAGTAAAAACCCAAGTGTTTATAAACTAATACAACTTCTTGCTGCTAAGAACACCACAGAATTAGAGAATCTAGGTCGGTTTCTATTTCAAGCAAATAAGAGAAGATCTGAACTTATCATTAAAATATAATCACCTCTAAACCTTTTTGTACATCTCATTAACATACTCTCCCTTGTACATTCTGTATATATTTCCTTTTTTGTATGTTTTGTATGTATTTTTGTATGTGTGTTTTACCCGATGGGCTCTTAACCTAAGGGAATAAAGAATAGATAATAATTATTGGACCCAGGCTATAGTTAACTAATGATAATTGGCTCCAGGCTTAGGTTAACTAATAATTATTGGACCAGGCTCTAGTTAACTAATAATTGTTGGCCCCTAGCTATAGTTAACTAATAATTATTGAATCGGGCTATAGTTAATGAACAATTAGTAGATATGGCTACAGCTAACGACTAATTTTTATCATGCTCTCTTGTTTATTACTGATGACAAATTTACTCATAACGATTGTCTAAATGACCAGGAGGTAAAAAAAGGATTAAAATAAAGGTCAGAATCTCATTCTCAACCTGCAAAAAGATTATGCACTTGACAATCCAGCTATTTTGATATTGTTAGCTGGTGAATATCCATTACCTAAGATGTGGAGAGAGGGATAAAACTTTTGCAAGTAGAAATTGATGATTTTGTCAATGTATTAAATGCCTTGAATATGTGAAATTGATGAAAATAGAACCTGTAGATCGGATAAAATCATATTCCTGAGACAATCACACAGACAAATAGTGTAATCCCTGCTTTAAACCATATTTTTTATCTAATCCAGGAAGCCATGGATAATCACATGCGTGCTATCGACCAGAAGACAGATATGATAAACAGATTAAAATCATCAGTCGAGTCCAAGGAAGCAGCTCTTGAGGTTAGTTTGATATTTATTACATAACTTCTGTTTGCTGTTTGGAAAGAAATTGTGACGCGTCTTGGAGCCCTACATTGGCCAAAAAAGTTCATTGGGACTTCCTGGTGTGGTATCTCTTTGTCAAGTGTAGAACAGAGGACCTGACAAGGTCTGTCATGGAGTCAAGTGGTTTGTGTGTGGCAATGAGTAGGGTCATCTGTACAATCACATGAGTTTTCTCCTGATCCTCCGGTTTCCTCCCACTGCTAAAGACCCCTACTTGCAAATGAATTATTGAAATGAAATTGAACCCAATGTTAGTCCCAAAATGACTTAGTTTGCGTTGAGAAATCTCTCTCTATCTTTCTCCCTTCCTCTCTCTCTCTCTCTCCCCACCTTTCGCATTTATATTAGGAGTCTATAGCTAGAGTTGTTCAATATTTTTGTACATGTATTTTTAAGGAGTCGATAGAGAAGAGTCCAGCTTTATCAACAGATCAAGTGAAGAAACTAAAAAAACAGTTAAAAGATAAAGAGGCTATCATACAGGTAGATATTATTTAAAAACTTTTAAAATATTGAAAAGAAACTTCAATAATGCAATGAAGTCATTCAGTTTAATCACCGACGTGGAAATATGAGACTTAGTTATAATATTTTACTATGTTTTTGTATAAGAAGACCCAACTGGGACGTGGTTGTATTATTTGACTGTTTTTATATAGGAATTATTAAATGAGAAACATCAGCTATCCGAGGAGAACGAGACGATGTCCAGAGATTTCTTCAATCGTTCACAGATTAAAGATCATGATATAAAGGTCAGTGAATCATCTGATTTATAACATTTTTACTACAGAATTCAGGGATGTAGCCAGGATTTGCTGATTGGTGGAAAAAAAATTCTGAGCGAAGCAAGGCAAAAAAATTTTTGGGAGGGGGGGCATGATCTTTTATGAAAATTCAATCCTTCTTGGTGTATTTTCAGAGCATCTGCTGCCTTTTGTATTTGCTTCAGTGCAAATCAAATTTCCTTTTATATTTTTATATTCAAATTTTTACCAAATTAACTTAATTTCATCATTTCATCAATGACATAGAGACTCTTCCAGGGAGCTAAAAAAAACTTAGTGACTAACGTAATAAATACTGTCATATATATAGTGAATAATAAGTAAAACAGTACACTCGCCTTGCCGTCTTATTTATATTTTTTTTGTGGCAAGTGTAAATAAAATGGACTGTAGCCCAACTGTCTCTCGGATTTAATTTAGATTCGGTAGAATTAACGCTAGAATGAGTACATTGAAAATTGGTCGTAAAACCGAACGTACGACACCATTTACGACATTCAATACTTTAACATTGAAATGCCGTAAATTGGTCTGGGTGACCTATTTACGGCAAATATACAAATTCAAAGACTGTAGAATCAGAATTATAAATTGAATACTCCTTTTTTAAACTAATTTAGGATGAAAGGGTTTACTACGGCACACAAAATTAAATTATGCTGTGGCAGACATGGTTTGCGTCAGCTTTTACTATGGCTTTGCCGTTTGCCGTGGTAAATTTCGAGGGATGAGTTTCTGTACAGAGTGAGAGAAGGATGAATCATGAATGGGTCTAAATACGACTGGGCGGGTTTCCTTGATTTTTTCTTTGTGCTGGGTGGCAAGAAATAGTGCCGGGCGCTTGCGCCCGTCGCCGCCCAGCGTGGCTACATCCCTGAGAATGGTCTACACTAGATGAAGATCTGACCAGTTGTAGTGGGCGGTTGCGTCAGGGGTCATACGAGTGGCTTTTGACCCTATAATGTCAAACACTGATTTTTCAATCAACATAGACGTTTCTAGTGGTTAACCCACAGTTCCGTGCATGGCACGTCAATAAGTCGTCGGAGAAGATGGTTTCAGTGGCTAATCTCTCACGCTATCCAAAATGCAGGTTATATAATAACTCTTCCAGATTCTAGTGTAGTACAAACAAATAAAACAACAAATATGATCTGTGTTTTAATCAGATTGAGTTTTTACGGAATAGTGGGACGTTAAACCCCATTTTATTTTATTTTTCAGTCGTTACTAGAGAAACATATGAAAGAAAAGAGTAAACTGGATAAAGATATTCAAGATTTACAATCTGATTTAAATAAAAGAGATCTAGAAATACAGGTCAGTATATTTATATAAACGAGATCTAGAAACACAGGTCAGTATATTTATACAAACATACAAACACGATCTAGAAATATAGGTCAGTATATTTATACAAACGTGATCTAGAGATACGAGTTAGTAGATTTATATAAAAGTGATCTAGAAATACAGGTCAGTATAGTTATATGAATGTGATCCACATGCATTGTAGTGTCATATTGTGGTATACTCTATTTCATTGTGGTCTGAAACCAATGTTTAAGCAGACTCAAGTTGTCTCCCTTATGTTAAAGTGCTTTTGCCTTTTTCAGTAATAAAGAAAGAGATTGGAATTCTAACATGGAAAATGGTTGAATTTTATTTTCATCCACATATTACCATGTAACATCCATGGATCCAAAAATAACAGTAGCCCCAAAATCTCCCTTTTCACATGATTGTCACTATTTTGGGGATTTAGGGAATTCAATTCTGGAATGTTCTATCAAGCATCCCATTAGTGTTTTGCTTGTAAATGGTCATCAGGGGATTTAACCCAGTCTAAGCCCAGCCATGAATGTGTCAGTATATGTATTAAAATTATGTATATTATTTTTTAATTTAAATAGAGGTTAGAGAACAACAGAGTATGGACAGAAGATCAGATCGAAAAGTTACGCGATTCCATGAAAGAAAAAGATAAAACCATTGAGGTTAGTATAAATGTTATAAGATGATTATAAAGATAGCAGCCAGAAACTTGCCTGCGATATCACATTGTTGTGGGAAACCAATAGACATTTGTCTAAGCTCTTAACTGTTCTTAAAATTGATTGATTTTAATCAATGGGGAAACATTTATGGGGGGAAGGGGGAACGTGAATTTGGTGGTGACCGTGAAAATTCCTCAGGATTTGATTTTCCAGTCGGGGTTCCTTTTGTCGCTGTTTTAGGACAGGTGCTGGCATGACAATGTATCTACTCCTTCGGATGGGATATATCATATAAACATTGTCTGATACTTGGGAATGGAAATAACAGCAGCCTTTAGTGCGGCTGTCAAGGCAAAATTTCTCTCATAGCATAGTGCATGCTTGTCTCCCTCCATTAGGTCATTTTTGCTCTTCCTCCCACTGCTAAACAACCAAAAGTGCGAGCGAATTTTTTAAATATATTTGAACCATATATTATACTCTTGAAATGACCTACATGAAAAGTAGGACGTTAAACCCCATCCAATTCATTTTATTTCGTAGGCCTTGTTTGAAAGCGGTAAAGAAAAAGATAAATTATTACAACAGTCACAGACGAGATCACCCTCCCAATCGTCGTCTGCTGTTGACCTAGCACACGTTCAAGCTTTACAAGACGAGATCGCCTTCCTCTTAAATCATCTGACAAATAAAGACGCCCTGATCAACCAGCTCCGCGGTAAAACAGAGCAGTCACCATGGCAACAACAAGAGATTGATCGTCTATCAGATGAACTCTTGAAAAAAAATCAGGTTTGTTATATTCATTTTATGTTTGTTTAAAATTTGGTCAACATCCAAGTTTTGCTTTCAGATAAGCTTGGGTCGAGCCATATCTTTTTTGATGATTAGCTGCGGACGAGTCATAATAGCCGCTGTGTGTGTGTATTTCCACACTTTACTTTTATGATGATATATCCAATGAGAAACTCATAATGTATAAAAGTCCATCGATTAAAGTTCCAATTTCACTTTTTCTAAGAAAGTCAAAATATAATTATTTCTATGTTTTTTGCTCAAAAGGTTGTCAACTCACTATTATACGATCATGGACAAAATTTGGGGGGGGGGGGGGGGGTAGAAAGGGCGACACTGGTTGATTGAGGAAATAGTTACTCAATTACCTCCCTTGTTTTCCCATCCTTCTCCATGGACGGCCATCTACAAACGTTTGAATTTGAAGTTGAAAATGATATTTTTGCCAATTTCTCAACTGGCAATAGTGAATTATAGGATTAATAGGATTATTCTTTAACAAGGTAGGACTGTTTATAGGTTCAATCTATTTTGGGGCTTTATTTTAATAAATTTTAAAAATATAACTTAAAAAAATGCTATTGGAACTTTAAACAATAGTTACTCGCGATATGGATCACAAATGGGGGGTTGGGGGTGGAATGGATGACTGAATGCTTTGTGCATGCCAGTTATATCATAAGGTCTGTCATTGAGTCAACTGGTGTGGTTTCGATACCCCGGTTGTATGTGACAAGAGCTGTTAGTAATTGTTGTGTTGTTTCACTCTATAATATAAAATATATTAAGAATGATAAAAATAAAACAGTGTAATGATGTAGACTGGTGGGTAATGGTGTATATAGAATCTATATAAAGTAATGTAATGATGTGTATAGAATATATATAAAGCAATGTAATGATGCGTATAGAATCTACCTAAAGCAATGTAATGATGTGAATAGAATCTGTATGAAACAATGTAATGGTGTATATAGAATATATAATGCAATGTAATGATGTGAATAGAATCTGTATGAAACAATGTAATGGTGTATATAGAATATATATAAAGTAATGTAATGATGTGAATAGAATCTGTATGAAACAATGTAATGGTGTATATAGAATATATAAAGCAATGTAATGATGTGAATAGAATCTGTATGAAACAATGTAATGGTGTATATAGAATATATAAAGCAATGTAATGTTGTGAATAGAATCTGTATGAAACAATGTAATGGTGTATATAGAATCTATATAAAGTAATGTAATGATGTGAATAGAATCTGTATGAAACAATGTAATGGTGTATATAGAATCTATATAATGCAATGTAATGATGTGAATAGAATCTATATAAAACTATGTAATGATGTGTATATATAGAATGTATATTTTTATTTACAGATTTTAAAATCAACTAACAGTAATAAAGATGAGTTGGCTAAACAACTGGTAAGTTTGTTGGTTTAAGTGATATAGGGATGTAGTCATGGATAGAGTTAATAACTTGGTGGTCGAGTGATCTAACGTGTGCACTTTAGACCTTAAGGTCATTGAGTCAAGTGGCGTCTGTTTGATCACAATTTCTACAGGTGCCATTCTGTGTGATATGAGGGGGTTTCCTTTTACTGTTCTTCAAATACCAACTGCTGATGTGTACACAGGACCTCAGTTTTCCATACCATTCGAACGACTGAGACACAGTTCCTTACCAGGGTAACCAGATACCAGAATTTAGCCCATGTTTTAACATATCCAACTTCAGGTTCCCTATTATTCGAACAACTTTACATATTCTCTCAAAACTATATCGTAATCTTTCATGTATCGCAAGAATGTTCTGTGAATTGACATGTCTCGATTTACTGTCTTACCATTTGAATATTGAATCGTGGGATGCTGAATCCATCAATCTGATTAAAACACAGATCCAATTTCGTTTCGTTTTTTATAGTTCAAAATTTCGTTTTTACTTGTCTTTACTACTCTTGGATCTGGAAGACTTGTTATTTAAGTCGTGTTCTGCCTGAAATGAGGGGTCAGCCAATCAAATGGTCTGTCGAATCAACCGTTTGACCTTTTCATGCGTGGAACTGTGGGTAAATATTACCAGCGGATAATCTAAACAAAACAAAAGTAGATTTTAAAAAGCATGGCGGTCGCTAATTGGTTAACCGAATGACTGACGTTATCGGGTCAAATGTCCCGTGCTTGATACCTGACGTCATAGAACGTGAGCTCCCACTATAACTTGATAGATCTACATGAGTGTAGGCCATCGAAAGTATAAAAAAACGAAACGAAATATAGATCTATATTTTAATTAGATTGCTGAATCCATGTATCGCAATTCTTTTTACGTTTTTTTGCCGCTTCAGAAAGTAACCTGTCACTCTTAATTATCCACATCACACATTGTCAATAGGTACCCACTCTTAGATTGTTTTGGCCCTTATTTTGATCTACAAATATTGTGATATAAAAGTTTTATTTCTTGGACGCCGACAGGACTAAAAATATCAATTATTCATTTATCCTACTTGACTACAGTAGCCATATACACACTACAGGCATGTAGAAGAATCCTTTGCAGTTGGAATTGCAGTAATCCAAGCAAATTTCTCTCATAGTTGGGTCATACAAAACTGTGATGACGTATGCCCATCATCATGTACTACTTCTGCAGAAAGGTCGAACTTTAATCCCCATATCATTTAATGTTATTTATTTTAGGAGGAGTTAAGAAAACGTGTGACAGAATTAGAAACACAAAGTCAGAAAGTCTCTCAGTATGAACGTGAAATAGTTCATTTAAAAGAGGTATTACAAGCCAAGGAAGATAACTCTGAACATCCTAGATCAGATGATAATACAAAGGTAGGATATATGACATAGTATTAGTCAGGGGGTTTCGGTAGCCGAATGGCTAGTGTGTGCATGCATTGGATCATAAGGTCTGTCATTGAGTCCACTGCAGGGTTTCGAATCTGAAAATTTGTCGGCACAAAGGGAGGGACACGGGAGTGGGGGGGGGGGGAATACCTCTTGTGTAATGATATAAATTGTAGGTTTCTGTGCCCCCACTAGATCTTGTTCCTCATGCAAAATCAGTGGTTGTATAAAAAGTTTACAATAACCAAGAAAATGTATCTTGTGTTGCAGGATTTAATACGAGAGCAGTTAGCTGAGATAAAATCATTAGGTGATATATTACGTAAAGAACGAGATATATATATTACTCTGGATAATCAACACTACAACAATACCAGGTAAATATTACATATATATATTACTGGATAATCAATACCAGGTAATTATTACACTGGACAATCAACACTACAATAATACCAGCTAAAGTTCGTTGCATGTAATTATGCAGGAGATTTTAACGTTGTTAACGACTTTATCATACCAACTTTAGTAATGAAGATCGACGCTAGGCCTAAAATTCAAAAGTCAATTTGGTTCAAATTTGATCAAGTTGACTGAAATTTTCTGCAAATTCCCTTGACATTATCTTGTTTTTAACTATTATAGTGAGAACTGCCAGGTCTATATCTAATCTCCCATGATTCCCCTTTAATGAATGCTGTCAATTTTAAACTGGTTTAATGTCGCCAACAAGATGGCATAAAAAAACTGAACAACACGATCTACATTAGAAACAAACCTGTATTATGGAATTTATGCCTTCCTTTCTGTCTCTGGCATTTTCTCTTTGATATATTTTTTAAATCTTATTAACTATTGGAAATACAACTTAATATTTGATTGATCTGACCTAATCACTGTATTGACACAATAGATACCAAATTAACATAAATCCCTAATCTCTTAATCTCGTTAATAACCCAACTCCACCAGTCATGTCAACTATTTGTCTGTCATCACACTCTGTACCTAACAACAATCACTCAAGCAAGGAATAACATTAGGGGATTGTATAGGGGGTGATTAGGGATTACTATACAACACACCTGTCTGGTACCTGTGTTAATTAGATTATAGTTTATCTTGTGTGGTATCATACCTATCTTCATACCTGTGTGTTTATATTTCGTGACAGTCTATTACCTGTATTTAAGAGATTATAGTTTATCTGGTGAGGTATCTAATATATCATAATAATATATACATTCTTATTTACCTGTAAACATGTACCTATGTTTAATCATAAATATACATAGCTTGTTTTTTTACCTGTGTACTTCTTACCTGTATAGTATTTGATGAGGTATCTAATATATCATACATTCTTATTTACCTCTACCTATCTTTGTACCTATATATATATATATATATATACACACCTTGGTGTTTTTACTTGTGCATGGTTCTTAGTCTTACCTGTATAGTATTTGATGACTAAAGGATACAGATATTTGTATAAGCTTGTGCTTGATAACGATAAGAGTATCCGTGCTGAAACATTGTTTTAGTTGTTAACAAGAGGATACCCATCGAAACATTGTTGTACTTGATAACTATAAGAGGATACCTGTTGGAACGTTGTGCTTATGTAATAAAACCAGAGATTGTTTGTTTCCCATCAAGATTGCGTTCTGTTAGTATAGTATAAACATTTGTTGAATTGTCCAAGGGAAACAATGTGTTTAATATCGTTAGTTTATATTGTGTTACAGTTAATGAACAATATGATTATAGTATTGATAATATTGACATTATAGGGATATTAATTACAACTTGAAATAGTGTAGATATCAATCAGTAGATTATTGGACTATATTTTATATTTACTTCATGTATAAATGCAAATTGATGAATGTATATTTACCAAATGGGACTAGATATCAGCAGTCATTAGAACTGTAAGGTACATGTAGATCATAAGGAACATTCATTACAACTGTTATAAGCCTTTCACATGTGTACCAATAGTTCTGAGTGTAATTGTTGTTGGTTAAAGTGGGTAAGACTCTGTGGTTGTGTGTTTGATTCATGAATAAGCCAAGAAAGTTAATCATGATTTTCCAGCGTGGTTTCTCCTTGTCAGCTGTCTAGTTGTTTGAATGAGACGGAAACCGAGGTCCTGTGACATGTATTTTAAGGGGTTGTTAAAGATTAAATCAGAGCTTGTTTATTTTGTTATTTTAGATTTATGTGACATGTATTCTAAAGTGGTATCGTGTTAAAGGTTAAATTAGAGTTTGTTTATTTTGTTATTTGTTGAGTATATTCAGTTGTGTCAAATGTTTGTTTGATCAGTATTTTATTTCAAGTACAACATGAGTTATAGATACATCTCTACATTATTTGTGTGTTACCATGATTATTTTGTGGGGTCCGATGGTTACATGTTGGACTAGAGGGAATTGTATTATTACCTTTTTTTCTTTAGTGGTGTCTGTTTTTATTTTATTTGACTTGAGGGAATTGTTTGATTACATTATTCATGATTTGTGTGATCGGATTGTTACACGTAGAACTAGAGGGAATTGTTTTTTTACGTTGTTTCGTTGCTTATTTCATTGATGACGTGTTACATGTTGGACTAGAGAGAATTTCCTTTTATTAATTTTTGTTGTTTATTTCAGTGATAGAGTAATACATGTTGGAATTGTTATACATTATTTTATTTTTCATTTCAGTGATGGAGCATTACGTGTTGAACTAGAGAGAATTGAGTCGTTACGTCGTTCATTAGAAGAAGGTGTAGAGAAGAACAACACTCTACGTATTATACTAGAACAACAAACACACATGATAAAACCATATATCGTCACAGGTAAATACTCTTCCTGAACAATAAAACACACGATACACCCATATATAGAAACGGGGGTTCACTTCGGTAAGACACTGGCTCGCTAGCCAGGTCGGATGTTCGATCCCTGCATTGGTCAAACAGTGCATTCAGATGGGATAAAAAAAATGCCATTGACAGGTCCCATCACCGTTAGGGGATTCGAAATAAGATTGGGTGTCAGCGCAGGCTAAATTAGGCTCATAGCACACTGCATGGCATATTTCCATCGTCATTGGACCGGGTTGGTACAGAAATTTAGAACATTAGAATGTTAAACCTCATTTCATTTGTAAATCACTGACCTTAAACTGTTGTCTCTTGTATTTCAGATGAGGAGAAATTAAACAAATCTGTCAACACCAGTCAATTCGATGAAAACCACCTCCACGATTGTCCCAGGACGTCAGCAGTGGACGTTAATACTTCTCCTATTAAATTCTCACGTGCACAAATAGCCACGCAGACGGACATCACTGCCACAGCTGAGGCCGGCTTGAACAAAAGTGTGCGAAAATCTGTGGTGTTTGATGAGTCTGTTAGTAAATTTGTCGAACGAGATTCTGATTTTTCGTTCAATTTGTTACCGAAATCTCATCTTGATTCCGTTGATAATGTGTCAATTATTGGTCACGAGACTAAACTGATAGATTTTACAGATGCACCATCAGAACTTCTTAATCTCCAAAATCATTGCTTTTCTCGTATTTCTGGTTTCCGTGGTGATACGCGAGCTGCGGGTTGTGACAATTATTATTCCACTGACGGATCATTAGGAGTCAGCAATGAGTCAGCGAATTTGAATCCTCAGGAAACTGTTTTAAGCAGTAACAAAAT
Organism: Patella depressa; assembly: GCA_948474765.1. NCBI lineage: Eukaryota > Metazoa > Mollusca > Gastropoda > Patellidae > Patella > Patella depressa. The sequence continues at coordinate 9,968,618 of OX419721.1, forward strand.
CCATAAACCACTTCACTCTCCTCCCGAGTTACTGCATCACCTCGTTCAATCCTCTCAATCATCAGACGGTAAACTTCACTCCAGTTTGTTAATAACGTCACCAAAACTTTTACAAACTACAGACAATAGTCGCGATATTCACAGCTTGCCTTCGTATGTTAATCATACATCAAGTGAAGGACATTACAGTTCGTATCAACCATCATCGCATCTTCAACGTGATAATTCTCACAGCAGTGCGCAAACTGCCCATGCTCAGTCGATCACAAATATTGAATCAACGAAAGATAAAACAGATTCTCAGATCTCGGCAATAAAATCTCACCTTCCATTTAAATCGTTCAGTGATCACCATGGCGATAATGTAGAGGCAGACGACGTGGATGTCGATAGATTGTCAGTCGATCAAAGTGTTCTGTTGAGTGAGGATATTTCCAACATGTCTGCTCCATCACTACGTAAATTAGTTTCTAAACTACAGAACGATCTCATGGACTCCTTACAAGAAAACCACAATTTGCAAGGTCAGGTTCACAACAGTTTTGGCAGTCGTCAAATTCCCGGTAAAAATGAGACTGATCCAACGACGGCAGATTTACGCGTCCTGCAACAGAAGCTTGACAATTTGCAACTCACTCTAGCGAAAACCCAACATGAGAATGAAACTTTACACCAACACCTGCAGTCTCCAAATAAAAATAACGATAACCAAATTGCGGAGTTGAAACAAAAATTGAGAGAAGTGGAAAACAGGAACAATTTACTGAAGAAGCAGATCGAATTGAATTCACAAACGAGTAGTTCACCCACTGGTTTTAACCCAGAACTTATTCTAGAAATGGCCACCGAAATCGAAAAATTAAAGAAAGCTGCTGCAGAGAAAAATAACCATGCTTCAGATTCAGAATCCTCGGAAAATGGTGGTAGTGGATGCCTGGCAAAGGATGGAACGGCGAGTCCCGACAGAACAACCAATGGTAGACGATCTCTCAATTTGGATAAAGATCCAGTGAAATGCCCAGATACGGTTAGTACGGAACTTCAAGGAAACGGTGATCAACTTTGTTTAAATTCTACAGGAACCTTATCTGCTGCTGATTCCCTAGCTTTTAAACCAGCAGCAAGCGCAACAAGCCATATTCCCAGGTTAAGACGGGCAGCAGATTCAAACCCAAAGCCCAAGTCCGCCCCCGTAGTTGCTTGTCTTACAGGAGAAAATCGACCTGCCCTGTTAGAGAGTTTGTTACAAGCCGCACGTTCCCAGATTGCTCAATTAGAAGAAAAGTTAGCAGCAACAGAAAACACAGTTCGTTTCCAGAGTTCCAAGACGAAATACTATCGCAATTTAGCCAGCGATGCTGGATTGATACCAAAATTATCATTGCGATCGCAAAGTGAAACAAACCTGTTTGTAGCCTCGACCACAAAACCGCCTACCAATCTAATGGCCCCCACTGGTTCATATGAAAACTTGTCAAATTTCAATGAAAATGGCACAAGTTCTATTTCGTCTGAGGAATACGGAAAGACGGAAAATGTGACGGCACTGAAAACACAAATCGATGAACTCATCAATAAATTGCAGCGTCAGACTTTAGAGATAAATCGACTTCGTAACAAGTCTTTTGATCGCACTTGTCGTTCGATTTCTCCGCCAAATGTGTCACCCAGAATCAAAGAATTAAAGAATCAGTTACGTGAAAATGTCCAGTCTCCAGTCTCGAGTAAATCCTTCATTCAAAATATCCAAAGATCGGCATCCGAGGAATCGCAGACTATTCCAGAGCAGGATTATATCCAGAATTTGAAGATCCGTTTCCCCGATAACGAACATGTTCGAAACAGCGTTGACAAAAATTACAAACGAAGCCCCTCTCTCGAAAGATCCTATTTAGGCCTGGGTAGAAATTATTCATCTAAAAGTCGGTCTCAAAGCGATTTGAATGATATCGACAATCCACAGGCTTTCCAGAAATTATTAGATCGTAACCAACAATTAGAATCGGAGCTGGCGGAAGTCAAACACGATAGTTCTATCCTAGCTGCCCGTTTGGTGGAATTAGGACAAATGAACCCCGACGGTCCGAAGCAAGTTGAAAATTTGACCCAAAAAGTGCGAGATTTAGAAAATGAGAAAGAGACTTTAGTGGAAAATCTACGGAAATCCTCGGAGAAGGTGGAAGAATTGGAGAGTAAAGTGAAATCGTATCGGAACGATAAACAAATGTTGGAAGGTAATGTGCGAAAGCTGGAACAAAAACTGAAGTGGATGGAACACGAACAAACGTCTGTTGGTGCCGACAGGGAATTGTGGGAAGTACAGCAACAATTATACGATAGCCAGAATACTTGTCTGCAACTTCGTAACCAATTGGAAGAAATCAGTTGTTTTATGTCCGAGTTAATTAACCATGATCGTGGCCAATCAGAAGATAGTAGTAGTGTGGGTGTGGGTGTGGCTAATATTGACCGGTTAAAACAACATATACAGAGTAGTAGAGAAGTGATCAACGCCAGCATGTCTGACAGTACGTAATTTATTTATTTATTCTCTTTAAGATCATTCAGATCCCATTTCGTTTTGTTTTTATAATTCAGAATTTCGTTTTACTTGTCTTTGCTACACTAGGATCTGGAAGAGGTGTTATATAACCCATTTTCTGAATGAAATGAGGGATTAGCCAATAAAATGGTCTGTTACGGTGGAATTTAGGCATGTGGGTAATCCACTAGAAACATCAGTGCTGATTGGTTAATCAAATGTCCGACATCATAGGGTCAAAAGCTGTCTGACACAACCTTCCAGCACAACTGATCTTCATGTAGTGTAAGCCATTGAAAGTATAACAAAACGTAACGAAATATAGATTAGTATTTTAATCAGATCGTTGAATATTATTTCCTGTAATGATTTTAGTTTCAAGAATCGAAGAAAAGAGTCGATTGGATGCCAGTGATCATGTGGTGACAGGAAATAAATATCAGAGTGCCGTTGATGAAATAAATAAATTACAATCACAGTTAAACTTACAGGAAAACAGGTAGATACATATATATATATATAGATTGGCGTGAGGCATGTTAACCCTTTAAGACTTGGGTCCTGGGTTTAATTTTATTTTGCACCTTGTGCTAGTATCCTCGGGATCTTCCAGCCTTGTTTCTGCTTGTCAGTGCTGCAGGATGAAGAACCTGACAAGAAAAAAGTGCGTAGTCGTTCATTTAGTTAGGGTTAGTGTTGGAAAGTAGGACATTGAACTCCATTTCATTTCATTAGTAAAATGGCTGAATCTCATCAAATCTGCAAATTCATGGTAACCGAGCACAAATAGTTGACGTTTTGGAATAGATTACATTGCTATAAGATGAGTTATTACCATTATTTCCCGTTACAGGAGCCGAGAGAAACTGGCCGAAAAAGAAGCGGAATTGAAGAGTTTACGAGAAGAATTGTCGTCCGCATTTCAACATGGAATCCCTGAAGGTTGTGATAGTGAGGCTCCGTCGCCACAACGCTCTGTTGGATCAGCTGACGGGCAGCCAGAGACTCACGATTCAGGTTTGTCTTTTGTTTTATACTCCTACTTCCAATGATTTCCAATAATTAATTGTACAGCGTCACTTTGAAAAATCTTGTGGAATCTCATAAAGCTAAATGGTCTGAATGCCTTTGCTTTAGAACAAATTGTCTGTCATTAAGTCATTAAGCGTGGTTTGGATTCCTCAATTGTACATGTCAAGGATTAAAGTTGATTGTACAAGATGCAAACAAGTTTACGAAAAAAAAAATGAATCATACCCTAGTCCCAAAATGACCTAGCATGAGCATTTAACCTCCTATGTGGCTGCTTGATGCTAGTGGGTCTAGGTTACTACCTCCCTCTTTTGTTGCATGTGGATCTATGCAACCCCCTCTGGGGGTTGGATGGCCGAATGGTTAGCATGTGCGCACTGTATCATAAGGCCTGTAATTGGGTCAACTGGCATGGTTTCAAATGCCTAGTCCTCTGGTTTCTGTTCACTGCTAAAGACCCCCTCGCGCAAGCCAATTATTGAAATAAAATTAAACCATATGTGAAATAAAATTAAACCATATGTTGGTTACAAAATAGACTAGTTTGTGTCGAGTGAACGTTAAACCCCATTTCTCTCTTTGTTACCACCTCCCTCTCGTTTTGTTGGTGTATCTATATGTTGTGTTGTACTTCCTGACAATTTGTGTTGTTTTTTTTCAGGTTCAAAATCTAGAAAATCTTTAACTTCTACAGGCGGAAACAAGATGAGATCTACTGTCCAACATGGCGACGACGACTTCTCTGTCGAACAGATCCGACGTCGCATAGCCAGTGGACGAACTGATACACGGTCAACAAGCTCCATGACAGACGTTACCGATGTACTGTCAGAACGAGAAAATCTCTCACAAACTTCTCGACTAAACTTACAGAGAATGTTTCACAGTATGCCGCCAAATGGTCCTGAAAATACTTCCTTCCCTGGTGACGCTCCGAATCACCCGAACGTTTCTTACAGAGACCCTAACTTATCCGCTTTATATTTATCGAAAATGAACGAGAGTGATTTCTTGTTGAGTGACAGTCATTTCTGTAACCAGAGTAATGGAAGTATGTTCGGTGGACGATTAGGCGATGGACTAGATCGTGTTGATAGTTCCGAAACAAGGAGTAAATCTTCGGACACTCTGAGTCAGGTCTCGAGCTACAAAGAAAGAAGTCGGACCCCATCTGGATCGACAGAGATACAGATCATGAAAGCTCGTTTAATTGTTGCTGAGGACAAAAATAAAACATTACAAGAAGAACTCAAAGTGTACGAGAATTTAGTGAAAAATACTGGGACACAAAGTTCGCCAAATTACCGATCTGGTCGAGGACAAGGTGATAATTTACACGATCATCTGATGGAGATACGAGCCTTGCGAATGCGTCTGGAGAAATCTCTCGATGAAAGTGAAACATTGAGACTTCAACTTGAAGAACGTCTTCGTGAGTCACAAACAGGTAAAAGAATAATAAGTTTTTTGTCCTGGTCTTTCTAACAAACGGGTTCCCAAACTTATGGGACATGAAACTGGGCCTCATGTGCTACTAATTTTTTTTTGTATGTTGCCTGTCCAACTTTGGGTTTTCTCCGGGTCATCGGGTTTCCTCCCACTGCTAAAGACCCCTACGCGCAAGCAAATTATTGAAATAAAATTAAACCTTATGTTAGTCCAGAAATGACCTAGTTTGTGTCGAGTGGACATTAAACCCATTTCTCTCTCTCTTATTTTTTTTTATTCTTAATGGGTGATAATTTACAAAAAAAGGCGTAGGCACCATTGACATGAAGCTTTGCATACCTGTTCCTTTGACAAATGTACAAATAATGAAATATATATACCTTACAGTCATTAGTGGTTTTTTTTGCCTTACCAGCCGATATTGTTCAAAAATACATTATAGACATTAATTGTTGTTTTCTTTACAGCCAATAATGATCAACTCAATTACGAGAAGAGAGTGCAGGAACTTACAAATCTTGTCTCCAATCTACGAAATCAGCTCGAAGGCCGAGAAAAACATGTTACTGAAAAACTGACCATTATTGAAGAGCAAGAGAAGATAATTCACAATACAAAAATACTTCTCGAAAAACAGAGCCATCGCATCAATGAAGGTGATAAACGCTGCCAAGAAATGGAGAAGAACAAACACAAAATGGAGGAGAAATGCAAAAAGGTGGAAGAAAGCTGTCGGAAATTAGAAGAGAACCGTCAGCACATGGAGATTAATTTCCGTAAACATCAGGAGCGTAAGGAACGACAAGAATTACAACTCCGTAAGGCTGGAAAAGAGATACGCAAGTATGTAATCTAGTGAATTCTATTGGTTAAAAATCAATGCTTAGGTCACATCATTTCGAGCTTTTGTTCTTCATGGCATCTTTTTCATGGTCTAAAGTGTGCTGTTTAGGCCCGTCTTCCTTTAGCCCAGGTTAGGTGCAAAAGAGTAGGACGTTAGACTCCATTTCATTTCATTTTTGTGCTCTGTAGATCATAAGGTCTGTCATTGAGTCAAATGGTTTCAATCCCACACTAGTACGTGACAAGGAGTGGGGTCACCTGCCTAACCGTGTGAGTTTTCTCTTTGTCCTCCATTACCTCTTAAAGCTAAAAGACGCCTATGAACAAATAAACTATTGAAATAAAATTGTAGCATATGTTGGACCCGAAATGCCCAGTTTGTGTCGTGTGGAGGTTAAACCCTCTCTCTCTCTGTTTCCTCTCAAAGATAAAGACGAATAAATAGATTATTGAAATAAAATTGTACCATATATGTTAGTCCCAAGATTGCTTGTGTCCTGTGGACATTAGGTATAGTTATTGGTATTATATTATATTTTTTTGTTTTAGACTACAGCAAGAAATTTTATTGTGGAAAGAAAAAGCTGAAGAAAAAACGGAACTAAATAAAACGTTAAAATTAGAATTATCTATGTATGAAAAGTTGCAAGCCAATAAAGAAAGTAAGTGTTAAAAAATTATTCTGGTCATATATACTAGGAGCTGCTGTGACTCAGTGGGAAGGGTGCAGGATCACTAACCAGCAGCTCCTGGGTTCGATACTGAATTGGGGGTTTGGATGATAGAATGCTTAGTACGTGCTCGTTGTATCATAAGATCTGTCAGTGATTCAACTGGCGTGATTTCGATTCCCCAGTTGTATGTGACAAGGAATATGGTCGTCTGTCCTACACCTACACGCAAACAAATTATTGAATTAGAATTGAACCCCATATTAATCCCGAAATGACCTAGTTTGTGGAGTGGACTTGAACTCCATTTCTCTCTCTCTCTATTATGTTTTTTTCCGTTACAGATTCCAGCCAATCAAATCTAGATATAACCGATTTATTAACGGAGATACAGCACTTACGAATTCAGTTGGAGAAATGTATTGATACTAATAATAGATTACGGCAGACGGTCGAAGATCTGCTACATCAACAGATGAAACAATCGACCAGTCCTAGACTTGATGCTGGAACGACCAGTCCTAGACTTGATGCCAGTTTAACCAGTCATTCATCATCAGTTGGTTTGTGTATTTCTATTAGTTTCATAAATCAAGAATTGCCAGACTTTTTCTTTTTAATCCAAATTTTCTTCCTAGATGGCAGCGTAAATTTTCTTCTTGCCAATTCTCAATGTTCTTTTTTCTTCATATTTCAGCTTCGGAAGCTGCTGATGGTCGACCAAGTCCACGAAACTCTCCGCGTAAATCTGATAGCCGTGATACCGTTGAAAAGGAGACGTATATTCATCGTAAAATACGCGAGGAGAAGTATGAGTACGATATTAACGGTGTTAAAACAACAGGAGATTATAATAGATATACAAGTGAGGACAGATATACATCCGATAAAATACGATCCGATACTCTTCCAGATACAATTTATAAAATAGGTAAATATTGATTAAAACAAACTCCATGGTTTCCTCCAACCTCAAGGCTTTTCTCCGGGTCTTCTGGATTCCTCTCACTGCTGAAGACCCCTATGCACAAGCGAATTATTGAAATAAAATTAAACCATATTTTAGTCCCGAAATGACCTAGCTTGTGTCAAATGAACGTTAAACCCCATTTCTCTCTTTCTCTCTCATGGTCTAGGTGGCTTGGTCAAGTTTCTCCACAAACGAATTATATAACAAATTGAGCCTTAAATGGGCCTTATTCACAACAATCTATAGTAAGATTTGACTGAGTGTTGAAATCCTGGTACAAATTCTAGCTTTTAGCAAGTCTTACTGACCCTGTGGTTTTTCTACAGATCTTAGATTTGATCACAGTGTTAAACAGAGAGATTTCCCAGCATGGTTTCCCTTTGTCAGTGTTGTAGGACAGAGGGCCCCCCAAGAAACAGTGTTTAGACGATCGGTTGAGACAAAAAAACTGAGAACGTTTTTTCACTTAAAAAAAATCTTCACAGAGTAGTCTGTATTAACTCTTTCCGGGCAAAATGCTGGTCTTCATTAGCCCAGTTCGGAGCAGAACTGTAGGACGTTAAACACGATTTCATTTCATTTTTGTTTTTCTCCATTTATTTATTGATTTTATTTATATTAGGATCTACCAATCAAAGTACACAAAATTATTCCGGCGAGGATAAATCTAGATATAGTACTTCAATACCACATCGCTGTCCGAACCCCAACATTAGTATACATTCTTTACCATCTGATTTAGATAAATATTTCGATAAGGAGAGTTCTGTTAAATACTGGGTGGACACGTCTGCTTATAAAGGTTTACATCGTTACTATATTTGGCATGGTGTTATTATCAAAGAATGCCAAATTTGGAATGATTAACACATAGCATGAGAAACAGAAAATGTTGATTTTAAATATAAATTTGATAATGTTCTCATTTGTTTCACACAATGCATGAATTTAAAGTATGGAGTTATTGAGGTTATTATGGAGTTATACAGCACTTGATCATTCGTTTGAAAATAGACACATTGTTTATATTCATGAGAGGAAGAAGCCTATTTTTGATAATCTCTGTCGTAGTTTCAACTCAGACAGGATAAATATAATCGAAATCGGGGGTCCTGGTGTCAATCTCTATGTTAGCTGTGAAGGTCAACTCGGATTCCCTTGTCAGTGATGCATGATGGAGAACATTGGCAATGTCTAGTTGTTTGGATGAGACAAAAAAGACATGGCTGCCGGATTGCGATGAAGAGTAGACATAAACACTGCTGTCAAGCAAATATACTGCTCCTAGCACACTGCACGATGTATGCTCACCTTTATAATTAGCTCAACCAGTTTCTTCCCACTGCTAAAGACCCCTATGCACAAGGGAATTATTGAAATAAAATTGAACCATGTTAGTCCCGAAATGACCTAGTTTGTGTAGCATGGACGTTAAACCCTCTCTCTCTCTCTCTCTCTCTCTCTCTCATTAGCTCAGTTGTTGCAAAAAAGTAGGATGTTAATCCGCAATTTCATTTCTTCGATAATTCGAAATCATGATATTTAAAATTGTTTTATTCACAGGTTTTGTGAACTAACCCTGTTGTCATGTACTGTTTATACTAAACCTTCACTCGTCTTTATTCATTATGAATTCTGTATTTAGTTTTGTTTTCAACTGTTTGTTTATAATTCCTACAAGTCGCAGATCGAAGTAAATCATTTCAGATATATTTAGGTCGTGTCGATAAACAAATTTAAGCACAGAGACACCAAATTATTCTCTATGCTATGTTCATTATGCATTATAATTCCACTAAGTTGATACCAGTCTGTCACAAACAACCAAACAACCCAATTGATTATTGATGTATAATGATTAATTTTTTAACAGTGATTGAAAAATTAAACACTTGCAATTTGGAAATAAGTACAAATTAGATGATTTTTGGTGATTTTACGAATTTTTATTCAAAGATTTGATATTAAACAAATGTGAGAGAAATAAGTGCTAGATATGCAAGATTACATAAATCTGGTTTACAGTGATAATTTTCAACGACTTTCTATAAATACTAAAATTAGTTTATAGTAATTAGGATGATTCATTGACCTATTTACCTTGGAAATTTTCTTGATCAAAAGAAAAATGTATATTTCGTCATAAATGATACTTAAGATACCGGTACATTACATTAAATTTCAATTTTGCAATTTTTCAGAAGTTCCACGTGTTGATGTCGACTCTGATATTCGTAGATTATTTGCGATTGGTAAATTGGATGATTTTGAGAAGGTCCGTAAAGAGAATGAAGAAGTGTTATCTGTCCTTCACGGATTACAGGCTCGAGTCGATGATAGAATACATTGCATGAAAAAATCTTCAGAACAGGTTAGTACATATATGATCGTGGCAGAATCGGGTTAGGAAATAGAGTTATTAAGCTCCTATACCTTTTAATATAACCAGACTTCCAGAAATATTGGTAGACAAGACACAAACCGCCAGTTTAGAGAACTCATGAAAAGCTGAAACATATTCTCCATGATTGACTATTTCAATTACAAACTATCAGTAAAACATTGGATAGAATTATACAAAAACTATCTTTCCAAAAATATAGAATGTTTAAGCCCTAAGCGTAATGTGATTTATGTATAAAGTGTTAAGTAGTCTATTATTGTATAAAGTATAATGTATTTATTTGTTATTTATAACAGCTATATAAGGTATTGTATATATAAAATATAACCTTGTTATTGGGTTCTTCCTGCATTATAACTTACATTATATACATATAGATGTAGTTTAATTAAGAATGGTGTATGTATATACAGTAGCATGGTAACACCCCAACAATACTGGGTTCTAACATTGGTATACGGTACTGTATCGTAGCATGGTAACACCCCAACAATACTTGTTCTAACATTGGTATATATGGTACTGTATTGTAGCATGGTAATACCCCAACAATACTGGCCCTGTTTGTATATCATAGCATGGTAAAACCCAAACAATACTAGCCCTGATGGTATGCTGTTTGTGTATCATAGCATGGTAACACCTTAACAATTAAATACTTGCCCTTAAAATTGGTATATTTATAACCCACCACAAGACTGGTCCTGCAAATATATATGCTGCATGTGCAATAGCGTGGTAACGCCTCCCCAATATTTGTCCTAACATAGTAGATGCTATGGCATGGTAACACGGCAACAAAACCAGCCCTGACTTACAAATGCTGTAATCTGTATGTATATCATAGCATGGTGTATGTGTACCATCTCCTACAAGACCTGTCCTGATTTCAGTAGATGCTGTATGTACAGTAGCATGGTAACGCCCAACAGTACAGACCCTAGCATCAGTTAATACTGTATTCAGTAGCTATAGCTTGCTAATAAAATTTGTACTTAATATTATCTTTTAACCCCACTGTAGCTTGATAATATCATCAGTAGCATGTACTGTAGGTTTGGGACACATTAGGTTAAATAGATGCTAATAATAAAGAGGTAATTGGTAAGGGTTTGAATTATAAATTATAAACCTCTGTTGTCCTCTGTCTCCTACAAGACCTGTCCTGATTTCAGTAGATGCTGTATGTACAGTAGCATGGTAACGCCCAACAGTACAGACCCTAGCATCAGTTAATACTGTATTCAGTAGCTATAGCTTGCTAATAAAATTTGTACTTAATATTATCTTTTAACCCCACTGTAGCTTGATAATATCATCAGTAGCATGTACTGTAGGTTTGGGACACATTAGGTTAAATAGATGCTAATAATAAAGAGGTAATTGGTAAGGGTTTGAATTATAAACCTCTGTTGTCCTAACATTCGTATGTTTTATACAATATTACTTATTTTTATGATTCATATTATTAAACAGGCCTATGACTATACACAAATATATAATATTAATTAGCATGATTATAATATACTTGAAAACATATTCAATATGCTTACATACAAATATATGATTACTTAGTAGCATGATAATAATAAACTTTTTATATGAGCTACTCATGACATACTTTAACAGGCTGTTCGGCCTACTTCATTCTATATCAGCATGATAATAATAAACATTTTATACTGGTGGCTGGAGATACATAGCATGATAATTTAAAATAGGCCAACTAACATCGCTTTGCAATGAAATATGTCACACAGGTCCAAAATTTTTACTAGTATAAATAATGTACGTGTGTCACATTACCCGTACCATTATTTGTAATAATAATAATGGTATACCAATATCAAAGGATGAATTGACATCTGTATTTTAAGATATTAAAAGACATATCAATGATAAATTGATTAATTTTTTATAATTTTTTTTAGATGTTCAGAAAAGTACATTAGAATCAGTGATAAATTGTTTATATTTTTATTTTATTTTTTAGAGTGTTGAATACAGTACATTAAAGGAGATATCTCTGGCTATAGAGAATTTAAAGATTTGTATGAATGCCGAGAAGAATGTTATAGAAAGATTCTGGGTATCCCAGCTTCCACCTGTTAATGAGCTTGGTGAATTTTACGATGCCAAACTCGCGGAGGATGTAAGTTTTAATTGAATGCTTTTCAGAACTTTACCTGAAATGTCTATGAGTTTGGAAACTTATCCAAGAAAACTTTTAAGAATGCAGACTTTCCATTATGCAAGAGCTAAAATTTGTTCTTGGATTTTAGCCCTTGAGCAATTAAAAGGCTGCATTTTTAAAATATTCTAGTGTTATTGAGCAGTTAAAGCTCCATGCACTAATTTTATACACAATTATAAAAGAAATTGTTAAGCTCCCAACATACCCTGTCTTGTGCCGATACCCAAGTCTTGTGCTGCTGCTATGCCTGGGAGACATACCCTGTCTTGAGATGCTACCCCTGCCACTCCTGGAAATGTTACAAAACAAAACACAGTGATTTTTTGTTATTCTATTTGTGTGGCTTTTTGAAGTGTGTATTTTTTGATTATTTAGATTTTTAGTGTCTCAATCACCTTTTATATTGCTACTGTAGGTGGTCTAGTGAGTAAGGCGCTGGCTCACTGGCCAGAAGGTTCCAGGTTTCACATTGTCATGGATGCAGGATGAAGGGAAACAGGATCTAATTTGTTCATTTACTACAAAAAAAACAAGGTTCAATATAGATGTTGGTGTGCATGTAAAAGACCCCATAACAGTGGGAATTTGATGTACAGTAAGAGGATATGCCCCTGGATAAATTTCGCTCTTATTCATAACACACTGTATGGCATAAACACCTGTCTTTATTAGCACAGTCGGTGTAGAAAAGTAGGATGTTCAACCACGTTTCATTTATATTTTGCTATTTTTCCAGAATCGATCATTACGTAAAGAATTAACCCGATTAAAGTCGGAACATGATATAATGCGTCATTCAGCTCGTGCTGCTGAACAGCGTTTACATCTAACAATACAACAACAACAAGGAATGGAGAGCGCTATCTGTCAACAACGTAAGATATTCTATTTTATTATTCACATTTTAAAGTCGCAGATTTGGGAAATGCTAACTAGTCCGAGGGTTCACTAGTCCATCAATATCTACATGTATTATGAGGGGTTGGGTCAGGATTAGGGTTAAAATGCACTAGCCTGATGGTTCATTAGTCCCTCTATATCTATTATTAGGGTTAGGATTAGGTTTTTTTATACCCATATTTCTAGTGTTTCTGAACCCGCGTACCAGTGAACTCCTCTCGCAGATTATCATTGGAAGGATTGAGCAGTATAAAAATATCTTGTGAACAACGTCTAAAAGGTATATCTGTCCAAAAATTGTTAAATTCTACATCTACTGCAGAAGATATGTAAGCATAAGCCAGTGCATCCTTGGTATCCACAGTGGTCTCATTCCGTTGTACTCCACAAACCCCTGGGTTCATTCATAGGGAGACAGGTATTCAAATTATCGATCTCCTGGGTGTACATGAGAAGGAGTAGGGTCGCCTTTCCACCTCGTGCGTTTTCTCTGGTTTTCGCCCACTGCTAAAGACAACTACGCGCAAGCGAACTATTAAAACAAAATTAAACCATAATTATGTTAGTCCCAAAATGAAGTAGTTTATGTCAAGTGGACGCTAAACCCTCCTCTCTCTCTCTCTTAACTGTGTCAACATGGCTGTTGTTGTGGAGACCAATTGTAACAAGATCAATCTAGACTATCTGCTGAATATTGTGTTAAAATTTATTTCTTAATACAGGTTTTAGGGACTTCAATATCAGATCTACAATATAAACCAATCAGCATGCACGGTTTGTCTCATGTGACATCAAGCTTCTTCTCTTACTTCCGCTTTAGTGTTCTAATTTTCCTCCTTTAACAGAATGTCTGGGATTATTTTTTCATGTGATTTTATATTTTCTATCTTTCAAAAACATTGTACTTTTCAAATTTGTATTTCCTCATTTGTTTGTTTGGTTTTTTTTAATTAGAGATGAAAGCATCTGTTTTGTATGATTTGATTCTTAGAAAATCATCTCTTCTTTTTTAGGGGAATATTTAATTTTAAAAATATTATAAATCTAATTAGTACTAGTTGGATCTTTTCTTTTGTTTTCATTAGTCTGAGTGGTTTTATTTTTATTATTAGACGTGATTAAATCTAACATTTTATTTACACTTTGAATTTATTATATATAATTTAATTTTTTTTTAATTTTTTTTCCAAACAATATAGTACTTCGACTTTTGGTTAAAGTTTAGATTTGAATTTATTTATTTGATATTTTGCTCATTTCTGCAGTACAAGGATTCAATGTCGCTGCACAATTAATATCGTATTATATACAAAATAAACTACCGGTAATTGTTAATTAATCTTGAAAGGGAAATGTTTTTTCATGCATATAAACCTATTTAGATTTAGATACAACTTAGATTGTGTCCAATCAAAACAATACAACTCAGATTGTGTCCTATCAAATTGATACAACTTAGATTGTGTCCAATCAAATCAATACAACTTACAACTCAGATTGTGTCCAATCAAATCAATACAACTTACAACTCAGATTGTGTCCAATCAAATTGATACAACTCAGATTGTGTCCAATCAAATTGATACAAATTAGATTGTGTCCAATCAAATTGATACAACTTAGATGTTGTCCAATCAAATTGATACAACTTAGATCGTGTCCAATCAGTTGATATAACTCAGATCGTGTCATATCAACCAATATAACTCCAATCAAATTTAATCAATCGATATAACTCAAATCGTGTCCAATTTTGTACATCAATCTCAAATCGTGTCCAATTAATCGATATATATCTCTGATTATGTCCTATCTTTGCTTTGTATAAAATCGTCATATGCATAGACCATTTATAGTATTCTGTATGATCAGCAAAACCTCCCATTTGCTCTCAACTAAGTGTTTAAATACTTCTAATAACATCATCGAGAGATAAACATCAGATATTTTAACAATGTAGTCATTCACATCGTACAAAAAACAACAAGTCTTGTGTACATGTTTATGTGAATATAAAATTAACCCTGCTAAAGATCCATAAAAGCATAAGAAAATTATTGACACAAAATTAAACCATGTGTTAGTCCTGAAGTGACCTAGTTGGCGTCGACAGGACATTAAACCTCATTTCTTTCTCGTTTGCTCAATTGCTGCCGAAAAAGTGGAATGTTAAACCCCATTTTATTTCATTAATAATGGTCCCGATGTTTTTATTTCTTTATTTTATGTTTCAGTTGATCGAACAAACAAGATATTGAAACAAGCTTCAGCTAACGCTAGTTTTCGTGCAACGAAGCGGAATGAGGGACAGATTCAGAAAGGAGCTCTAAACCTGGCCGATTTAACTAAAAGATAATTATAAATATTCCCGCCTGAAAACAAAGTTTTTTGTGTTGTACCTGTCAAAATGTCCAGAAACAATTGTTCAGGATGTTTTGAACTTTATGTCAGACATGTTTTATAATTGTGATTAAAAACCTTGAAAAAATACAAAAACACAGAGGATTGTGTCGAACGATGGCTGTGGCAGGTGTCGTGCGAGGTTGTACTGAAATTGATCATGCTACTATACACCTCGTTAAATGTACCATGCCGTCAAAAAAATACATAAGCTGGCCATATTGGGCGACTTCACAAATTTTGATTGTTCATATTGGCATTTAAAAAATAATACGCACAGAAATGGTTATCAGGCAATGTTAAATTGTGTTTTATTTCGGGGCCTACATAATACGCACGACCATAGTTATTGGGCAATATTAAATCGTGTTTGATTTCGGGGCCTACATAATATGCAGGCAATGTTAAATCATGTTTCATTTCGGGGCCTACATAATATGCATGGCCATGGTTATCAAGCAATGTTAAATCGTGTTTTATTTTGGAGTGTATATAATACGCACGACCATGGTTATCATATCAGTCTTAAATCGTGTTTCATTTCGGGGGCGAACATAATTATTAAAAACTTTAAAACCAGGAGGAGAGTCATTAATATTATTGTTTTGTGCTATGTAAAATGTGTGTGCTGTTCAAATGAATTCAAGAAACGGTTTTAAAACTTTCTGAAAGGAGATGATAGAGTTTTAAAAATCAAGTTTAAAAAATGAGTGCTTTTATATTTTTTGCATGCGTTATTAACCCATTGTAAATAGTTCATATATTGTTGAGATTTTGATTTATTTTTCGCTTCACTTTTCGTGATGTAATATAATAAATGAGAACGTAATGTTTATATAAATTGGTTTAATATTATCTGGAGTGGACCAAAACTCATCTTTCACATGTAAATATTGTAATTTATGATTATTTTACTATGTAAAAATGTGTGAATGATGAATGATATTAAAGTTAAGATAGAATGTGGAATATGTCTGTATTGTAGCAAGAGTAGTATTAGGGTTTCTCTGTTACCTTAATCCATGTTTTAGTTCAGTGGGCTGTGTTAGGTGAGCAACAAGGGATAGAATTTCAAATGTTTGAATCTCGGGGTGGGCTGAAATGAATCTCTGGATTTTTTAAGCCTGGGATGTAAAACAAAGTCCACCTTATTCACTGCTATTACAGTCAGACTTTTATACAGTTGGGCTTTGTTATAACACTATGCTCTCGTACAGCATCATATTGAGACTTGAATACAGTTGGGTGTTACTTTAAAACAGATGTTTGTGTCCACTTACAACAACTGTTGATATTTTGAATACGGTTGGGCGTTATTATAACGCAGATGTTTGTCTCCACAACAACTGTTGTTATATTGAATATGGTTGGTTCTTACTATAATGCAGATATTATGTCCACAACGATTGTTATATTGAATACGGTTGGACGTTACTATAACACTGTTATTATATTGAGACTTTGCTGTGGTTGAGTCTTTTATTGAAATAAGGTTAAACTTATCTTTTAATGGTTCCAATTTGTTTTAATGCTGTAAATACTAACTCAGTTTTATTTTATTAACGATCTCATGCTGAATTCATAAAAACATGAAATTTTCTTCATTATAAATAATTACATTTTTTACAAAAATCTCGTCATTAAAAGTATATAATATTATGCTGAAATAATTAAAATATGAAACTTTCTTCTTCAACATCATAAATAATTGTTTAGTTTAGCTTGAATAAATTTCTGTCCTAATCTCATCATTGACAATGAAAGTATTAAGAGTTTTGTATGGTTCTATTTTCTCTAGATTATAAATTACATTTACAGTTTTTAAATATTGTTCACTTGATATTGTTATTGTCTTCCATGAAACGTGTTCAATTTGATTATTTTTATTATTACATCTGTAACACGTAACTGCCAGGTAAATAAGCTTACATGTTCAATTTGATTATTATTACCACAGCATACTTTTATAACACGTAACTGCAACATACATATGCACATGTGTGCTTTACAAAGACAGCTTAAAGAGCAAGACACCATTAGATATACATAATAAAAACAGATAAATGTTTGGTAGCGAAAGATCTGTTGTAGGATTAATTGGTTCGTTATTATGGTGATATACATATGTATAAAAATATTTTGGGAGCGAAAGATATGTATAGGTAGTGCTTAACCACATAGATTTCATTTGTGTGTCATTCTCTAAACATCGAACGTCTACCATTGATAGCAAGACAATCGACTTCTCTCTTTAATGCTCTTCTCACTTTGAGGAGTTAGATGTCCGAATGGTTAGCAATTCGCTTGTACGCGCTGTATAATAGAAGCAGGGTTGTCTGGCAAACCTCATGGGTTTTCTCTGGGTCTTTCGGTTTTCTCCCACTACTAAAGACCCCTTCATGCAAGCAAATTATTGAAATAAAATTAAACCATATATTAGTCCCGAAATGACCCAGTCTGTGGTGAGTGGCCATTAAAACCCATTTCTCTCTCCTCACTTTAATATTGTTATTCATAAATTAGAATAGATTTAGCCCATCATATTTTATTCATAAAATTTATATTTTTGAGTCTCAAAATCACACAATAATTGTGTGATTAAAACCACTGTGTTCAATCAATAAAATCAAAATATTATATTAACGCTTCCTAAAACCAACTGGTAAATATTTTTATGTTTTTTATTATTTCTCAAGTTTTGGGAAAGATTAAAATATTTTTAATAGTGTTATATTTTTACATGTGTTCATCAGAATGTTTACTGAAGATAAATCTCATATACCAGACACTGCTGTCAGCAAAAAATCAAAACTATTTTATTTTTAATTTATAATCAATCGGTTAAAAACCTATAAGACTTGTGAGTCTCAATAGGACTTATCCATTTTGGATTCGTTTGAGCCTCAATAGGACTTACCCTTTAAGGATTCTTTTGAGCCTCAATAGGACTTATTATTTTAAGGATTCTTGTGAGCTTCAATAGGACTTATCATTTAAGGATTCTTGGGAGCCTCAATAGGACTTATCATTTAAGGATTCTTGGGAGCCTCAATAGGACTTATCATTTAAGGATTCTTGGGAGCCTCAATAGGACTTATCATTTAAGGATTTGTGGGAGCCTCAATAGGACTTATCATTTAAGGATTTGTGGGAGGCTCTGTGAGTAAGGGGTTGGTTCCCTAACCAGAAGGTCTGTTGGTTGAGTAAGTTCCTGCATGGTTTAACCTTGTTGTCAGTGATACAGGACAGAGAGTTTGGCCATATACGTGTGTTCCATTGCCAAGCCTTGCATTTTGCACTATTGACAAGTGTAAATCAAACTTTCTCACCAGCAACAAAGTTTGAACCCCAGGCCTGTTGGTTTGAAAAACTAACATCTTAGCTTCGATATATTAAGAGTTTATCAATTGAAGAATAAGTGTTTATATGTAGAATAGTTGTTGACCTGTATGTAAAATAGTTGTTGATCTGTATGTAGTTGTTGACCTGTATATATCTTGTATATATTGTTATTAGATTTTAACTAACCACATTATATAATTATAGCAATGACTCTACCTGTTTTATTCATATAGGTTCACCATGTTATTGTTTTAGTGGTCTGAAACCTATCTTAGAAAAATATGATTAAAGCTAGACTACCCAGAAAAAAAATTTGGGTTTACTGTTGTTGTGGTAGTCCAACTTTAACAATACCCATTTTTATTGGCAATGATTATTAAAACTAGATGGTAACTTTTTATCGATGCCTGTCATTGTCAGAAGGTTAATATAAGGGTAATCTAGCTTTAACCATTGCTTCTATATTATATAAATAAAGGATAAAGTGAAATTACCAACCATGGTTTTAGTATATTTTATAACTTGTATAATAGGTTTTATATAATCATTGCTCTCTCTCTCCTTCAAATATTCTTTAAACTATCACTGAATTCTTTTACACTGACCTAAAATTTAACTATATGTAGTCATTGGTTGAAAAATGAATTGAAATACCCTCTTTGTCTCTTCATTCCACGGTCTCGTCTGGAAGCATTCGCCATAAATAAAAGCCCTGTATGTTTAAAAAAGATCCCTATTATTAGGGTTTTGTAATTTCCAGACGAGTGTGTTGAATCTCTCTGTAAAATTCTATTGTATATAATAAGTATTGTTTTCAGTTATAATAAATAACCTTGCAATAACATTTGATGTTTATTGTTTTATTTACATAGTGAAAGATTCCCAGATACTGTATTAGTAAGTACAGGGGGATTACACCACACACAATTACACAAGACAGATTTACGGACAAGACGTATAGACTGGCATGTAAGGACACAATAAAATCACTATATAGATAATTGCACAGAGAAATGTCCTTGGAACATTTTAAAAAAAACTCCAGGCTTCTATCTTGGATACTTTCAGAGAACGATTTTTTTTCAGCAGGGTACCCAAGTAAAAATGATTTTTTTTTGTTTCCATGGCAACCAGTAAAGCAAACTCCCCCAAAACTGCTGATTAGCTATATTTTACCTACTTAAACAATTTCTGAAAATTTCAAGTGGATAGCATTATTAGAAGTCAGTTATTTTGAAATGCATATTTGTCGAACAGTGCCTCCCCTTAAGCGAATGGATCCGGGAACTAGCTGTAAGCGTCATCGTGCTGTCCAATCTCGGGCCTGTAGTGACACATATTCAATATCATCCCAAACTTTGGCTGTCTGTCAACAGCTAACTCTGCTGTTTCACGTAGATGGATCGCTGGCTTGATCTCGTTTAAACTAAGTTTATCTTATAAAGGCCTATTTCGCCACTAATTTCGATTCAGTCTTCACGCAGATTACTCGATCTGCACTTCAGGATAAAATGTCTACCTGTGATAATCGAGTAGCAAAGTTCGTTCTATGTCGAGGTTTCCGCGGAGGTCGATATGTCACAATCTCTGATTGGACGCCATTGCAGATAACAAAGCTATAAATTCGGGAATTGTAAAGTAACCTAGAGAAACGTCCAAGAAAATAGTGGTGACACAGACTTCACTCACAAATGAAAACTAATAATAAGGAGAAATAGATCCCAAAATATCTTATTAGTACGAGTCATGATCTGCTATATATACGCCACAAGAAATTTGAATGTGGGTTTATATAATGAAAACAAATGAAGTTGGATAGTCCATTAATGTGCATTTAAAAAGGACCCTTGACAAATGGAATTCGAAATAAGAGTAGGCCATAGCCTCTCTTTCCGGGTGAAAATATCCCCTTTATATGACTCGAAATCTTAACTAAAGATAAAATCCAAAGTTTAGTAGATATTTAAAATTTGATTGGCTAAGGACTAAAATCAAGCTAATATTATCCAATCAAATTACCTGTACTAAAATTTGGATTTTATCTTAGTTAAAATTTCATGAAACAAGCTCCAGATGACAAAAATGTCACACAATTTTATTTATTTCCTTTGGATGGCTATAAATTCAATAACTTATCTGTGAAACGGATGTATCTTGAACATGTATATTCAGACATACAACAGTTGCATCTGTAGCCATTCCAAGGGCTATTTGGCTGATATTTTCGTCTAAGTAAACGTTCGGAACGGACATATTTGGGTCTGAGAAAAGTCGCTTTCAGCAGAAAGGTGCCTCTGCACAAGTTTCGATTTGTCCAATGAACCTTTATAGGTATTCTGCAAATAAATAGCAAGCTACAACAGCAATCTTAATATTTCGGCGATTCGAAGTAATTTAGTCGCAGAATGGAATACACTGTCGAGACGATCGCTCTACATGTGCCCGTTCGTTATCGCCCATAAATGAAATCGTTGGTGAGATCAGACGAAAAACTCGTCTGCCCTTAGCATAAGAACTCTAAATCAATAATTTTCAATAATGAACTAAAACGTTTTCCATAAATAATCACCTGGCTTTAAATAAAGAACCATGTTTAGAACATGTAATTATTGATCGAGTTTGGCTGCTATTAAATAAAAGCAACGATTAGAGACAACTTTTTAAAATATTGTTACATGCTTGTTTTGTGTAGTAACGAGTTGTCTGGTATTCAGGTTCACGTTCGTATCAGCCTTGATTTGTTGTTCATTATTAGGCATCCGATGGCTGTAAAGGGCCTTGCGCAATCTAAACACAAAACTAATTTCACTTCCCTCCATTTATTAGTTCCTTTTGGAACTGTCTTTGAGCGGACGATGTCCACTGACAGTTCCTATCCGGCCTTATATAGCAGCGATATAAAAATACGATGGGGAATAGCGGTATTTTACCGTATTTTCATACTGCAGCTATGTAAGGCCGGATAGGAACTGTCAGTGGACATCTCCCGTTCACAAACAGTTCCAAAAGAAACTATCAATTTAGGTATGTAACCAATTTAATTACACATAGATGTTACTTTCCTTCCGTTTCATTTATTAGAAATGAAACACGGGATTTACGGTCTAACGACGGTGGCGGATCGAGGCAGGGGGCCCAATTTATATGCATTATTTACATCAGTAAAACAGATAAGCCTATTGAATTTCAACACATTACGAATTGTATTAAATTTAAACGCATTATTGAGATTAGTAAATTATTGAGATTAGCAATTTCTGTCAATAACGTCTACAGTAATGGTCCCTGTTTCGCTTTGTTGAACTTTGTGAACATTCAATCTGCATGGAATTGATATCAGGGCCTTTAAAGGTTCCTATTACCTACAAAAGCATACATAAATACGTGACAACCGATGTTGATTGCTTCTGTGGGCGTATGTTTCGTCGCCTGGCAACATATTTTTGTTGGTGGCAGTATAGCATCATAAATGACCAATGACACGATTTTTAAAAAAATTCTTTGAGACCACCTGTTAGAAATAAACTTTCATCATCTTTTGCTCTATAGTGACTGGTTAATTACGTCTATTGGCGTATGAATACATGCATGCTATTTATATAAATGTAGTCCCAAATAAAGCATGTGAGATGCACTAGAGAGTTCGTACCATCAACATCGTGTTTGTTTCTTTTTTTCACCCATCGTAACTCGAAGCCATGAGTCTGCTGTTTATGGGCCCAGCCTGAGAATCCATTTCGGGATTTCTCATACATCGTTCGCAACATAAATCTGGTAGCAGAGCGTGGTTTTGCTGTGTGAAAAATATGAAATCTGAATGGTAAGATGGTACAACTGAACTCCATGATCGCTGTTTACATCGAGCTCCACGTGCATGAAGATCAAGTCGCCAGAATGTCAACCAAGGACAGTCATCGTCGTAAACCAGGTCATTAATTATTTATTTTTTTATGAAGTAGCCAACAACCATTAGAATGTCTGAACGTGATGGAACAGGTATCGTCGATGAAGAAATACACGATCATGACCAACAGGAAACTACAGCTGATCGTAAGTCAGAATTATTAAAACAAAAACGTTTGCTGAAAACTTGTTTTACGAAAGCTAAGTCTTATTTAACTAGCTTACTATGTTCAGAAACTGCGAACTTACAACAATTGAAAAGTGGTGTTGATCAGGTCTTGAAAACACAAGAAGATGTTATTAATGTTTTGTTGTCGCTATGCGAGCTTGATCCAGATAGGTACGATGACGAACTAGATGCGATACAAGATGATCCACGATTTACAGAAACTGTATTTAGTACATTAGCCTTGATCAAGTCAAAATCGAGTGAGATAGACACAGCGCGTCAATCATCGTCGAATAACCCGTCACTTAGAGAAGAATCTCCTCAGAATAGTTCTGTGACTGAAAACGACCATCCCACCCCAGATAATATTCAACAGAGTCCAAATAATTCTATAACTGCTCAATCTCGTGTGCCGTATTCGATAGATAGTGATATGCAAAATCAGTTGAAACGCGTTTCTATTCCACGCTTTGATGGTAATAAAAGAGACTACCCACTTTTTAAGGACGCGTTTGAACATTGCATTGATAGAGTTGCGTGTAGTGATGGTTACAAAATGCTTCAGCTCAGACAGTACCTACACGGTGATGCTTTGAGGGCTATCGAAGGGTTTTCAGCGTCGTCTTTGGGTTACGCGTCCGCTAAGAAAAGACTCGAAGAAAAATACGGTGGTCATCGTCGTACTGTTCTGCTACATTTAGACTATATTCGTCAAATGAGACCTATTAACTCCTCCGATTTACAGATGCTTGAAGAATTTACTGATAAGCTCGAACTTTCGATCGTCGCACTGAAAGATGCTGGTCGTGTCGAAGAATTTGAAGAGAATTCAATGTTTTATTCTGTCGCGAAGTCAAAATTATCGCCAATGAACATCGCAAACTTTAAGCGTTGGGTCTATATAGAAAAGAAAACTGAAAATCTTGTCAATCTCCACGCATGGTTGGCTTTAGAAGTCAAGTTTAGAATTGAAGCATTGGAAGAGGTTGGCGGTTTCTACGCTCCTAAGAGGAGTCCTAATCAAGGTGGTACCGATAACGCTTACAAAAAGAATCGCGCATATACAACTAACTATAACAGCAGGCCGAAATGCGACTTGTGTACTAACAATCACCGACTTGTCGATTGTCCAGACTTTCGATCGCTTTCTGTTGACCGGAGATGGCAAGTTGCAAAGGATAAGTCATTATGTTTTCGATGTCTAAGTCCAAGTCACGAAGGGCGCTATTGCAAAAACTCTCGTCGCTGTGGAATAGACAATTGTCCCCGGTCACATCATACTCTCTTGCACGGAGGGGGATATCCAGTTGGGCCACCGTTAGTTGAATCGGAAGGTAATCGCCGATGGCCGCGAACAAATATGACCACATCTGGAGATCACGTGGGAATGCGCATAATCCCGGTTATTGTTAACACCGGACATCGTACGCTCCAACTGAACGCCTTGTTGGACGAGTGTTCAACCGACTCTTATATTAGTGAATCTGTTGCATCGGAATTGGGACTTAAAGGGCCAGTTTCCGATTTGAACATTTCTGTGCTCGGTGGTAAACGCGATTGTTCAAAAAGTTGTAAAGTTAACTTCATTATCACTAGCCTTGATGGACAGACTAGTCTCAACCTTGACGCCTTTACAATTGCAAACGTTACCGATGGCTTGCAAATGATAGACTGGAATAAGTATGCACATAATTGGCCCCACTTGCGTGATATTGACTTTCCTCGTGTTGGCGGTAGAGTTCACGTCGATTTATTACTAGGACTTAATGTATCTGATGTACATCGCTCACTCGTCGAAATTAGTGGTAGGCCTGGAGAGCCCATCGCCAGACTTACGCCGTTGGGATGGACATGTATAGGCCCATTGTTTGAACTTAACTCTTATAGACAATCATCGAATCACTTTGCTCGAACATTCTTTGTACACGATGATACAAACACTTTATTGCGCAAAATGTGGGAACTTGATACATCGGGAGTTAGCAACGATTCCGCTGTTATTTCGTCGGTCGATAAGCAAGTTTTAGAACAGTCTATGTCAACTTTAAAATTTACAGGTGCTCGTTATGAAGTTGCAATACCTTGAACCAGTGATCATGAACAATTACAATCTAGCGCTCTCTCGTTTGCGAAATTTAGAACGAACTTTGGCAAATCGACCCCTTGTTTCATCGCATATAGTTGGATCATTCGCGACTATGAGCAGAAGGGTTACATTAAAGAGGTATTCCCCTCGGATTGTTACGAACACAATGTTTGGTATATCCCTCATTTCCCTGTCGTCCGCCTTGATAAGACAACTACGCAAGTAAGAATCGTTCTAGACGCCGCAGCAAAGATTAACGGTAAATCTTTAAACGATTGCATTCATGCCGGCCCAAAACTTCAAAGGGAATTAATAGACATCCTTGTAAGATTTAGAAGTAATTCGATTGCGATTGCTGCTGACATCGGTGAAATGTTCTTGCAGATAGAGATGAAACCTACCGATAAACCTTATCATAGATTTCTTTGGAGAGACACGAATCCCCATCAGCCTGTTCGAATTTATGAATATCAAAGACTCGTTTTCGGGAATGCATCATCGCCTTACTTGTCACAACTTGTAATAAGAGAACATGCAACGTCGCATACTTCGAAATACCCTAACGGAGCTTTATCTATTCTGGAGTCTATGTATGTAGACGACTTACTGGATAGTGTGGATTCAGTTGAAGAAGCAACCCGTCTCAGGCGTGAAGTAACGGAATTACTCGCTATGGGAGGATTTCACATTCGCAAATGGATATCGAATTCGGTTGATGTATTGTCGGAAATTCCAAGCAATGATCGAATCGGTAGTTTGGAAATCGCAGATCCGTCTGGTCTTCCTACTCTTAAGACCCTGGGTGTTTTATGGGACGCAGTGACAGACTGTTTTATCTTCAAAGTAGACCCGATTCTCGTTGACGTTTTGACAAAACGGATTGTCGTTAGTAAAACTGCAAAATTGTTCGACCCCCTTA
Organism: Patella depressa; assembly: GCA_948474765.1. Lineage (NCBI taxonomy): Eukaryota > Metazoa > Mollusca > Gastropoda > Patellidae > Patella > Patella depressa. The sequence continues at coordinate 9,994,442 of OX419721.1, forward strand.
ATTTGCTAGCACCCTTTACGGTTCGTGCTAAAATAGGAATTCAAGAAACGTGGGTTAAAGGACTTAGCTGGGATGAGCCCCTGCCGTTAGAACTATCAAGCCAATGGAATAATTGGTTTAGTGAACTAGCGCTTCTCGAAGGAATCAATATCGCTAGATGCCTAGTCGGTAAAAAAGTGATTACACGCAAGACCATCCACGCGTTCGTTGACGCGTCCTCCTCTGCTTATGCCGCAGCTATTTATCTTCATTGTGAATATTCTGATCAGTCCTGTTCTTCGAACTTAGTGGCTTCTAAAACCCGCGTCGCCCCTCTAAAATCAATCACGATTCCCAAACTAGAACTATCGGGAGCGGTATTAGGTTTACGACTCGCGCAAACTATTTGTCGGGTGCTTAATGTTTCCAGTTCGGCAGTAATTTACTGGACTGATAGCCAAAATGTTCTGTTTTGGATAAAAGGAGAATCGAGGAAATACAAGCCATTTGTGTCCAACCGTGTTGGTGAAATTCATTCGCTGTCTGAACCCTCTCAATGGCATTATGTTCACACTAAATCAAATGCTAGCGACCCGGCCACACGGGGATTATCGGCTTCCGCTTTATCGAATTGTGACTTGTGGTGGCATAGACCTTTATTTCTTAGTCAATCGTCGCAGAATTGGCCTATCGCTAATGAAACAAGCTCAAATCCGTCTGAAGATGCTTTATTGGAGCTTCGTTTGGCTCAGAAGTCGTTCCTTGTCGCGACTCCACCGCGCGATCTTGGTAGATTAGAGCCTTCTAGATATTCAAGCTGGATTAAGTTGTTGCGAATAACTAGTTGGATTTTTCGCTTCATTAAGAACATTCGTGTTTCGCCACAAGATAGATGTTTTCAAGAATATTTGATAACAAACGAGTTATCGGCCTCAAAGACCTTTTGGCATAAAGTCGCGCAAAAAGATTGTTTCGCAAGGGAACTACACTCTATTCGTTCAAATGAACAGGTTGACAGTCGTTCACCTTTAGCGTCGTTAAATCCTTGTCTCGATGAAGATGGTGTTTTTCGTTTGGACGGTCGTTTGAGACAAGCCGATCACATTTCGTATGAATCAAGATTTCCGGTAATACTACCACGAAGCCACGATGTGACGCGATTAATTGCGACTCACATTCATGCTGAAGGAAACCACGATTTAGGAACTTCTCATTGTATTAGTAAAATTCGAGAAGAGTATTGGATTTTGCGATTAAGGCAAGTGATCAAGTCCGTAGAACATCATTGTAATGAGTGTCGAAGGAGAAAATGTAAGCCAGCTAAGCAATTAATGGCACCGCTTCCTTTGTGTCGAATAGGTACCCCCTCACATGCATTTTCGGAAGTTGGTGTTGATTTCGCAGGCCCCTTTGTAACAAAGCAAGGACGGGGTAAAGTTAGGACAAAACGGTACCTATGTTTGTTTACATGCTTATCGTCGAGGGCTGTTCATTTGGAAATGGCCTGGGGACTTGATAGTCATTCATTTTTACTGGCATTCGATCGTTTCGTTAACAGGAGAGGAAAACCGAATTTCGTTTTAAGCGACAATGGGACTAACTTTGTGGGAGCAAATAGAGAACTTAGGAATTTGTATAAGTTGGACAATTCAACGATTGGAAGTGACCTCGCTACTAAGGGTATTGAGTGGAGATTTAATCCCCCGGCGGCTCCCCATTTTGGAGGTGTTTTCGAGGCTCTTGTAAAGTCGGCTAAAAGAGCTATTAAGGCCGTATTAGGCGATGCGGATGCAAATGATGAAGAATTGATGACCGTTTTTATTCATGCAGAGGGATTACTAAATTCTCGACCCCTCTGTTATCAAGGTGATGACCCGAAGGACGAATCGGTTCTCACTCCAAATCATTTTCTCTTTGGTCGAACAGGTGACCAATTAGTGTCGTCCAAATTAATCGATGGCGCTCGATTTAATCCACGTAATCGTTGGCGCATGGTTCAAAATTTGGTTAGCTCTTTTTGGAAACGCTGGCTACGAGAATTCTTACCCACATTAAATAATCGTTCGAAATGGCAAACTCCTTACAAGGACTTATTGGAGGGTGACTTAGTACTAGTTGTTGACTCGCTTTCCCCAAGGGGTAAATGGCCCTTAGGTCGTATAGTAAAGTCGTATCCTGGAATCGACAACCGTGTTCGAGTAGTTGACGTCAAAGTGGGCGATAATGTACTTAAACGGCCGATACATCGTCTGTGTCCGTTGGAAGCTTAGATAACTAAGTATTGTGTGAAAAGTGACTATCGATAATGTGTTTAGTTATATATCGTCATCGTTCGGAATTCGTTGTTCGTGTCTCTCGTTAAATAGTGTGCTTATTATTCATATGGAAATGCGGATGTAAAATATTTCATCGTTGGAGTCATCGTAAAGTTCATCGACCAGTGAATGTTTCATCGTTGGATTCATCGCAAAGTGTTCATCGAAATAGTGATGTCTACTATTTAAAGTAGTATTAGTTACATCGTCTATCGTCGTCCAGAATTCTACTATTTAAAGTAGTATTAGTTATCGTTGTTCGAGAATGTTCAATTCTATCGTATTTCGCGAATCTGTAATGTATCTTAGAATCAGTGTTTTAGGATGTGCCATCGCATGTTACATCCTGGAGGGGGATGTGTTAGAAATAAACTTTCATCATCTTTTGCTCTATAGTGACTGGTTAATTACGTCTATTGGCGTATGAATACATGCATGCTATTTATATAAATGTAGTCCCAAATAAAGCATGTGAGATGCACTAGAGAGTTCGTACCATCAACATCGCGTTTATTTCTTTTTTTCACCCATCGTAACTCGAAGCCATGAGTCTGCTGTTTATGGGCCCAGCCTGAGAATCCATTTCGGGATTTCTCATACATCGTTCGCAACACCACCCCCCACCTCCTCTCCATGAAATAGTCTTCACCCGCCATTGTCCAACATTTCTGCAGCAACTACAGAGTATATATATATATATATATATATATATTTATACAAGGTTAATAAAAGCGGACTGTGAATCGAGATCATGAAGTTTTCTTTGATTGGCATTTAGTAATTGAACATATTAACACAAGGTATAATTTTATGGATACACAATTACTGAGTTTGATACTAAGCAAAGGTTCAAGGGAGATACTCTCGTCTTTATCAAGTAATTGTGTATCCATAAAATTGTACCTTGTGTTATCATAAAGTTTGTTTGTGTTTTTGAACACAGGCTCGTAGGCTACTTGACAAAGAGTAAAATCCCCCACCAACACGGCTTAGACAATCGCGCACGTAGCGAATTATTGGAAGAAATACAAATACATAATATATACCATAATCTAGTCTCGAAACAGCCCTAGTGGACGTTCCTAGACGTTCGGATGTGCAGCAGGGGTCCTTGCGAGGAGCAACGTATAGTCGTTCGGAAGGGACCAAAAAAACACATTGGTGTACACGACAAAGAACTATTGAGCTGGAATTCGAAATAAGAGTAATTACAGACTGTAAGCCCAGTTGGTAGCCTACAGGAAAGTAGGACGTCCCTCTCTCTCTCTCTCTCCTCTCTCTCCCACCCCCTATTGATCTATACTGAAACCCTTATCTTAGTGTAAGTGATTTACGAAACCTTTTTGAATGATACGAGTAGGTAAGTTGTCTGTTAATTATCTAGATAAGGTAAAATCTGATAGCTGACGGGGCTGACATGTTGAACAATTATCTATAACAGATAGTCTGATTTACCATTCACAAGCAAACAAAACACTAATGGTGAAATTCCCAGGTTGTTTAAAACATACGCACTGTATACTAATGTCCAAAAGAAAGAATACACACTAAATAAATATGACTAAATATTGTTTAAATTAAAAACATTTGATGAAACAATACTGAACATGTCTCTTGCGTCCAATCTCAAAATTTCTAAGGTGAAACAAATTGGCATTGTACCCAAATATGGGATACAGTGGAAAAGCGACTTTGGTTAATGCAGCACGAAATGCATAGCGTATACTTTCTTTTGGACATTAGTAAATGTAAACCTTTTATTCAATATTTTCTATAACCCTTGTGGGTGCACGTGGTGAGAATCACATAGCAGGTAACAAGGGGTCCGTATGGACCCCAGTTGTAATTCAAAATTTTAACGTACAGATGTATTTGAATTTAAAAGCAGCGGTTAAGTTTTTATTTGCATTTATATTTGACAACTGAAAAACAACTAAATTATTATACAAAAACATTTTAATGACATTTTGAACAGATTTAATAATACTCACAAAATTGCTACTTTGTGTACTATGTTATAACGAGGTTAAATGGCGATTCACGCTTGATACAAAAACCATAGAATTTTTGGAATTCATCATTTAATTTTTGGTATTTTTAACATGCAGATGTTTAAAGAGAGAATAGTCTGGCATACGCAATATGGTATCAGGCAGCAAACACATTAGCAAAATTCCTACTGCGAGTTGTAAGTTTGGGGTCCGATTGGACCCCTTGTTCCCTTCAAGCGTTGGGCCTGTTTGGCATGTAGCATAATTCTTCATGTGAGAAGCAGATGAATACCGATCTATTCGCCATGTTTAAAAATATATTGGAGACAAAGTCACTAAATTTCAGAAAGCAGTACCCAGTAATTATTACAAAACACTATAAAACAAGAGCATGGGGTCCACGGAGACCCCACGTGCACTGACAAGGGTTAATATTCGAAATTAAAAACACAAATTTAAATTCAATAGTGTTCCATTTCAATCAAAAGTGATGTTATAATATTGAAAATATTGGATCCTAATATCAAACAACTAAGACACAATGGAGATTTTGAAAATGGCCAGCGCCCTGTTTCCTGAAATCTTACCTAAAGATAAAATCCAAATTTTAGTAGATCCTTCAATTTTGATTGGCTAAGCACTAAAATCAGTCTAATATTATCCAGTGAAATTACTAAAATTTTGATGTTATCTTTGTCAAACTTTCGTGAAACATGCACCTGGGTATTTGGAATTCAATATAAGAGTAGGCCGTAGTGCCGCTATCCAGACCAAATTTCCCTCATAGCATACTGTATGGTGTATACCCGTCTTCATTAGCCCAGTCTGATCAGAACAGTAGGACCTTAAACCCCATTTCATTTCATTTCATAGGATAGACAGTTGTGGTAGTGGGGCTGGGGCATGGATCCAAGGAACCCCAACATCGCCCTTCTCCCTACCCCAACAAATGTCACTCGCGTAAGATATCTAGGCTTGATCTTAGGCGTACCGGACAAACAGGTGATGGGAAGAGGGCACTTCAGCACGCCAAATGGGAAACCATACCTAACCCGCTTCGACCACGGTGTAAAAGCTTAAAAATGTGATAGGGTCCAACCGTCCAACAGGTCCGAGGTCCCAACCCAGGTCATACCGGCCCTGCTTATACAACGTGCTCTAGGGTTCTAACAACCCAGGTGGATCCCGGTCTGTCTATACAAGGTGCCCAGTCCTGGTTAAACATTATGATTATGCAGTTGAAAACCGCATTCAAACAGCTTGATGTTTTGCCATTTGCGAGGGGACACAAAAACTCAAGGGAGCAGACAAACGCAAAAACATGATCAAAAATCGCCATTGCGTTCCTTTCACTTTTCCCCGCTACAACCCCACTATACTACAACCAACAAAAGGTTCAAATTTACATTTCATAGAAACAGCGCATTTTAAAGTGAGTCTTATATGATACTGTTTGAGGGCGTTGGGGAAGGGGCGGTCTAACTTCCTACCTTGATCCATGAGTGTCGACTTGTCAAGACCGGAAAACTGACAATATAAGCAAACAAGCAAACAGTAAAAAAATAAATAAAATAAAAAAGATTCATTTATATCACAGTAATATTTTCAACGAGTCAAATAAAACTAAATTATATAATCCACACACAATACTGATTCACGTGGCTTGTTGCCCAGAGTTATTGCCCTTGATTTCATAGTTGGCCACGATCACTAATTATTTACCCATTGACTTTAATGTTAATTCTCGTACATTAAACCGGCTCTAACCTTTTCCCAAATTTGTGTTGGGTAGAACGCTTTCTGCCACAGATGGAGCAACATGTCGCAAACTCTTGCCCAAAAGCATGTATGAGGTTCACCATCATGAAAAACTCCGGCCCTCCCTTTCAATGTAACCATCCTCACAACTCTTGTATCCTTCCGCCTTAAAATCATGAATATTCACAAAACCCTGGAAAAAATGTATTTCCAAACCCTTTTTTCGATTCTACACCAAGAAGTCAACAAAAATCGCTACCAATTTCATTGATGCAAAGCAATAATTGTGATATCATGCATTATTTCATTATCTCGCACTTTGAATGCCGACCATCTGAAGATAAAAGATAAAGCACACGACAATGACATTTTCTCATAAAGTGAGCGGGGGTGGGGTGGAGCCAGGGGGTGGAGGAGCATCCCATGGTCTTCCAACTCAAGTGGGGTTTAACGTTCTAATTTTCTGAATGAACCGGGCGTATGAAGGCGGACATATGTCGTGCAGTGTGCTATAATGGACATTTTGCCAAGACAGCGACGGTTCCGTCTGCTCGTTTTTCGAATTTCAACTGTCTATGGATCTTTTACATACAGGTTGGCCATCAACCAGTACGTCACATCTGAACACCACAACACGTGCTGATTGTTTCTTTATTTACAGTCTCTGCTAGTTCCTTATGTGTCGAGATTTGATCTTAAAAATTATTGCATTCAATTGTCCATTAGCGAACATGTTGCATAGACCTACTTTCATTTTCATTTTTGTATAGGCCTAAAGAGTAGGCATACAAACCTTAATTTCTTTGACGGGATTTACAATTAATCTTTGATTTTAAAAATTTCAACATGGCCGATTTAAGTTGTTTATTTGTAAGTATATATAATAATGGATTAAGTATAGCCGTTGAGGTGCTGACGCTGCCCAAAAGAATTAAAGCACTTCTACACTCCTCACCGTGGGAACCAGAAAAAGACATGTTTCTACACACGATCACAGTTATCGGATACGGTAACCAAAACATCAAAAACGTTCCCATGACAATGCCGATTCTTTTTGCCGCGCGCATCTCCACCCGTCGTTTGCCCTGTATGCGATTTTTGTTATTGTACACGCAAACATCACCAACAATTACTGAGGTGTTATTGTCCACTTTGATCGTCTCATTGTGTATTTTTCCGTCCATGCCGAAGACAGAGACGTTAGTAAGCGTTTTTCCACCCGAGTGACTCACGGCTACCTGCTGTAGGCCTACTAATGACTGTCTAGGGGAATGGTCACGTGTTTGACTTAAAGTATTGTTTTCGGTATTGGAGACAGTTTTCTTTCGTCCAACGTCTTTGGAGATTGTTGGTATTTCCGGACTCACTCGGCTTTTTCTACGAACATGGCTCCCCATTTTGTTGCCATGTTGATATAAGTGGCGTAACATTGCCAGGTAACAAACGATTATCATAACGAGGCTAATTGTCGTTAAAGGCAAAATGAGATATAATTCAGTGTTCACGTGAACTTCAACAAGATGTCCACGAAAGACATAGCTCAAGCTACTCTCATAATAACCGAAAGATATTCCCGCCAAAAAAGTAGCCACACACCATGACGTCACACAGCCGATTACAGTACGCCACCTTGCTGCTTTGCCTTTTTTAAAAGGCGCCGCTATCGCCTGGTGTCTTTCAAAACTAACACCAATTAACAAAACCATTCGAAGTACATCGGTTAAAGTTTGGACAAATAAATCCACCTGGTAAAGCATATGACCGAATATTTTATGGTTACCATAGAAACATAGACGAATTATTAACAGAACACAGCAGATGATTAAATCACAAGCAGCTAGGTTGATAAAATACACGTTCATGTACGTTCTCAAGTGTTTATTGCTGATCATCACCACAACCATAGCCACGTTCACTAAAATACCAAATACGAATGTCAAGATAATTATTGTCAAAGATATCCCATAACTCCACGCGGGTAAATCCAAATATAGAGTCGTTGTATTTACCGCCATGGTACAAAGTAATCCCTGATTCTGAACTGCAGTTACAACACCGGAAATTCTCTTATATTCATCGCTCATAGTTTCATGTCTGCCTTCCACATCTGTAGTCTGCTTGTCAGTCAACTATTTCGTTTCGTGTGTCATGGTTTTTTTTTTTTGTTTCTTCCTATTTTCTGTTCAAATCAGACGTGGTGGCGTAATTGTTTTCATGTGTAGGCCTAATCATATTGGCTCAGACTAATCCCGTTTGAGTTACACGATAATTGATTGGTTGTTAAAACTGCTATTAACCAATCATGAACCTGATGAGAAACACGTACATTCCATCAAATAGTTTATTCAAAGAACAATGCCAATCTTGGGTCTAGTTTATTGAAAATATTGACTTTATAGATATAATATCTCACCGTAGAAAGGTTAATCTTAATAGTTTATTTCGAAACCACATTTGACAAGAATGGCGATTGTATAAAGCTTTGTTTGATGTCAGGCTCTAATTAGTGACGTAGACGATAATGGTGGCGTGTTGAATTACTCATCAATAATCCTATAACGTCATTATAACTCGGGGTTTGGTTTTGTTTTTTTTTTGTTTTTTGTTGTTTTTTGCTCTTTTAAATCCATATCATCACAGACAACAAAAAAACCCAACAACATCGCAAACACATCGCTTAGCTGTTATCCTATAAGCTTTAAACACATATCGTTGGTTTGCTTTTGTAAAGACCCTGAAAAAGTAAAGAACGATAGGCTACACAATACATTATATATAGACCTGCAAGTGATAAAGACGTAACAAAGCTTGGTTAGTTTCGTATCGATCACCGGAAGGTAAGGCATTCGGATAGCCCCCGTATTTGCGGAATGCGTAGTCTATGCATTATTAACCATGTAGTTCTTCAAGAAACGTTTGCCCTGCCCCTATGAATAGGAAATGAATATTCATTATTAAATGCATCATTGGCCAATAAGTTCTTCGAGATACGTCCTCCCCGCCCCTACTATTAGGAAATGAATATTCAATGTTAACTTAGTTTTTTTGAAGGATAAGTTGTCTCCATGGCAACATCCATAACGACCCCCTATAGACTAGCTGCACTCGAACCTTGCACATTAACCTCCGAGATTTTCCTGTTGACAATCGAAATAAAAGTTTACATTGGCACCATTGTCAATTTCCTTCATAACACACTACAAACGAGTTACGGCGGGTCTAGAAACTGTTAATAAGGGGGGGGGGGGGTCCAAATCTGTAGGAAAATACATAAAATAACACTGAGCACCCCAATAGAACATAGATCGTATTGCCTATAGTTGTTCGCTGATCGTTATCTCACTGGAAATATTTCTGAAGCTTTAAAGGGCGCTTATTGTGGGTGTTCCTTGAATCCGCGTGAGTGTGTGGGTGGGGGTGGGGGGGGGGGGGTAGATGGCCGAATGGTTAGCACGTGCGCACTGTATCACAAAGCCTATCATTGAGTCAACTGGCGTGGTTTCGAATCCATGACAAGGAGTAGGGTCGCCTGTCCAACTTCTTGGTTTTTCTCCGGATCCTCTGGTTTCCTCCCACTGCTAAATTATTGAAATGAAATTAAACAATATGTTAGTCTCGAAATGACCTAGTTTGTGTCGAGTGGACGTTAAACCCCATATTTACCCCTCATCTTGTCCTGATTTAGCCTTATTACCATGAATATATAATGGTTGTTTTTGAGTAGCTCTTCATCTTCGACCACCTGCTGTAATCACCAGTAGGATGTGTTTTTATGGTCATTTAGTTATATCAATTAATATGCTGAAGGGTCCTTATAGTCCATTGACGATGTTCGACTTCGTAATGGAAATAGAAAAAAAAACAAAGTCACATGTGCTGCTGCGCCCATGGACATTTGAACTTTTGAGGGTTTTTTTTAAGGAGATAGATAATGATGTTAGTGACTTGTGTCAACCTGTAGAAAAGTTCAAGATGGCCCCTGAGATATCATCAATACAGTCGGAACTTTCATTATTGCGTCTGAAAGTTGAAAAGGGTTGTAGTAATTCTATCAAATGGGTTGTCGTGTGCCACACAATCCCGCTTAAACGGAACTTACCAGGGCCTTGTTTCTCGAAATCTTAAAGTTCCAATAGCATTTTTTTAAGTTATATTTTTAAAATTTATTAAAATAAAGCCCCAAAATAGATTGAACCTATAAACAGTCCTACCTTGTTAAAGAATAATCCTATTAATCCTATAATTCACTATTGCCAGTTGAGAAATTGACAAAAATATCATTTTCAACTTCAAATTCAAACGTTTGAAGATGGCCGTCCATAGAGAAGAATGGGAAAACAAGGGAGGTAATTGAGTAACTATTTCCTCAATCAACCAGTGTCACCCTTTCTAACCCCCCCAAAATTTTGTCCATGATCGTATAATAATAGTGAGTTGACAACCTTTTGAGCAAAAAACATAGAAATAATTATATTTTGACTTTCTTAGAAAAAGTGAAATTGGAACTTTAACTAAAGATGAAATCCAAATTTTAGTAGATACTTCCATTTTGATTGACTTAGCAATAAAATCAACTTAATATTATCCAATCATATTCCTAAAATTTGGATTTTATCTTAGTTAAAATTTCGTGAAACAGGCCCCAGATTATCCGTTGCCGTTTTGATCACGCGCCGAACGACGGGATGGGGTATTGAAATGAACCCCTATCTTTTTTGTTCTGGGCCATATCTTATAGACCCTTAAATATATTGAAATAATCAAAACCAATTTGGCTGACCGGAAATATCCGAACTATTCCTTCGGGAACTACGTCACTATCTCCGGATCTTATGACGTATATATCAGATCAGTAGGTTACAATGTAAGTATATACAAGAGTAGAAATGAAATGGAATGGGGTTTAACGTCCTACTATTCTGTCCCGACTAAGGCAATGAAGACAGGCATATGCCATACAGTGTGCTATGAGCCGCATTTTCACGAACAACAGCGCTACCACTCTTTTAATTTCAACTGCCAATGGTTCTTTTACGTGCACGCCAATGTGTACGCGTGACCTCGGGATTGCGTCCCATCCGCACGACTAGACAGCTGTCCTTGTCAGTCCTTCCAAGATGGACGATCCAATTGAATTTTTTTTTTTAAACAACAGTTCTATACATACCTGGTAGAAAGTAATCCATGAGATACGAAGACGCTGTAGTTAGGACGACACGGGGTGGAATAACGGGGGCTCCGCCAACAGACTGTCATCTAGAACGTATTTGTCACCGTCATTTCCATTTTTGTACAACATCTATAATTTTACACACACCGTAATATGCGCTAAAACGTACTCGAAGGAATTATGCAACATAAAATGTACTCAATTGATTTTTTAATTAAGACATCAAAATCGAAATATCAACGCTAGATAACGTCAACGCTTAATAATCAACTAGATGTTTTTTAAAAAAAAAGAATCCATCGAATGATTTCAGCGAAAATCATGGGTGACTTTTCAATTCATCGCATCTTTGTTAAAACATAATATATTGAACGGAAATAAGCTAATTTATACTCTCACGTCTTTGTAAATACTGAATGGAATTAAGCCATTTTTTACTGTTATTCCTTTGTGCCTACTGAACGGAATTGAGTTAATTTTGTCCTGTTATTCTTTTGTACTTACTGAACGAAATTGAGTTAACTTTGAACTGCTATTCCTTTATAAATACTAAACGGAATTGAATAATTTGTGAACTGATTCCTTGTAGAGATTCAACTTTCACATGCGCTAAATACTGACCAGAGATATTCCCCTTAAAGCTCCAACATTCACCACACTGTCTTTCGTGATGTATTAAAAAATCCCCCAAATGCTGACCAGAGATGTATTAAAAATATATCCATTACAAATATGAATTTCCATCTCCTCCGACGGTACTTATCTGTCATATGTATCTAGATCTTGTTGACAAAGCGATAGGTTTTTAAAACAGACTTGATCAGAATCAATCAACCCGTCACCGATTAATGAAACGATTGAAGGAAAGTTTGTCCATTAATTTGCTTAAAAGCCGAGAATAATTGAATAAATACATCTCTAGTAAATAATTCAGAGTGTGTATCGACGACCATCCCCTTTGTCATGGCGCTGGGTTAATAGTGAGCACAGCGCCAACTCAACAAGTTATTAATTCACCGAATAACTCCATTACTATTGCGCTGCTGCTAAATACTGTTAAAGAGACACTGTCACATTCATCAGTTGCGAGAGAGACGGAGAGAGAGAGAGGGGTTTAACTTCATAATAACGTGAGAGAGAGAGAGAAATAGAGAGAGAGAAATGGGGTTTAACGTCCACTTGACACAAACTAGGGGTCTTTAGCAGTGGGATGAAATCAGTAGAGAGAGAGAGAGAGTTTAACTTCCACTCGACACAAACTAGGCGCATAGGGGTCTATAGCAATGGAGGAATCCAGAGGACCCGGAGACAACCCACGAGGTTGGGCAGGTGGCTCTACTCTTTGTCTCGTTCCCAATGGTCGGGGACGTGGCGGTTCCATGGGTATTTCTTGGGGTTTTTTCTGGTGTCGTTTCCTCGTCAGTAGTACGGGGCATAGGGAAGTGTTTGGTCGTTCGGGTGGGGTGGAAAATCCAGGTCCCTTATACACACCGGCCTGCTGCGTAAAATAACCCCTGACAGATAAAATTTGAGATAAGAATAATCCGTAGCACCGCTGCTCAGGCAAAATGTTCACCATAGGAAACTGTACGGCGTATGTACGTCTACATTAGTCCAGTTGGCGCAGATGCATATAACGTTAAAACCCATTTTATTAATTTCCAAAACATCCAATGGCTCTTTAATCTAGTGATTCACTCGATTAAGTGCTGTGAAAATATAATGAATGTTTCACTCGGTTAATTATTACCCAGAACAGTCCATGATTTACCCATATCTTCTCATTATACCAGATCCCCTGTGGTTTAACATAACTACTTTCATTTTATTATTTCCGTCTTATCCTAATATCTTAACTCCAGTCTGTGAATGGAGCGCGATATATATCACCATTTCTATATCTATGGCCCTGGGGCAATTTGCGTCATCATTTATCAAGTCATGGGAATAAAAATTAGCTTTTTGCCATTTAAATTTTAATAGATATTCTTCCAATAGGATGATTGGAATTTCTGCCCGCGGCGTTTCCGTCTTCCTGCATTAGAATCAGTTTTAAACGAAAACACTTACTGGCTATAGGCCTATATTTTCTGCAGAATGCCCATGCAACTAGTTTTTATTAAAGAAAGATCAATTTATTGAGTGTCTTAATGTTAAATATGCCTACATTATGAAAATGTTTAGATAAAGAGCTAATCGTTCTTGCTGTAATAGTTCAAAAATAGAAAGCCTAATGAGAAATTAATTAAAGAGGCATTAGGTGTGAGAGAGAGAGAGAGAGAGAGAGAGAGAGAGAGAGAAAGAGGGGAGAGATAGGGTTTAACGTCCACTCGAGTCGAGTGATTCGACACAAACTAGGTCATTTCGGGACAAACATATGGTTTAATTTTATTTCAATAATTCTCTTGCGCGATAGGGGTCTTTAGCAGTGGGAGGAAACCAGAGTACCCGGAGAAAACCAACGAGGCTGGACAGGCGACCAAACTCCTTGCAACGTACAACCGGGGATTCGAAACCACGCAAGTTGACTCAATAGCAGGCCGTGCGCGCGCACGCTAACCATTCGGCCACCCTACCCCCGAGGCATCATGTAAGGTTAGATTAAGACCTGACAATACTCGCTATAATAGTTCAAAAATAGACAATGAAAAGGGAATATATTGAAAAGTTCAGCCAAATTACTTCACTCTGAGCGTAGGCGTCGGCGAATGAATTATAGTCTAGACTCAATTGTCATTTCTACCATTATTACGATAATTAAAAAAGGATCCCGAATGTCCAGTTTTATGCAGCAACCACAAAGCGTATTTAAATCTAATCCCCACCCTGGATCTAGACCCAATACTTACTGTAACCTAATTTATATCTCAGCGACCGTGATAAATATTGAACTGGCCTTAACAAATAGATTTAGCTTTGTGTATAGAAATGAAATGAAATGGGGTTTAACGTCCTACTGTGCTGGTCCTAAACTGGGCCAAAGAAGACGGACATACGCCATACCGTGTGCTACGAGGGAAATTTTGCCCGGGCTACTCTTATATCGAATTCCAACTGTCAGAGGATCTTTTACGTGCACGTCAATGTGTACACGGGATATCGGTTTGAGCCCCATCCGAACGACTAGACAGCTGTCCTTGTCAGGCCTTCCATCCTGCATCACCGACAAGGAAAAACTACGCGAGCCTGAGTTTTACCTGCTTATAGCCACCATGATCGCCCCTTGTATATAGAGGAGGCGTTGAAAAAAACAAAAACATGGTTAGCCATTAGTAATACAAATACAGAATTGTACACACGAAAATATGCTGAATAAATAAATGAAATGAAATGGGATTATGAATAATAATAATGATATTTATTTTATTAGTGATACAAGGTCATTGACCCATAGAACATCGAATATAAAATACATTATGTCTATAATAAATATTATTATTCGGTTATATATACATGTATATATGAATAAATAATAAATAACAAGATGTACCAGGCCCAAGTAACTAAAGGTTGCCACGTATTACCCTTTGCTCCAATGTATGCCCCCCCACCCCCCTCGACAAACTCCTGCATCCGGGCCTGTGGATACCCGTATAGATAACAACGAATGATAAACAAATCCTTTATTATTGAATCTCGTGGGTCAATTGAATAAATGTCGTTTCTGAAAGTTCATAGCCTAATTTCTGTTACAATAATTGCATCATGGCTTTATAATACTTATATTTTTTGTAGAATGTGGGGGGATCACAGTGGCTAAATGAGTAAGGCGCTGGTTCGCTACCCTGGAGAGCTCCAGTTCGATTCCTGCATTGGCCGAGAAAGTTCATCGGGATTTTCCGACGTAGTTTCCCCCTTATGTTTCCAACTGTCAGTGGTGCAGGACGAGTGAGCCAAAAAGCCTAGGTCCCCGTCTACACGTTGATCCTTGGCAGTTGGAATTCGATATAAGGTAAGGCCGTGGTGCCGCTGTCCGGCACATTATAGGCGTATGTCCGTCTTCATTAACCCGGTAAACGTTTTTTTCCGTCCACCGGAGCCTGGTCTTATGACGTCATATGTGGATTGTGGGTTAGGCTTGGCCCAGGGTTAGGGTTAGGGCTAGCCCTGTCTACATCTCGAAACTGTGACGAAATCTGCAGGCCACAGCCCTTATCCTAACCCTTATCCTAACCCACAATCCACATATGACGTCATAAGACCAGGCTCCGGTGAGCGGTAAAAAACGCTTACCCATTAACCCATCAGTAGGAGAAAAGTAGGACGGTAAAGACGTTAAACCGCATTTATTTCATTCCGTAATGATGATGGTAGTGGTTATAATAAATTTAAGTTTTTGTGGAGCTGCCACGTTGACTCAGTGAGTAAGACGTCGGCTCGCTAACCTGGGGGGTCCCCTGTTGGATCCCAGCGTCAGAGTAAGCCAACAATGTTGATCAGGATTTCACGATGTGCCCCCTCCACCCATACGTATCAGTGGTGTAGGACGAAGGGACAACGTATAGTTGTTCGGATGAGACGAAAAATTCGAACCCCGTGTACACATTGACATGCATATGAACGAACCATGTATGGTCTAAACTTTGTGCTTTATACCGCCATTCCTATCATCTTGTTTGTGTGAATCACTCCAGCATAACATCTTGTTTGTGTGGCGATTCTATCACTAATTACGTCACATGTGATATTGTTTAACAGTTCTACGTGTGCTTCCTCACCTGGTGACGTCATTATTGTGCTTCATTATACCAGTAATTTGATAATTATTAAGGGGGCGTTATGTAAGTGCTAAATCTGCATCTTTTTCTGGCCTCGAATGTTACATATATTATTATTTAGACATTTTTACACATAAGCCAATAATCAACTCGCAAGTGCATGGGTGACTTAGATGTTGAATGTATTAGAACGTCTTCGCAAATTCAGAATTCAACGATAAAATAGACTTTGTTTATTATCGTACAATGAGACTTGACAATCGAGGCTATCTTGTGTGTGCGTGTGTGTGTGTGTGTTTGTGTGAGAGAGAGAGGGATAGAGACAGAGAGAGAGGAGAGAGAGAGGGGGGGTAACGTCCACTTGACACAAACTAGGTCTTACATGTGGCTCAGTTTTATTTTAATAAATTGCCCACGCGGTTGGACAGATGACCCTACTGTTACGTACAATCGGGAAATCGAAACCACGCCAGATGACTCAATGACAGATTTATGACACAACGAGCACGCGCTAACCATTCGGCCATCAACTGCCCAAAATCTAATAATGTAAACTGTAATTCACATAATACATATAGTAAGTACATCACACACACGCACAAAACAAAGAAAGGAAAACACTTTAGATTCATAAAAAAACCATACGAAATAGACTTTTTATTCCAAATAACTAGAGCCACCTGTACAAAGTTAACATCAATAATTTCAAATTTCAATGAAATTAATTCTAATTTCACTCTATCATTGTATCCCCACCCCACTTTCTGAAACGGTTGTGCGGACCTGTCGCCCTTTTCACCCCCACCCTGCACGCCACTACGTTTCACAACAATGTTGCTAATATCAGATAAACGATTGAATGAACTAAATCCCCGGTTGTACGTGACAAGGAGTGGGGTCGCATGTCCAACCTCGTGGGTTTTCGCCGGGTCCCCCGGTTTCCTCCCACTGCTAAAGACCCCTACGCGCAAGCGAATTATTAAAATAAAATTGAACCATGTGTTAGTCTTAAAATTACCTAGTTTGTGTCGAGTGGACATTAAACCCCATTTCTCTCTCTCTCTCTACCTTGAATAAACTAAACGGTCACCTTTTAAACGATGCGTCCATGTTCATATATTCCCAAACCATCCTTTATCAATATTCCGACAACAAAATGGTTATGGGATATTATTATTTTTTTTTGTGGAGAATTTTGAGGCTCATTAATTGAAATCGATAGGTGATTATCAATTTTTGGGTGTAATTATTTATAAGTATATTGATAAAGCCCTTGAAGCTTGTGTTAGAATATCGACTTGTCTCGGTATTGTAAATATAGATAGATGGTACGTTAAGTCGGTAATTACGAGTCTAATTCTGTCTTCACGCTTTGTGTAATACGAGATGTTGAAAAAGGTGTTAGGTGTCTGAAATACAACTGGTGGTAGTTTTTTCGTTGATTTGCATAACAGTTATATCTCAAAACAACCTGTTATGACGTCATGATAGGTTGATATATTCGCTGATGACGTTGATGATCGAAATAATACAAAGAACACAGAAATACATTTTAATTCTTTTGACAATTACTTATTGACGGTGTTCTTATCGGCATATTTTCTTTCCGTCCAAATTTCGATTATTTCTCCACACACTCCAAGACTTGAAAGTATTTATCGCCCAAGAGTTCCTTTGCAAAGTAATTTTGGGTACTGTCCACTTAAGACAGTAGGTCAAATCCTTCTCTGATCTTCCTAAACCCTTCGTAATCAAGTCCACTGTCAGAATTATCAAAAAAGATTGCCTTTAGATCCAAATGTTCTCCTCATCGATATTTGCATTCACGTCTATGCTGCCCCCCCCCCCCCCGTCAGCCCCAGTAACAAAGTTGATTTTCATTTTCGTTTGCTTTGTTACTGTTGTAGTTCACATATCTGCTCACCCAGATCCCAGATATGGGCGCAGGCCCGTATTTAGCGGGGGTGCAGGGGGTATATTGCACCCCCAGAAGAATAAGGCGCTCCCAGAAATGGCGCCCCCTCAAAAACCTCTCAATGATAAAATAATACACAGTGATGCTCTTAAGGCACTGATCAATCGGCTGGTTTTAAGGCCGCCCACACTCTTATATCACTTATTGGGGCTTTTGGCGCCCCATAGATGCAGATCCGAGGGGTGGGGCTATACGAGCAACTGCCTCTCCTAAAAAATATTCGGCAGTCAAATTTTCAAACTTTTCGGGGGTGGGGGTGTCTGAGTGTCGCAAATCCCGCACAGTAACCCGAGCATTATTTTGGCGCCCCCTCCCACCACTCTACCGCACCCCCTGTTTTAAAATACTACATACGGCCCTGTATGGGCGTAGCGTGGTCTTTGAAAACTGTAAAAACCTCAAGGGCATGTAAGTAACAGGGAATTTTGTAAACTGAAAACAGATTAAAGAGGCATCATGTAAGAGCTAATAGTTTTCGCTAAGATAGTTAAAAAATCGATTTGGAAAACTTTTCATTATCGAGTTTCTAACTATAAAGGGGATATGTTGACTTTTGATTAATCCAATTAAGGTCTAATTAGGATTAGTGTATTAAGCGGATTAGGATTAGGTGTTATAGGTAATTAGATGGGAAAAAAACAAATATTTTATGTAATTTTTTTTTATTTTTCGATGTTTTATATATATTTAATAAAAATATAACATACATGGATATATCATACATCACATTAGCACTTTATAATTTAATGAAAATATAACAATTTTCGATGTTTTATATATAAAATATGTAATAAAAGTATGACATACATGGATATATCATAATCACACAAAAACAAGATAAACAATGAAAATTTACAATGTAGTTAAACGGGCTACGCCATCGGCATACTCGAATACAGTCTTTATACCGTTCTGAAGATCTGTTTTCAGAGTTTGGAGTCGGGTTTCTAGTTGCCTGTACTTTCTTCTCTTAGGCCGTAATTTTCCGTTGGCACCTAACTGGAGAATGGTTACTTCGGAGTAAGCTTGTTCATTCTTAAAAAAAGCCACCAACTTAAAAATATTTGGGTGAGGGGTGGCAATAATGGATGTTATCTTGGAATGCCATCCTTCAGCATGGTTCGTTGTGCGTTGACCTTCAGTGTGGAAATGGTTCCACATCATTCTGCCATGCTGCCCCTCCACCCAGAACTCAGTTACGTAATCTGCAATGTGTAATGTGTAGGCTTACTGAACATAATTCATATTATATTCAAGTGTCATTTTTTGAATAAAATTCATCACTTTAACGATTACAGTGAGTTCATCTCACCAATTATAAGACTGAATATTTAGTCACTTTCAATATTTGTTTTTTTCCATCTCATTACCTAATCCTAATCCGCTTAATACACTAATCCTAATTAGACCTTAATTGGATTAATCAAAAGTGGGCACAGTGAGATGTAACCGAAAATTTCAGTCAAATTACTTCCCTGTCGAGTTATTGCCGATATAATTTCACTGTAGCATCGATTGTCATTGTACCGTTGTCACGATAATAAACAAAGTTTTGTATATCCATTTTTACATTAAATCATCAACCGCTAGTCTATCGAAAATCTACGGTTTCCAATGGCATCGAGAGTTAATTATGTTCGTGTAAGATAATTAATGTCTAATCAAATTTCAGGCCTAAGAAAGACCTGCAATAGGCAGATGTAGCTCTTGCATATTGCCTGTTTAATCTATTAACCCGACTGAATTTATTTTAACTGTAATACCAGTACTCATGGAAGACAGATTGATCTATTAACTAAAGTAACTGTTACACTTATACTATCAGAATAGGGATTAATCTATTAACTACAGAGATTATTTTTATCTGTTATAATAGTACGCACTGAATACAGATTGATCTATTTACTGAAACTGTTATAATAGTACGCACTGGATAGAGATTGATCTATTTATTGAGATGAATGTGAACTGTAATAGAGATTGTAATCTACTAATTAGATTGAGTTGATTTTAAACAAGTACTTGTAGAGATTAATCTATTAACCAGATTGGGTTGATTTTAAACCGTTATACCTGTACTCACCGAATACCCATGGCAATTGTATGTTGATTTTGTATGTATTATTGTATGTATGTTTAACCGATAGGGGTTTGACCTTAGGGAATAAAGAACGAGAACTAGAATAAAGAACTAGACTATTATATAGGGAGATGATTTTAAACTGTTAGACTAGTAATCACAGAATTTGTCCACGATATCACCCAAGGTGGAAGTGGACGTTATCTAATCACAGAATCGGGTCCGTATGGGGGGGGGGGGGCTTAGCCTCCCCAAAAATCGAATTAATTAAGTTAGTTGGCGTGGTGGTTGGAGGGTCTGTTACTCATTTATTTATCTTTATTAATTTACGATTTCGTCGTCAAAAAGTACATTATCAAATTCTTGAAATATCAAAAGTAAGTAACATTTTAGCTTGTTTTTGTATCATATCTTTATAATTGTAATGTATTATGATAATTTATGAATAAATATTGTTTAAACTAAACTAATTTTGTTTACTGATTCCCGATGCGAATCGCGTTGGGATTTGCTACGTGGAACTACATGTAGGATCATTTCTTATCGCGAAACACGGAGGGTTGAGAGATGAGGTTAGTTATCTAATGTGCAGAGATGATAACGTAGGTCAAATCGATCGCAGTGGATTATTATTATTTTTTTGTATTCCACATCCAATTATATCTACATATAGATGTTCGTATATTAATTAGGCTGGGGAAACGATAGAAAAATGGTAACTCATATCGATCTACCGATCAGACATTTATATAAGAAAGGTATTGGGGTTTAACATCTGCCCGACCAGGCCAACGAAGGCTGTTGTTACATAGGGTTGCAAACTTTCTGGCACAAGTTTGCTTATAAATGGCACCGTGGAGGAAGGGGATGGGGCATCATTTTAAACTATGCATGGTATCATCGGGTCTTTCTAAGTTACAATGCATGTTGTGTGTGCAGGCCCGTAGCTAGCAGAAAATTGTTAGGGGGGGGGCAAAGGCTTCCGGGGGCACCGATGGGGCTTCTGGGGGCACCGATGTACCTACACCGCGGAAGGATTTATAGAGTGCTTTCCATAGGCGTAAGGGGGTTCGGGTTAGCCTTACAGACGTCTAGTGGGACCATTTGACGACCTCAAACGTGTTTTCTTGCCATTCCAGTCCTTCAGACAGTAGGTGGTCTGATATAGCCAATCAATCGTTACAAGTTGTGGGCGCCCACCAAATCTTATAACCAATCTCACAAGCATTATATTATGGGTTACCATGATTTCGGCATAATGCGCGTCCCTCTGGGGTGAGGCACCCCACAAACATGCCATTTGAATCAAAAAATTATCACGCCGTTTTGGGCGCCCAATTCATTCGTGGGCGCCTAACCAAAATCACTAGCATTATATTATAGGCGGTCGTGATCTTGGCACTATGGGCGCCCATGACCTCGACATTATGGGCGCCCCTTTTGACTAAGACACCTCGCAAATCATGCCGTTTTGGGCGCCCCATTGATCTAGTCGTAGGCGCCAAACCAATCTGATTCGGTATTATGCACTATGTATGGGGCAACATTATAAGGCGTCCCACCAATCATGTCATTATGGGCGCCTCTCCGGGATAAGGCATCTACAGATCACTCGACTTTATGTGGCGCCCATATTATTATGGAGACGTTGGTCGTTGGTCTCGTATTGCGTCATTTGGCGCCCATTGGGAAAGTCGATTTTTCATCATGGGGGGCGCCGAAATTATCCGGGGTGGGGGCAACTGTATTGGCCTAACGCATATAGGTCATCCAGAACTTTACAACGCATGATACAAGACCATCTGTTAATTATTCGTGCCCCTCCCATCGCCTGCTTGTAAAATGTATATGTCTGTAAAACTGTCATATGAAAATATTGTCGGCGACTAAATATGAGAGAGAGAGAAAGAGAGAGAGATTTATTTCGGGACTAACGTATGACGTATAGAGAGAGAAAAAAAAAGTTGAAGAGATGGATATTCATAAATCATGGTAAGGGTTTGCGTGTGTCGAAACTTATTCATAACACCCTAATCGTGGCCAGAGAGGCCCCCCCCCTTTTTTTTCTTTGTTAACTTGCCCGCCGGTCTCTGAAACCGCATAGGCTACTAATTCCTTACATCCTGTATAAGGACGGCAACTGTTGATTTTAATGTATGCCCGGTCCCCTGGGGTGGTGCCATGCCCACTTGTTAATAATAAACAGATCTTGTTTAAGTTCGGCATGGCCAACATTTTAATAACAAGGTACCTATTCAAATAATTTATAACGCCCATTTTGTGGGTTTATAATCGCATACAGTCTTTATGGATCATCCTAGAACTTGACATATTTTAATTTATTCCTATATATTATTTTTACCCTACTTTAATTACGGACGGTAACTAATGATTTTGGTGCATTCCTGACCCTAGCTAGTTCCTTTTGGAACTGTCCTTATCGATCGCTCAAAGACAGTTCCAAAAGGAACTATCCTGACCCCAGGGCAGGGGTGGTGTCACA
This sequence comes from Patella depressa, assembly GCA_948474765.1. Taxonomy (NCBI): domain Eukaryota; kingdom Metazoa; phylum Mollusca; class Gastropoda; family Patellidae; genus Patella; species Patella depressa. Next base: position 10,016,931 of record OX419721.1, read on the forward strand.
CACGCATTTATTAAATTTGACAAAACACTCCAAACGCCTAGCAATCTTTCTTGTACAGTCAATGCAGCCATTCCATATTCGTCTAGTTCAGCTCTGAACATCGGTCTCATTACACTCACCCTGAACGTTCAGGGACTGGCCCATTCAATCAATGTCGAAAATAATTTGACCCCCAATTTTACTGGTCAACTTTTCACTGCTAAACGATGGGTGTCACTCCGTGTGGACGCGTGTACAGTGTAAAGGAACATCTCAGTGAGAAAATAAGACCTTGCTCATTTCGCTAGAGTCAGTATGAGCATCGCAACACGCTGTGTCATGGTGGCGAAAGGATAGATTGATAGGAGGGGACGTATTTTAAACAGCGTGTTGTTTCGCTCATACTGAGTCTAGCGAGGTAAGCAAGGTCTTATTTTGTCACTAAGATGTTCCTTTACATTGTACAGACGTCCACACGGATTGACACTCCGATGTTTCGCAGTGAAAAGTTGTCCAGTAAAATTTACTGGGGTTCAAATTATTTTCGACATTGATTGAATAGGCCAGTCCCTGAACGGTCAGGGTGAGTGCAATGAGACCGACGTTCAGAGCTGAACTAATATTCGTCATTTTCAAAAGTACCTATTTCGTTTCGTGTCTTTATCTCCGAAAGTAAAAATTTGTCTGTACCGTCAAACAAAGATACGCTTGCTTTTACGGTTAGCTACGCTAAAAAAGCGTAAAACTAGCTAGTCGTAGCAACTACTGCTTATGTTACGATTTCAATTGCTGTTACATCTCTTGAGAAGAAAGTTATCGGTAAAACTTCAAATCTACTGGGTGTAAAATATTGATTGTTTTATTGAAAAATTGACAAAATAGGCGTATTTCAAGTTCAATCCAAGTAGATCCACTGGTTAATTCAAATTGTGATAGGCTTAATTCCTAATTCAAAAATGTTATAACTTGTCAGTGTCTCGCCATCCTTCTTCACTTCTTGATGATTTTATTTTGATAACCCAACCAAATATCAATCCATAAAAACTAGTTCCTTTAGATAGTAGAACAGTGTCTGATCGACTGTCTCTCTAATTATTCCCTTTGGTACCTAAATAAAACATTTAATAGTACATGTATGAAATTAATGCTTTACCGGTACCTCCTTGTTTGTTTGTTGGTTATGGTAGGCCTACTCATTTTGTTAGAACTAGAAGCTTGGGTGGTCTGACAGTTTCAGATTTCCCCTTAATGGCCTTAGTTAGTATCAATAGTACTGGTAGTAAGAATGTCCGTCTATAATCAAATGTTCCTGTATTCCTGGCATTTGATAGACAGTATACAGCCTGGGAAACCCTCTACCTCCTGACCCTGTAGTTCTGATTTCTCTTGAATGTGTCGTCTTTTGTTCTGATGTCCTGTCAGATCCTAGGTCACGTGGCCAAATGGTTTGATTATAATGCCTGTCATTGAGTCAACTGGAGTGCTTTCGATTCCCCGTGTATTGACAAGGAGCCATACTCCGCGCAGTGTTGCGTCTGATTACAGGTAATCCAACTACACACATCTATTATGAGTGGATATTGTTGTGTTAAATTTTGATTGATCAGTAGTCCGTCTACCAACCAATCACGAGCTGCCAATACTGGACCAAATATGTTTACATAACGTATACGTCATGACTCAGGATTTTATTATGCCTGATGAACCCGTGCATAGATAGCAGAATACTGCAGTAAAACTAATTGCGTGACAAACGAGGCTATCAAGTCGAATGAAACGTAAACAATACTGTTTGGAAACTAACATACTTTCACTGTTTTAATACCTTAAATCACTGTCCAAAGTTTTAGGGAAGACCCAGATGAAACGAAGGACTGTCATGTTGCTGTACTTAAGTGATAGCTTTCATTGAACGGAAAGAATAGACACACTCCCGCATAAGTTCAAGAAACAGACGATATTCCAGCAATGGTCAGAGAGAGATTTCTCGGGCCATTGCTTCAGGAATATGACAAGGAGCAGGGTCACCTGTCAAACCTCATGGATTATCAGCTCTTCCCCCCCCCCCTCTATGCTCAAGGGCATTATTGAAATAGAATTAAACCAGGTCCTATTTCTGAAATGTCCTAGTTTGTATCGCACATCCCATCCTTCTGATCTTTCCTCATTACCAAAAGTTACATCTTTTAATTAACAAAAATTCTACAATTTTTTTCTTCAGGATAAGTATTGCTACACAGAAGGTGGAATATGTAGCCTAAAGATAAATTGTGGACCCTGTTTCCGCGATGATTCATGATGACTTCAACATGTGTGATGAATCAAGTGGTACTACAAACTCATCTATTAATATCCAAGATAGATGTAAACAGAATTATACAAACATGTGACAGTCTTGTCTTAAATCAAAATCAAACCGTCAAACAACTTATCTCCCTTTTCACTAAAATAGCTGGTTACGAGTCTTACTGTCAACAAATTGTGTTGTTATGTAACCAGATCTTATCTGATACGGTAACCGGTAGCAACCATGTAGTAAATGTGTGTAAATGGTTAAAACCAATAGATCTGCCGCCAGGTCCTGGAAGTTCAACATTTGTCAAAAATGGTGACCAGATCGCTAAGGAAGTGACCTCAAAGGCATGTAAGGACAAAAGATTATACCACAACAATGTCTCACCTTCTAGTTTAAAACAACCTGAAGCAACAAGAAAATCCAAACCAAGCTTATCAAAAAGAAGTAAATGCAGTCAACTTAAATCACCCATAGCAACAATTAATCCTGCTTTATCAACAGTAACTAGAAACCCTTTGTTACCCATAGCAACAAGAGAATCTGAACCAACATTAAAAAATTTAGCTAATAAAGAAACATGTCAAGCTATAGATGATATAGGTTTACTCAAGAACAGTGGCAAATTTTTAAAATCTCATTTAATATCAAATAGCAAAAACCATACACAATTTACCAAATTGCCAGAAGCCGCACCATCAGTGCCTTTTCCAGTAAAACCTCCCCCTAATGTGTCTCATATATCAAGTGACTCGATGTGTGAAAATGTGATGGACCAAGTTCTTGAAACATCCGGTCAAGGCTCATTGGTGGAGGTCATAGTAGAAGATGACCTTAACATGAGTTCTTTGGAGGATGAAGGTCAAGTCTTAGTAATCATTGAGGAAGGTGATACATTGGAATTTAACGATGTTACAAATTTATACGATGTTACAAATTTATACGATGAACTAACCATACCAGTGGGAGTGGATAAACCCAACACAACCATAGCAACAAGTGAATCTAGATTATCCATAGCAACAGATACACCCAATGTAACTATGGTAACAAGTAAACCAGAGTTATTCATATCAACAAATAAATCTGAATACAATGAATTCCCCATCGTAACAGATAAATCTGAGTTGCCCATAGCAACTGAATTATCAATAGCAACATCACCATACCAAAACAATTTTAAATCATCAACAATTGTGGAACCAACGCTAAAAAATTCACCTGAAGCCAGGAATAATAGACTCCAGAGCAATGCTGCCAATGCCGATATACTGCAGTGTCATTCATTACAATTAAGCAAACAAAACAAGGAATTCCCCAAAAGTCGTTACCCATTTCAGTGTTCCTTGTGTCCAAAGTCGTTTGACCGAAACAAATCTCTGATACGACATACAAACTTTCATGCAAAAAAAGCGGCTAGATTGGCCCCAAAACCATCCCTGACATTTATTTGTGAAATTTGTGGGAAAATATTTAAAAAACGTGACCGTCTGAGAGAACATAAACCAGTTCATCTGGATCACAAACCCGTAGCCTGTCCGCACTGTGACTATCGATGTGTTAGTAAACGCTATTTAACTACCCACATGATAAAGCATAATGGAGAGAAAATACACCAGTGCGAGAAATGTGGTAAATGCTTTAATCGAATTCACAGTTTGAGATTTCATGAAATGATTCACAACGCCACTGAAACAGACTTTATCTGTGACTTGTGTCCGTCCCGCTTTTTGCGAAGCTATCTGTTACATCGCCACAAGAAGCAAATACATGAAAACCCAATCGAATGTTCTTGTCAAGTGTGCGGTAAAACGTTCAACAGAAAATATGCTTTGAGTCTCCACATGAGACGTCACACCACTGAAAAACCGTTCCCTTGTGAGATTTGTGGAAAAAAATATAAACATAAAAAAACGCTACGGAAACATAGTAAAATTTGTGATGGTGGAGAGAGGATAATTAATGCCAGCTTGAGTTTATAATAGTCATTTAAACAACACAATGCAAGAACCAAATCTGCCTATTGTGGGTCTTTCTCTAGGCCTGTGGGAGGGGGAGGAGAGTAGATTGCCAAATAGTTAGTGTGTGTGCGCTGTTTCTTTAGGTCTGTCAACATTGAGTCAACTGACGTGGTTTTGATTCGCTGGTAGTACGTGACAAGCTGTAGGGTCATCTGTCCAACCTCATGGGTTTTCTCTGGGTCCTCCTGTTTCCTCCCACTGCTAAAGATCTCCAAACGCAAGCAAATTTTTGAAATAAATTTGAACCATAAAATCAATATGTTAGTCCCGAAATGACCTAGTTTGTGTCGAGTGGTCATTACCCCCCCCCCCCTATCTTTAGGCCTGAAATGTTATATAAACTATTAATTAAACATTTATTAAAGATACATTACGGGAGATTAGATAACAAGTTGGCAGTTCTCACTATAATAGTTAAAAACTAGATAATGTAAAGGCAATTTGCTGACAATTTCAGTCAAATTGATCCACTATGAACCGAGAAATAAGGGGTTGAAAGTTTTGCCTAGCCTTGATCAATATTACTATAGTCAGTACGACAAAAATTTTAGTCTTGATTATCCATTTAATCATTAAATCGTGAAGGCTAGTGTTGACATTGAGAGTTAATTATATAACACTTCAAGCCTGAAGAAAGACCTATAATAGGCAGATTTCTCCAACTTTAGACAGATTTGATGATTTACTGTAAAAATTGTTAATCAAGACTTTGTTAATTATCTTAACAATGGTTACAATGACAGTGTTTTTCAAATGAGTATTTCTTGCCTCAGAGTGATTAGTGAATTAGCTCAAATTTTCAGTGTGCTACAACTGTCGGCTCTTTTATCTAAACTTCCATAATGCCCCATGAATGAATAAAAATATTGATTTATAATCAATGATGTTAATTTATTAAACGTTTCCCCCCCCCCCCACCACAATTTACAAAAAAAAAAAATTCTTCTTTATGTAAAATGATCAAAATTTCCCTTATAGTCATAGTGTATTCCTGTCTTCATTAATCCAGTAAGACCGAGTAGTAGGAGGTTAAATCCCATTTCATTTCATTTCATTACCCCCCAGTGGCACCGATTATTAACATCGTTTAAATGTCTATAAAAGTAGATGATGGCAAGATAAACATGTGGGCAATGTGTAGATAAACATTTGATATCGAGTAAATGTATTACGTGGTAACCATGGTAACGTGTGTTTACAATGTATCATGGCGGTAATTTCATAGCTATCTGTTTATGGTGTAAATGTTGACTTAGAAAATGACTTCAATATTATTTGACATCAAATGATGTTTTTTTATACCTAACGTGTTTAGAGTGTTTATAGCAGCGTTATACAAGCGCGGATATGGTGGAAGGTGCACCTGGCTCATGCCTCCCTGACACCCATCTGGATCAAGGGGGGGGGGGCATTTTAGAACTGGATTCTTGTCTCAGATCACTGGAACTGGCATTTCAGGGCTTCTAGATTTCAAAGCGACTGATATATATATACGATTTATACATATGCGACTCATATATTTGACTGGATTTCGAGCAAAAGTAGACTGCTCCTAAAAACAGAATCTTACATAAATGTGTGCGTGGTGGTTGGGGCTTGGGGGAGCATTTAATAAGACGTTTTCTTGTGACATTTAAGCCAGCCAAATATCTCAGTCGATAATTTAATCAGGGGGTAATTTTTAATGGTTTGGGAAAATTTAGTTGTGAAAACACGGGGGGAAGTCTCCTTTATAGCCCCCATTTGTCAATAAATTCATGTAATATGATTAATATTTATCAGCCATTGGTGGACTGGTTAAACGGCTTGGCTACTCATAGAATACATTTTCTTAGAGCCTCCAGTTTAAGGAGACAGGAATTGACTCCCATTAGAAATATTTTGTTTCATAATACTATCACATACCTTGCAGCTATTTTCGATTTTCTGTCATGGTTGATGACGGGGCACAGTGGGGAAGATTTCATAGGGGCACACTGAGCATAAATGTTTTGAGTTTAGCAAAAGATGTGTCGATTTTAAGAAAGAATCTAGATATTTGAGATGTTTAAGGAAATATTGGTCCTAGGTTAGGAAACCTTACTGACTTACAAGTCATAGGAATTGTTCACGTAATTCTTTTTTCTTGTTAGATTTTTAAATTAATGCGTCTTTTATTTAAATTATTCCTAAATTTTACACAGCCATCGACTGATATATTCGACTGAAAATTTTAGCTGTACGTAGGGTTAGTGCTAAATGATAAGGTTCACTCAATTTTCCGTCATGCATGTAGGTCACAGGGTCAGCGCTGATCTCAACACTAACCCAGGACCTAGTCTCAATGCTTACCATAACCTTAACCTACAATCTCGTCGAAAATCCCGTGCCATAACCTTATTTATATTTCGGTGATCTTAATGAAAACTGAGCTGGCCTTAAATTTTAGATTTAACCGGGAACTCCGTATCCGGTTTTTAGAGTTATCTTTCTAAAATTATGGCGGGATTGTAAAACCCAAGTAATAGACGAAGCCAAGTAACTGTCACCTGAGTGCCCCGTCCCCCAATCAAGTTATTTATCTTAACTGCTGCAGCAGTGTAACGAACATTAAAGTCACCATGGTTATGCATGTTGAACTTCAAGCTACTTGTAGTTCTTTAGGATATTTAGAAGGAAAGAAATATATCAAGGAACCAGACTGTCTTGAAACTGTTAAAGATATAATTCGATTTCTGAAAAGAGAAGACGAAACTTGTGACATCAGACGTCAGTTGGGTCATGCAGGAATTTTACAGAATGATTTGCTTCAACTTATTAAAAATTATAAAAATGATACAGCTCTGTTTGATGCAGTACTTAGATTATTAGTAAATCTAACGCAACCGGCGTATATATGTTTTAACAACCACATTCCGGAAGACAAAACCCTCCGTAATTATTATATTGAGATCGAAAACCACTTATATAATTATAAAGAGGCGTTTGTTGATGAAGAGTTGTTTGCCGTTTTGACAGAAAAAATTGGAGACATTTTAAAGTTGGACTGGGAGCAAAGGCAGGAAGAAGATAAATTAACACTAGAAAGAATGCTGATATTATTGAGAAATGTTCTGCACATTCCCCCAGATCCTTCAATGGAAAAACGAACAGACGATGACGCCAGTTTACATGATCAGATAATCTGGGTTTTTCATGTGAGTGGTATGGAAGATATGTTACTATATATAGCTAGTGCTGACGATGAACGCCAACTGTGTATGCATTTGTTAGAAATTGTTTCTCTTATGTTTCGAGAACAAAAACCAGAGGTTTTAGCTAGTGCCGGTGTAAAAAAGTCACAATCGGAAAAGGAGCGCGAAGAACGAGAATTGGAGTCGATAAGAGAACAAGAAAGAGCAAATAAGAGAGCTGAATTTTTAAAACATAGTACGAGACATTCACGATTCGGTGGGACATATGTCGTTAAAAATTTTAAATCAATCAGCGACCGTGAAATGATCTATCATAAGGCCCACGGTGATGTGGATAATATAACATTAAATGATAAAAAACGTAACACAAGAGTTTCTAAAAATAGACAACCAATAAGAGATACAGAAATTACTAGACGTTCGACACTTAGTATTCGTCTCAGCTTGAAGGAATTCTGTGTTCAGTTTTTAGAGAATTGTTACAACCCTTTGATGTTCGCTGTTAAGGATAATTTGTTAAGAGAAAAAACACAGGAACACGACGAAACATATTACATGTGGTCAGTCCGCTTTTTTATGGAATTCTGCCGATTTCACAGTAAACGAGTTGACTTAATCAGCGAGACAATGTCAACCAATACCTACCATTATATTTATACAAATCTCCTTAATTATTATGAAATGATGTTAACTGAGAAAAAAGAAGCAAAAGTTTGGGGTAGACGGGCACATCTAGCATTAAAAGCTTATCAAGAACTTATGTTAACGCTGGATTCTATGGACCGATCTGGTAATCCACATTTTATGGAAAGTGCGAAGGTCATTAAAAGTAATGTTTTTTATTTGATGGAATATAGAGATATATTTGTGACTTTATTGCGGAAGTTTAATGAGAGCCAGATGTCTAGAACGTATTTAAAAGATCTAGTGGAGAGTACACATCTTTTTCTCAAGATGTTAGAAGCTTGGAGTAAAAAGGGTTCTGTGGTCGTCCAGAAAAAGAAAAAGCAAAAATCTAAAAAGCCTAAGGAAAAGCCTGGACCTGCTGCTAGTGGACCAAGTGAACAGGAGTTAGAAGACATGTGGGACGAAATATCGGGGCAATTATCAGAGATCGTACAAAATAGACAAGAAATACCAACCGATATTACACCATTCGATGCCGCATCTGAAGTCGATGTAGATCAACAAAGGGCGGATACTATGATACGGATACAAGATACTTTAAGAGAGAAGAAAACAGGGGAAGCTGTAGCCTTATTTAGAGCAGCTAGAGAAGTATGGCCAGAGAGAGATGAGTTTGGAGCAGTAGATGTATCACCAGAAGATGAATTTATGCTTGTTAGAGAGATCTTTTTGGCGCCCTTACCGAGACCGACCGTCGAAAGAGAACACGATATATACGAAGAGGAGGAAACTTTCAATGAAGTAGAAGAAGAAGAAATGGAATTTACGGAAAAATTGGAGCAGCAGTTTGACTTCAAACAATACATGAATACGTTTGCTAAATCGTCCATTTTGAAAAGTTACGGTTTATTACTAGCAGATTATAAAACAAATACGACTCATACTAATCATTGTATCATCAAGATGTTCCATCGGATATCCGTTGATCTGGGGTGCATCGGTATGTTGTTTCAAGCCTCCATATTTAGGACATTTCAACAACTGATGTTCGGACCATGTGTAAAATTACCTAGATTTAAGGAAATGGTGAAATTTGGAACATACCTTGTTCAACATTTTGTTCAAGCTACACAAGACAATCCGAAAATATTCATGGAGTTACTGTTTTGGAAGAGTAGTTCCGAAGCCATGGATATAACGCACGGTTATGGTTATACGGCCAATAATAGAACTAAAGTTTTGTGGACGGAAGAACAAGAACAGGAGGTTAGCCGATTGTTTGAAGAATCTGTCGCTATGGAAGATAATGAAAAAGATATTGCCGATCGTATTATGGAAAGATTGACTGACCCTACTAAAACAAGGAATCAGCTGATACGACAGTTAAAACGGCAATGTCTAATTGATAGTGCTGCCGAATTAAAAAGTAAGAAGAGTAGTAGTGATGTATGGAGAGAAGAACATGAATTGGAACTTAAAACATTATTTGAAAGATATAAAGATTCGGATGATCCACTGGGAGATATTGCATCTTCTATGTACAGATCTAAAAATAAAGTGGCAAATAAGTTAATAGAACTCGGCCTGATAAATGACCGCAAAGACATTGATAAAAAACGCACAAAAAAGAATAAAAGTCATGTTGTATGGAGGGAAGAAGAAGAATTTGAACTGAGAAATTTGTTTGAGGAGCATCGAGATGGAGGAAATCCGTTACACGATATTGTGTCCCGTATGAGTGGTAAATCTAAATCTAATGTCATAGATAAATTACTAGAACTCGAGCTTATTAAGGATCGAAGTGAGGTGGATAAAAGAAAACCAACGAAAAAGAAGAAAACGAATAAAGATATCTGGGGTGCTGGACAGGAAGATGAGGTATTACCGGATTTTTCGAGTAGTGATGAAGAAACACGGGCTAGGAGATTAGATTCCACAAGAAATATGTTGGAGAATATTAATGATGATAGTGTCGAGAAGTCGAGTGATAGTGAGTCTAGTAGTAGTTCGGATGATAGCGATGTGGAGGACAATGGTGTTGATATGGCATCAGATGATGAGGGTAGTATTGGTACGAATAAAGATCATCCAACGAGAAAAACAGCTCAAGGGTCCAATTTGACAGATGTTATCACAGATATTGTTTCCAGTGGTAAGTCCAACCTCGTGGGTTTTCTCCTGTTTCCTCGCACGGATAAAGACCCTGACATGCAAGCTATTTATTGAAATATAATTGAACCATATGATTGTCCCGAAATGACCTAGTTGGTGTTAAGTTGACGGTAAACCAATTTTCTCTCTCGCTCTCTCTAGTGGTAAGATAATATTTGATAGATAAAGAACTAAAGGGGTTTAACGTCCTACTGTTCTGCTCCCACTGGGCTAATGACATATACGCCATATACAGTGTGCTATGAAGGACATTTTGCCTTGGGAGCAAAACTACATGGCTTATTCTTATATCGTATTCCAACTGCCAAGGGATCTTTTACGTGAACGCCAGTGTATATGACGGGACCTTGGTTTTTCATCCCATCCGAATGACTAGACAGCTGTCCTGACAAAGGGAAACGACTGTGGAAAATTCTGAGATGAGTTACATGTATGTCATCCAGTCGGGTCCGTAGCCCCCCCCCCCCAATAAAAAAAAATTCGTCAAAAAATAGTGATATCTTAGGAGTGTTCTTACCCGGCCATATCCTCAGCCCCTCCAAAACATTCCGTAGCCCCCCCCCCCCAAGAAAAACCATGAAGCATAAGTTTACTCAATATAAATTTGTTATTGTTAGGGTATAAAGAACAGATAGCATGGATACAGCGAGCTTTACAGAAAACAGCCAATAACAGAGAAAAAAACAGTAAGTTTTAATCAAACAAAACTATTAGCTTCAAGAAAAGATTATTAACATCTTTAAAAGGCATTTAGTGAAAGCGATATATATATATATATATATATATAAAAACAGACAGCTTTATGGATAACATTTCTGTTAATAAACCTACTGAATGTTATCCATAAAGCTGTCTATTTATTATTGAAAAGTTTACTAAAGTAGCTAAGTCTCTAATTCAATATCATCGAAAGTCTTCCACATTGAAAACACAAATTATTTTTCAATTTTAATCAATCAACATTGGATGTTGTGATCTAACCTGGAAAAGATGGGCTTCTGATGTTCAATATTTAAGGCAAAATAAACATTTTATCATTGGTACAAAAATCGTGTACTATAACGTGTTTCAGCGCCATTTGTAACAAAGGATTCGAAGAACGGGGCTAGAATATATTCCGCAAGTCATGTCAAGCATTGACATCATATTCTTATTTGGAGAGCATGTGCAATAAATGCTATCGGTGTAGACTGGATGCGAGAGGTTGCCATACGATTGAGACTTCTGTCATATTTTGCCGAACATAATGGACTTGAAGAACGAGGCTAGACATATTCCAGTAGACATGTCAAACGATGACGGCTTATTCTTATCTGGAGAGCATGCGCAATAAAATCTATGTAGACTGAAATAACCAGACGCTAGTTGATTGAGACATCTAACATAACTGATTTGAAATTGGAGTAAAAACAGAAACTTTATATAGATTCATATTACATTATCATATGCATTGTGATTCATTTGTGTCAATTTATATAGGTCCCAAATATCAACAGTTTAGCTCCTTTAAAGTATAGTTAAGTTCCTTCTGTTGGCTGGCAAACTTTTGTCATTTAAAACTTATATGTGATAATTATATCATTTCAGATAGTAGTGTTTCTATACCTATCGTACCTCTAACAGAAGATAATGAAACAGCAATGGAAGATGAGAAGTTTCTAGATTTTATGAAGATGATTGGTATATCTCCACCAGCCAATGAACAGGAAGCATTTTGGAGAATATCAGGTGAATTGAGTGTCAGTGAATTAAGGAATATTATCGACGGTTTAACGTTAAATGATCGAGACGAACCCATAAATGCAGACAAAATACAAGTTAAGCAGATTTTGTCAATGCAGAAGAAGAAGCAGGCCAAGGAGAAAAAGGTGGTGAGAAAAAACAAAAAAGATGCTAAAAAGGACAAAAAAGAAAAGAATAAACAAGTGGAGAGAAAAAAAGGAATAAAGTCGAAACTAGAAGCTTTAAAAGCTTTAAAAGAAAGTAGAAAAAGAAAAAGGACGGCTGAGAATAGTGAAAGTAGTAGTGATGAAGAAAAAGGAAATACGTCTGGTAAACCCAAGTCAAGACGAAGTCCTAAAGAAACTAAGAAGACTCGTAAAATACAGAGAGTAATGGACCTTGATAGTGAAAGTGACGATGCCAGTAAGAACGACGTATCTCCAGTAAAACAAGTACTATTGGAATCGGATGGTGATAGTGCAAGTGACAATATATTTCAAGTAAAACAAGTACTATTGCAATCAGATGGTGATAGTGGTTCTGATCAGCCTTTAACTAAACCCAAAAATTCAGACTCTTTCCCTGCCACTGTTTTAAGTCAAGTTGTAGATTCCGATTCTGATTTGGATGATCATATCCCACTACGTAAAGCATTAAAGAAGAACATTATCTCCAGTGACGAGGACTAATGGACTATAAATAGGTTAATTGACATTGTGTAAAATATTATATAATATCATATTCAAAATAAGACTAAGCAGCAAAAAAATATTTAAAAAAATAAAATGGATCACTGCGTCACAAAGAGATTTACATGTATTGACATTGTGTAAAATATATAATATTATATTCAAAAAAAGACTCTAATCATAAAATTTTTGTTAAGAAAATACAAACGGATCATTACATTAAAAAGTGGTTTATCGTGAAAAATTAGAAAAAAATAAAAACAAATCACTGTGTTATAAAGAGGTTTATCATCTTTGTGTAAAATATTATATAATATATTCAAAATATAACTCTGATCATAACAAAAAAAATAAATAAAAGAAAAATGGATCACTGCATTAGTTCTATTCGTTTTAATGAATTTTGTGATTGTCAATTTATTGGTAAAAGTATGAGCAAGGTGTTACAGAAAGGAAAGTACGACAATTCTAAATGGTTTGTTCGCTGGGTGAAAGAGAAAGGGCTTAAGCTAACAGTTCCTGTCGCTAAGTCTACATGACATATTTTCGAACCTACGACTACCAAAAGAAAGGTACATGTAAGAATACTAAGTTACGAATCTAGTTTATCTTTTCAGGGTTTTTCATAATTAGCGAGTTTTCTGTAGAGAATTTCTGCCGTTAATATTGGTAGGCTAGCTTGTCTTGCAACAGATTCGATTCTTTGGCACCTAGAAATGATAGCCTCGAAATGACCTAGTTTTGCGTCGAGTGGACGTTAAATACTATTTCTCCCTCTCTCACCCAGAAATGGACACAAAAGGGTCACAACACATGTATTACGATAGAATATAAATCTGAATTGCAATGTCAACTTTTGGGAAATACTATTCGGTCTGAGGGGATCACCATGGCTAAGTTGTTACGATGCTGGCTCGCTAGCCTGGAGGTCAGGTTTTCAATCCCTGTATTGGCCGAGAAAGTTCATCCAGATTTTCTGTCATGGTTTTCCCTTGTCAGTGGTGCAGGACAGACATTCTGACAACTACAGCTGACTAGTTGTTTAGATAGGATGAAAAACCAAGTTCTTGTGTATATATTGACGTGCACTAAAAAGATCCCTTGACAGTTGGGGGGTTGGGATGGTCTAGTGGTCTAGAGTGCCGTTCTTCGACCAATAGCTGGCCGGTCACCTCTGGCTTGCGGCTGTGGTTTCGAGCCCTGGTGTGAGCGTACATGTATGTGGCATGGAGATAGGGGCGCCTTCTCAACCTAGTGGGTTTCCTCCGGGCACTCCAGTTTCCTTACACTGCTAAAGACCCCTACGCGCAAACGAATTATTGAAATAAAATTAAACCATATGTTAGTCCCGAAATGACCTAGTGTGTGTTGAGTGGACGTTAAACCCCATTTCTCTCTCTCTTCCCTTGACAGTTGGAATTCGATATAGGAGTAGGCTGTAGTGGTGTTGTCCTGGCCAGATTTCCCTCATAACAAACTCTGTGGCGTACATGTAGGTACTTTTATATAATTCATATCATTTTGTATTTTCACCTTTTGTAGGTTTTCCAGGCAGTCATAGAGCTGTTACCAACAGCACCCGCTGTAAAATCGTTTGTCGTGGCTTTACCATTTTTGCCTTCAGAACACATCTTGCCAGCATTTACTAAATTATATGAGAAAACCGACAACGAACAAGTAAGGTCCGTGTTGGATTATGTAAAGGATACATGGATAGAGAATAGAGTGTGGCCCATTTCATCATGGTGTGTATTCGGCCTCAGCATCAGGACGAAGGTTGGCACAACCGGATCAACCAGAAAGCAAAAAAAGGAAATCTTCAATTTTACCTACTGATCAGCTTGCTCTACAAAGAAGCCAGTCTTCTACCGCAACAGATAAAAATGGTAACTGAGGGGAAGCTGAAGCGCTATCAAAAAAAACAAACCAGATCCATACAAGGGAAATTGTTCGCGCTTTGGAAGTTATACAGCGAAGACAGAATAAGTACAAGCCAGCTATTAAAAAAATGTGGATCTGTTTATGGCCAGTGATCAGAGACATCAAAAAAAAAAAAAAAAAAAATTAATAAATGTATTATCAAAAACTACAAAAAGAATATTTAATAAATTGTTGATGTAATAAATATGAATATGCCACTTACCTGTACCATTTGTTACGGGCATATTAAAAATATTTAATAAATTGTTGATGTAATAAATATGAATATGCTACTTATCTGTACCATTTGTTACGGGCATATTAAATATAAAAAAATATATTTATTATTAAATAATATTTATTTAACTTAAAATTGGTATTTTGTTTCTTTTTTGGGTTGGTCCGAGTGGTCTTCCAACGTAAATTGAATGGTCCGAGAGGCAACAAATATTGTTTTTTTGGGTTGGTCCGAGTGGTCTTCCAACGTAAATTGAATGGTCCGAGAGGAAACAAATATTGTTTTTTTGGGTTGGTCCGAGTGGTCTTTTGGGTTGGTCCGAGTGGTCTCCGTTTTGGTCCGAGTGGTCTTTGGTCCGAGTGGTCCGGATACCATAACACTGTAGCCTCATGGCGGCTGATTAGAAAACAGGGCGCATGTACCACACTAGTCTGAATCCTGAAAAATAAATCAGAGTTATTTCCCTTATCATCATGTCCTCCGTAAAAAACAATCACAATGTTAATCGATCGAGCCGGTTTCAGGTTATTTTAGATAGAATTAACAATTTCTACAGACCAGGTAGGTTACTTTTTTATTCGTTTACCTGATTACTTTAAGTTGCGCGAAGTTGTCAAATCGAAATTGTTCCAGTGTGAGAAATGGGAAAGTTGATAGTTGTCATTGAACGTACTACAATCGGCAGATCCCGGTACCGGTACACTACATCTATCCTCGGCTGTATGACGGTAACTGGTTAAAGGGGCTATCCCGATTTGAACAGAGTCCCAAAAATAATTCGGAGTACATATGAAATTTAAGCCCCAAAATACATAGGAATGGTGTATTTATCTTCTCTCAAAATTTCAGCTCAAAATATTTGGACGTGAATGTCAGAACTGCTTATCCGAACACGTAACCTGTTTTTTTCCCAGATTTTAGGTATACTTTAAAGTAATGATGACTTCACACCATTTCAGACAATTAATTCGGTCAGTGACTTTTTATTTTACAGACCTTTCTTTATTTTTCTATCAGTTAATGGGGGTTTGGTGGCGGAATGGTTAGTCCGTGCACGCTGTATCATCAAGCCTGTCATTGAGCCAACTGGCATGCTTTCAAATTAGTAGGGTCGCCTGTCCCGTGGGTTTTCTCCAGGGCCTCTGCTTTCCTCCCACTTCTAAAGACCCCCTATGCGCAAGCGAATTATTGAAATGAAATTAAACCATATGGTTGTTTTGTTTTTACAAATTTGTCCTCTCCCCCCTCCAGTGGCGGCGGCAAGGGGAGGGGGGGGGGCATTTGCACCCCCGAAAATCTGGCCTGCCCACTGTTTGCCCCCCCCCCAATAATTTTTGAAAATAAAAAATAATGTGATCTGGCCAGCTCTATTTATGTCAACGACCATTGTCTTAAATGCTACCTGGTTGCATTCCAGGCAGTCTATTTTACAAAATATAGTGCCAAAAATATTCATTCACTTTGAGTCACTCTTACTTCGCCCGGTCTACACTTTCTTCTCTGGTCGGATAAACTAGTGATTTGGCGACATTCGCGACAGGCAGTATCTGTTAAAAGCTCTACTTTTCTCGACTATCAATGCCTAAAATACTGCCAGACTGCATTTTGGGCAGTCTGCTTTTCAAATTATTGTGGACTTCGTTGGGTTTCATTTGACATTTTCCTCTCTGGGGTTGGAAAGACTAGTGATCAGGTCACAGCCGACATCCAATCGGCTCTATTTATCTCTACGATCGGTGCCGGAATACTGTCAGGCAGTATTTCCAACATTCTATTTTTCAAAATTTTCCTGGACTCGCTATATTTTGGCGCTCACAAAGGTACTGCGTCGAGGTTCGCAAGTTAGTTCGTTTGACACTTTACCTCAACGATCATTGTCTGAAATACTGCCAGGCTGCATTTCCGGCAGCCTGTTTTTCAAAATTTTGTGGGGGGAGCACCGCCCACCCCTATAGTTAAAACTTGTGCCTTTGCCCCCTTAACCTTGGACTTTGCCCCAGCTTTGCCCCTCCAACAACCGACTGCCCCCCTCAAAAGTTGTAGTTAAGTTATCCAATTGTGAAAATATTCTTTAAATTATTTTCTGCCCCCCCCCCCCTCCTCCGCACACACACCCTGAAGTAAGGGGGGTTAAAAATTTCACTGAAATATCTTCATTATTTCTCTCCGAATAAATTTCACCATTACGCTACAGTTCACAGTGAAGTTTAATTTAAGATTTAACAATCCAAAATGGCATAAATCCAATACAGCGGTAATATTTTAACAAATGAAATCAGATCTAAATTATCTACCTTAGTTTACTCGGCTAACGTCAGGGGGGCTAGTGGTGTCCGAAAAAAATAAATAAAAAAAATAATGTACATGGGTAGGGTAACTATAACCTTTGGAGTGGGCCCCGAAAAAAATTCCTATTTCACACCACCCCCTACTAAAAGGCAAGTGGGTGAATTGTCTAAAATTTGGTATGAGGCAATAGATATACACAAAAATTCGTACTGATCATCAGTGAATATACGCTAGGTCGCTACAGTCACTGATAAGAATGACATCGATGCGACTTAATGTGTATAAGATATTAACCTTTATTCTTCCGACAAATGAAATTTTAAAACTTTTTTTTGTCCCCCGCCTTTCGAAGAAAGTTGGGGGACTATTAAAATGGGTTCGTCTGTCTGTCTGTCTGTCTGTCTGTCTGTCTGTCTGTCCGTCCGTCACACTTTTTGGGACACAATAACTCTCTTCCTAATTGAGCTAGAATGTTCAAACTTGGTGTATGTGTTTATTAGGTCAATGCCTTGATGGAGTTCGAAGATGAGCATTTTCCGCTTAGGGTAAGCAGAGATAAGCAATTTGATTGGTTGATGCTTTGGGACACGATAACTTTAGTTCTAATTAAGTGAGATTGATGAAACTTGGTGTATAGTTTCATTATAGTAATACCTTGACTAAGTTCGATAATGAGCATTTTCTGCTCAGGGTAAGCAGAGCTATACGCAATTTGATTGGTCGAGAATTTGGAACACAATAACTCTCCTTCTAATTGAGTTAAAATGTTCAAACTTGGTGTAGATGCTTATTAGGTTAATGCCTTGATGGAGTTCGAAGATGAGCATTTTCCGCTTAGGGTAAGCAGAGATAAGCAATTTGATTGGTTGATGCTTTGGGACACGATAACTTTAGTTCTAATTAAGTGAGAGTGATGAAACTTGGTGTATAGTTTCATTATAGTAATACCTTGACTAAGTTCGATAATGAGCATTTTCTGCTCAGGATGAGCAGAGCGATACGCAATTTGATTTGTCGAGACTTTGGAACACAATAACTCTCCTTCTAATTTAGTTAAAATGTTCAAACTTGGTGTATATGCTTATTAGGTCAATGCCTTGATGGAGTTCGAAGATGAGCATTTCCGCTTAGGGTAAGCAGAGATAAGCAATTTGATTGGTTGATGCTTTGGGACACGATAACTTTAGTTCTAATTAAGTGAGAGTGATGAAACTTGGTGTACAGTAATACCTTGACTAAGTTCGATAATTAGCATTTTCTGCTCAGGGTAAGCAGAGCAATACGCAATTTGATTGGTCGAGACTTTGGAACACAATAACCCTCCTTCTAATTGAGTTAAAATGTTCAAACTTAGTGTATATACTTATTATGCCTTGATGGAGTTTGAAGATGAGCATTTTCCGCTTAGGGTAGGCAGAGATAAGCAATTTGATTGGTTGATGCTTTGAGACACGATAACTTTAGTTCTAATTAAGTGAGTGATGAAACTTGGTGTATAGTTTCATTACAGTAATACCTTGACTATGATCGATAATGAGCATTTTCTGCTCAGGGTAAGCAGAGCGATAAGCAATTTGATTTGCCGAGACTTTGGAACACAATAACTCTCCTTCGAATTGAGTTAAAATGTTCAAAATTGGTGTGTATGCTTATTAGGTCAATGCCTTGATGGAGTTCGAAGATGAGCATTTTCTTCTTACGGTAGGCAGAGATAAGCAATTTTTGGATGACACTTCGTGTTCAGTTTGATTGGTCGATACGTTTGAAAAAAATAAATGTGCGATTAATTAATATGTGTCATCTATTTATTTTGGGATTTCGGCGGGGGACATCAGCCTCACTGTTGGCTTGTTTTTCATGCATTAGAAAAATAAAGCCGTTTGAAGTATTTGTAGGTAAAAAATCATTTCCTATTTAATGTGAATGGGTATTAAAATAAGTAAAATCCACCATTCTGCCCGAACAGTAACATCGTGTAAATAATGCACACGCCACTGAGCCAATGATTGACCCCGCGTGATGTAACATCATGTGTTGGAAACAATCATCTTTTCCGGTGACATTAGATGACTTTCGTAATCCCCAGTGAAACAAATTGATTCCGTATACCCTTAGGATGATCCCTATTGTGGTTGGGAACTTTTCAAAACCAACCCAACCCGTCACCTTGCCTTCTTTGCCTTTGTCATGTTACAGTCGTTGCAGCCATTTAAAAGTATCACATGAATCAAAGCAGGAACGTGGACGTATATTGCACCGGTAGCGTTGCTCCTCTTGGTTGCGGTGGGCTATATCCCTCGACCAGTTTGTAATGAACAAATCAAAACATGTCCTACTACAACACAATGTGGAGGTAATTACTAAAGGCTGATTTACAAACGTGTAGAACGCACCGTCGTTCAATTTGAGCTGTCCACGTAATTTACCGAACATAACTGATTAGAAATTACAAAATGTTTTCAAAAATTGAACATAAATTGCTATACATACATTCATATTACAATGATATGTGCTTTTAGAGCCATTTTGTCTATTTCAAGGTTCTATACGCCCTTTAAGCAACGTGGGGTGTTCTGTTAACCATTACTGTCTGTTCCGGGTAATATTGCTAGTCAATACTTCAAATGTTAATTAAAATGGTCATCCCATTGGATTCTGTCTTGTGAGAACCAAATTCAGATCAAGCCTTGTAGCCTTTCTCCCGCGAAAAGCTAAAGACCCCTACGCGCAAGCGATTTATTGAAATAAAATGAAACCATATGTTAGTCTCAAAATGACCTAGTTTGTGTCGAGTGGACGTTAAACCCCCTTTCTCTCTCTCTCCCGTGTAAAATCAAGGTTTGTTGACACCTTACTACTTGCAATAGTCATGTTTGGCCTGTTATCTAGAAGAGCCTAAGTGGACAAGGGGTGCTGGGTTTGCTTTAAGTCGTTTCACCCCACTTGAATGTGTAGGTGGTTGTTTCGGTCCAGTAGAATATTTACTAAATCCCAGACCACAGTTGTTTTATCCCACTGACTTGAATATTTAATTGCCCAACGTCTGAGGGCTGTAATTTTTTGATATCGATATAAGCTAGTTTGAAAATGGATAATAAAATAAGAATATAATGACATTTCAGTGGAATTACAGAATTTTGAGCGAAGCTATAAATGATTGGAGTTTTGAAAAGAAAAGCGCTGTCTTGATTTCCATTGCTACCATTTTTACGATAATAAAAATATTCTCGATTATCCAACAACAGCCAAATTTTAACTGCTAAAAGTCTTCTGAAAAGGTACCCCCCCCCCCCCAAAAAAAAAACGCACGTTGCTCTCAAACAGGGCTATACTGTCTCAGAAAACAAAATGGAATCATTTTACCCGACATATTTATTCAAATTTTGATAAGGACTAACCTTTTACACCAATTTACTTATTTCTCAGAATTCGCCTGGTTCTAACTTGTGCCGACTTTTTAAAATAGCTTTAATCTTCGAGTCACTCCGTATTATCCAGTGAGAAATTGTGTGCGAAATAAGGAAGGTGGAAACTATCAATCTGAACAAAAACAATATTGTTTCACACAAGCTTCAAAGTGTGAAACCCTAATAAGTATTATTGTGGTGAAGCAAACGGCCGAATTCTCCTTCACTTGACATTTCTAACCGAATGCATCAAATTTAAAAGTACTAGTCTACCGTCATGTGATTAATGCAAGTGTCCCATTTAATGCACGCGTAGTTGTAATTTTTATGTTTTGAGAAAGTGACAATGACGAAATATATTAAATTTACAAAAGAATATTGAATTTTATCGTACTTCTAGTTATTTATTCTAAGGAGCGAAATCAAAGGGATAACAATTGCAGGTACATGTATGTCATAAAGTTTTAGCCATTTGTATTAAAACTGAAGCCATGGCAAACATTTTTCGAGTATCACCCGGAACAGACAGACAGTAAGTGTACTGATAATATAGCATTTAGTTTACTTTAATCATTAATCATATATATGTTAGTCCCGAAATTAATAAGCTTGTGTCGAGTGGACGTAAACTCTCCCCTTTCTCTCTCTCTCTGTCTCTCTCTCTCTCCCATAACATTGTCTACCTTCATCTTTTAGTCACATTATACTCCTGTAATCATATACATATGTCTTCAACGCCTCAAACCTTTTTACTTGATATGTTCATTATAAGTTTGTCAGCTTCTCCACTTTTTGTCTAAATCTTAAGTAAGAAAGGAAATCTAATTAATTTTAAAAAAAAGAGCATATCATGTAAAGCAATTCTACGCTTGCCTAATGATCTTTTCGTGACGATGTATGAAGTATATAATTAACACAAATTTCTTGTTTTGCACCATCTATTATATTAATGGCAGATTGGTTATAATATATATGTATCCATGTATCCACACTGATCAGCAGTGAACATTCGCTCGACCGCTACACTCACTGATTAGGATGACATCATTTCGACTTAATGAGCCTCAAATATTAACTTTTTCCTCCGACAAATAAATTCTAAAACATTTAGAAAAATAGATAAAGACGTTTGAAGTGTATGTTGATAAAAAAAAATATATTTCATATTTTGTGTAAATGGATATTAAAATGAGTAAAAGGCACCATTCTGTCCGAACCATCAACGTAGTGTGCACACAACGCACACGCCATTGAGTCGAAGATTTGGTGTCGCGTGTTGTGACGTCGGGTGTTGAACACTTTCTTAATACTCTGTGAACCACATTGATATGCTGATAGCAAGCGAGCGTTGGACAAATCTTGGTGGGAGCTTTGTGCAATCTTTACTAATCTGATTTTTAGATTTGAATTTAAAATCAACAATTACTTGAAGATGAACGTTTGTTTAGCCTGGATTGTGTTTGTGTTTATATGGCAAGGAACGTTATCATTGGGTCAAGTATTTCAGGAGTGGGATGATTCACCACGGGAAAGCAACTATGAAGCAATTATAACATCACCGTTGATGACCAGTACATCACGCTCCGTTATTCCGAATTTGGAAATTCGGAACTCAGAATTCACGCCAACACTAGTAACTAGTTGGGAATTTCAGAAATCCGAAACATTGATGACAAGTTCGGAGGACACAGAGTTATACCCGGTAACTACTTTATATTTGGCAACGCCTTCCTCAACAACAACTAATGCAGAGCTGTCCTTGATGACTGCTTCTGGTTATGGATATTTGGCAACGCCTTCCTTGACCATAAGTAATGCTGATGAAACACGAAGTCTTATTTCGAAAACTAGAGAACTGGACAAAGCGAATACACAATCTCTGACTTCAGCCATTGGACAGCCGTCACAACAGAGGAAAAGTAAACTTAAGACCAAGTATGACGGAAAAACTACATTGTCATCGGTGAAATTGTCACACAGTTCCCTTGTCCGGGCTTCTAATGAACAAACCGAACATGTTAACTCCACCACTGATCTCAATGATTCATCCACTTCTCTCACCAATACGTCATTAAACAAGGCGCAGCCAAGATTTGACTGTGACTCTAGCTACTTACTGTTGACGATGAAAAATCAATGCAAAGAGGAATTAAAAGATGAGTTCTTCTGTTTGGATGACGTCCTTTCTTGTAGGGACAGATGTGGAATGGAAGCTATCACGAGATGCTCGTGTGAGTTACACTGTGAGCTGTATGGGACTTGCTGTGTCGATTTTCGTAGCGAGTGTCCTGGTGTGTGGTTTGACGCTAAAGAGAGACTGTCAGGCATATTGGGTGTAACGGTTGATTGTATCGACAATTCACCAGGTTATATCTTAATTTCTAACTGTTCCCAGAACTCCAGTGCACATATTGTGTCTAAATGTCATGGTGATAATATTGAACCAGTGTCAATTAGTAATTACCACTTTAAAAATATCCACTGTCTTCTCTGCAATGGATTTGTAGTGACCGATGCACAATCTTGGAATCTTAGCCTCCTTGTTGAATTTGGAAGAGATACCGATCGTTCGTTCTTCGAAAAAACAGACATAAGTTTAATATCGTCCCATGGGATTTTCCAATGGACTCCTCCTGCCCTGCCAAATCTTCATTTTTGTTCTAATATGATAATTAGCGATTGTCCAGACGGAAATGACATACAGCTTAAAGATAAATGCCTAGCTAGCAGATCACCAGTTTTAGTCATTGCAGATGGGAAGAGAACTCTGTACCATAATAGATACTGTGCAGCATGTCACGTGAAATCATCGCTATATGTTTGTAATGGAGCCGCGATATCCGACTTCGCACATGTCACACAGGGACCACCGCGATACTCCACCATCATCAACTGGAAAATTAACAGCGATAAAACAAAGGCCATTCTTTATGCAGCGCGTCCATTTCTGTGGAGAATGATGACTTGCAATATCAGTGAAAATGATGTAAAGATGCCAGACTGCATAATCGCTAAATGTTATAACTCCCTTCAAGTTATTAATCATATCTGCGCTTTATCGGCATGCGCAAGGGCTTTCATCAACTGGAATGGACACCATCAAGTTGATGCAACGTGCACAGATCAACCTTGTGTTAATGACACGGCTGATGCCATGATCGATCGGATGCTGGCGAGAATACTTCAAACTGTCCAAGGCGAGTTTCCAAGTATGACATTAGGAGCAACATCAAGAAACACGGAGAAGTATGAACTATATATCCAAATGCTGTTTAACAATTGGGAGAGGGCATCTTCTGATTCCGAAACTGTCAAACGTCTTTTTGATTTGTTCCAGAATGCAGTGGAAAACGACCACAGAAGTCAAATTGCTTCTGGTAGCACGATTTCTGTCAAAATAGGATTCACCAGTAATACAAATTGCTTGGTGAAATATCATTCCAGAAACATTACCATCATCGGTCCGACTCCAAATATGGAATCGATTCCGTCTAGTTGTGGTGGGTCTTATTGCAGTTTTCTGGCTGCTTTATTAGCATGTCTTTTCTTGAATTGATACAGATGTCACAACGGTAGCACACACTGATCAGCCGTGACAAATTCGCTAGGCCGCTACAATCATTGATAAGTTTGACATCGATGCGAATCAATGAGTCCCAAATATGAACTTTTTTTCCTCCGACAAATCATATGCTAAAACATTTTTTTTTTTTCATGTATTGGAAAAATAAATAAAAGCTTTTTGAAGTATTTGTAGGCAAAAAATGTTTCGTATTTAGTGTAAATGGGTATTAAAGGGACAATAACATTCTTGCTGGCTTGGTAGCTCCAGAAAATAAATAATACCCTTATTCTAAGTACTAGATGTTTAAATGTCCTACCTGTTGTGTAAATTATCCATTCCAACCTATTTTATTTGTCCAGAGGGTTCGAAAATATTTTAAAATCCAAGTCACATTTGAAAAGGTTTACGTTAGACTTTTCAAATCAATTGATTAAATTTTTCCAATTTTTTAAATTAGGTGTGTTAAGATGAAATTTATATCATCATTTAATTGGAATATTCTAAAATAATACGATTTGTTGACCAGAATGAAGATTGGGACATATTTTTCAGTTACATCAAGAGTGTTATTGGGGCTTTAAAATGAGTAAAAGGCATAATTCTGCCCGAAGCTTTTACGTCTTATGTAAGCAATGCACGCGCAATTGAGGCAATGATTGACGCCCCGTGATGCCCCGTGATGTGATTGCACGTGTTGAAGACAGTTATCGTTTACAGAGATATTAGACGACTTTGGTTATCCACTGTGAAACAGAAAGGAGATTGGAGAACTGGTGGACTTGACTTCCGGTTAATAAAGTGAAATTGAGCTGTCTCCACCTAGTCTCTATCATCCAAAAGAATATTAGTCTGGATGCGTTACATTTGAGAAAAGTCGGTCATTAAGTAGAGTATCCGGTCTTTTACAATATCACAAACAGCGTCTATGGTAGGTAACTTGTCCTAAAACAAGTTGATGAGGCCCGTGAAATTAATTTAGAATGCCATTTCAAATGATCCATTTGATTGCTTGCCAGTTTATTATCCGGTACTCATGCGGTTACGCATGGGCAATGGACTTTACGACAAATATTGACAACGTTGAAGATTAGGTAGGAGGATCTGGTTGACAAAGACTAGTCTCCACACTTTTATCTGTATATCTAGACCTGCAGCCAAAATTTCTAGCACGCCAAGAAACACAATTCCGCTACATGGTCATCCCAACTAAACAAACTATACATATTTAGAAAGCTTATAAATCCAGAGAGTTCCAAGCAAAAACTCGATTTAGGGCCCGATGAAAATTGTCAAGTAAATGCTATGTTTATACTAACAATTATGAGGTTGACATAAAATTAAATATTGGCGAAAACACTCAATGCTTTCATCCTATGCAAAGAATATGCTATTGGTTAAATTTTGATTTAAACCAAAATGCAGAAAAAATAATGGACAAAGGCACATACAGAATTTTGGAAATCTATTAACAGTAATAGAGAGTTATCTCCCTTTCTGTCAAATATCTGCAATTGATAACAGTATTTCAGGTGTTGACTGCTGATGTATGACGCCCAAGACCACGTGTGGGCACACCAATCCAATATTTGTATCGTTAATGGGGTGATTACCCCAAAATTATGGATGTAGAGCCTAGTCTGATATGTTTGACCAGACTATGTCCATAGATTAGTGGGAGGTTGGGATGGCCTAGTGGTATAGAGTGCCACGCTTCGACCTCTAGCTGGCCGGTCACCTCTGGCTTGCGGCTGTGTTTTCGAGCCCTGGTGTGAGTGCATGTGGCATGGGGCGCCTTCTCAACCTCATGGGTTCCCCCGGGCACTCTGGTTTCCTCCCATTGCTAAAAATAAAATTAAAAACCATATGTTAGTCCCGAAATGACCTAATTTGTGTCGAGTGGATGCTAAACCCCATTTCTCTCTCTCTCCCGTAGATTTGTAAATCGCATTGAAACCACATGATGTATTCCACTAAAACGTAATCCCACCCTTTCAATTACACCCTGCATTAATTCTACTAAAGGTAAGCCTCTAGTTCAGATATTAAAGGCCGAATTTTAGACATTTAAACTGAAACCGTATAATTGTGTAATTTGCTAACAAATATAATAAATTTAAGACAAGAAATATTTATTGAAGTAAATCAATTATTGAAAATCAAAATTACGCAGTTACCTTTCACTTTAAATGTCATCAAAGTTAGTCGTTATCATCATCATTGTCAGTAGATGTATAAACATCAAATTTGGTTTCTTTAACAGTCTTTTTGTTTCATTTTCACATTTACTACATTTACACAGATTAGATATGTACATGTACAAGACAATGCCAGTGTCCAGTCGTTTGGATAGTTTGGGATAATAATAGTTTAAACAATATTTCATTCAACATGGGAGTAGGGGGCTAATCTCAGTTAGGGTGGGGACGGGGAACTGAGCCTAATTGCCTGGAAAATTTGTCACCCAAATTTTCTGAATGAATCAATCATTAAAGTTACATTATGGGAGATGAAATAAAGAGATGGCAGTTCTTACTATGATAGTTAAAAACTAGAAAAAGTGTAAAGGTAATTTGTTGAAAATTTCAGTCAAATTGGTCCAGTATTAGCCGAGGAAAAAAAAATTTGAAATATTCACATAGCCTCGGTCATCATTACTCAAATCATTAATATAAACAGCATAGTCTCGATTATCCACTTGATTGATTTAATTATCAACGGCCTTTAAGCGGCAATCAGGAATTCAATCCGCAAACATCGAAGGCTAGCCTTGACTTTAGAGTTTATTATGGTCTGGATATGTTAATTAATGTCTAATTGATTATTTAGATAACATCTCAGGCGTAAAGAAAGACCTGTAATAAGCAGATTTTGCTCTTGCATGATGCTATTTTAACTAAAATATTCCACAAAGCTGTGAAGGTTGTTTTTTTTTGAATTAATTACACAACTATACATTTATATTTCCATGAGATATGGTCATGTTCTCCATTCTCTGAAAATTGTGCCCGAAAAACTGAAATACATTGCCCGAGAAATAGACGGTTCAAGGAATCTGGGAGGGCGAGTGGATGCGCATATATAAGCTCTCCCAAAACAATGTTTCTAATAATATATACTTTTTTAATTGTTTATGTAAGTTTTTAATTCAGATTAGATTTGGGGCTTAATTCCTAACAATTTTCTCACTCAAATAGATATTGCCGTTGGCGGCCCCATAATCTCAGCATTATTGACACTCCTCCGGGATGAGCTCCCCACTAATTATAGTTTCTGGTGCCCCATTAACCAATTTTTGGGCGTCGAACCAATCTTACTCAGCATTATATATTATGTGCAGCCCGACAGTCATATATTTATTGTCATTATAGGGGATCACGGTGGCTAAGTGGATAAGATGCTGGTTCGCTAGCCTGGAGGTCGGCTGTTCGATCCCTGCATTGACCGAGGAAGTTCATCTCGATTTTCCGGCGTGATTTCCTCTTGTCAGTGATGCAGGAGGGACTGACAAGGACGAAAAACCGAGGTCCCGTGTACACATTGGATTGAACGTAAAAGATCCCTTGGCAGTTGAAATTCGATATAATAGTAGGCCGTAGTGCCGCTGCCCTGGTAAAATTTCCCTCATAGCACACTGTATGGCATATGCCCGTCTTCCATTAGCCCAGGTTAGGTGCAAAAGAGTAGGACGTTAAACCCCATTTCATTTCTTTTCATTTCATTTATTGTCATTATAAGGCGCCCCACCAATCATATCATTATAGGCGCCACCCGGGATAAGGCAGCCCACAGATCAAGCCGTTTTGGGCGCCCCATCAATCAAGGTTTGAGATATTATGAGGCGTCTCACCATTTGAAGGGAGCCTCATATATAACGACATAATTTCGTCGTAGGCGCCCAACCAGTGTCACTCGCCTTTATGCGGCGCCTATACTCTATACTGATATGGGCACATTGGTCTTTAGCTTCGTATTGCGACCAACTGTGTGAGCCGATTTTCCCCCCGGTAAAGGGCCCCCTTATCCCCCACCTGCTATCTACGGACCTGACCAGTGGCAATACTCACTTATTTCCGCATGTTAGACAATCGAGTCTACGATGACGTTTAAAAAGTTCCCACGTGACTTAGAGGGTCACAGGGATAATTTTAAAACGTCATCGTAGACCCGATTGTCTACCTAGCGCAAATTTCAAAGACCTCCTGACCGACATGCTACTGGATATGATATCTAGACGATCTTTGACCAAAACAGTGTAGCCTATGTGTTGTAGGGATGGTGTCACACGTCGGATTTGGTAAGCGATGGATTTAGCTACAATGTTCGACCAACTATGCTACAGTGCGTTCGACATGTGCTCTTTAAATTTAGGTCCTAACACCAGCTAATTTGGAGGCGATTCCTGTCACCTGAACACAGCGGTTAACAAACTACATAAAGTGTTGGTCGAGCAAATTCCGAGGAACAATGTCTAGTCCTTCAGTTGGGAGGAAAGTCTTAGGTCCTGTGTATACATTCGGAATTCGACACTAGAGTAGGCTGTCATTGCACATTCATTGGCAGACAAGTATAACGGTAAACCATATTTCATAGACGTAAGCAGAATATGAATGTTTAGATTTCAATGAAAGACACAAAATTGGAATCTAATTTTAATGGGGATTTGAATCTATCCTCAACCCAACCATATGTAAATGACCACGGTCACTCCGGACTTTATTTACTCTTTACCCAAAACACACCTCTGTTTACAAAAACAAAAAATCCATGGAAAAGTAACAGGATGAAATGACTTTAATTGGAATCGGTCTTCATTAGCCCAGGCGGTGCAGAATAGTTGACGTACAAAAACTCATTTCATTTCTTTTTTCGAATAAAATCAGCTCCAATGCTTTCGATGTATCACCCACTGCGCCAAGTTCACAAAGCATTCTCAGACTTAACTTAATCATTACTCAAAATTGTTTGCCTAATTTTGACTAAAATATAGTCTTCAATAATACTTTTGTTGTTTTAATGTATCAAATACATCAATAAGAAACTATGTGCAAAGTTTTGTGTTTCTGGATCAAAGATTTTTCTCTTAAACAACGATGGAAAGTTGAGTAAATTCTGAACTAAAAGTCTGAGAATGCTTTGTGAACTCTGGGCCGGTATAAATTTAAGGAGAGACATGCTAATAATACAACCATAAAACTTAAACAAGACCTGTCACTACTAGACTGAGTCGGTCCGATGATCGTAATATTTCGCGATTGATATGTCAACAAGCAATCTGTATTACTGGTGAATCCCATTTTGAAAGAAATCGTGCTACCAGAAGAAATTAGACTTCTGTGGTTGTTTTGCACTGCATGCTGGAACAAATCAAAAAGACGTTGGAGAGTCTCGGAATCCGAAGATGCTCTGTCCCAATTGTTAAACAGCATTTGGATATATAGTTCATACTTCTCCGCGTTTCTCGATGTTGCTCCTAATGTCATACTTGGAAACTCGTCTTGGACAGTTTGAAGTATTCTCGCCAGCATCCGATCGATCATGGCATTAGCCGTGGCATTAACGACTTGATGATGTCCATTCCAGGTGATGAAAGCCTTTGCGCATGCCGGGATGTTCGCATAAGAGCAAGTACCATTAATTGGTTGAAAAGAGTAACGGCACGTGTCTATTTTACAGTCGGGCATCTTAATATCTTTTTCACTGATATTGCATATCATTTTTTTCCACAGAAAGGGAAGCCCTGATAGAAGAGTGACGACCCTTTTATCGCTGTTTATCTGCCAGTTAATGGTCGTAGAGAATCTCCCTGGTCCCTGTGTCACATGTGCGAAGTCGGATATCGTGGCTCCATTACAAACATATAGTGATGATTTCACGTGACATGCTGCACAATATCTATTATGGTTCAGAGTTCTCTTCCCATCTGCAATGACTAAAACTGGTGATCTGCTAGCTAGGCATTTATCTTTAAGCTGTATGTCATTTCCGTCTGGACAATCGCTAATTAACATCTTAGAACAGAAATGAAGATTTGGAAAGGGAGGGGGAGTCCATTTGAAAATTCCGTGGGTCGATATTAAACTTATGTCTGTTTTTTCGAAGAACGAACGATCGGTATCTCCTCCAAAGTCAACACGGAGGCTTAGGTTCCATGATTGTGCATCGGTCACTACAAAGCCATTGCAGAGAAGACAGTGGGTATTTTTAAAGTGGTAATTACTAATTGACACTGGTTCAATATTATCACCGAGACAGTTGGACACAATATGTGCACTGGAGTTCTGGGAACAGCTAGAAATTAAGATATAACCTGGTGAATTGTCGATACAATCAACCGTTACACCCAATATGCCTGACAGTCTCTCTTTAGCGTCAAACCACACACCAGGACACTCACTACGAAAATCGACACAGCAAGTCCCATACAGCTCACAGTGTAACTCACACGAGCATCTCGTGATAGCTTCCATTCCACATCTGTCCCTACAAGAAAGGACGTCATCCAAACAGAAGAACTCATCTTTTAATTCCTTTTTGCATTGATTTTTCATCGTCAACAGTACGTAGCTAGAGTCACAGTCAAATCTTGGCCGTGCTTTGCTTAATGACGTATTGGTGAGGGAAGTAAGCGGAGCATTTAGACCGGTCGTGTTGTTTACGTGTTCGGTGTTAAAGGCTCGGTTTTTTGTCATTTTCTTGTACACACCTTCCGCTCTGGTCACCGATGGCAATGTAGTGATTTTCATATAGTTGGTCTTTGGTGTAGTTTTCCTCTGCTGTCCAACTGTTGAAGTCAGAGATTGTGTATTTGTTCTATCCACTTCTCTTGGTTGCAAAATAAAACTTATGGTCAAGGAGGGTGTTTCATCAGTATTACTTCTGATCAAGGAAGGCGTTACCAAATCTCCATAACCCGAAGCAGTCATCGAGGACATCTCTGCATTAGATATTGTCGAGGAAAGCGTTGCCAAATCTAAAGTAGTTACCAGGCATAACTCTGCAAAATTTGTGTCCACCGCACTTGTCATCAATGTGTCGGATTCCATAAATGGCGTGAATTCTGAGTTTTGAATTTCCAAGCGTTGAGTTGTCAAATGCATGTAAATACCTGTCATACTGGTCATCAACGGTGATGTTATAATTGCTTCATAGTTGCTTTCACGTGGTGAATCATCCCACTCCTGAAATACTTGACCCAATGATAACGTTCCTTGCCATATAAACGCAAACACAGCCCAGTCCAAACAAACGTTCATCTTCAAGTAATTATACTCCCAAAATCAGATTAGTAAACATTCCACAAAGCTTCGACCAAGGTTTGTCAAACGTTTTTGTTTTTGTTGAATGAATGTGGACGGAAACTGTTGACAGTGTAATGACTACCGTTTGAGATTCCGCGTCTTTTGTATACCTTTTTGTAAAATCACGAATGACACGTGACTTTTGCAACAATTAAACGACCCAGCTATTTGTAGATATGAATGTATTGTACAGCACCGTTGGTCTGCTATCTGCATGTATTGTGTCTCTGTTTCGGGTCGATGTTAATGCCCATAACCAATTTACCATTATAGTGAAGGGCGGTGTTAGAAATGAATGTCAACTAATTAATTCGGAAATGGTTATATGCCTTAACCACGTATATATGATTAGGCGAGTCTATATAAAATGCCAATAGTGTGAGCAACAGTAGTCCTCGACTAGATAATGAAAAATGGTAATATGAATCCGATGACTTTATTCTGAGCAAAGTGTGAACTGTTGTGGTGTGCAGGGGCGGATCCAGGAATTTTTGCCAGTTCCAGTTAAGGAAATCTGCCATCATCGTCTTTAAATTACATAGGCGCATACATACAAATTGAGCTTTTTGAAGAGAGAAATGATTTTTATAATGATGTAGGATCACATTGTGATTTAATTCTATTAATGCAAGGCATTAACTTTTTTTATGTACCTGAGCAGGTGGGGTTTGGAATGAGCTTAGAAAGACTCAGGTGTAATCAAGAGCTATAATATATATAAATCGAACTGTAATAATAATAATAATAAGTTTGGAAGTTTGGAGAAGAATGGCATAGCTTCGATTTACATTTCTACCATTAATTCCAATAATAAACAATGACTGGTTTTACCTATTTAAATAGCGTTCGTTTTTTGATCCATGTTCCGGTTGTCATGGGAATAAATGGCTTAATTAAAAAGTTATACAACTTTTGAGACCATTTAAAAATAAAGCGATAATTAAGTCTCAATTATCCATTTTTTAGTTAAATTGTTAACCGGCAATCGCATTCAAATTTTTTAAAAATCTCGCCATTCGATGCCCTAGAGTGTTAGTTGTTTATGTGCTTGACATGTTCATAAATGTCTAATTAATAATATATGTGACATTTGAAGCTAAAGGGAGGGGGGGTAACGTCCACTCAACACAAACCAGGTGAACTTGGGAATAATAATTTTATTTCAACAATTTGCTTGCGCGTAGGTGTCTTTAGCATTGGAGGAAACTTGAGGAACCGGTGACCCTACTCTTTGCCACATACAACAAGGCAATCGAAACCAAGCCAGTTGACCCAATGGCAGACCTTACGGTTGAAGCCAAAGGAAAACATGCAATAGGCGCACAAATTGTACTGAACCTGATTACATTATAGCGTATTGATACATCATGACCCATTGTTTCGGGGGGTTTGATGGCCAAATGGTTAGCGTACGCGCGCTGTATCATACGTAATACCATTGAGTCAACTGGCGTGGTTTCAAATCTCCGGTTGTACGTGGCAAGGAGTTGGGTCGCCTATCCAACATCGTGGGTTTTTCTCTGGGTATTCCGGTTCCCCCCCCCTACGCGAAAGCGAATTATTGAAATAAAATTAAACCATATGTTAGTCCCGAAATGACCTAGTTTATGTCGACTGGACGTTAAACCCATCCCCCTCTCTCTCTCACTATCTCTCTCTCTCTGACCCATTGTTTCCTTTTAAGGTAATGGGCAGTTGTAATTATGTGTGGTTATCAAGATATTTTCTCCAACAACAGTAATGAGTCATTTTTAATTGACCAATCAAATTCATGTAAGGAGATATCGCAAAGTTGATTAAGAAAATTATCACGCAATCTATATATATCTACCACAGAATGTGTTTTGGGGTAATAAATGCAGTTATGAAATTAAATGTAGTAAACTGATCTTTAATGCGAAAAAGTCGTGAGAAAAGTATTGGATTTATAATTTATCCGGTAAATTCATTACTGTCTCCGCCTTTCGAAGAATCCTTGTGACTATTAAAGTGAGTCTGACGGTCGGTAAGGCGCTGGCTCGCTAGTCCGGAGGTCGGGTGTTCGTTCCCTGCATTGGCCGAGAAAGTTCATCTCGATTTTCCGGCGTGGTGATGCAGAATGGAGGGCCTGACACGGAAAGCTGCCTAGTCGTTCGGATGGGGCAAAAAAACGAGGCCCTGTGTACACTTTGGTGTGCACGTAAAAGATCCCTTGGCAGTTGGAATTCGATATAAGAGGCAAAATTTCTCTCATAGCACACTGTATGGCGTATGCTCGTCTTCCATTGGCCCAGGTTAGGTGGATAAGAGTAGGACGTTAAACCTCATTTCATTTCATTTCTACCCGCCCGTCTCGCCGTCCGTTCGGCAGTCTGTCTTTTCGGCACAGGTTTTGGGACACAATAAATAGAGCTGGAATGTTCACACCTGGGGTTGGTGTTTATATGGAGTTTTGACGGTTGTACGTGACAAGGAGTAGGGTCGCCTGTCCAACCTCGTGGGTTTTCTCCGGGTCCCCCGGTTTCCTCCCACTGCTAAAGACCCCTACACGCAAGCGAATTTTTGAAAAAAACATGTTAGTCCTGATAGACCTAATTTGTGTCGAGTGGACGTTAAACCCCATTTCTCTCTCTCTGATGGAGTTTGAAGTGTAAGCAGGGATGAGCATTTCTGCTTAGGGTAAACAGAGATAAGCAATTTGATTGGTTGAGACTTTGGAACAAGTTGAATTTGGTTTTAATTGGTGAGGGCGGTGAAACTCTGAGTAAAGATTGGTTGATGCTTTGGGATAAGACATCTTTGATTCTAACTGATGGAGAGAGAGAGAGAGAGAGAAATGGGGTTTAACGTCCACTCAACACAAACCAGGTCATTTTGGGACTAACATATGGTTTCATTTTATTTCAATAATTCGCTTGCGCGTAGGGGTCTTTAGCAGTGGGAGGAAACCGGAGTTGAGAAGAAGCCCCTATCTCCATGCCACATACGCTCACACCAGGGCTCGAAACAACAGCCGCAAGCCAGAGGTGAAGGACCAGCTAGAGGTCCAAGCGCGGCACTCTAGACCACTAGGCCATCCCACCCCCCCCATCTAACTGATGGAGATTTGTGAAACTTATAGTGTATAGTTTCAGTACCAGGTACTTCAAAACCTTGACTGAGTTAGATAGTGAACATTTTATGCTTAGACAGACAAAATATAGATAATCAGTTTAATTGCTCGATACACTTGAAAAAAGATAAATCTTCAATTAATGATATGGTCATCTATTTATTTGTGGATTTCGGTGGAGAACACCAGCCTCGTTGCCGGCTTGTTTTTAAACAAAAGTCCCGCTCTTTTTATGGTTTGATAGCCGATAATGAATGTGAATTTTGTGAAAGAACGAGATTTTTTCAACTGATTTGCTTGTCATCCAAAATTAAATATGTTTTGTGAGTGAGCTGAAAATCGACTGGGTGTCTGTTATCGCTCTCTATTCCAGTCAGTTATATATATATATATATGTATTACTCGTGTTTTCCTTTTTTAGCGTCATTTCTTTGTTACGTATGTACCGTAGCAATGATCTCTGTTTTATCATACTTGGCACGTGTTTAACCACGTTCTATTACATAACCCCGATGCAGTGGCTTAAATTAAGAGTTTAAAATTGTGTATTGTGTGTTAATTAGAAAGTATAAATAGTCAACGATCTGATTAAAATACAGCAAGGGCGGATCCAGAGGGGGGGGGGAACCCCACCCTGCTCAGCGACATAAAAAAGAATTAATGCCTTGCATCAATGAAATTAAATCACAATGTGATCCTACATCAGTATAAAAATGATTTCTCTCTTTAAAACGCTCAATTTGTATGTATGCCTGTGTAATTTAGAGACGATGATGGCAGATTTCCATAACAGGAACCTGGCAAACCCCCTCCTGCAAAAATTCCTGGATCCGTCCCTGTACAGATCTATATTACGTTACGTTTTGTATCCCCCGTCTTTCGAAGAAAGTTGGGGGACTATCAAAATGGGTTCGTTCGTCCGTCTGTCTGTCCGTCACACTTTTTGGGGCACAATAACTTTCTTCCTAATTGAACTAACTTGGTGTATGTGCTTAGGGTAAGCAGAGATAAGCAATTTGATTGGTTGATGCTTTGGGACACGATAACTTTAGTTCTAATTACGTGAGATTGATGAAACTTGGTGTATAGTTTCATTACAGTAATGCCTTGAATAAGATCGATAATGAGCATTTTCTGCTCAGGGTAAGCAGAGCGATAAGCAATTTGATTGGTCAAGACTTTGGAACACAATAACTCTCCTTCTAATTGAGTTAAAATGTTCAAACTTGGTGTATATATATGCTTATTAGGTCAATGCCTTGATGGAGTTCTTCAAAGATGAGCATTTTCGCCATAGGGTAAGCAGAGATAAGCAATTTGATTGGTTGATGCTTTGGGGCAGGATAACTGTAGTTCTAATTAAGTGAGAGCGATGACACTTGGTGTATAGTTTCATTACAGTAATGCCTTGACTAAGATCGATAATGAGCATTTTCTGCTCAGGGTAATCAGAGCGATAAGCAATTTGATTTGCCGAGACTTTGGAACACAATAACTCTCTTCCTAATTGAGTTAAAATGTTCAAAATTGGTGTGTATGCTTATTAGGTCAATGCCTTGAAGATGAGCATTTTCTGCTTAGGTTAGGCAGAGATAAGCAATTTGATTGGTTGATACTTTGGGGTAAAATAACTTAGGTTCATCTTGATTGATGATTTTTATGCCAATACAATGACTGCATTCTCATTCAGTAATGGATTCGACAGTAACAGTGTATAGAAAACGATTGACTCGGACACGAGGGCCCTTTCCCTTGGCCAGAGGAGCCCTTTTGTCAAGCGTGGGGGCCCTTTTGTCTGCCTTTAGGGTCCCCCTAACTAGGGTACATTTTCATTTTTCTCGTCGGTTTTAGCATTTTTCTTTATAAAACACTTTTGGATGACACTTCGTGTACAGTTTGATTGCTCGATACGTTTGAAAAAAATAAATATGCGATTAATTAATATGTGTCTTCTATTTATTTTGGGATTTCGGCGGGGGATATCAGCCTTACTGTTGGCTTGTTTATACTTTCAATGGCCTGCTCTACATGAAGATCTGACAAGCTGTGCTTGAAGGTCATGTTAGGGGTCGTATGAGCAGCTTTTGACCCTATGGCGTCAGACATTGACGAATCGACCAAAATGCCTTTCAAACTATTGGACCAACGTTGACGTTTCTTGTGGTTTACCCGCATTTCCGTGCATGACACGCCAAGTCGTCTCCGTAACAGACCTTTTCTTTGGCTAATCCCTCACCTCATCCAGAACACGTCAATGATAACAACTCTTCCAGATTCTAGTGTAGTTAAGACAAGTAAAACGAAATTTTGAACTATAAAAAATGAAACGAAATACGGTCTGTGTTTTAATCAGATTTTAATCAGGTAGAAAGTAGAAATAGGGTCCTTGAAAGTAGATTTAAGGCGGGAAAGTTTGATGATTTTGCAGATTAAATGCACAAAGTTATACAGAATTCACCCCAAATATACCCTTTTATACTAGTTCCACTCTGTCGTGCGTTACGTTACGATATGTCCATCTTCATTAGAAAAGACGGACGGAGCGTTAAACCTCATTTCATTTCATGGTTGTTTATATTTTCCAGATTTTGAAAATTTGTATGTTTCAGACTCGTCCCGGAGTAAATGTACGCCCTTTTATATAGAAACGGAACAATGTGGATTACTGCGACCAGAATTTGTGAAACAACTTGTTCATTACCCGGATATCTTCAACAGGGATAAAGATGCGAGGGGCAGGGAGATAGTACGCCTAGCACCAGATTTAAAGACACCCACGATTCGCACAGAGAAAGTGAATGCCGTTATGGAAGAATTAAGAGCCAAAGATTTATTTTGCGCTTTGAGGGGATGGCGAAATGAAGTAAATATATGTTATATTGGGTCTAAATTTCAATATTTCGTTTCGAATTTGTTAAACAATCTGATTAAAATACAGATCTATATTTCGTTTCGTTTTTTTTTTACAGTTTCGATGGTAAAACAAGGAGAACGCTAGATCGGAGACGGTCCTACGCATTTTATGACGTCACATGTGGATTGTGGGTTAGGGTATGGGTTAGGCTTGGCTCAGGGTTAGGATTAGGGCTAGCCCAATTTACATCTCGAAACTTTGACGAAATCTACAGGCCCTAGCCCTAACCCACAATCTCGAAACTTTGACGAAATCTACAGGTCCTAGCCCTTACCCTAACCCACAATCTATATGACGTCATATGTGCTAAAATGCGTAGGACCGTCTTCGATCTAGCGTTCTCCGTAAAACGAACCTTTTAACTATAAAAAGCGAAACGAAATAGGAACTGTGTTTTAATCAGGTTGGTTGTTAAAAGACACAAATACTGAAAACTGGTCAAAAATATGTTTATTTATTTTTTCAACGTGGTGTGTGATATATTTATATATCTATGAAATATTAGTCCTCAGTTTTGAGTCAAAATTTCACTTTTGTGTTTCGAATATGTTTGTAAAGGAATTAATGATTCGTTTTTGTCTTTTTAATCAATGATTTGATAGTATATCCAACATTTTAATCTGACTGTTAGACCATTTGTACCAAACTTTAAAAAAATCGCTATTTTTATACGCCCACATTTTCATGTGGACGTATATTGTCGTCGCCCCTGTTCGTCCGTCCGTCCGTCCGTTCGGACGTCCGTCCGTCCGTCCGTCCGTCCGTCCGTCCGTCCGTCCACAATTGTTTGTGAACAGTCTACAGGTCACAATTTTTATCCGATTTCAATGAAACTTAAAACATAGGTTTATCACCCTAAGATCTCGGTTCCTTTCGATATTGGCATGTATCGGACTGTAACTTCATGGGTTATGGCCCCTGATTGTACGAAAAATCACGTTTTTTAGCTTGTGAACAGTGTAGAGGTCACAATTTTGAACCGATTTGGATGAAACTTGAAATGCATGTTTATAACCCAAAGATCTTGGTTCCTTTCGATATTTGCGCCAATCGGATTGTAACTTCCTGAATTATGGCCCCTGATTGTCCGAAAAATCGCCCTTTTTAGCTTGTGGTCCCTCTGGAGGTCAAAATTGTTATCCGATTTAAAAAACCGTTTGATTATATCACCGTTCCATGGTTATGAAGGTCGAGTTCGAATTTTGTGAAAATCGGACCAAAATTGACGGACAAAATGGCCGCCATTTGTACGCGAATAGTGTGAAAATATGTTATATCAAGGTTGTGAACAGTGTAGAGGACACAATTTTGAACCGATTTGGATGAAACTTTAAATGCATGTTTATAACCCAAAGATCTTGGTTCCTTAGGATATTTGCGCCAATCGGATCGTAACTTCCTGAATTATGGCCCCTGATTGTCCGAAAAATTGCCCTTTTTAGCTTGTGGTCCCTCTGGAGGTTAAAATTGTTATCCGATTTAAAAAACCGTTTGATCATATCATTTTTCCATGGTTATGAAGGTCGAGTTCGAATTTCGTGTAAATCGGACCAAAATTGACGGACAAAATGGCCGCCATTTGTACGCGAATAGTGTGAAAATATGTTATATCAAGGTTGTGAACAGTGTAGAGGACACAATTTTGAACCGATTTGGATGAAACTTGAAATGCATGTTTATAACCCAAAGATCTTGGTTCCTTTCGATATTTGCGCCAATCGGATCGCAACTTCCTGAATTATGGCCCCTGATTGTCCGAAAAATTGCCCTTTTTAGCTTGTGGTCCCTCTGGAGGTCAAAATTGTTATCCGATTTAAAAAACCGTTTGATTATATCACCGTTCCATGGTTATGAAGGTTGAGTTTGAATTTTGTGAAAATCGGACCAAAATTGACGGACAAAATGGCCGCCGTTTGTACGCGAATATTGTGAAAATATGTTATATAAAGGTTGTGGACCTTATAGAGGTCACAATTTTGAACCAATTTTGATGAAACTTGACATGTATGTTTATAACCCAAAGATCTTGGTTCCTTTCGATATATGCGCCCATTGGATCATAACTTCCTGAATTATGTCCCCGGATTGTCCGAAAAATCGCTTTTGTTCGCTTTTGGTTCCTCTGGAGGTCAAAATTATTATCCGATTTAAAAAAACGTTTGACTGTATCACCGTTACATGGTAATGAAAAGAGAGTTTGAATTACGTGAAAACCGGACTAGAATTGACGGACAAAATGGCCGCCGTTTGTACACGAAAAGTGTGAAAATATGTTATATCAAGGTTGTGGACCCTATAGAGGTCACAATTTTGAATCGATTTTGATGAAACTTGACAGGTATGTTTATAACCCAAAGATCTTGGTTCCTTTCGATATTTGCACCCATCGGGTCATTACTTCCTGAATTATGTCCCCTGATTGTACGAAAAATCACCCTTTTTAGCTTGTGGTGCCTCTGGAGGTCACAATTATTATCTGATTTAAAAAAAAACGTTTGATTATAAAAACCAAACAAATTCAAATGATTTTCTGATAATTCCTTAATATGCGACAACTCTTGTTGACTGCCCGGACGATTTGGCTGCTGTGTGGGCGTATGTTTCGTTGCCTGGCAACCTATTTTTTATCTTTGGGGCCGATCCAGGAATTCTTTGGAGAAGGGGGTTTGTCAGGCTCCCGTTGAGGAAATGTGACAGTTAACAATGTATGATCCCATTATCATCCCTAAATTACGTAGGCATGCATACACATTGACCTTTTTAAAAGACATAAATCCAATTCCAACAACGAATTTTAATGATGATAATATTGAAATTCAATACCAATTCCATCCCACCATCTAATAATAATAATAATAATAATATTTTTATCGCGCAACTATTCAATCCACTAGGGAATGCACTAGGCGCTAGAAAATGTTCTCACTTTGGAGTGTTAATAATAGTGACTAAATAACCAAGTTTTCACTTTGGATTTAAAAACCGACAGAGATTCACATTGTCGGATATTTTCTGGAAGTGTATTCCAAACAATTGATGCACTGTATAGAAAAATTCTAGATCCTAAAGATTTAAATTTATAGGCAGGTACATCTAATAATAGTTTCCCTTCTGATCTTAATGATCGTTTAGGTTGATACAGTGATACTAGATTTTGAAGGTAACCTGGCGCGGATTTATTTATCGATTGATATGTTAACGATAAGACTTTAAAGTTGATCCTTTCTCGAACACGGAGCCAATGTAATTTGTTCAAGACTGGGGTGATGTGTGATCTTGATTTAGTTTTTGTGACAATGTAAGCAGCACGGTTTTGTAATCTTTGGAGTTTTGAAATCTGTTCGTTTGTAATACCAGTTAGTACTGAATTACAATAGTCTATTCTGGACAAG
This sequence comes from Patella depressa, assembly GCA_948474765.1. NCBI lineage: Eukaryota > Metazoa > Mollusca > Gastropoda > Patellidae > Patella > Patella depressa. The sequence goes on from OX419721.1 coordinate 10,057,721, forward strand.
ATGAAGGATCGAGCTAAGGTTGCAGCAGCATCTTCAGTTATTAGATGACGAATGGACCCTATCCTTCGGAGATGGAAATGACATATTTTACAAATGTTGTTCACATGGTTTTCAAAGCTGAGACGAGAATCGACAAGAATTCCAAGATTTCTCACAGATTTATAGACATAGAAATTGCGGTGTTTCCAATGCTGATCTTTCGAATGTCACATTTCTTAAGTCTGCTGGCAGGACCCACCAGAAGAAACTCAGTCTTTTCATCGTTGAGTTTAAGCATATTGGATGACATCCATTTTTTGACATTTTCAAGACACCCTTCCAGATTCTTAATGACGGCATTTTGATCGATCGGAAGTGGCTTGAAGCTGTCAAGGAGCTGAGAATCATCAGCATAAAAATAATACAGCAGATTGTCATCATGAATAGGTTTGCCTAACGGCTTAGTATACAATGTGAAGATTATCGGGCCCAAGACAGATCCTTGGGGAACACCACATAAGAGTTGTTGATGACTTGATGAGGAGTTGTTAACTTCAACATACTGAAATCGTCCAGTGAGATAGGATGAAAACCATTTTAGAATGTTTCCAGTTAGTCCATAGTCTGATGAAAGTCGATTCAGTAGGTAGCCGTGGTCAATAGTATCGAAAGCTGCTGATAAATCTGATGATAAAGGATAAAACACACGACCTTGACTCTTTTCTCATAAAATGTTGGGTTTTTTTTATACGTTAAACCCAATTTCATTACAATATATTTTTTATGTAGTGGAGCAGGGTGGGGTTTGGTCCCCCTACCCCGGCTTGGGTCCGCCCCTGGGTTTTGGAGGGGTGAGTGAGTGCCTGTTTCAATTGTTTTTTTTAGGAATGTTTGATGATATATAGCCAGAATTTCAATCAACCTTACTTGTTTATGTTTTGTTTCAACCTAACTTGTTTATGTTTTGTTTCTTTAGAATTATGATGTAAAGACCAGGTTCAGTGACCCACCGTTGATGCGTATCGAGAGAGCCGCTGCTGGTAATTCAATCAACACTTTCTACTGGATGTTGGAAGGGAAATCTGATTAAAACTCAGATCCTATTTCGTTTCGTTTTTATAGTTCAAAATTTAGTTTTACTTGTCTTTACTACTTGTAGTGTAAAACCATCGAAAGATAAAAAACGAAACGAAATATGGATCTGTATTTTATTTAGACCCCACCGGGCCGTGCAAATGGCCAAGGTCATCACTTTAAAACAAACCCGGGGCTTTGTGGTTGAGTGACATGATGCGTGCAATTTAGATCACAAGATTTAGCATTGCGTCAAGTCGTGTTTTTACGAGCTCAACATGCAAAGCAGTGGACCTGTCTGACAAACCTCGTGGGTTTTCTCCGGGTCCCCCCCGCCCCCCTCACCCCCCCTCACTCCCCCCCCCCCCCCCCCCCTCACTGCTAAAGACACCACCCCCTTGTCTTGCTCTCACAGTTCTTTTGCATGCATGTCAATACGTGCACTAGACCTCACTCACACAGAATTTAAAGATCTCTGACAATTAGTAATCGACACCCGAGCTATAAACAATATTTCATTCACACTAGTTACATACATCTTTGAGGGTGTCCATCATGTCCAACCTCGTGGCCATACTACTCCGGGTCCTCCGGTTTCCTCCCACTGCTAAATACCCCTAGGCACAAACGAATAATTGAAAAAAGAAATTGACCTGGTGCGTGTCGAATGGACGTTAAACCCATCACTTCAAGTTCGATAAATCAAAAAAGGTTTCGTCAAATGTTGCTGGAACAGCAACCTGGACAATTAAAACTATTCTCAACCTTGCCAATTCATGATGACGGTTTAAGGTTGAATCTCACAGCAAGTGTTTAATTGTTTTTCTTGCATGAAATACCGGTATGGATATTTGTATCGCAATATTGACCTCGAATCATGTCACATAATCGGTCAACATACCCCCCCTCCCGCCCCCCCCCTCCCCCCCAAAAAGAAGGGTCAAGGAGATCAAAAAGATAATTATGTCATGATTTGTATACTGAAACTTATTAAAAGGGAGATTAGATAAAGAGTTGACAGTTAACAGTTCTCGACATTGTAGTTCAAAAAATAGATAATGTAAAGGGAATATGCTGAAAAAATAAGTTAAATTATTTCACTCTGAACCGAGATATTAGCTTTAGCATTTTAAGCTAGTCTCGTTCATTATTTCTAAAGTCGGTACGTATTTTCAGATTTACTGGGTATTATACACTATGGTGTGCATGTAAATGGTTATTTCTACAACGATTCTGGTGAATTAATGATGTGGATAGGTCGAAGGTCGCCGAATAAACCAACCTACCCCAACATGCTGGATAATATGGTAATTTTACTTACAGTTTTAGATGCCAAGACATTTTGTTTTAGTATGCCAGTTGGTTGATTGTATGATTGAATTATGTTGTATGTTTTAGTGTGCCCTTGGTTAGTTTTATGGTTTTATGATTGAAGTATGTTTTATGTTTCAGTGTGCCGGTGGTTTGGCTTCAGGATTAGGTGTAAGAGAATGTATGATGAAGGAGTGTGGAGAAGAAGCCTCCGTTGAACATGATGATTTAAATAATCTGGTGGCAGTTGGTACAGTCAGGTAGTATTATTCACAATCAGAATAGACTGCCATTATTACTCACAATCAGAAACTTTAAAAAACAATTGGACCTTCATTATTTGGATTTATGTAGTCTCCCACCAAACCTACCGGAAGCCACAGTGGCTCGGTGAATATGATGCAGGCTCACTAACCAGGAGGTCCTGGGCTCCATCCGGTGTTTGCTTGTGATTATCCAATCTGGTGCCCTCGTACTAACGAAACACCAGGTCCTCGAACCGTGAACACGTTGCCTGCACATAACGGCACCCCTGGGCGTTGTATCTCGATGCCAAGAAAGTTACGAATAAGCTGTTTCTGTTAGGACAAAACATCCCCCATAACGCATCGCTGGATCCCACTTGCTCACTTTAAACTACCATTTTGTTTCATTTTATGTCTATACCTTCCCTACACGTAAGGGATCCACCAGTTATGTGACGATCACATTGCCGTGATTACCAAGGCCAGATAAGGGTTGCGGCATACTAAACTTACGCTATCTGATTAGAGACACTAAGCTAGTTGACCGACATATTAAGTCCTAAATCGACGATTTAAGTCGTAAACACTAGGTATTTTGAGAAGTATACATTTTGCTTACATTTGATAAAAAGGTTTAATTAAGTCTGATTAGAGACACTAAGCTAGTTGACCGACATGTTAAGTCCTAAATGGACGATTTAAGTCGTAAACACTAGGTATTTTGAGAAGTATACATTTTGCTTACATTTGATAAAATTAAAAAGGTTTAATTAAGTCGTTTTGTGTATAACAGATGTAAACCGGAATAGGACAGCATTACAGAACAGTATACTAATTATTGGATATGGCCGCCATTTAGAGCAGAGATCAGTCTATTCCCGAAAGTAGGATAGATAGTTCTATGTGTGCAGAAAATAGATTGTTCGAAGCAGGCCCGCACCCCTGCAAAATTTTCGCCATCCCCAACCCCCTTGAAAAATCTTTTGTTTTGACAATAAAAACAATAGATATACAATGTCCGTCAATTTTACAGCTTCCCCGAGAGCACTTCCTATCCCCTTGTTGCTCTGAGCTAGTTACCGCCCGGATTCGAAGATAAAATGTCCGAGTTTAGCACTAGTGGTCTGAAACCATGGTGACTCTCCCCTAATGCTTCAGACACGCCTAAAAAAACAATGTATTCCGACTGATGGACCATGGTGAAGATGTTGTTTACCAATAATTCCATGTTGTTTGTCTTTTACAGTTATTGTTATGAGGATGAACGAGGTGTCTTCCCAGAATGCCAGTTTGTATTTGACCTTGAACTTACGTCTGATTTTGTTCCTGAAAATGCTGATGGTGAAGTTGGTAGTTTTGAGGCTCATCCAATTAGCAAGGTCACTTTAATTTACATGAATGACGTGTATATTAATAATTGATATCACAACCATCCTCGTTGAAGACAAACGTTAGCACTTGTCCGCGACATACCCTTCGGTGGAGACAAACGTTAACCCTCGTCCTCGATATCACACTCGCAGGGGACAAACGTTAACCCTTGTCTGTAAAACCACCCATGATGGAGACAAACGTTAACCCTTGCCTGCGATACCCCCCTCGGCGGAGACAAACCCTGTCTGCGATATAACCGTTGATATTAGTCTCGGTCGAAGAATTGTCTGCGATATCCCTTTCAATGGAGGCAGATGTCAAACCTTGTCTGCCATATGAACCTCGTTGAATGCGAATGTTAACCTTTTTTTGCGATATTAACCTCGTTGTAGGTGGACGTTAATCTCCAGCTAGTATTAGTTTTAGGTAATATCATATAAATCTCTATAGTATAATTCCCACCAGTGCCATCTGTTTTTTTATATCTTCAGGTTCAAGAATTGATAGTCACCAATGAATTTAAACCAAACTGCAGTTTAGTCATTCTCGATTTCTTAATTCGTCATGGTATCATATCTCCCGAAAATGGTAAGTATTATAGACAATTTCTGGGGGTGAATGGTCTAATTCAGGGCCGTATCTAGCGGGGGTGCAGGGGGTACATTGCACCCCAAGAATAAGGCGCCCCGAGAAATGGCGCCCGCTCCCCCATCTAAAACAATATAATCTGACAATCTTTCAATTATAAAATAATACACTTAATTATGATCACACAGGCTCTGATCAGTCGGTCAGTTTTAAGGGCGCCCACACGCCAATGTGTTCGTTTGCCTTGATCCAAACTTTCATATATATATCACTTACGTGGAGGCTATGGTGCCCCACCACTCTGATGCACCCCCACTTTTAAAATCCTACATACGGCCCTGGTCTAATTCGTGTGCTTTAGATCATACGGTTTGTCAGAGAGTAGTGTAGCATGTTCAACTACGTGGGTTTCCTCCCGCTGGTAAAGACCACATGATTGGTTGGAATATTTTGTTATGCAGTCGGCACATGCGTTGTACTCCGAAATTCTCCTTTTCACTCGATTGACACTATTTTCGGAATTGAGAGAATTTAATTCCGGAACGTTTAATCGAGTAGGGCGAATGAGTATTTTGCGAAATACGAACCCAATCTCTTCTTAGAGGGGTAAAGGGTAAATTGGTTCCAAGTTCAATCTTCTAAAAAGGGTTAGGATCAGGATTGCCCAAAATACTCATTGATACAAAGTGGCCATTGTTGGTAGCTAGAAAGTTTAAACATACCCTGCCACATACATTATACCGCTGACATGTTTTTTAGTTAAAAATTTCTGTATTTAATCTGTTTTATGTTGTGTTTTTCAGAGCCACATTATGTAACTTTGGTAGAACAAATACATAAACCCTTATTGGACCTCTACAGCTGATCGACGCCATTTATAAAAGAATCGATAAACCCATACAGAACCTCTATAATTGATGTATACTCTTATCATTACTGCTATAATTTTATTATGGTCATTCCATGTGAGTCAGGTGGGTTGGGATGGCCTAGTGGTCTAGAGTGCCGCGCTTCGACCTCTAGCTGGCCGGTCACCTCTGGCTTGCGACTGTGGTTTCGATCCCTGGTGTGAGCGTATGTGGCATGGAGATAGGGGCGCCTTCTCAACCTCGTGGGTTTCCTCCGGGCACTCCAGTTTCCTCCCACTGCTAAAGAACCCTACGCGCAAGCGAATTATTGAAATAAAATTTTGAAAAAAACATGTTAGTGCCGATTGACCTAGTTTGTGTCGAGTGGACGTTAATCCCTATTTCCCTCTCTCCCCCATGTGTGTAATTTGGTGGTTGGGTGGCTGAATGGTTAGCATGTGCGCGCTGTATCATAAAGTCTGTCATTGAGTCAACTGGCGTGGTTTTGATTCCCCGGTTGTACTGACAGGTGGGTCTTCTGTCCAACCTCGTGGGGTTTTCTCCGGGTCCTCTGACTTCCTCCCACTGCTAAAGACGACTACGCGTAAGCGAATTATTGAAATAAAATTAAACCATATGTTAGTCCCAAAATGACCTAGTTTGTGTCTAGTGGACGTTAAACCCATCTCTCTCTCTCTCTCTCTCCCCCCCCCCCCTCTCTCGCAATACGAGACCAACGACCAACGTCTCTATGATAGTATGGGCGCCACTTTAAAGTCGAGTGACATTGGTTGGGCGCCCACGACGATATTTGCGCCAAACCAATGCCACTTGGTTTTATAATGACCCACACGATTAACACCAAAGCAGAAAGGGCGCCCCAAACGGCTTGATCTGTGGGGTGCCTTATCCCGGAGAGGCGCCAATAATGACATGATTGGTGGGGTGCCTTATAATGTTCGGCCTTATAATTCCAAGATCACGGCCGCCTATAATATAATGCTAGTGAGATTGGTTAGGCGCCCACGAATGCATTGGGCGCCCAAAACGGCGTGACAATTTTCTAAAATATAATATAATGCTTGTAAGATTGGTTAGGCGCCCATGAAGGAATTGGGCGCCCAAAACGGCTTGTTCATCTTCAAAATTCAAACGATGTGATTTGTGGGGTGCCCCATCCAGGAGGGGTGCCCATGATATAATGCTACTGATATTAGTTAGGCGCCCACGAATGTATTGGGCGCCCAAAACGGCTTGAACTGTGGGGTGTCTTATCCAGGAGAGACGCCCATAATGACATGAATGGTGGGGCGCCTTAAAATGTTGGGCGGCAAATAGTACATAATGCTGAATCAGATTTGGTGGACGCCCTCAACTTGTTCAATGGGGCTTCAAAAACGGCATGATTTGTGGGGTGCCTCATTCCAGGGACGTGGAATATAAACGATTGATTGGAACTCGACTCGGCCATCTAAGTTAGGCTTCATCAGACCACCTACTGTCTCAGGGACTGGAATAGCAAGAAAACGCGTTTGAGGTCGTCCAATTTTTCCACTAGGCTAACCCGAACCCCCGTACGCCTATGGAGAGCACTCTATAAACCCTTCCGCGGTGTAGGTACATCGGCATCCCCAGAAGCCCCATCGGCGCCCCCGGAAGCAATTTTGGTCTAGCTACGGGCCTGGACCTCACTGATCAGCAGTGAATATTCGCTAGTCCCCTACATTCACTGATATGTATTAGAAAAATAAATAAAGACATTTAAAGTATTTGTAGTAAAAAGATATTTCCTATTTAGTGTAAATGGGTATTAAAATAACTAAAAGGCATGATTCTGCCCGATGCAGTTACGTTCTATGTAAACAATGCACGCACCATTGAGCCAATGATTGACGCCGCGTGATCTAATTGCACGTTTAGAAGACAGTCATCTGTTTCAGAGATATTAGAAGACGACTGTCGTAATTCTCTGTGAAACAGATTGCCCATTGACCCGTAATCAATACACAGGGGATGCTCGATTCACAGTCCAGAACATCCCGAATTGACAGAATTCTAATCGAGTGGCGCGGAATTCATCCTGTCACAGTTCTACCAGTCCCGACTATGGAGGGGGTGTGAGTATGATTGTGACGTAACTAAACACAGCGGAAATGCTCGGCTGCATTGTTGGCAGGGGCGGATCTAGAGGGGGCGGGGCTGCTCAGCTACATAAAAAAAATGCCTTGCATCAAGGAAATTACATCACAAAGTGATCCTACATCAGTATAAAAATGATTTCTCTGTTTAAAAAGCTCAATTTGTATGTATGCCTATGTAATTTAGACACAATGATGGCAGATTTCCGTGACAGAAACCTAGCAAACCCCCTGATGCAAAAATTCCTGGATCCGACGCTGTGTTGGTTGAGATATTTACTTATCCCTTCGACGTATGCGCTGTAGTCCGAAATACCCCTTTTCACTTTTCATTATTTTGGGGATTGAGAGAATTCCATTCCGGAACGTTCAATCGATTACATCCATTGTTTATGTTCATGAGACGAAATATTCGGTACCTGTAATCACTTCAGAGTTATTTCCCTTTTAATCACGTTTTAAATTTGGCATCTTGGAGGGAAAGTTATTATGTTAGATCAGTGGTTCTCAACCAGTGTGCCGCAAAAATTTCCCAAGGGTGCTGCGAAATTTTGAACGGCACACCAAGAATATGCGAAAATCCACATGTCCATGCTTGAGGCACAATACTGGATCTTCAAAAGTTTACAAAATATTTTTATAGTAACGGTTATCCAGTACCGCCGAGATAACGTACTCTTCTTCAACTTCAACGTCAACTCCAATGAGATACTTCACAAAATCCTCTGTTGGACATGGCGTGAAGGTGATGGGTGGACTGTAGGCTACATGCGTGAGGTCGGATTTCCCCAAAGCCTTAAAATTTAAAAGATCAACTTGTTGTATGTACACATTTGATGACTGATACTTGAATGAAGTTATTTACAACTGTACTTCTTATCAAAAAATATGATTTTTACGTATGTTAGATTTACAGTTCTGCAGTTTCAAAACGTTTAATCATTAGGCTAGCACATGTTCAAAGGCGTTAGGCTATATGTTCTTATATTTTTATGATCTAATAGTAAGTGCAGGAGTTTGGTATAAATGTAAAGTTTAAATTTATTATATGTACTTTGACTTACAACTTATATAATAATACTAGCCTTTTTTACTACATCATTTCATGAACAAGCTAAATATTTCTTTGCTGATATATTATTGGGTCTATTATAAATTATAGCACTGCCAGAACAGTGGCAGTAGTAGTGTTTGTGCAGTACTAATAACTAAGTTTATTACAGTAGGCTACTATATAATCTAGGCCTAGTGTACATGTATATACTAGCAGTAGTATAACCTGGCAGTATTGTAGGCCTAGCAGCTAGTACTACACATAGGTTTATAAACCACATACATTGACTATATTTAAGACATTTAGTTTAAATAATATATTAATATTAGGCCTCTGGGCCTGGCCCTGTCTCTTTCAATGCGTTTGTGTCACAAATTACAGCCATCGACACTATACAGCACTGGTAACTTTTTATGCCTGGGTCTATTTTTATACTACCATGATAGTATATTAGTTAATTAGTATTAGAATGAATGATCTAAATACTTTGGGAAATGAGCTTGAATTATTTGCAGTAGCTATATAGATAGGCCTAGTAGCAGTAGGCCTAATTGGTTAATATTTCCAGGATCACAGGTTAACAGGATAGGTTTAATTTCTAATCTTATGAAAATATAAGAATATTATCATATACTGTAATAAAGCACCGAGTCTAGTTATATTTAAATAAATCAATAAATAAATGCCTCTTTTTTTCTATTTCATCAACATAGGCCTGCGGCCAAAATTTCTAGCATGAAATTCCGCTACAAGGTCCTCCCTAATAAACAAAGTATACATTTTTGGAAAGCTTAAAAACCTGGAACACAAATGCAAAGAGTTCTAAGCAAAATGTCTGCAATAACTCGATTTGGGGCCAGAGGAAAAATGTTATCCCTGCATTGGCTAGAAAGTTCATCCTGATTTTCTGGCGTTTCCCTTAGTTAGTGATGCAAGACGGAGGGCCTAACAAGGACAGCTGTCTAGTCGTTTGGATGGGACGAAAAACCAAGGTCCCGTGTACACATTGGCGTGCACATAAAGGATCCCTTGACAGTTGGAATAGGCTGTAGTGTCACTGTCCGGGCAACATTTCCCTCAGTTTCCCTCATCGCACAGTGTATGGCGTTTGCCCATCTTCATTACCCCAGTTTGGAGCTGAGCAGTAGGGTGTTGAACCCCATTTCATTTCATTTACTAGTCTTTTTTACCATTTACGTTATAAAGCCTTCAAGGTATGCCAGTGGTTATACACGTGACACAGGTCACAAGACTAGAAAGTCCTTGTTCATTGTTGAAAAGGGGGGGCGGGGGTAGATGGTCGAATGGTTAGCATGTGCACGCTGTACCATGAAGTCTGTCAATGAGTCAACTGGTGTGGTTTCAATTCCCGGTTGTACGTTTTGATTCCCCAGTTGTACCTGTCCAACCACGGGCACTCCCACTGCTAAAGACCCCTATGTGCAAGCGAATTATTGAAATTAAACTGTACAATGTGTTAGTCCCAAAATGACTTAGTTTGTGTTGAGTGAACCATAACGACCATTACATTAGTGTCAATTGACAATATACTATACAGATCCTTGATTAATTAAGCCAATAATGTGCAATCTAATTGTGACTTAAAGACAGTCTAGGGCAAATATCTACCACAGAGTCAAATTTATCTTGCATGTTGTGGTATTGTATATTTGTGTATATTTCTATATTTAGTATTTCGAGTATTTGTTGTATTAATACAATTGTTATTTATAGTATATTTGGTGATTGTTGTATTGTCCCTTTAATAGTACATCTTTAAGCTGGTCAGAAGTCTCTTTTCAATATGAAATAGGCCTAATTAAGTTATTAGTATATTTCTATAGAATTCCTATAATTATATTTGAATTTTTAGAATATCATACTTTTAATCTATTAATATTGTTAATTTCAGTCTTGTATTACGGTGTTTGTATGGTAGTCATATTAAAATAAGCAACCTTTTTATAAACTCCTCTTTTATAGGGTATTTATATATTATTGATTCACCATTTTATACATTCCTTTGTTTCAGATTAATGATTTCCCGCCACTATTTTAAATATATGTATATAATGTAATCTCTGTTACTATTTTTGATTTTTATACGCCCACATGGAAATGTGGTCATATAATTGTCGTCGCCCTCTCCGGCCGTCGTTCACAATTTCTTGTGAATGCGCTAAGAAGCTAAAGTTAATATCCGATTGACTTTATATTTATGCACAGTGTTTAAGGTCATGTGACGAAAATCCTATTGATTGTCAGTGTTATCCGATAATTACTGTCAGAGTTATGACCCTTGATCACTTTTAAAAATCCTGTGGACGCTCTAGAGGCTAAAGTTAAGTTTATATCCTATTGACATTGAATTTATACACAGTGTTTAAGGTCATAAGATGAAGGATACTAGTCATTTTCAAGGATTTCCAATTATTACTGTCAGAGTTATGGCCCTTGATCACTTTGAAATATATCTTATGGACCATTTCTAACCATTTCTGATACTTAATGGGCTATTACTCGTAATAAGATTTTCATGTGTTATAAATGTTCTCCTTACTGACAGGAGAAAAAAATATGCGATAATCCTTGTTGACTGCCCGGACGACTTGGCTGTTGTAGGCTTAAGTTTCGTTGCCTGGCAACCTATCTTTATATATTTCTTTATGTCTTTTAGAGGTTTTGTTATTGTAAATATTAAATACAATCTGCGATAAATTTCGGAACCTACGACCTGGTGTCTTGTTCCTTTTTTGAATAGAAACCTGCTACGATAGGATCACTGGCGTCCTTGCTTCAACAGCGAAAAGGGGGGCATATTCTGTTTCTAGTCTGTCACCTTCACAGTTCACACCAATGCAATATGTGGCAATCCATTTTTATTTTTAGGCCCTTTTTGGAGTACCCGGCAGACTACCATTGTATTCATCTTAGGTGATCCCCTGTCCACAAGCTAACAAATGAAATGGGTTTTAACGCCCTAATGTTCTGCTATGACTGGGCTGATAAAGATGGGAATACGGCATATAATGTGGTATAAGCGAGATGTTGCATGCACACCAATGTGTACATGGGAACTCGTTTTTTTCGTCACATCAAAACCACTAGGCAGCTGTCATTGTCAGGCCCTCCGTCCAGCAACACTGACAAGAAGAACCTCACTGGAAAATCCTGATAAACTTTCTTGGCCAATGCAGGGATCGAAAACGTGACCACCAGGCTAGCAAACCGTGGCTAACATTAACAAGTGACTGGGAGACAAAACAGGTGGAAATAACAACCAATTTTTCAGTTATTAACCATATCAACTGTTTAAATTGTTTACATTTTTTTATTCAACAACAAGTGATAATTATGCTCAACTGCAGCCGCATCTCATTCAGACCCAACCTTGGAGTCACTCTTTGATTGCTCGTTCTCCTCATATGAAATGTAAGTTTCTGCCACAATAATGGAATGGCTTTAAATCATTGGTCCATCACTAAATACAACGGTGCAGATAAACAAATTAAATTTTTAAAATGTAAAACGGTGATTGGAATTGAGGTCCCTACAGGTCTTCCATACTAGCGCACTCACAGTCACAAAATAAACGTTGCAAAGATACAATAGCTCATGATCATTATATTATTAATCTATGAAATGACTACAATTAGCTCTGCTTGAGTACTTATAATATGCTGGTTGAAGGACATTTTAATTCTCAAATCGATGATTAGGGTTGAAAACACACCTAAATGTGAACAACAGATGTGAACCAGAGTAGGACTGCAATACAAAACAGTATACTAATTGTTGTACATTTATATCACAGCCATTTTGGGCAGATATCTTTAGCAATTTAAAGTTGATCGCTTTCTGTGTGCAAAAACTGCAGATTGAGGGCTGTCTATTTATAGGCCTTGCCAATGTGAACTTTGTGATAACTATTTGCCCTTTTTAAGGTCTATTCTGCATAATTTCATAGTTCGTACATAAAACAGTATTCCTCCCACTTCTACAATGGCAGTTGACGAGCCATGAAGCCATGAGTAAAATAACGTCACTTCGTTTGATCTTTGTGATACTAATAAAGAGAAATTACAATTTACATTTTATTGATTTAACTGTTACAATGAATATCTAAACTGATTTAACAGTTAAAATGAATTTTTAAAAGTAGGTGTGGACATCATTTCAATCAAAGTAAGCAATCAGTGATACTGTGACATCAACAATATACTGTACGTAGTTGACTTCGCTGTTAGACTTGTTGACATTGGAACACCATCATCAATTTAGCAAAAAGGCTAAAAATATTAATAATCTCTACCAATTTAGTCTATATACCTTAGTCTATATGGAGGCCTATAATTATAACAACTACCAAGTAGTAAGTGATCTTGTTCTGGGACCATAACAATATCACAATTCCGCTATATTTTGAACACATTTTGAAAACCAGTATTCGATCTCTGTGGTCTGAAAATAATTAAAAAGAACAAGCCATTAGTGAGCCTGGTGTACCCTGTCCGAACCCCAAAATAAATAGATAACACATTAATTAATGGCACAATCAAATTATACACATGTTTCATCATTTTTCTATCAGATAGAATCAAGATTATCTTGTCCCAAAGCATCTACCCATGAAATTGATTAGCTCTGTTTAACTTTAGCTCAAAATGTAAATCATTGAACTCAGTTAAAACAATCACTTAAAGCGGGAATTTCATATTTTCTAAGAAAGTCAAAACATAATTTTTTTTATGTCTTTTGCTTAAAAGGTTGTCAACTCACTATTATACGATCATGGGCATTATTTCCCACACATTAAAATCAGTGACACAGGAAATAATAAAACAATTACCTCCCTTGTTTTTCCATTCACCCCATGGAAATGCTATCTTCAAACATTTGAATTGGAAGTTGAAAATGATATTTTTGCCAATTTCTCAACTGATAATAGTGAATTATAGGATTAAATAGGATTATTCTTTTACAAGGTAGGGCTGTTTATAGATACAACCTATTTGAGGGCTTTATTAATACATTTTAAAAATATAACTTAAAATATGAAATTGCAACTTTAAACATGCATTATGCAAGAGCAAAATCTGCCTATTACAAGTCTTTCTTTAGGCCTGAAATGTTATATAAATTATCAATTTGACATTAATTAACTTATCAAGACCATAATAAACTCTTGATGTCAAGGCTAGCCTTCAATGTAAGCTGGATTGGATTCAAATATGCCGCTGAACGGCCATTGTAATTAAATCACAACATTGGATAATCAAGACTACTCTGTTTATATTAATGATTTTAGTAATGATGACCGAGGCTATTAGCAGAGATTTTATGTGCTTCGTTCACAGCCTTTAGTAGATCAATTTAACTGAAATTTTCAGCAAATTACCTTTACAGTATATAGTTTTTAACTATTATAGCGAGAACTGCCAACTCTTTATCTTACCATCCATATTGTAGCTTTAATGAACATTAAATCTTGACCAATCAAATTGCTTATCGCTCCTTAGCCTAAGCAGAAAATTCACACCATCAAATTTAGTCAAGGTAATGATATAATAAATCTATATTTGGAGTTTCAGCACTCTCACTTCATTATAACCAAAGTTATTGTGCCCCAAAAGCTTATCTCTGCTTACCATAAGCAAACAATGTTCATCATCAACCTCTATCAAGGCATTCACCTAATGAAAGAATGAAATGAAATGGGGTTTAATGTCCTACTCTTATGCACCTAACCTGGGCTAATTGAAAACGGCCTAATGAAAGAGAGTTATTATGTCTTAAAAATTCTGAAGACAGACAGACGAACCCATTTTAATATTCCCCTGTTTTCTTTGTAGGTGGGGGACAAAATACATGTATCAACTTGAAACAGATTTACACACTACAACTTGTTACAAATTACATAGATCACAATGTGAACTTAAAAATGTACTCAAATGACAATTTGATAGAGACACAGAGAGAGTTTAACATCCACTTGACATAAGCGAGATCATTTTGGAACTTACATATGGTTCAACCTTTTTTAAATTATTTTCTTGCGGTAGAGGTCTACCTATCTTCAACCAACTTCTAATTGTAAAGACTGGGATGATCCGTTAATAAACATTAAACCTTTTTATGAGATGTTAATAAGTTTGCCAAGTATGAGGAAGCATAACATGGTGTCAGAAGTAGAATTCGAACCCAAGCCTACATTCAATTGTCTCATTGACAGACCTTCTGATCATCCAACGCATTAACCATTCGGCCACCCCCATGAATGAAATGAAAATTTGCAAGTTACACAAGAATTGTTAAAAAAAGATTTACTTCAAGATAATAAAACTAGAAATACTTTATAAGCTTTCTGAAAAATCAAAAGAAATGTTTCTATTATCAAAAAAAAACATGTACTACAAATGCATATAATTAATTTTAAAAAATGAATACACAGATATTTGCATTTTATCAGCAAACAATACATTTACTGGACTGGTAAAATAAATCTATTATTGCATTAAGTAATACTTCAAAAAGAATTGTAAATGGACCTTTGTTGACCAGGCAAGAGAGTTCCATAAACACTAACTTCAGACTTTGAAATGATTATGTGACTGAACCGCCAGCATGATACCCTAAAACAATATAAGTTTAAGAACATAGAAGAAACAAAACATGATAGCATTTTGTAGCTTTTAGACTTGAGCTTTGACAGAGGGAAAACACTTTTAAAATACGATATTATGTTATCAAAAACAAAATAACCTTAGGTCCTATCACACGAACAATATCTTTTTAAGAATAACATAGAAACCATACATCAAAGGGTTTTCAGCTATTGAACAGAGCTTTGACAGAGGGAAAGCACCTTTAAAATACAAAAAATATGTCATTCAAATATAATTATAAATAACCCTACCACCTTATCTGCATATTACAACTGGCAGAATTTTATTTTACAACTATTTTGTAAAGCTTATTAGAGTACATGTAACTTGCTCACTTGGTTTATTTCTTTAAGTTATTCCGTACTGGATAGATCTTTTTAACCAATTACTGGTATCGTTGTTAAAACAGTCACTAAACCAAAAGTCACAAAATCAAAACCACTATGTTGATGAAATAGAAAAAAAGAGGCATTTATTTATTAATTTATTTAAATATAACTAGACTCGGTGCTTTATTACAGTATTTGATAATATTCTTATATTTTCATAAGATTAGAAATTAAACCTATCCTGTTAACCTGTGATCCTGGAAATATTAACCAATTAGGCCTACTGCTACTAGGCCTATCTATATATATAGCTACTGCAAATAATTCAAGCTCATTTCCCAAAGTATTTAAATCATTCATTAATACTTATTAACTAATATACTATCACGGTAGTATAAAAATAGACCCAGGCATAAAAAGTTACCAGTGCTGTATAGTGTCGATGGCTGTAATTTGTGACACAAACGCATTGAAAGAGACAGGGCCAGGCCCAGAGGCCTAATATTAATATATCATTTAAACTAAATGTCTTAAATATAGTCAATGTATGTGGTTTGTATACCTATGTATAGTACTAGCTGCTAGGCCTACAATATTGCCAGGTTATACTACTGCTAGTATATACATGTACACTAGGCCTAGATTATATAGTAGCCTACTGTAATAAACTTAGTTATTAGTACTGCACAAACACTAGTCACTGTTCTGGCAGTGCTATAATTTATAATAGACCCAATAATATCATATCAGCAAAGAAATATTTAGCTTGTTCATGAAATGATGTAGTAAAAAAGGCTAGTATTATTAAGTTGTAAGTCAAAGTACATATAATAAATTTAAACTTTACATTTATACCAAACTCCTGCACTTACTATTAGATCATAAAAATATAAGAACATATAGCCTAACGCCTTTGAACATGTGCTAGCCTAATGATTAAACGTTTTGAAACTGCAGAACTGTAAATCTAACATGCGTAAAAATCATATTTTTTGATAAGAAGTACAGTTGTAAATAACTTCATTCAAGTAATCAAGTATCAGTCATTAAACGTGTTCATAAAACAAGTTGATCTTTCAACTCTTCACGCAGGGGGAAATCTATGGTGGCCCATGGTCGCAATAGCGTTTTTTTTGTATTTCATTTAAAAAAATGAAAAATTTTAGAAAAAAAAGAAACTTTTTTTTATTTTACAAAATAAATAAAAAAAACTTTTAAAATTTAAAATAATTTTTTTTTTTTTTTAAATTTAAATTTATTTTTTTTAAATTTAAGATAATAAAAAAAATTAAAAATAATAAAAAAAAAAAATAATTTTTTTTTTTAAATTTATAATAAATTTTTTTTTTTTAAATTTTTTTTTAAATTCAAAATATTTTTTTTTTAAATTTAAAATAAAAAAAAAATCTTTTTAAAAATTAAAATAAAAAAATATTTTTGAAAATTTAAAATTTTTTTTTTTTTAAAAATTAAAAATAAAAAAAAATCTATACCGTCGTGGCCCATCGTCGCAATAGTCTAGAGTATCCAGACCCAGTATACAACTGTCATTAGCCAAGCGAGACTATAAACATTGTGGCTCATTGTTGCGGTAAGCGTTAAATCATTCCTTGCGAGGCCGATTTTATAGATTTTGCTGAGCGAGGCATATGTAAGCCCCGCCTCTTTCTTGTTCGAGTCCCTCCCATTTTATTTGAAGGTGGAGTTTATAAAGGACTATTTATTGTTAATAATAGAATAAATCTCAAGTGCTATTACACTTACGCATACCTAGTGGTTCCCATGGTCCGAGTGTGTGATTATCAATAGTCGCTCGTAACACTTCCTAACAATTTCAAATCTCTGCGACCACGGGAGGTACTAGCGGTACGAAAATTCAATAACGACAAAATGTACTCTCCCTGACCTGCTTTACTATGTAATTAGTCTCAATCGCCAAGACAAATATTCTACGTTGAAGACTGGGGGGGGGGGGGGGTTCGAGACTACTGTGTACTCGGAGTTTTAATTGGTCGATGAATTTCCCTATATCTGGAATATAATTTTCTAATAATATGTCAATCACTTACTGAAATATCATTTAATTTACAAAATATTATATTTCTATGAAAATTAATTCATAGAAATACTTTATAATCTTTCGTAATTAAGAAAAAGTCCCACTGCTAAGCTAAGCCGATTGGGTTCAAAGTGTGCTGACTGCGTAGCTAGACCACTTACACTCTACAGGCGGTATTGGATGATAAATTTAAACGCTCGAAAGAAATATTATTATTTTATGAAAATCAATCGAAATAATATCCCCAAATCTTTAAAACATAAGAAAAGGGCGGACTGCTAAGCTAGGCCGGCTGTATACATAATGTGGTATAGTGCGATGTCTGTGATATATAAGATGCTATCTTCATTTATATATTAATACATTCACTCAAATATTAGTTTTCGATGTAAATGTTCCAAAGATAGAGAGAGGGGGAGGGGAGATTTAACGCCCACTCGACACAGACTAGGTCATTTCGGGACTAACATATGGTTTTAATTTTATTTCAATAATTTTAATGCGCGTAGGGGTCTTTAGCAGGGGGGGGGACCGTAGAACCCGGAGAAAACTCACGTGGTTGCTTCAATATTAAGAAACCGTCCCACTGCTAAGCGAGGCCTATTGGGTTCAAAGTATAATGACTGCTAAGCTAGGCTGACTGTACACTGCATGGGGTATAGTGCCATGTCTGTGATATATAAGATACTCTCATTCATTTATATAATACATTCACTCAAATATTATTTTTCGATGTAAATTTATTCATAGAAATACGTTACAATCTTTCAAAATAGAAGAAAAAGTCCCACTGCTAAGCTACGCCGATCTGCTTCAAAGTATACTGACTGCTGAGCTATGCTGATTGAGTTCAAAGTATAATGACTGCTAAGCGAGGCCGACTGTATGTCTGTGAAATATAAGATACTATCATTCATTTATATAATGCATTCACTCAAATATTATTTTTTGGTGTAAATAGTTTAAAATCTTTCAAAATAGAAGAAAAAATCCCACTGCTAAGCGACGCCGATCTGCTTCAAAGTATACTGACTGCTAACCGAAGCCGATTGTATGCTTCATGTGGTATAGTGCGATGTTCGAGATATATAAGATACTATCCTTAATGTATATAATACATTCACTCAAATATCATTTTTGGGTGTAAATTAATTCATTGAAATACTTTTAAAATCTCTCAAAATAGACGAAAAAGTCCCACTGCTAAGCGACGCCTATTGTGTTTAAAGTATATTGACTGCTACGGGAGGCCTATTTTATACTTCGTGTGATATAGCGCGATCTCTGTGATATATAAGATACTGTTCTTCCTTATATAATACATTCACTCAAATATTATTTTTCAATGAAAATTAATTCATAGAAATACTTTAAGATATTTCAAAATAGAAGAAAAAATCCCACTGCTAAGCGAAGCCGATTGGATTCCAAGTATATTGACTGCTAGGCGAAGCCGATTGTATACTTCATGTGGTATAGGCCTAGTGCGATGTCTGTGATATATAAGATGATATCTTCATTTATATAATACATTCACTCAAATATTAGTTTTCGATGTAAATTTTCGAAAGAGAGAGAGAGGGAGAGGGGGATTTAACGCCCACTTGACACAAACTAGATCATTTCGGGACTAACATATAGTTTTAATTTTATTTCAATAATTTTCATGCTCATAGGGGTCTTTAACAGGGGTAGGAAACCGTAGAACCTGGACAAAACTCACGTGGTCGGGTTAATATTAAGAAGACGTCCCACTGCTAAGCGAGGCCTATTTGGTTCCAAGTATAATGACTGCTAAGCGAGGCCGAATGTACACTGCATGGGGTATAGTGCCATGTCTGTGATATATAAGATACTCTCAATCATTTATATAATACATTCACTCAAATATTATTTTTCGGTGTAAATATATTCATAGAAATACTTTACAATCTTTCAAAATAGAACAAAAAATCCCACTGCTGAGCGACGCCGATCTGCTTCAAAGTATACTGACTGCTGAGTTATGCCGATTGAGTTCAAAGTATAATGACTGCTAAGCTAGGCCGACTGTATACTTCATGGGGTATAGTGCGATGTCTGTGATATATAAGATAATATCATTCATTTATATAATACATTCACTCGAATATTATTTTTTGGTGTAAATTTATTCATAGAAATACTTTACAATCTCTCAAAATAGAAGAAAAAATCCCACTGCTGAACGACGCCGATCTGCTGATTGAGTTCAAAGTATAATGACTGCTAAGCGAGGCCGACTGTATACTTCATGGGGTATAGTGCGATGTCTGTGATATATAAGATACTATCATTCATTTATATAATACATTCACTCGAATATTATTTTTTGGTGTAACTTTATTCATAGAAATACTTTAAAATGATTCAAAATAGAAGAAAAGATCCCACTGCTAAGCGACGCTGATCTGCTTCAAAGTATACTGACTGCTAACCGAAGCCGATTGTATGGTTCATGTGGTATAGTGCGATGTTCCAGATATATAAGATACTATCCTTAATGTATATAATACATTCACTCAAATATTATTATTTGGTGTAAATTAATGCATAGAAATACTTTCAAAATAGAAGAAAGAAATCCCACCGCTAAGCGACGCCGATTAGGTTTAAAGTATTTTGACTGTTAAGTGGGGCCTATTTTTACTTTGTGTGATATAGCGCGATCTCTGTGATATATAAGATACGGTTCTTCATTGATATAATACATTCACTCAAATATTAGTTTTCAATGTAAATTAATTCAAAGAAATACTTTAAGATCTTTCAAAATAGAAGAATAAATCCCACTGCTAAGCGAAGCCGATTGGGTTCCAAGTATATTGACTGCTAAGCTAAGCCGATTGTATACTTCATGTGTCAAGGCCTAGTGAAATGTCTATGATATATAAGATGCTATCTTCATTTATATAATACATTCACTCATTATTTTTCGATGTAAATTTTCGAGAGAGAGAGAGAGAGAAAGAAAGAGAGAGAGAGAGAGAAAGAGGGGATTTAACGCCCACTCGACACAAACTAGGTCATTTCGGGACTAACATATGGTTTTGATTTTATTTCAATGATTTTCATGCGCGTAGTTGTCTTTAGCAGGGGGGAGGGGGGACCGGAGAACCCGGAGAAAACTCACGTGGTTGGTTCAATATTAACAAAACGTCCCACTGCTAAGCGAGGCCTATTGGGTTCAAAGTATAATTACTGCTAAGCGAGGCCGAATGTACACTGCATGGGGTATAGTGCCATGTCTGTGATATATAAGATACTCTCAATCATTTATATAATACATTCACTCAAATATTATTTTTCGATATAAATTTATTCATAGAAATACTTTACAATTTTTCAAAATAGAAGAAAAAATCCCAATGCCGAGCGACGCCGATCTGCTTCAAAGTATACTGACTGCTGAGCTATGCCGATTGAGTTCAAAGTATAATGACTGCTAAGCGAGGCCGACTGTATACTTCATCGGATATAGTGCGATGTCTGTGATATATAAGATACTATCATTCATTTATATCATACATTCACTCAAATATTATTTTTCAATGTAAATTTATTCATAGAAATACTTTAAAATCTTTCAATAGAAGAAAAAATCCCACTGCTAAGCGACGCCGATATGATTCAAAGTATACTGACTGTTGAGCCAAGCCGATTTTATGCTTCATGTGGTATAGTGCCATGTTCGAGATATATTAGATACTATCATATATTTCGGTGTAAATTAATTCATAGAAATACCTTAAAATCTTTCAAAATAGACGAAAAAATCCCACCGCTAAGCGACGCCGATTTGGTTTTAAATAAAACTGACTGTTAAGCAAGGCCGATTGGGTTCAAAGTATAATCACTGTTAAGCGAGGCCGATTGTATACTTCATGGGGCATAGTGCTATATCTCTTATATATAAGATACTATCATTTATTTATATAATAAATTCACTCAAATATTATTTTGCGATGTAAATTAATTCATAGAAATACTTTTAAATATTTCAAAATAGAAGAAAACGTGCCACGGTTAAGCGACGCTGATTGTGTTCAAAGTATATTGACTGCTAAGCGAAGCCGATTGTATACTTCATGTGGTATGGTGCGACGTGTGTGATATATAAGATATAAGATACTATCCTAAATTTCTAAAATGCATTCACTGAAATATTATCTTTTGATATAAGTTAATTCATACAAATACTTTAAAATATTTGAAAATAAAAGGAAAAATCCCACCGATTTGGTTCAAAGTATACTGACTGCTAAGTGAAGCCGGTTGTATACTTCATGTGGTATAGTGTGATATGTGTGATATATAAGATACTATAATTCATTTATATAGTAGATTGACTCTAGTGTGAGATATATAATAAAATTTATATAATAAAATGACCCAAATATTATTTTTCCATGAACAATAATTCAAAGAAATACTTTAACATCCTTCAAATACAAGAAAAAGACATAGCGAAGCCGATTGGTTGCTATATTTCTATGTGACAGAGACAGAGAGAGAGAGAGAGAGGGAGAGAGAGAGAGAGATCCAACATCTCATTTTTGCAACTACTAGTCTACTATACTATACATAGAGTCTGTTTAGATATTTTGTGATTATAGGGCGATGGGTTTTCCTACTAGATATAAGATAATATTAATAATTTTTATTTACATTAAAGTATGGAAATTAATTTCGAAAATTTATACAAAATATAAGCACAAGAAACGACTGACATGCGGCCTCCCTCAACATCGGTCTTGCTCTTTACAGTTTATCATTTACCCATTGTTGCAGTAGTATCTCGATTATCATATGTGGGATCTATGAAGAAGGTATAGACTCGAACGACAAGAAACGATCCTGTAGTTATCTTACATCAACCTATGAGTGACGGAACTTTGGCATGTTTATGTTCACCTGACGATGTCCACCAAGGCTATTATGCTCTATTTTATCTTTGAAATTGATATTGTGTGCCATTACACTTTCGGACCTCAGGGTGAACAGGGATTTCACAAAACTAAAGCTAAAATCACTAAACATTGACTTTTACTAAAAAGAAAAAGAAGTGAAATTTTAAATTTTATAAGTTTCACGAACACGAAGATCGATTTTAACTAAAATTTAAATTTAATTTTAATCGATAATCTTAACAACAGACACATCTTACATGCAGAGCCTTATATATAGTTATGAGGCCCTGCCTACATGTACCTGCAACATGTGGAGAAGTTACACAGGTCATGAGGTGAAACCACTACATTTTGTACGGTACTGGAAACAGCTTGTAAACAAACAAACGAACGTAAAATATGGCTTCAACGAACAGAAAACCTGCGTCGTATCAAGGCTGTCACTGTCTGTGGGATAACACCCATTCAGTAATATATCCCCCGATATATAATATATCCCTCGATGAAAATGTGATTTTAAAAGAATTAGCAAGTTGTACAGGACATTTGGCACGCGAAGAACGCTAGGCCTATCTCATATCTGTCGATCACAATTATGCCGTGTGGAAGAAAAACCTGCGTTTACACCAATAATCTCTTGGTTTATATAAAATATTTAAATAGAGAAAATCATCCTGTTGTTGTTATTCGACAAGAATATTGGTGAATCGGTGTTTTTTCCTTCGACGGCATAATTGCGACAGATGGTGAGATAGGCCTAGCGTTCCTCGATAATTCTTTTAAAATCCCATTTTCTTCCGGGGATTTCTTACTCAATGAGTGTTATTACACTGACAGTGACAGCTTTGATACGGCGCAGATTTTCTGCTCATTGAAGCAATATTTTACGTTCGTTTGTTTGTTTATAATCTGTTCCAGTACAAAATGTAGTTTGTTGACCTCATGACCTCTGACCTGTGTCACTTCTCCGTAAGCTGTGCCTTATATCTACAATCTACATAAGGCTCTGCATATTGGGCGGGCCTGTCGTTCAGATTGTCGATTATCTTGTGTGAGATCTATGATAGACATAGACTCAGCGACAACGAACAAGTCTATAGTTACCTCACAACAAAGTGAAATTTTATTAATTTTATAAGTTTTGATCACGAAGATCGATTCTAACTTAAAATTCAGTTTTCATAGATTTTATTTAAAATTACTTGTGCCTTGATGCGAGGTAACTATAGACTTCCAATCATCCAATCAGACTGTTGCAGCTGCATTCACAAATAATAATCGATGTCAGAAGAAGTGTCGCACAAAGTAGTGTGGATCCAGTCAAAATGTTTTAATCCAGTCAACTCAGTACAAATTCGTGGTATTCAATTAAAAGAAAAGTAAAAGTAGCGTTTTATTAGGGTTCGGTGACAGTTAAGGAAGCAAAACTAGAAATGCCCGAAAAGAAATTAAGATTTACAGACAGCGGCGCCGATTCTCTTCGAGAGACGAAGAAGTGGGGCTGAATTTGTATGGACCCCAACAAAAATTTGGAATATTTGACGACCGCAAACGCGTCTTACTGCTCTTCCAGTCGGTAAAATTAGTGTTTTATTAGATGTAGCGCACTTTAATTTGCCAAGTTTATGAAATATTTTTTTTTACTTTACCCGTCTGCCCGAAAAGTCAGCTTGCCCGAAAGTTACGGGGCAGCTGCACCCCCCCCCCCCTCCGCCCCCTGGCTCGTTCGCCTATGGGCCTCATGTCTACTATATATAAGGCACTGCATGAAGGATGGGTCTGTTGTTCAGATTATCGATTGAAATTAAATATAAATCTTAGTTAAAATCGATCTTCGTGAAACTTATAAAATTTAAAATTTCACTTCTTCAATGTTTAGTGATTTTAGCTTTAGTTTTGTGAAATCCCTGCTCACCCGTTAGAGGTGCGAAAGTGCAATGGCACACAATATCAATTTCAAAGATAAAATAGAGCATAATAGCCTTGGTGGACATCGTCAGGTGAACATAAACATGCCAAAGTTCCGTCACTCACATGTTGATGTAAGATAACCACAGGCTCGTTTCTTGTCGTTCGAGTCTATACCTTCTTCATAGATCCCACACATGATAATCGAGATACTACTGCAACAATGAGCCACACTGTTTCTAGTCTCGCTTGTCTAATGACAGTTGTATACTGGGTCTGGATACTCTAGACTCTATTGCGACGATGGGCCACGACGGTATAGATTTTTTTTTATTTTAAATTTTTAAAAAGATTTTTTTTTTATTTTAAATTATCAAAAAGATTTTTTTATTTTAATTTTTAAAAAGATTTTTTTTTATTTTAAATTTAAAAAAACAAAAATATTTTGAATCTAAAAAAATAAAATTATTTTAAATTTTAAAAAAAATATTTTTTATTTTAAATTTTAAAAAAAATTTTTTTATTATTTTGAATTTAAAAAAAAAAAATAAATTATTATCTTAAATTTTAAAAAAATATTTTAAATTTTAAAAGTTTTTTATTTATTTTGTAAAACAAAAAAAAAGTTTCTTTTTTTTTCTAATATTTTTCATTTTTTTAAATGAAATACAAAAAAACGCTATTGCGACCATGGGCCACCATAGAAATCCGACCTCGCGCATGTACAGTCCACCAGCACCTTTACGCCATGTCCAACAGAGGATTTTGTGAAGTATCTCATTGAAGTTGAAGTTAAAGTTGAGGAAGAGTACGTTATCTCGGCGGTACTGGATAACCGTTACTAAAAAAATATTCTGTGAACTTTTGAAGATCCAGTATTGTGCATAATTGAGTATTCACTCACTGGTGTCAACTAGTAAGTTCGTGCACGATACTGGATCTTCGACGTCGTGCTAAATATTTTTATACCAACTGTTATTTGTGGGTTTAGTGTAAGAGTGTAAGGGTTAGGCTTGGTCCAGGGTTAGGGTTAGGGCTATCCCTGTTTATATCTCGAGACTTTGACGAAATCTACAGGTCCTAGTACCCTAACCCCAACCCACAATCTGCGTTCTCCAAATATTTAGCACGACGCCGAAGATCCAGTATTGTGCTAAGTTCGTAGCTTTGTTTTTTTAGTTTGAGTTAGTCGGTGTATGTATGACTAGTCTGTGTCTACCATTGTATGCCGTCTATTTTTCCTATATAATATTATTTTGCCAGGTGTGATGCTATTTTTTCATGTGTCTCATGGTGTGCCGTTGGCAAAAAAGGTCGAGAACCACTGTGTGTTAGATTGTCAACGACTAACGATAACTCAACGATTAACGTTAATTTATTCTTGGTACAAGTTCTGTATAATAAATTTATTTTTACTCCTTTGGTTGTGACTCTTGGGGAACCCACAGTGTTTCAGTGATGGCTCGCGCTAACCCGGGGCTGGAGATCACGTTTTAGAACCGAGTGTTGGCTTAGACAGTTTATCGACATTTTCTGGTGTGAATAGTTCGGGATAGAGGGTCTAAAGTAGGCGAAATTTCCTTCGTAGCCCTCTGTATGACGTATGCCCTTCTTTACAATTCATTGTCTTGACAATGGCCACATTACTTACTAAAGAGTACTTATCCGACAGTTTGTGTGAACTCGCAACCTATCCATTTTTCACGAGACCATTAGCATTTATCCATTAAGGCGTCATTGCTTCATTAAGCAAAATAATCCTGTGTTTAGGGCATAAAGAAAGGGGTGGGGAGGGATAGAACAACATTTGTCCAGTGCCGACCGGATTTATCATGGTGCGATGAGGCTGAACTGTATATGGTAACGTGACTGTTACAAACAGGGGGATTGGTATGGCCTAGTGGTCTAGAGTGCCGCGCTTCGACCTCTAGCTGGCCGGTCACCTCTGGCTGCGGTTTCGATCCCTGGTGTGAGCGTATGTGACATGGAGATAGGGGCGCCTTCTCAACCTCGTGGGTTTTCTCCGGTCACCCCGGTTTCCTCCCACTGCTAAAGACCCCTACTCGCAAGCGAATTATTGAAATAAAATTAAACCATATGATAGTTTCGAAATGACCTAGTTTGTGTCTAGTGGACGTTAAACCCATTTCTCTCTCTCTCTCTCTCTCTATCTCTCTCTTACAAACAGTGGCGAGGGTGAACTGTATGGTTGTTAATCTCCGCGCAGTATTCAGTCCAGTTTTACCAGTCGTCGGTTGAAATCTTCTTTTCTCTCGGTGCTTCTACTGTTTTGAAGTAGTAGTTTGTGGAATGTCGTTTACGGGTTTCTTCTTGTTGTTGCCGTAGTAATTCGCAAGTTGGCAGAATAACACAGGATCTGGAAGATTCAAAATTGACTGGAAGAATAATCCTTAAATCGGTATAATCCGACATGGTATTAATCCACAGTAATGCCAAACTTGGATTACACAAGAGGGGCCGAGTGTCTCCAAACAGCACAATGTGAAACAGAGAGATAATTTCTCCCAAAACAGCGCCACACGCGCAACAGCAAGAAATGGCAATTCGAGATCTTGCGACACCCGATGAGTTCTGCTGTGCTGAGAAAGTTCTTCACTCGGACTGGTTTTGTCCGGCTTATATCGTTTTTAGGAAATTCTAGAACTTTGTAACTTTTTATAGAGCCCTCCAGAACCTTCCAATTATTTCTAAACACTATTTCCAGAAGTTTCCAAATGACGATCGCATGAAGATATGCCAGGTTATAGTGGGATTCACGTCAGGGGTCAAACAGGAGGCTTTTGACCTTATGACGTCAGACATTGATTAATCAATCAGCATTGACGTTTCAGGACACGGACTGTGTATAGCACCCTCTGGCCCATTCTCTTAAATTACTATTATTTAAATTTTGTGTCTCCTCCGTTTGGTTTGTTTATGTAGGTTGCGGTGTCCTGGACCTATTATTAGATATTTGTTGATCCAGGGTCATTGTTTAAACGGCATTCTTTATTTCGATTGTTTTAAATTCAATATTTCCCAAATCCTCGACATTGCAAACATTATGTTGTGTTCATTTTCAATCAATATTGATGTTGTTATCTTACCACAAAATATGAGATCCTAATATCCTATATTTAAGACATAATATTAAAATCAGTTGATGAAGGCGTGTACTATAATGCGCTCGGTCGCCATTTGTAACAGGGCGCCTTGATAAACCAGGCCAAACGGCAGTGCGCAAGTGAGTGTCAAACCGTATGTCCTGTGTAGACAAGGCTAACCAGGCACAAGCGACTACCACTCGATTTGGACTGCTCACGTACTATTCGAAAACAAAACTCATTAGAAATTACGATAAAAGTTTCAATAGTTGAATGTAAATCAGTTTATATACAGTCATATTACATTACTATGTGCTTTAAGACCGATGAAGTACAAATATGCAATTAAAGCGAGAATTTCATATTTTCTAAGAAAATCATAAATAGTTATTCCGATGTCTTTTTTCTCCATAGGTTGCCAACTCACTATTATACGATCATAGGCATTATTTCCCATACTTCAAATTCTTTCACACAGGAAATAATAACACAATTACCTCCCTTGTTTTCCTTTTCACCCAAACAATAGCTATCTTCAAACGTTTGAATTTGAAGTTGAATTTCTCAACTGGCAATAGTTATTTATAGGATTAAAAGAATTATTCTTGAACAAGGTACATGTAGGGCTGTTTATACATACCATCTATTTTAAGGCCTTATTTTAATATATTTTAAAGATATAACTTAAAATTATGAAATTGTAGCTTAAAAGCACAAGCTCGTGCAGGTTATTTAAACTGAAATGGGCGAATTACGAAAGCCGAGGTCCTGTGTACACACGGCTTAACTTAAAATTATGAAATTGTAGCTTAAAAGCACAAACGGGTGCAGGTTATTTAAACCGAAATGGGCGAATTACGAAAGCCGTGGTCCTGTGTACACACGGCGTGCATGTAATAGATCCCTTGACAATTGGAATTCGATATAGGAGTAGGCCGTAGTGCCGCTGTCCGGGCAAAATTTCCCTCATAGCGCACTGCATGGCGGTCTTCATTAGCTCAGTGCGGAACACGTTAAACCCCATCTCATTTCTCAATTTGCAAGGTAACTTTTACGTACAGGGCTTTTCGTCTCATCCGAGCGACTTGACACATTTTCCTTACCCACTCTTCCTCTGCACAGAGCTGAATTTATTTTATGATTGACGATTAATTGCGTAACTTGGTACATTTAAATAAAAAATACGTTAATATTATATTTAAGGTTTACTTGTTGCTCAGTAATGAAAAGTGGCATACGCCATACAGTGCGCTCGGGTCGAAATTTCGATTATGTTTTCTTAATTAATGGTAAAATAAACAGTCTGTGTATATGCCAGGGTGCATGAAACTCAATATCATCCAAAACCATCAACATTGAAAACACGAATTTTCTCAATTTAAATTATCAATTGATGCCGCGATCTTACTTGTAATGAGTGGGCTTCTGATATCCAATATTTAAAACAAAATAAGCATTTTACCTTTGGTACACGAGGCTAGGAATATTCTCTAAGTCATGTCATGACCCATTTTCTTATCGGTGTAAACTGGAGTAACCAGACACTGTCATTCAATTGAATTGAGAGAGAAATGGGCTTTGACTTCCACTCGACACAAACTAGGTCATTTCGGGACTAACATATGGGTTAATTCTATTTCAATAATTCGCTTGCGCGTAAGGGTCTTTAGCAGTGGGAGGAAACCGGAGCGCCTGGAGGAAACCCACGGGGTTGAGAAGGCGCCCCTATCGCCATGCCACATACGCTCACACCAGGGCTCGAAACCACAGCCGCAAGCCAGAGATGACCGGTCAGCTAGAGGTCGAAGCACGGCACTCTAGACCACTAGGCCATCCCAACCCCTGTCATTCAATTGAGACTTCTTGCATAACTGATTAGAAATTACAGTACGAACAGAAACGATTGAAAGTAAATCAATTTATATTCATATTGCATTATTTTATGTGTTGCGACCCATTTGTGTCAATTTCTTGGTCCGAAATATTAGCTATTTAGCTCCTTTAAGTCGTGTAAAATTTAATATTTTCCAACAATGCAAATCACCTTTGTCATCCGTTTCCCCTCACTGCTACAGACCCCTACGCGCAAGCGAATTATTGAAATAAAGTTGAACAATATGTTAGTCCCGAAAGGACCTAGTTTGTGTCAAGTGGACGTTAAACTCCATTAGAAATGTCTATTGTGTGTCTTGACCGTGGGTGTGTCTTGTAGAATAGTTTTTGTGTGGTGCAGTCTTACGTACGTTGTAATAAGGTGATAGGGGCACACACAATACGAGGCTCGATGGCCGAATAGTCTGTCATTGAGTCTAGTGGCGTGGTTGGGATTCCCCGCGTGTACTTGACAAGGAGTGGGGTCGCCTGTTAAAACTCGTGGATTTTTTTCGGGTCCTCTGGTTTCCCGTAATGCTAACAGAGCACTACTTTCAAGCGATTTATTGAAATAAAAAAAAATGAACTATATATTATTCCCGAAGTGGATTTTTCATCCGCTGTTATTATTTGTCGACCTGGACTATCATGCGAAAACAAACAAGATACATTACCATGACAACCATAGCTACACCTTTCATAAATACGATACGTTTTTTACTAGCCCGTTATTGCAATTGATTTCTACTTTCGATTTCCCATTTTGTCAACCTCATTACTCTATTAATATAAATACTCTAATTATCTGAGATGTTTTTGTTTGTTTATTTTATTGTGACACGAATAATACTCGCTTATTGATTTCCAATAATTGTAATTTTAAATTGGAACGCCTATTTTATTTTTCATTATTTAATTAACCGTCTTCATTAGACTTGTTGTTCCTGACGTTGAACTCCATTTCTTTCCATTATATTTATTTTTCTTTAATTAAACGTCAAAGGTGGGGTGGGGTGGGGGGCTGAATGTTCTAAGATCTATTTGTTAAGGCAAATTAGCCTCGCTTTCCCATTTTTAAATTAAATTTTTAAATGGCGAACCGTTCTAATCTAGTTAAACTCTCGGGTATCCGATGCCACCGAGGGTTGACTATGGTCTTGTTTTGTTAATAAATGTGTAATTAATAGTTTATATAACATTTCAGGCCTAAAGAAAGACCTGCAATAGGCATGATATATGAAATGTTCTGCTCATTACCTGGGGTAATGAAGACGGGCATATGAGGGCTAAATTTTTCCCGGGCAGCGGCGCTACGGCCTACTGTAGACGCCAGAAGCGTCTCGTTTTGTCTTAAGTTAATTTTTGAGAATAATCAGTTATCTGATCCCGTATAGGCATAGTGCAGATATTTTTTGTGGTCTTAACCCTGAGGCTACCCGCTAGGGAGGCTAAGAATATCTCGTGCAGCTGGGGTTATCGTCTGTCACTGTGGGTAGAAGTTGGTACAGAGAACCAGTCTGTTTCACAGATTATCTCTGTAACGGATGTCTGTCCAAAACACGTGCGTTAACTGCACGCTTCGTAGTCATTGGCTCAACGGCTCGTGCAATGTTTACTTAAAACCTAACTGCTTCGGGCAAAATGATGCATTTTACTCATTTTAATACCCATTTACACTAAATAGAAAATATTTTTTAACTACAAATACTTCAAACGTCTTTATTTATTTTTCTTTTACCTCAAAAAGACGCTGCCTGCTGTCAACGCACGTGTTGTGGACAGTCATCTGTTACAGAATTAATTCGTAAGTAATTCGCTGTGAAACAGATTGGGTAACAGTATGGTCGCACTTGATTCCAGGTATTGTACATGTCTGATTAGCGATCCCCATTAGTCATTTATTGTTGTCAATTATGTAGGCCTATGTTTTGCATATAGGAATAACAAGTTAGTCTAGTCTGTACATTGAAATCTCTTTCACTTTGGCATTGGTTTGTCATGTCTAAGAAGCTACATTTTGTATGCATGTTACTTATACAAAGTCTATGTCTTTTCAGTCAATCGCTGTGTCAACGCTGTATTACAACACTGAATGGTTTATTTTGATGTTAGTATTGTTAGAATAGTAAAGTTTATCAACACTGAACCTGTTGTATTTTGTGTACCAGAATAACCAATTTGAAGAGTCGTTCGAAGTCTAGCTGTCTCCCCCTTTTGGTTTCGGTCCTTTGGTCATAATTGCGTTGCCTGCGTATTGCGTATAGTAATATCACCGAGTGCCTTCTGTATGTGTACCTTAGTCCCCACAACTACTCTTATATCGAATTCCAACTGCCAAGGGATCTTTTACGTGCAGGCCAATGTGTACACGGGTCCTCGGTTTTTTGTCCCATCCCAAGGACTAGACAGCTGTCCTTGTCGGGCCCTCCGTCCTGCATCACTGACAAGAGGAAACCACGCCGAAAAATCTGGATGAACTTTCTCGGCAAATGAACTTTCTAACCCACTTAGCCACCGATATCCTTCATTCTTGTAGATAAATCCTTTCTCCTTCACCAATGATTAATCTTATAATATTTTAAGAGGATACGCGTAAAGTATACGGTTATTTTTATTGTTCTAAAAGGAGTTTTAATCAATCACGTACTTTCTTATGTCTTACAGGTAACTCTTACCGAATACTTAAATAGAAGTTTGGATCAAAGATTCTTTAGTCAACCATGAAACACTGTTAAGTTTTAAAAAGATTTAATGTGTTCCAGTTTCGAAACTGAATTAAAACTCTTTTATCGATTACTCTCCTCCAAACTAATGGATGTTTTTGTCATTGCTAAATACTTTCCTGTGGGAATTAAGGGAAATTGTCTATTCTTAAATTCTGTAGAATATTGTTGGAGGTGTAGAGCTCCTCCCTCCCCGCCCCCTCCCCAACCTCGTGACCTCTCATTTTCAATCCACGTACTGGTTCAGTGAGTAAACCACTGGCTAATTAAACGGGTGGGGTGGGGGTGTTTTTGTTTTACCGAGATTGTCCCTAAAGATTTTCCAGTGTGGTTTCTCGCCGTCCGTGGTTCCGGACCGAGGGCCTGGCATGGAACGGTGTCTGTCGTTCGGATGGGTCGTGGGGGGGATGGCCTAGTGGTCTAGAGTGCCGCGCTTCGACATCTAGCTGACCGGTCACCTCTGGCTTGCAGCTGTGGTATCGAGCCTTGTTGTGAGCGTATGTGGCATGGAGATAGGAGCGCCTTCTCAACCTCGTGGGTTTCCTCCGGGCACTCCGGTTTCCTCCCACTGCTAAAGACCCTTACGCGCATGCGAATTATTGAAATAAAAATTAAAACCATATGTTAGTTCCGAAATGACCTAGTCTGTGTTGAGTGGACGTTAAACCCCATTTCTCTCTCTCTCTCTCTCTCTCTCTCTCTCTCTCTCTCTCTCGGATGAGCCGTGCGTACATGTTGTGTGAAAATATGTTATGTCAAGGTTGTGGACACAATTTTGAACCGATTTTGATGAAACTTGACATGTATGTTTATAACCCAAAGATCTTGGTTCCTTTCGATATTTGCGCACATCGGATCGTAACTTCCTAAATTATGGCCCCTGATTGTCCGAAAAATCACCCTTTTTAGCTTGTGGTCCCTCTGGAGGTCAAAATTGTTATCCGATTTAAAAAAAAAAAACGTTTGATTATATCACCATTCCATGGTTATGAAGGTTGAGTTTGAATTTCAAGAAAATCGGACCAAAATTGACTGACAAAATGGCCGCCGTTTGTACGCGAATAGTGTGAAAATATGTTATATAAAGGTTGTGGACCTTATAGAGGTTACAATTTTGAACCGATTTTGATGAAACTTGACATGTATGTTTATAACCCAAAGATCTTGGTTCCTTTCGATATTTGCGCCCATCGGATCATAACTTCCTGAATTATGTTCCCAGATTGTCCGAAAAATCGCTTTTGTTAGCTATTGGTCCCTCTGGAGGTCAAAATTATTATCCGATTTAAAAAAACGTTTGACTATATCACCGTTACATGGTAATGAAGAGAGATTTTGAATTTCGTGAAAATCGGACTAGAATTGACGGACAAAATGGCCGCCGTTTGTACACGAATAGTGTGAAAATATGTTATATCAAGGTTGTGGACCCTGTAGAGGTCACAATTTTGAATCGATTTTGATGAAACTTGACATGTATGTTTATAACCCAAAGATCGTGGTTCCTATCGATATTTGCGCCCATCGGATCATTACTTCCTGAATTATGTCCCCTGATTGTACGAAAAATCACCCTTTTTAGCTTGTGGTCCCTCTGGAGGTCACAATTATTATCTGATTTAAAAAACGTTTGATTATATCACAGTTACACCGTAGATATGGATGAGTTTGAATTATGATTTTCTGATGATTACTTAAAGTTCCAATAGCATTTTTTTAAGTTATATTTTTAAAATTTATTAAAATAAAGCCCCAAAATAGATTGAACCTATAAACAATCCTACCTTGTTAAAGAATAATCCTATTAATCCTATAATTAACTATTGCCAGTTGAGAAATTGGCAAAAATATCATTTTCAACTTCAAATTCAAACGTTTGAAGATGGCCGTCCATGGAGAAGAATGGGAAAACAAGGGAGGTAATTGAGTAACTATTTCCTCAATCAACCAGTGTCACCCTTTCTACCCCCCCCCCCCCAAAAATTTTTTTTATCCATGATCGTATAATAGTGAGTTGACAACATTTAGAGCAAAAAACATAGAAATAATTATTTTTGACTTTCTTAGAAAAAGTGAAATTGGAACTTTAAAATGCAACAACTCTTGTTGACTGCCCGGACGATTTGGTTGCTGTGTGGGCGTATGTTTCGTTGCCTGGCAACCTATTTTTTGATGGATTATATATCTTCAATATGTGTAGATGTAGAATCCGGATGATGCCACCCTGGCATCTTTTGTGAAATTTATATATTCAAGATGGGCGCCATGAGGCATTTTCTGATTATTTACTGGGGTAAAATTCATGGCGGCTAGTCCCCCATTGGGTGCCAAATTCAAAATGGGTGCTTATATTGACGGGGAAACTCATAAAGCTCCAGGAGTTCTTAATATATCGGCGCATTATATATCCGAATGCCACCCTGGCATCCTTAGGGAAATTCAAATATTCAAGATGGCTTCCATGGGGTATTTTCGGGTTATTTAGCGGGTAAAATCTGTGACATATTATCTCGGACCTCGGCTTGAATGTGGTTTCTATAGGAATCCTACATTTTTTTTTTAAATTCCAAGTTGTAATCTGGTATGTAATTTAAAACATAAATATTGAAGGATAAGTATGGCTGAATAAGATGAAGCGCACTGTCTAATGGATCTCTCTCGCGCGGTTCCCCTTTGTCAGTTGCGCAGGACGGAGGGCCTAGCAAGAACAGCTGTCTAGTCGTTCGGGTGGGACGAAAAACCAAGGTCTCGTGTACACATTGGCGTACACGTAAAAGATCCCGTGACAGTTGGAGTTCCATATAAGAGTGGGCCGTAGTGTCGCTTTCCGGACAAAATTTCCCTTATTTTTGGAATTCGAAATAAGGCCGTTGTGCCGCTTTCCGGGCAAAATTTCCCTCATAGCACCCTGTATGTCCGTCTTAATTAACCCAGTTTTTGAGCAGGCAGTACAAACTATGCAGCTTCATATCTCTCTTAGCCAAGAAATCCTCATTTTAATAACACTGTCATTGTTACCGTTGTTACGATGATAAAAAAAGTCTCGATTTAATCGTCAACGGCCGTTTCCCAAACCCAATAAATGTTATGCTCTAAAAAAATTGTGGGTCAAATGGAGTGAGGAAATGTGTATAGTAGTAACTCGGAATGGTACGAAAAGCCCTGTACACAAATATTACCTTGCCAACTGAGACATGAAATGAAATGGGGGTGGGGGGGTATAACGTGCTACTGTTCTTCTCTGACTGGGATACTGAAAGACGGGCATACGCCACACAGTGTGCTACGAGGGCAATTTCCCCGGCAGCAGCACTATGGCCTACTCTTATATCGAATTCCAAATGCTAATGTATACACGGGACCTCGGTTTGTCGTCCCATCCGAACTACTAGACAGCTGTCCCTTGCCAGGCCCCCAGTCCTACACTACCGACAAGGGGAAACCACGTCGAAAAATCCCGATGAACTTTCTCGGCCAACGCATGAATAGAACACGCGACCTCCAGCCTAGCAAGCCAACGTCTCACTCATTTAGCAAACGTGGCTCCGTTGCCAACTGACTCGGTCGGTGCCGTAAAGTAGGCCGTTAAACCCAATTTCACTTCATTTCCATATTGCCATGGATACCCCTTTCCCACCCGATCACACTCACAAGTTGGAATCGTCCATGAAAGAAAAAACCCTGATCAATGAAATCGACTATTGAAATGAAATATAAACTTTGGAGTTTCCTGCACTTTTATCGTCTATTTTACAAAACAAATATATTTACGTGTATCTATATTGACGTTGCACTTACTATTCAGTTCTGGTCAATACGATACGGGTTTAAATTATGGAGGACAAATATCCGTCCTTTATTCATAGTGGGGCCCGAATACCCTGACAGAAGAAGGAAGTCCCGTCCGAAGGAGTAGGCACAGTCCCTTTACCTAACCAGGCCCAGTGGCCTGCAGTACTGACAACTTTAAACAGGGGCTCAAAACCTCGATGAACCTCACTCGGCCGATACAGGGACGGAACCCAGGAACTCCGGGCTAGCGAGCTCCATTATTGACTCGTTTAATGGACCTTCTAAATCAATACGAACGAAAACAAATCTAGATGACTAATTCTTG
This sequence comes from Patella depressa, assembly GCA_948474765.1. NCBI lineage: Eukaryota > Metazoa > Mollusca > Gastropoda > Patellidae > Patella > Patella depressa. The sequence continues at coordinate 10,094,037 of OX419721.1, forward strand.
TTTTACTTTTTAAATATTTATAGCCGTTGGTGATAGATTTTTTCTACCAATTACCTTCCTGGAACCGAAAACAACAGGATTGATTTTATTTCAAAATCAAAGAGAAAAATGCAGGCGTTTTAAAAAGATAAGACGCCATTTTTATTGACTCGCGCTTCCTGATATATTGACCAACTTTTGTGTTGATGTTTAAATTTTCGCTATCCAGCACGTGAAAGTGTTTTCTATTAAGCCCTACGGCGATGACGAACCTTTAATGAACTTTAAAAACCATATGTCGACGAAGAACGTTTGAATTTCAATCAACCAGAGACACTTTACGGTTATTTCAAAAGTTTAAAAAATTCAATGTTCTTCGTTTTCTTTGTAACTCGGATATATTACAGATTAAGACATTTAGCCGTCGGAAAATTAGCTTTTTAGAGAACAACTTGCTTCAAGATATGTCGTGACTTCGTTTATAGATTAATAATTGTTGAAACATCACGTTATAAAAAGACATTTTCTTTAAATAAATCAGCTGGGGAATACGCATGTCTAGGATAGTGATGGGGAGGAAAATTTAAATTTGAATCCTCCAAGAAATCATAAATCTTTAAGTTTATAAAAACTTATATTTTAAATTTATGAATTTGCGAAAAAGGTGTTATTACGTTGGAGAAGGCTGGGATTTCATTAATTCATTTAAAAGTATTCGTCAAGAACACCGGTAAAAGTCGTCGAATAGATTGTTTAACATTGTGCAAGAGTTTTAATTTTAATGGAAGCGCTAGTCTGAAGAAAAAAATCCATTTTGATAAACATTGCTTTGTTAACAGTTTTGTGTGTGAGTTTATAAACGTAGAAGTGTCTGGTATATCACATTCCCGTTAATTGTGTCTTTGTGAGTTCTTTATGATGGCTTTCTTAATGTTTTTACTGCTATCGGTTATGCTCATAGAAGTCAACGGACACGTGGAGAACTCGGTGATTGCGGAACACCAAAAAACCTTTCAAGATGTAATTGTAACAGGCTTTGAATTGTTTCTCGTGGATCCGGTTACAACTCCGACGTTATGTGCCTCTGTGTGCTTAAATAATGGCGGATGCGTCTCGTTCTTTTACCACGAGGGAGAGAAATGGTGCCAAGGTCATTCCGTGTTGTTCACGGACAGTTCTGGGAGTTCCAGTAAGCCAGGTTCCAAATATTATTATGTCTATGAAGGTATGTCATTTTATTTATTCCTTTATACCCGCTAAATTACTAATATATTTATTGCTGCATACCCGCTAAATTACTAATAAATTTATTGCTGCATACCCGCTAAATTACTAATAAATTTAGCCTTCTTTTCTTATCCCTCCCGGTAAACACACTAAATTATTATTAAGGCCCTTTTCTTATTCCTGTAGATTCGTAAAATGCTAATTTAGTCTTCTTTACTCATGAATTTAGGTTTCATATCACTGTATAGAGGGGGCTACTCGCTAAATTAGTAATATTTTTCATATTCCTGATTACTCGCTAAATTACTAATAATATTCATATTCGCGCATACTCACTAAATTACTAATAATCTTCATATTCGCGCATACTCAATAAATTACTGATAATCACCATATTCGCGCATGCTCACTAAATTACTGATAAATTTTCATATTCGTACATACTCACTAAATTACTGATAATCTTCATATTCGTACATACTCACTAAATTACTAATATCTTTCTTATTCCTGTCTAATAATAAATTACTAATATTTTTCTTATTCCTGTATACTCGCTAAATTACTGATAAATCTTATTTCTGTATACTCGCTAAATTACTAATATTTTTCATTTTACTTTTTCCTAATTATGTATGCTTGCTATATTACTGTTTATACACGACCAATTACTATTAAGTCGAATTTTCTGATGATAACCATAATCATAATGATACATTTAATTCACTTGTCGGTTCGTTATTCTTATGAATGCCGCGACAGTCAGTATCAAGTTTGGTCAAAGGTCACGAGACGTAACAGGGCTAACGCTAACCCCTAACCCTAACCCTGGACCTAGCCCCAAAGCCTACTCTATCCCTACTCTACAATCTCGCCAATAATGACGTGTTCTAACCTTAATTACATCTCAGCAACCATGAAAGGGCCTTAAAAATTAGATTTAGCTTTTTATGAGAACACGTAGAACAGGAAATACGTGATTTATTGGTGAAATGCATGTGCAAAAGCCATGCAATATGCTATGCGGAGAATTTTGCCCCGACAGCGGCGTTTCGGCATGTATCGACTTCCAGCTGCCAAGAGAACTTCTACGTGTATGCCACAAGTGGGCGCACATTTTTGTTTTGGCTCATCCGGCACCCACCAAGGGAAACCAGACTAGGTGAACGTTCTCGGATCAAACCCGGACCTCGGGGGTATCGAACCAGTGTTATATTCGCTGGAAAACCATGGCTTCCCCTAGTGCCAGGGATAGACCGAGTAAGAGTCTGTGATTATAAGTTGGGTTTCCCTTAAAGAAGTTATTGTTCTCACGTAGTTTTTTTTACTCGTGAATTTACGTGGTTTGTGACGTATAATTGGTAAGCAAAAATGTTTTTAACTTTTGGCACCCAGGATCTACCTCAGAAAGCGCAATTTGCAGTCAATATTTCAAAAATGTCCCGGGGGAGGTTAGGGGCCATCTTACAGGACCAGACTCGGGCGTTTTATGTTCCCAGTCCATTCCTGGGGCCACCTTATGCTATAAAAGTAATAAACCCTGTGTTTTCTGTGTTGTACAGATTGGTGTAGTAGTGAAGGTTATGTGAATCATCGAGGTCTAGAATTATGTTATAAATTGTATCAATATGATGAAGCCATTCCGGGAACGACTACAGACTACCACGGAGAGAGTAAACATTATTGTGAAGAACGTAATGAAACTCTGTTGACACATTGCATCTAACACAAACACAGCTTACATCAGTTGTAAATCAATTCACAGAACTAAGTAGGTATTACGAGAGGGAGAGAGAGAGAGCGAGAGAGAGAGATGAAATAAAGTGAAATTGGGTTTAACGTCCTACTTTTCTGCACCTAACCTGGGCTAATGGAAGACGGTAGAGAGAGAGAGAGAGAGAGAGAGAGAGAGAGAGAGAGAGAGAGAGAGAGATATTTCACTGGTTGTAAATTTGTATGATTGATAAACGAGGACCGGTGACATCTTTTCGTGATGGACACAAGGTAGATGTTGATATTCCCCATTATCATGAAAGGGGGGAAAGTACAGGGGCGGATCTAGGAATTTGAGGGCACTAACCAGGGAGACGGGTCACGCCGCTGAGAGGGTTGGGGGTTGGGGGGGAATTATTTGTTTTTTTCTTGCATCTGTAGCCATCTCAAGGGAGCTATATGGCTGATATTTTAGTCTAAGTAACCGTTCGGAACGGACATATTTGAGTACAAAAAAGTTACCGCTGCCTTTAACTCCATTAATTTCCAATACACTGACCACAAATTGTACTGGACATAGCTTAACATATAATAAACCAATTTCTTTTGAAAAGAAGGTGAAACATTACCCTATAATTATATGATTTGATTAAACCCAACTGCTAGGCGAAATTTATGTTCATATTAAAATTTCGGCCAAACCAGAATCATTTCGAAAATACAGAAAAAACTGTTTGGTAAGATAAGATTATGATTTCAGTGTTCCATTCTTCACTATTTGTAACATAATTAGGCCAACTTATTTTCATGCAAATTGTGATGATATGCGTTGAAAATTTTGCAATTGAACCAAATTTGACTTGCTCAAAAACTCGAATAGTGTATCAATTGCAGCCGTAGATAAGAATTATCACGGCTGTAAATTGCAGCTAAGGTCTATTATTTAAATTCAGCTTAATATTTTTTTTTTTTTCAAATAAAAGATTTTTCATTTTACAAATGCCTGTGCCTAAAACCCCACATTCATGTCACCTAAATCCATATCATTTAGACTAAACCTTAGCTTGGTTTAATTAATCTGAAAACCTTTTCTTTACAGATAACCTAAAGGCCTTTATTGACGGGACAGATGCAGGAATAGAAGGCACGTGGCGTTATAGTAACGGTGACGTAATGGCGGTGTTGTCATGGGGACCGGGAGAACCGGAAAACGACTATCCAGATGAGGATTTTGTAAACCTCCAACTATTTAATAACGGAGAGATCGCGATGTCCGACTCTGGAAATCGCAAGCAAGATTTTATCTGTCAGAAAACAGATAAACAAAATAATTGGGTTCTGTTTCAGTAACGCACCTCTACCTGTTCCCATGATCGTAGCGACTTGGACAGTTTTAGGGCATGTTCAGGGCGGGGGGGGGGGGCTAGCCTAACCCTAACCTGGTATAGGTGCGTTACTGAAATGGTGCCAGTAATTGATACTTTCCATAAGATTTGTGGATTAGTCTACTAGAGTAGCCCTACTCCTTTAAAAAGTGTTTTCGGAAGAAGCTTGTTGAAAATCTATTTGTGGACGAGGAGTCGATCCTCAATCAAGTGTTACTTGAAGTTTACTTGTTCTTGCGGGCAACACTCAGTCCGATGCTCCACAAATTCTTGTACGGGCAACATAAAACTTGAAATGCATATTCCTTGGACCATTGCCGTTGGGTATCGATTGACGCACTTAGATTTTTAACAGGAAGTCACAATTCCAAGATGTTTTCGATGACATCATACTCAGTTATTGGTCCATATGCTAGTTGTAACTTGTGTCGAGTTGTTAATATCTTATACATCGGTCTGTCTTGAACCTTTTTGTCCAATCTCTCCACCGACTACAATCACTCGGCAAATCTCGACAGATTCCGGAACGTCCCGGAACCTACAACTAGGTTCCGAAATCTGTCGAGGATTGCCGGGTGCGACTACAATCTCATTTAAACATCCCTGTGTATTGTCTGCACCTGCATGGTGGTCTGTCAGTCCATACATATTATTTTTTATTAGGTGTTAAGTGAAGGTAGGCCTCTAACCTCTCGAGACTCCAAACCACCAAACAGATGATGGGTAAAGCTCACTTGTCCGCCGGGTTCACTTTTCCGCAGGTTCATTAATCTACAGATATCTATTATTACGGTTGGGGTTGGATTAGGGTTAGGGTTAGGGTTAGTTTTATCTTTATTGATAGGCCTACCCACATTTATAGCATTGCTTAGACTTAGAGCGGCGGAATCTTTCACGCGGGCGCCAATGTATACACGGGCGTTCCGTGTTTGTTCCATCGGAACGCATAGACAGCTGCCCAATCTGTTTCACAGAGAATTAGAAAGTCTTCTTATAATATCTATGTCACAGATGACTGTCTTCAACACGTGCAATGACATCAGGCGGCGTCAATCATTGGCTCAATGGCGCGTGCATTGTTTACACAAAACGAAACCGCTTCGGGCACTAAATAGGAAATTATGTCTTCATATGTCTTTTATTATTTTTCTAATGCATAAAAAAATGTTTTAGATTTTAATTTGTCGGAAGAAAAAAGTTAATATTGGGGACTCATTAAGTCGCCTCGATGTCATCCTTATCAGTGTTCCGGTGTGGTATTCCCTTGTCAGTGATGCAGAAAGGAGGGCCCGACAAGGACAGCTGTCTAGTCGTTCGGATGGGACGAAAAACCGAGGTCCCGTGTATACATTGGCGTGCACGTAAAAGATCCCTTGGCAGTTGGAATTCGACATAAGAGTAGGCCGTAGCGCCGCTGTCCGGGCTAGATTTCCCTTATAGAACACTGTATGGCGTATGCCCGTCTTCCATTAGCCCAGGTCAGGTGCAAAAGAGTAGGACGTTAAACCCACATTTCATTTCATTTCATTTCCTTATCAGTGACCGTAGCGGCCTTGCGAATATTCACTGCGAATATTGACAGCTGCCCTCCTGGCACTCGGCAAGATGTAGGATACTGAAATCTGCTGAGGTTTGCCGAGCATGGGCGTACGGGGAAATGTTTGACTGGGGGTGGGGGTGGGGGTGGTTTGTGCCCGAAAAATGTAGTTAAGTTCTTAGTATGTCAATCGTGACTTAATGTACTCCAAACAATAGAGGGTTCTTAAATTGGACACATTCAAGAACACAATATTTTTTTATACAACTTTTACAAAGTACAATTGTTTGCCCAAATTCCCCCCCCCCCCCAGCTCGTACGCCTATGTTGCCGACTGCTGCCCTGAGCCAACTCAGCCCCCCCCCCCCCCCCCGACTGTTAAATACAGCAATATAATATGCCAGTAATACGATATAAACAAAATAAACAACAAACATAGAAACTTGGTGGTTTATCTAGAATGAAGAAGTACAAGATGGCTGTAGTAGTTGATGGTTAGTAGTTGAAGGAGAATATATTTAATATCATTTTATTATAACAAATAAAGAAAAATACTAGATACAATTCTGTTATTTTACAGACTTTCTATATCATGCTGTTGTTTTTATAATCGTTGTGTAATTCAATTTATTAAATCTTATAGACTATACGTTTTACCTGGCCTGGACTTTTAGCCTGTACCGTTAGCTGCCTGTGAAAGTCCAGGTCGATTTTAAAGTGTAATATCAAATGTGTATATAGCAATTATTCACATTCTACAAACAGAAAAGACCGAATCTCCGTTCACAGATACTGTCTGTGACTGCTTATAAGAGACCCAGAGGAAAGTAATTATCTTTTCCTATAAACGGTTCCCATATGTGGAAAAAAATCAGGGTTAAAAACACACTTGTTTAAATATTACTTGTATTACAAACTGTGATGTGTCATTTGTATAAAGCGCTTAGAAATATCATCGCATATAACGAATCGCTATGAAAAATGAATAATAATATATCTAGTAATGACGTGGCTATGTTCATTGTTACCTTTTTCATTGTGGCTTTGCTCTTCGACTTTTAAGATATGCTGTCACATATAAAATAAAATGGGTGCAATTGCTCAGGTGTATTTACATTTTAAAATATCAGGGGCGGATACAGGATTTTCAGAAAGAGGGGGCGTGCTGCACCCACTTGGGAGTGCGAAACCGTGATTTTTTAGTGAAAAAAAGGGCACAAGGAGTTATTTCATACTAGTACTGTAAATTACGATTTCCAACCTAAACTATTTTTGTTCTCTTTTCTCACGAGAATATATGAAGCTAAAAATTGTTCGCCACCTCAAAAAATAGAGGGGGCTGGATCCGCGCCTGAATATCCCGTACACCTCTCGTAAATACTAATGATCAATTGCAATTTTATGTCAAATGTGTGTTTTTGGTAATTGTCAAATTTATTTTTTGTGGTACATGTCAATCACAAACCGCATATCATCGGTAAAGTTTGTTCGGGGTAAATTGATTTTACAGGAATGTAATTACAGCAATACCTATGATGTAACACGTTATCAGTAATTAGCAATCAGTAAATAATATTGATGAGTTTATATAACATCGACCTGGTTTATGATGATTCACCAAAACTATGTACTTATAGTGCACCATGAACACATTCAGTAGAGTATTTATTAAACATGCATTATGCAAGAGCAATATCTGACTATTACAAGTCTTTCTTTAGGCCTGAAATGTTATCTAATTTATCAATTAGACATTAATTATCTTATCCAGGCCATGATAAACTCTCGATGTCAAGGCTAGCCTTCGATGTAAGCTGGATTAGATTCATATATGCCGCTTAACGGCCATTAGACTGGCCCAGTCTCTTCTATTTATTTTACATTTCGATTTATATAAAAGTAGTAATTTTTAGTAAACCAACACTTTCGTTTCCATTTGTATAAAAAAAAAAATTTGAGTAAACCTGTAACCAGCACCAGAGACTGGACAATTTGCGAGCTTCACAATAAAATGGGCGTTTCTTGTCCTGTTTTACGTTGTTCCTTATTTGGAATGATTGACAGTTGTCAAGCAAGCCCCGAGTCACGTGACACGAATTTGTAAATGTGATGGTGATGTCTAAGATAAATTAAGTTCGATATTTACCTTCATGAATCATGCGTCTCGAATGGAGTGCAAAGCAGTCATGCTGAAACCGTCTGCGGGCTGATGTCACGTTTTTGTTTCCATTCACCATTCGGCTTCGTCCCGATACGCATGAACTGGCTTCGTGAAGTTGTTATAATGATGTCGTGTGTAATTATTTATGTTCATTCACCTCATCCCATACGTTGTATCCGTTCATTCGACAGATATTGTCCGTCAACAAAATTCTTGGATCGTTAAAGTATCACTAAATAACAATAACTGTTATCCACAACAAACATCTCGCACCTACACCAGTTTGCCAGTGCAAATGCAGTAATCCCGTGCACGACGTCACACGACCTACATAATGCAGATTGACCTACTAGATGAGAATGAAGCTCTATTTGCCCAGTCTCTAGAGATTACGTTTTTTTTTCGTTTTTTTTTTTTGAGAGGACTGGCCAATTTTTGGTGTGTGGAGAAGACTGGCCACCAGTCTAAACGGCCATTGATAATTAAATTTAAGTGAAATTTTCAGCAAATTACCGTTACACTATGTAGTTTTTAACTATTACAGTGAGAACTGCCAACTCGTTATCTTATCTCCCATAATGTATCTTTAACATGATTATAAATTAATTATAGGGGCAGGTTAATCGCCATAAAGTTTCCCGTGATAACCTTTCTCAAATTGTTCAATAAAACATTGTTGGTTTTTTTTCTGAAGCGTCATTCCAGGGGCGGATCCCCACCGGTGTATAGGAATCCCGGGTCCTACAAACTTCAACCGGGACATGCACACGCATGGTCGTATATATATTATATAGCACACGGTGCGCACCTTATCAGACACACAATCAGCATCTATGTTACTAGCGAAAGGGATTAGCTCCGTAAACCGCGGTCGGTGAGACAAAACATGGGGTTGTCACCCCCCTAAAAAAATCCTGGATCCGCCACTGCATTCATATATGGATACCACAAGTACGGATCGACGAATGATTGTTGTATTTTTTATGTTTCCAAAAATGATAAATAATGTTTTAGATCTGCCTCGGAAAATAAGCGCACTCCGAGGGGAGACTTGCCAACTAGTTTCCATGCAAACCAACAGAAATTAAGATTAGATGTTTAAATATTAAAGGGTGCTATTTAATACTGGCTTGCTGCTGGTATAACACCAGGCTCGGATTTAGGATTTTGTCGAAGGGGGGGAGGGCACACATTGGAGCAAAGGGTAATATTGTTGCAACCTTGGATTGTTTGGGTCATTTTTATATCATCTATTAAAGAACAGATATGTGAACTACAACAGTAACAAAGCAAACGAAAATGAAAATCAACTATGTTACTGGGGTTGCCCCCCCCCCACCCGGATCTGCGCCTGAACACGTCGAAAAGAAATACCGGATGCTTGTTGCTTGTGGGGTTTTGCCCTGGAGCAACTCTGTAGAACAAAGGGTCGTATAAACTGTAATAGACACCAGAGAAGGGGGGGGGGGGGGGCAACTCGGACACTTGTTGCATGTAGAATGTTTGGTGACAAAACTAGCGTGCATCGGTGCAGAAATCTGGTACACTAGAATGACCAGAATCGTTGGTCTTTATGTTTTCGTGGGGGTTGCTTTGGATGAAAATTGGAAACCATTTGTCCACATGTAGTTTAATTAAAAGCAAAGCTAGGTTTATTGACCAAATCTTATTTTACATACTAGTCCCTCACGTGTCATATATTGATTGACAGGAACGTATTTCAGCTGTACCTATTGATTTTACAGAAATGTATTCGAGCTATACCTAGCCATGCTTTATATGAATGGTAATGATCCCTGAAAACATTTAAAATACCGTCCCGTCAGTTGCTAATGAAATATTTTTTATGGGACGATAGACATGTATATTTAAAGAAGGGTAATTAACCGTTATCGAGTCGTATTAATATGTGAATAATGATAATAACAAAACGGACTTATTTAAACCTTATTAACGTGTGAAAAGTTTAAAGTAGCTAAACCCCATTCCATTCCTAACTGAGGGTTGAGTGACCACGTTTAATCATAAGGTCTGTCACTGGGTCAAGTTGCGTGGTTAAATTTCCAGCTTGAACAAGGAGTAGGTAGGGTCGCCTATCTAACCATGTGGGTTTTGTACGGGTCCTCCGATTTTCTTCCACAGCTTAAGACCCACTACCGGCAAGCATATTATTGAAATAAAATTGAACCATGTCAGATCTGAGATGAATTTATTTGTGTCGAGTGGACGTCAAACCCCATTCTCTCTCTCTTTGCTAACTTTCTAACCAAAACCCCACGAAAACTCACATAATTAAAACGTCAACCGAACCTGTAATGATGAAGTTTATTACCTATAATGATATATTTAATTGTATTATTATATTTAACAAAGATCACAAATAGCGGTCAAATAAGCTATGTAAATAATGAATTTTACTCCAACTACAGCTGGTCGGATCTACATGTAGTTTAGGCCATCGAAAGTAAAAACGAAACGAAATATAGATCTGTATTCAGGGGCGGATCGAGAGGGGGGGGCCCACCCCCCGCTCAGCTACATAAAAAAAAATAATGCCTTGCATCAATGAAAGTACATCACAAAGTGATCCTACGTAAGTATAAAAATGATTTCTCTGTTTAAAAAGCTCAATTTGTATGTATGCCTATGTAATTTAGAGACGATGATGGCAGATTTCAGTGACAGAAACCTGGCAAACCCCCTCTTGCAAAAATTCCTGGATCCGCCCCTGGTATTCTGATCAGATTGTACAGTTATTATCAATGACGTATATATACGTCATTGGTTATTATTATTGAAAATGGAGCTAATTCAACCAAGGGGAGATAAATCGGTTATTAAACCAGGCAATACCAACACAGAATTTGTAACAATACAGATTGCTTGTCTGGTCATAGCAATCTGTTCTTAAAATTTTAACATAAAAATTTTGAACGAAAAGCTAATGAGAAGCCAATCAAGTATATTTTTTATGAAGAAATAAGTTTTTAAACAGCTGTCTCAAGAACTCCAACATCAAATTGGTGTAATTGTGGTTGTAAAAGGTTCATAGCAGCACTGGTCCAGCTTCATGTGAAGTTCATCTCGTCGCCACGATGTAGTACATATATAGACACATCTCAACTAACCTACAGTGAAGGGAAATTGGCTTTAATGTCTTAACTTTTTGCACCAACAGGGCTAATGAAGACGAACATACAGTGCACTATAATGAGGGACATTTTGCCTGTACAGCAGCGTTTCTGTATACCCATGTTTTTGTCCCAACCAAACTGAACACATTTTATCTTTGTCAGTAACTCCATCGTGTGCGCCTTGTAAAAGGGGAAAACAGCCTGGAAAATCTCTTAAGCACTTTCTCGGACAACCCCGGGATCAGAACAGGGAAATATAGGACTGGTAAGCCAGCGCTGGGATTACTCACTTAGCAGTTGTTGCATCGAGGATGATAAATGAACTACGGTCACAAGGTTAGGAGTAACTTAGGACAGTGAAATGTTACAAAGGACAGAAAGTTCACATCTTTCCAAGAGAAGAGCATGGCCTCTCTTTGTCAGTGGTGCAGGAAGGAGGGCCTGACAAGGATAGCTGTCTAGTCGTCAGATAAGACGAATAAAACGATGTCCCGTGTGTATATTTATTGTTCTGTTAGGTTTCATGAAAACTAAATCTATAGAGTGCACTATGGTTTATTTACGCTGTAACTTTTACAACATAAGATTGTGTAGCGCTAACAATGGGCGCTTGTACAACAAGGGATAATTCTAACCTTGACATTGGATTATCTTATATTATGGAATGACATTCCAATGAACAGTAAACGAAATACAGATGTATTAACACTGTGTACACATTGGTGAGCACATAAAAGATCCCTTGGTAGTTGGAATTCGATATAGGAGTAGGCCCTCGCGCCCGCTGCCTGGGTAAAATTTCCCTCATTTCACACTTAATGGCGTCTGCCCGTCTTTATTAGCCCAGTGGGAGCAGAACAGTAGGATGTTAAACCCCATTTCATTTCATTTTGAAAGAGAAGAAATGGTTTTCACAATCAATGATTCTGTTCCAGTTCCTGTTTCTTACACACGGACAGAATAAGTCTCCAAGTAGACTGGTGGCCAGTCTTCTCCACACACCAAAAATTGGCCAGTCCTCTCAAAAAAAAAAAAACGAAAAAAAAACGTAATCTCTAGAGACTGGGCAAATAGAGCTTCATTCTCATCTAGTAGGTCAATCTGCATTATGTAGGTCGTGTGACGTCGTGCACGGGATTACTGCATTTGCACTGGCAAACTGGTGTAGGTGCGAGATGTTTGTTGTGGATAACAGTTATTGTTATTTAGTGATACTTTAACGATCCAAGAATTTTGTTGACGGACAGTCTCTGGTGCTGGTTACAGGTTTACTCAAATTTTTTTTTTTATACAAATGGAAACGAAAGTGTTGGTTTACTAAAAATTACTACTTTTATATAAATCGAAATGTAAAATAAATAGAAGAGACTGGGCCAGTCTAGTCTCCAAGAAGCATCATAAATCTATAGAGATATAAAAATTTTGGGAGGGGGTTTAGGAATCATTAAATAGTTGGTTTTTTTTAATTCCTTCATTCCTGATAGCTTTAAAATGGTTTTGATTGCAGGATTAGAAAGACATTGAATTGAAGCCAATGATATACATACAATATACCTTTATAAATATTTTAATATTTACATAACAGTTTTATATATATTTATATCTACATCATGTACAATTTAAATTATAAAAGGCACTGGTTATGACTGACTGACAATTAAACAGAGAGAGAGAAATGGGGTTTAACATCCACAAACTAGTTCAGTTCGGGACTAACATGGTTCAATTTTATAGCAGTAGGATGAAACTGGAGGACCCGGAGAAAACCCACGCGATTGTACAGGTGACCCTACTCCTTGTAATGTACAAAGGGGGAATCGAAACCACACCAGTTGACTCAATGACAGACTTTATGATACAGCATGCACATGCTAACCATTCGGCTATCCAACCCTAACAATAGAGATAATGAATTGGGAGTTGATCCAACAGAAGGTAACGGGGGATCTCATGCCAATATAATTTTTGGTATTCGTTATTCGATGTTAATTGAAATGAATTGAATCTGATCAATCTCTGCCTTCATTAAATATTTAAAAATAAATAAACAGATATGGAAAATAAATTGATTTTAAAGATTCACGATTTTTTTCAATCTGAAAACATGTCAAAATAAATCCAAGGTAAACCACACCCACTTTGTGTCTGTGACATTACTATAAAATATATTTGAATATAGTAAGCCACACCCACTTTGTGTCTGTGACATTACTATAATATATAATTGAATATTATTTATAGTAAGCCACACCCACTTTGTGTCTGTCACATTACCAGAAAATATATTTGAATATTGTAAGCCACACCCACTTTTCTTCTGTCACATTAATATGTAATACTTTCCTATAGTATGTCACACCTCCTTTTCTAGCTGGTGCATAAAACTTTACATCAATGGGAGAAATTATCATTAACATAATCCATGTTTGCATAAATTGTCGATCTACAATCAAATTACCGTAAATAATATAACGATCAATGAACTTGGTTTATATATACAGATGACGATGAAATGAACGTTTAAAAATATTTAAAATGAATCAATATGTACATCTAATATTCTGATATGCCTTTAAGGGCCAATATATACATTTAATTACTAAAGCTCATTATTTGAGCCATTTTTATCCAGTCAAAGCAGTGCTGTAGCCTGGAGGTCCAGCATCCAGGGAGAGAATTGCACCCCCTTCCCAATGTTACAGCGGCAACGATATTTTGCTACATACATGTATTTGAAAATCTGCGTATAATGTTAAAACATTGAGAGATTTGTGGTAAGAGGGGACGGTGTGCTTTTTCTACATGTATTTAATATTATTTATTTTTCTTTTGAAATTTTGCCCCCGAGGCAACAGTCTCTGTGGCCCCGCCCATGCTACGTCGCGATGTTAATATCAGTATGAGCATCCATGTTTTCCAATGTGAAATTCATTTATTTATGATCAGACATTGGATATGATCCCAGGCCCGTAACTAAGGGGGGGGGGGGCCGGGAAAATAATAGATATACATAGTCCGCCAATTTTACAGCACCCCCGAAAACACTTCCCGCCCTCCTCGTTGTGCTTATAAAGTTACGGCCCTGTGTTTTCGTTACAATCATGAAAGGTTCCAAGGTGTAAGATTTTAAAGCAACAATCTTATTTCTAGAATAAATTCCTGTACCTTCTAGATTCACATATTTAAAATTTAAAATATTTAACAAACTGCTTGTCCACAAACATAAATTAAACTTTTAAAATGGTTTTTCAAAAACTAAACAATGATTGGCTAATGATGATGTCACACAGAATATAGTCTGTGATTCTAAATTCAAGAAATTACCACATCCGACATCACTGAAAATGACAAGCTTTATTAATGCCAAACAAAGGAATTGTGCCAAAGCCTAAATCTGTGCCTCAGTTGTCTGTAACAGTTGCCTTAGACTTAATTCAATTCAAAATGTCTTGCGCTGATATGTCACAAAAGATGTGGTTGTTCGGCCTGATCCACAACAATGCTACAGTGTGGCAATCAGGAATTTATAATCCCATTTGTCTTGTAATTGTCATGGTCCAACCAAAACACTGTTGATGCTTGACCCTTTTTTTAACACGATTGGAACTTATGCCAATAGTGTGACCGTTTATATATAAGGTCTATATAATCCCATTTTTACTTGTAATTGACAAGGTCTGACCAAAACATTGTTGATGCTTGACCCTTTTTAATGTCATCTGAACTTACGCAAATGTTGTGATTGTCTATATATACACAAAACTGTTGTTTTTTTACAGTTTAAAATTTACAATCCTTGTGAATCTTGCGTGTCACATGACATCACCGCGAGGAACAATTTTGTACAAAAGAAATGTTTGAAGTAGCCGAACAATTCTGATTTTACAGTACCATAAAAATCATTTTTCAGTCTTCTCTGTAGATGGATTTTCACAGTGCAGCACCTAATAGCTAAAATTAGTTTTAAATAATAAAATCAGAATGCACAAAACGCTGGCACCAAATGTCTGGAAAAGGTGATTTCATGTCATTCACTCATAATTTTTCTTCATAATAAAAAATAAACAAGAGTCATCCCCCTTTAACAGATAAACAATTACCACATTTGAGTCTTTCAAAACGGGGCAATATCTTTCAAAAAGGTCAACAAAATCGTGGTATCATCTTTTAGAATGTTCAACAAATCAACAACAATTTCCGACTCCTCTATCCCATCTCCCGTCAAATTAAGAGAAATCGGAGCTGGTGTCGTCCATAAAAGGACTCACTGGGTTTGACATCAACATGGGATCTCCACTAACGGGTGACGAATCCTCCATCAGTATATCAAACTGTGAACTACTATTTGATTGGTTGCAGTGCGACTGATCATGGTTCTCAGTTTTGATCAGGTCTGTCGTGTTTGGTGAGACCATGGTGGTTAATGCGGTGACGTCTTCATGTATACCTGTTGACATACCGTGGGATTTCATTAATAAATCCAATTGCTAAAATTGAAAAAAGAAAAATTATTATTAAAATAAGTCGGGTTTGTATTAGTCAGATCTTGGCTCAACGAGGATAAAATCGTTTGGACCCTTTGATCCTGGGGGGGTTGGGATGGCCTAGTGGTCTAGAGTGCCGCGCTTCGACCTCTAGCTGGCCGGTCACCTCTGGCTTGCGGCTGTGGTTTCGAGCCCTGGTGTGAGCGTATGTGGCATGGAGATAGGGGCGCCTTCTCAACCTCGTGGGTTTCCTCCGGGCAATCCGGTTTCCTCCCACTGCTAAAGACCCCTACGCGCAAGCGAATTATTGAAATAAAATTTCACGGGGAATCGAAACCACGCCAGTTGACTCAATGACAGACCTTATGATGCTACGTGCACGTGCTAACCATTCGGCCATCCCATACACATGTGGTTGGGCAGCTGAAACTACTCTTATGATCAAAGGCATTTTATAGCTGAGGCGCTGGAGTCGTCAGCCTCCTTGCGAAAAAAATGAAAGAAATCAGAAGAAAAAAAAACGGGCGAAAAATGCTAAAACCGATGAGAAAAATGAAAAAGTACCCTAGTTAGGGGGCCCTAAAGGCAGACAAAAGGTCCCCAAGTCTGACAAAAGGGCTTCTCTGGCTAAGGGAAATGGCCATGAGTCAATCGTTTTCTATACACTGTTCCTGTCCGAATCCATTACTGAATGAGAATGCAGTCATTGCATTGGCATAAAAATCACCAATCAAGACAGACACACCCCGTCGCGAAAGAGAGCCCTCAAAATAGTATAGCCTCCGCCACGATAACCCTTAAAATGCTCCTGCTTATAATCTAAAGCAAATGCATTAGAAACTGCAATTTATAACATAGTTATCTTACCTGCATTCTGAGTAATAATTTTCTGTTATTAGATTCAAGAATACGATTTTTTTCCTCAGCTTGTTTCATCTTATCCTGATCTCTTTTTAAACGTCTGATGTAATCAACTGAAGCTTTTAATATCGTTCCTTTATTTTGTCTCATATCTCTGTAAAATACAACAGATAACAATTGATAGCTCTATGGATTACCCATATACATGTACATGAGACGTGGTACCAGGGGTTCCCAGAATAAGGATAGGTATTATTGACCTGGGGCCGGTTGCTCAAAACTAAGTTATTTTAACAATCTGTTAAACTAACGGATCGTTATCTTTCATGTGTCCTTTGTTAACGGTCCGTTAAATTTCTGTTGCTGGAAAGCAGAGTTGGGATTTCAAAATTTTACGTGTCGGACATTTTACCGAAAATAAAGGGGCATAACTCTTATCGTTATTTAAGCAGACAAATTCATACCACAATTAAAAGTCACATGTCAAAATATTCAAATCACGTACATAACAAAAATAGGTGAACCTCGCTATTTTTCATATTTAATTCCCGTACGGTATTCAATTCATACCACATACCACAATTAAAAATCACATGTCAACAAAATATTCAAATCCCGTACGTAATAAAAATTGGTGAACCTCGCTATTTTTCACACCTAATTCCCGTACGGCATTCAAATTCATGTCAGTAAATGTCGTACAAAATTAAGCATTTTCGTAATACATTGAATGAAAGCTTGCCGATCCTGCTTCGGCATAAAATTCACAACGGTAATATTCCTTTAGATTTACGTGGCAGCAAATGAATGCCGAACTTCCGAAATAAGAATAGTTTGTGATGTCAGAACATCGTTTTTTCTTTATAAAATGTCAACAAAATATTCAAATCCGTGCGTAATAGAAATAAGAACACGGCAGCAAATGAAAGAAAAGCGTTCGAAATAATACTTGCGGTGATGACAAAAGGCATAGCTGACTTCAGCGTATTGCCGCTATGGCGTACGTGACCCACAGCTTCATACATTACTTGTGGTGATGAGAAAAGGCATAGCTGACCTCAGCGTATTGCCGCTATGGCGTACGTGACTTACAGCACACAGCTTCATAGTAAGCACTGCCTAACATTTTAAGCAATATTCGTGCGGCGCTCGAGATCACGGGGAAAGTGCCACTGTGGATGAGAATTTATATATGGATTCTTAAAAGATATCGTAGACAAAATGAATTAGGGTGTTATAAAACAATATACTCTTACGATATGTGACATCTATGATTAGTTGATAGATGCTGTCGGCTCACATCAATGCGATTAAAATGCCCGACAATTGAAGACCACGAGGTAAACAGGTGAATTAAAATTATAATCACTCTTATTGGATTGATGAATAGTCCGACAAAGGGAAAGCAATGACTTCTGTTTAAGATTAGATTGATGAATTGTCCTACAAAGGATTAAGTCAATCAATCAAGACAGATTAAGTAGTTAATCAAGGTAGGTTTATTGACGGTATAACACGATAAATACGTTGATCACTTAATTACCTAATCAATCCTGCCTATTGTCAACGATAATCGGGTTGAGTGGTAGTTATACTCTCAGTACACTATATTAATTTTGGAATTTTGAATATTATTCACTATGTCTTGATGTCCGATTGGGCATATTCCCGGTCGGACAACATTGTGCGTTTGGAAAAAAAATTCGGACAAGTCCGGAATATACGGGCGAAATCCCAACTCTGCTGGAAAGTCAATTTCATTATCCGTTAAAGTTAACGGGGCTTCCAGCAACAACCCTTCTCTCCGTTAAAGTTAACGATCCATTTACTCCATGTTAACGGATCGTTAAAAGTTAACAGAGCTTTGCCCCTGATCTCAAATAGGTCATTAAGGGAGAGGTCATAGGCCATGCCTGTTCCTCAATCCTTTTTAATTTCTGAATAAAATATTGTTTAAAAAAAAATCTCTGAAACGAAATAGGGTTTAACACGATACTTTCTGCTCTGATGGGGCATTATGCGGCATACACCATGCAGGATGCTAGAAGGGAAATTTTACCTGAAAAGTACACGACAAGTTTACAGCTTGGGTTAGTTTTCTTCCAATTACAATGTTTTGAGAGGGAATTGAAGCAAAGTTTTGATCGATAAATTAGTTTGACTGTGTTTTTAGTCCTGATGTGTCGTCAAATTAACCAGTTTGTACAGTGGGAAGGCATCTTTAATAAACAAAAGGCTGAACGAAATTAGTAACCATAGTAACTTGTCATGAAATTGGTAATTTCTCAATGTCCACGTCTATCAACAAATACTGTAAATGGGAGCCATCCAATGGCATCTCGAGTTGATTGTGGTCTTGTCATATTATAAAATGTCTTATTAATAGTTTACATAACATAAGGTCCAAAGAAAGACATGCAATCGATAAATTTAGCTCTTGAATAATGTATCATTAACAGAATACAAATTTCTGTGGAAACAATCACAGGACTGATTACACAAGTACGACATTGTGCTTGTCGAAACATCCTGCTTGTGTAATAAATCCAACAATTGTTTCCGATACAAATTCTGCTCTGTGAAATATTGTCAAGTCATAGTAGTTAAAATCTTATCTCGTTTTAAATAGTAGAATATAATATGTTGTTGGTACATGTGTAGAACAATAATGATTAGGCCATTTTATAAATATACTCTGTTTCTAAGAAACTCCTACGCCACTTTATAACAGGACAGCATGATCCATTTTTATTTCAATAAATTAACATGTATGTAAATATTTTCCTGGAAGTAGCTTTATCATAAATTTCAAAATGTATATGTAGTCTCAATTATCAAGCACACAATTCTTATATCAAATTCCAACATCAAGAGTTCCTTTACATGCACACCAATATGTACACAGGGCTTCAGTTTTTCAACCCATCTGAATGACTAGACACCTGTTCTGGCCAGGAATTCCTTCTGAGAAATGGAATATTTTGTTTGTATGGCCTTATTGATTATAACTGATATCGTTTATCACTAGAATAAACACCAAGTCCAAAGTATCAATTAATATTACACACACAGAGATAAATATTATAATCAAAATGATATTATAGAGAAGGGGAGTTGCCCCAGACAGTATTGTATATATATTTATTTAGCTGACCATAGGTCAATTGAGAAATAACTTTATTGAACCATTAATGATCAATTTAATAATTAATCTCCACAAACTGACCTACATTCAGTTGACCTACAATTATGTTTACAATCTAAAATTGAAGGTCTTACTGACGAGCCAAGTTTGGAAATGAAAATGAAATGAAACAGGGTTTAACGTCCTACTCTACTGCACCTGACCTGGGCTAATGAAGATAAGGCATCTGTCACAACTCAGACTTTATAAGGCACAGCGCTACTGGTGCATATCATATTGTCAAGGACAGATTTGTCTATTTTTCATGTTTTTTTGTTATTAAAATGATACCAGCACCTAAAGAAGCAAATTTATCTAATTCGCTCTTATTCAAGCTCTAGATCAATGGTGAAAGCTCTAGATTGATTGTGAAAGCTCTATTCGATGGTAAAAGCTCTAAATCAATGGTGAAAGCTCTAGATCGATGGTGAAAGCTCTAGATCGATGTGAGATTTTTTTCAATGTTACAGATAATAAATATAATCTACTTACGGGTCTGTTGTACGAGGTAGTAATGTTCCCAGTTCTTTTATTCTATCATTAATATTAAAACGTCTTCGTCTTTCAACTGTGAAATACAAAAAATACACTTTAGACCACTTTATACACAAAACAGGTTATTGAAAACCAAATAAAGGAATGGATGTCCAGGTAACAACTGTTGATATGAATGGCATCTGTTTACATCTAGAGACTGTATGACTTGTCAACAACCTAGGTATAAGCCGTGAAAT
Source organism: Patella depressa (assembly GCA_948474765.1). NCBI lineage: Eukaryota > Metazoa > Mollusca > Gastropoda > Patellidae > Patella > Patella depressa. The sequence goes on from OX419721.1 coordinate 10,114,436, forward strand.
GTTCATGGTCTCAGTGGTCAAATACCAATGCATGCAAGCTTAAAAATAAACATGGCTTAGGTCCTGGGTTTCCAACCATTTTGGGGGGTTGTGGCGGACTACCCTGAAACTTATTTCAGACAACGGGGGCAGGGTGGAGCAGAGTTAAACAACAGCATTCACACTAATCAATGACCAGTAAGTTTTACCAGAGATGAACGAACGGTAAACTATTCTCTGAGATCTAGGTTGGCCATGTCTTCACATATAGGGCATTTGGGCCATGATTCTATTTCAACTTGTCCCAGGATCCATATCTGGGACATTTTAGGCCTCAAGTTTGTCCACGGAGCCATATATATGCAGGTTTTGTTTCTATTTAAGTTTGTCCAGGGTGCCATATTTGGAACATTTGTATCTATTCATGTTCCTCCCGGGATTAATATATAGGGACATCCAGTCCTCATTTCTATTTAAAATACTTACTCATATTATGCGTATCTTTTTTCTGTCTGTCTTTAACCCAGAGTTTGGCGTCTTCCTCTGACGTGAATAACGACATGTCTTGTTCAATCTCAGCTGGACACGAAGAGGAGGATTTGGGTACGGGAGCATCGTTACTATAATGTGACGTATATGGCAACTGTAAAACAAAAAGTCACATTATAAAATCTAAAATTAATTCTGTCATTAAATTCCTCCAGTATGAGGCATGTAATTCAATTCCTCCAATCAAATTTTAAAGCATATACAATGCGATTAAATTCCTCCAATCAAATAAGAGGCATATACAATGTAATTCAATTCCTCCAATCAAATATGAAGAATTCCTCCAATCAAATATGAAGAATTCCTCCAATCAAATATGAGGCATGTACAATGTAATTAAATCCCTCCAATCAAACATGGTCATCTACAAAGTTGTTAAATCTGACAAATCTCCAGATTTCTCAAAGATGTTTGAAATCACAAATTTCTCAGTGACATTATAGTGGAGGGCCTTGACCAGAACATACCATTGATGATCTAAAGTAATATGTCTTTTCATCAATTTGTTTAGAGCTGTATGATAATAATTTTTCCTGGTTTGAATAGTCTGCAGTAGGCAGTTTAAAGAGATAAATCTGCCTATTGCAGATCTTGTTTCTGGCTTTAAATAAATAATAATAATAATAATAATAATGTACATAATTTGTAGAGCGCCAAATCCATCCAAAAGCATGCTCAAAGCGCAATGAGAAATTTATTCACATGACAAGTTCCTAATCAACTCCCTAGACGTACGGATCGCTGAATGTCCCGTTAAAATGTGTTCAAATATCAAAAGCAATATCTAATTTATTGAATAGGGCAGCTATTCTGTATCTGTATAAAGGGCCTGGCAATAAGGCTATGTGTACACTGTAATTTAAAGGCGGATAAGTACCCTGCATTGTGTTCAACGAGTATTGTATATTATGATTGAATAGGTATTCTATAATTATTATTATATGAACAAATAGGTCATGTATATGTATAGTCAGAAGTAAGCTATATACAACCAGGCACATGTCAACAGAGAGAGGCCTGGATATCTGGCTAAATCTATTTGTTAAGGCTCGTTGAATTTTTGTCAAGGTCATTGAGATGTAAATAAGGTTCAGGCACTTGATTGTTGGCGAGATTTTAGGTTAGGGTTAGGTTATGTATTGGTGCTAGGTCCAGGGTTAGGGAAAGGGATGGGATGAGCACTAGCTCTGTTTACATTTTGTGACCTATGACGAAAAAGCGACCTGGCCTTATAATTTAGCATTAACCCTGGATATTCCACTTCTTGCACAACGCATTTATTTGTATCTGCTACATGTACATTCAATAAAATAACTTCAAACTAATGTGCAAAGCATTGCTGAAATTTTGGCTTAATGGATCCACATGAAAATGAGTGGAAATATTGCATCAAAGCTTTGAATTTTATCAAAATTCTCGCGACCCTATTCCATGGTGCTATCGAAACCATGCCACTTAACTCAATGTCAGGCCTTACTCTCACAAGCACTGGCCCACCTCCTTGTATGTGTGAAATGAAATGGAATGAATTAAAATGGGGTTTAACGTCCTACTCTCCTGCTACGACTACACCATCCAGTGTGCATTGAGGGAAATTTTGCCCAGACAGTGGCACTATGGCCTACATCGAATTCCAACTACCAAGGGATCTTTTACGTCCATGTCAATGTATACACAGGGCCTAGTTTTTCCATTCCACCGAATAGCTAGCTAGACAGGTGTCGGACTCTCGATTACGCCACCTCCAGGCTAGTGAACCACTGAGCCAGCATCTTACCCACTTAACCACCGTGGCCCTGACATGTGTGAAGAAGCAGGACACGTGGGGTTAAGATGTAGGACACTAGGTACATGTACATACAGTAATATATGGTTGAGTTATTCTATTCGCTTGGTATTGTGTAATGACAGCTTAAAGTATTATCTATATATAGCAGCGTGTTTCCTGTATGACAAAAGGCCTCACTGACGACAAAACACTTCACACACTTGCTTGTATAGAAATCATACAAAGAACACAAATTTTAAATACCTTAATATTCATTATAACTTCTAGTTAAAAAGAAATAATGTGAAAAATGTGGTGTGGGAAAAAATGAAAAATGGATGTATGCTTTTTAAATTATAGTCATTTATTTTATTAAACATACATTATGCAAGAGTTAAATCTGCCTATTGCACGTCTTTTTTTTATGCCTAAAATGTTATCTAAATTATCAATTAGACGTTAATTAACTAATCCAGGCCATAATCTTCACGATATTAAATAGATTCGAACGGTTTAGTCACATTTTGATTTAATTCAAAAATGGAGGAGCCCGACTTAGCTTCAAACAACCAGTACAGTGGTTTAAATTATATCTTGTCAAACCCTTCAAAGCCTATTATCTTCGATCACAATAGAGTAATTTGAATGAAATTTTCTAATTATTCATTTAACATTATCTATTTTCGAACTACATGTATTATAGCAAGAATGGCCAGCTTTTCATCTTAATTTTACATAATATATCTTTAATTACATACATTTGATAGGTTTACCATTGCTTATACATGTGTATGTATTTAATATTTTTTACTTATTTAAACTAAATGTTGGAAAGTTTAATACAAATTTTAATACAGAATTTCAATGCATAATTTCTAAATTAATTACCCCTTAGCAGTGCAAATTTACAGTTTTTGGAAATCCACTGCCAAATCATTTGCTTCTAATGCATTTTTTTAAATATGAACCTATAACCTGGTGAAGTGGGGTGATTTGACTGGTTGACTCACATCTGGTATTTCTATTTGTACCATACTTAATTTTTGATAAATTTACACATCAACTTGTCATCAAGACTAACTATTTGATTTTAATTTCCCTTAAAGAATGTGTTTTTGAGACAATTTTTCAATGTTTTTGACAAGCTGTGTCAGGGTTGTTGCCCATGTTATAAATAACTTTTTTAAGTAAGACGAAATGAAGTTGAACCATAATTTATAATGCTTTGGGTCATAGTAGACTAGAGTTGAATGTTCTGAACTAACCATACAATACAATATATTGTAATTCAGGTGCTATGATATCACAATTAATAACCAGGTCAATATTTACCAAGAAAATAACACGAAAAATAAATAATTGATATTTTCATTAGTCCTCCCGATGTTGAAGAAATAAAATTGTTTTATATCATGATATTTATGTGGATTTAAACAATTTCAGAGGGTTTGTGTACCAAGGGGAAACCACCCTGAAAAATCTTGCGAATATTTCTCAGTTGACACTGGTATTAAAACTATTATTAATGATAGTTGGATATGATATTTGATAACTTCGATCAACAATCGCACAGATGTGTCCGATACGACAGAAAAACACCCTGAAAAATCCTGTGGATATTTTCTTGGTCAAACGCAGAACTGAATCTATTATTAATGATAGTTGGTTACGATATTTGATAACCTCAATCAACATCCGTCCAGATGTATCTGATATGAGAGAGATATATCACAGAGATGTATTAATAACATTAATATCTAATATATTATATGTCAGATAAATCAAACCAATTTTACACACAAATTAACCCGATAGATTATATACCAACTTCATATTTACAAACAGCGTCAACCTTTTCATATGTGATAGAAATACAAGGGGCGGATCCAGGAATTTTTGCATGATGCCGATGGGGTTTGCCAGGTCTGTCATTGAGTCAACTGGTGTGGTATCGATTTCCTGGTTGTACGTCCCAGGGAGTAGAGTCGCCTATCTAATATTGTGGGTTTTCTCTGGGTCCTCCAGTTTCCTCCCACTGCTATAGACCCCTAAGCAATCTGTTTCACAGAGAATTACTTACAAATTATCTCTGTAACGGATGCCTGTCCAAAACACGTGCGTTGACTGCCCGCCTCGTAGTGATTGGCTCAACGGCTCGTGCAATGTTTACTTAACACCTAACTGCTTCGGGCAAAATGATGCATTTTACTCATTTTAATACCCATTTACATTAAATAGGAAATATTTTTTAACTTCAAATAATTCAAACGTCTTTATTTATTTTTCTTTTACCTCAAAAAAATGTTTGAGAATTTAATTTGTCGGATTAAAAAAGTTAATATGCCGTACTCATTAAGCCTCGTCGATGTCATGCTTATCAGTGATTGTAGCGGCCAAGTGAATATTCACTGCGGGATCAGTTTGAACAAGTACATGTACTAGAGTCACCTGTGCAACTTCATGGATTTTCACCCACTGCTAAAAATTAAAGCATACGTGTATGTTAGTCCCGAAATGACCTGGTTTGTGTCAAGTGGACAATAAAACCCATCTCTCTCTCTCTGTAAATTATGAAGCGTAATAGTAAGCTTACTCTTTTTTTTCAACCGAGATCTATATACTAATTATATGTTTATGAGTTATGACTAATTTCATACATCTGTACGACATAAACTACGACAGGTTAATGACCCATTTATTGATTTGTTGTTTGTTTACAACATTTCCTGACCTGAATTTACATTTAATAACAATATTAAATATGTTTTCCGATAACCATATCACTTAAATTAATTCCATAATGTCGACAAAGCTGACAAAAGTTGACATAGTCTTATCTAGCTACATGTATGTCCGATTTATGATGAAGTCTATTATTATCATGTTATTATTTAAATTTTGATTATGGTGTCTAGTCGTTCTGATGGGACAAAAAACACACCAACGTGCATGCAAAAGAACCCTTGAAAGTTGGAATTTGGTATAAGAGCATGCCGTATTCCCGCTGCCCGGGTAAAATTTCCCTCATAGCACACTGTATGGCGTATGCTCGCCTTCATTAGCCCAGATTGAGCAGGACAGTAATTTTGTATAGAATATCCATACATGTATCTACATAAATGTAGGTCACATTTTGCAATAGGTGTAGCCTACATTAAGTGCTGTTGTCGACCTAGGAAACCGTGTTATCGGTGATTAAAAAGAACTATATAGCTTACACTGGTTAAACAATTATTGATAAAATTATTTCAATTTTTTGATAAGATGTGTAGAATAATGTATATCATGTCTTTCCTTGTCACATTTTGCAATACTTTTGGGCGCTGCTGTTCACAAAACTGTACATTGTACATGTATATAGCTTACACTGGTTGAACCTATTTGTTATGCCAGAGTTTTTGACGAAAAAAAAAAAAAAAAAAAAAAAAATTTGTGTTGATTGATAGGATCCGCATTTTGCTTGCTAGATTCTAGAGGATGAAAAAAGCTTTTCTCGAGTTTTGAAATATTAAACAAAACTGACAAGTCCTATCCGGTAAAATCTGGGCCTGATGCCTTTAATGCGGAAAGAAAACCAAATTTAAAGGAGCCAAATCGCTAATATTTGAGACCTAGAAATTGCCACAAAGGGGTTGCAATGCATATAATAATGTAATATGAATGTATACAAACTGATTTACATTCAATCGTTTTTTGTTTGTACTCTAATTTCAAATCAGATATGTTCGGCAAAATACGGCAAAAGTTTCAATCGAGTGACTATTTTGGGTGTCTGGTTATTCCAGTCTATATACGCTGTTTGATTTGGTGCAATGTTCCTAGCCTCGTCCCTCGAGTCTCTTGCTAGAACTGGGGCTGAAGCGCATTATGGTACACGATTCGTGTACCAATGGTAAAATGTTTATTTTGTTTTAAATATTGGATATCAAAAGCCTGTCTTTTCCCGGTAAAATGACAATATCAGTGTTGATTTAAATTGACAAATAATTTGTGTTTTGAAAGCCGAAAACTGTGGACGATATTGAGTTAGAGACTTAGCTACTTTAAGACTTTTTTTAAAAAAGAAAAGCAATTGAGAAATTATGGAATGTTTCCTTGTTGGTCACCCTTTGCAATATCAGTAGAGTTCACTGTGGATACTGTTGACAAAAGCAATTGAGAAATTATGGAATCTTTAATCGATTTTAATGTTAGTAGCCTTGAAAGAAGAACAAATTGTTTGACAGTTTGTAAGCATGATATGACTAATATATGAATGAACAGGAAATTGTTCCCAACTTGAAATTGTTTAAAGCGAGAATGTCATATTTTTAAGTTATATTTTTAAACTGTATTAAAATAAAGCCTTAAAGTAGATGGTATCTATAAACAGTCCTACTTTGTTAAAGAATAATCCTATTGATCCTATAATTCACTGTTGCTAGCTAAGAATTGGCAAAAATATCATTTTCCACATCAAATTCAAACGTTTGAAGATAGCTGTTCACAAGGAGGATAGAAAAACATGGGAGGTAATTGTGTTATTATTTCCGGTGTGAATGATTTTTTAAGTGTGAGAATGATGTTATAATGATATTATAATAGTGAGTTGACAACGTACTAAGCAAAAAACAAAGAATTAATTATGTTTTGACCTTCTTAGAAAATATGAAATTCTCGCTTTAAATGTAGGATATTCTGTTTATCTCGGTTACAGTGTGTAATTGACACTGACATTAGTCACAAAAATCTTAAAGACGCATTATGTAAAATATAGATAAAAGTTCAAAAATAGATAATGTAAAATGAATCTATTGAAAATTTTCACCAGACTCATTTTCATCCAGAGCCAAATTATGTTAAAATCAATCTAATATTATCCAATCAAATTACTAAAATTTGGATTGTATCTTAGTTAGGGCTGGACGATATTTTCGGCGATATTAAAATTTGAATTACGATATTTTATAAACCACCTAAAATATCGCGGTATAATGATATATCGTATCTTGTGTTTTTCTATCAATTTACACGATATTATCACGATATTTACGACATTATGTCACGATCGATGACTCAGATGACTTGTCACTCGTTCATTGACAAGGCCTACTAAATACATGACTAGTCTAGTAGTTTTCTCGATTATTAACCTTATTATACTTGTCATTATAATGTCAATCAAACCCATTGCTAATGCTGTGCAACACTCGAATAACCAGGCAGGTAAGTCATGGTGTAATATCTTCTCTTTGCCGTCTTCGATAGATTTATCATTGGCACTGTTTGGAAACAGTTATTATCATTTTATGTATGATGCCGTTTGTTAGTTAACTATCATTTTGTGCGTGTGTTTGGGTGGGTTTTTTTTGCCAATTTTTAAACTGTAACCGAATGAAAAATAATAATAAAATGTTATTTGTAAATAAAACCTTATTGAGTCTTGATATACGAGATTTAGACAAACGAGCTGTTGTAGTGTACCGAATAGGGGAAATTACATCTGGTTCTTTGAGTCTACTCATAGTCATACCCACATGTTATTCAACATTTTGAAAGATGGCGGAACATTGCGAAGCTCAAGCTGATCGAACATTAGTAATAATAAAGCCTAAAAAAACATTGCACGAGTCGTATATGGCTTTTGGTTTTGATGAGAACAACGAAGCGCAAACGAAAGTTTTATGTAGATTTTGCAAGCGTCGTGTAGCTGCAATAGGCGGCAACACCAGCAACTTGTTACGTTCATTTAAAAATACATCACATAATAAAACTAAAATATCGGGATATTGTGATATTTCGTTAGCTTTTATAATAAAACTAAAATGTCGCGATATAGTGATATATCGTTCTTTTTTGAGGAAATATCGTGATATTTGATTTTACTAATATCGTCCAGCTCTAATCTTAGTTAAAATTTCATGAAACAGGCCCCTGAGCCCTGTTTCTCGAAATCTTAACTAAAGATAAAATCCAAATCTTAGTACAAACTTCAATTTTGATTGGCTAAACACTAAAATCAATCTAATATTATCCAATCAAATTACTAAAAATTTGGATTTTATCTTAGTTAAAATTTCGTGAAACAGGCCCCTGGGCAACAGGACACAATTAAAATAAGCCTGATATTCGACAGAAATTTAAAAAAAAAACAGAAACAAGGATGTATTATAAATATCAACCTAGCCGTCTGCAAATAAGGATGCATTACAAGTTTTTATTACGAACCATACCTGTTGTATGAGTCACGTCACTACAAGAAACTTAAAATATGTCCTGGTTCACATGTGGAGAAACTTTGTCAATTTTGTTTTGTGTAGAGATATGGAAGAAATTTATGTGAATATGCTGTGTGAAAAATAGGACATACAATGACATTATTAAATGGTGTAACCAAACAGGGAAGAAACACTTTAGTGAGAGATATTTTAATGATTTCTTGTGTGTTATATGGAGAGAGAGAGAGAAATGGGGTATTACATCCACTTGACACAAACTAGGTCATTTCGGGACAAATATAGGGTTCAATTTTATTTCTATAATTCACTTGCCCATAGGGGTCTTTAGCAGTGGGAGGAAACAGGAGGACCCGGAGACAATCAACGAGGTTGGACAGGTGAACCTACTTCTTGTCACGTACAACCATGCCAGTTGACTCAATGACAGACCTTATAATACAGCATGCACACACTAACTATTCCGCTATCCATAATCCAACCCAGGCTCGTAGCCTGAATTAGCCCCCCTCCAAATAGTTTGCCAAAGATAGTGATTTCTTAGTGTTCTGAGCAAGCCACATCCTCAGCCCCTCCAAAACATTCCGTTGCCCCCCCCCCCCCTCCCTGGCCAAAAACATTCCGTAGCCCCTCCCCCCCAAATTTTATGAGCTGGCTACGGGCCCGATCCAACCTCCTTGTGATATATGGAATATAATATGTCAGAGTGTAACACTATATCAAGATATTTTTATGTATTTTTATTGTGATATATGTAGACATCACTTACGTAATGGTCTCTATCTAACCACACAGACGGAGGCAGAACATCTATTTTAAAAAAGAAACACTCCCCTCATAAATTCATTTATAGCAGTGTTTTAAATTCTGTACATGTAACCTACATTCAAATTACACATTTGTAGCATACTGAATCACAATACAATATTTGTGTATTGCAGTACCTAAGACAATGTGTATTTCAGTACCCAATACAAGATATGTATTGCAGTATTCAACACAATGTGTATTGCAGTACCAAAAACAATATCTATGTATTGCAGTACCAAATATCATATTTGTGTATTGCAGTACAATATTTGTGTATTTCAGTAGTACACAATACAATGTGTATCATAGTGCCCGATATAAGATATGTATTGCAGTACCCAATTCAATAGTTATGTATTGCAGTACTCAATAAAATGTGTATTGCTGTACCCATCCGATATTTATATATTGCAGTACCCAATACTTGTGTATTGCAGTACTCAATAAAATGTGTATTGTAGTACATGTACTATATTCAAATATTGCAGTACCCAATATAATATTTCTGTATTACAGTACCAATAAAATATTTCTGTATTGCAGTACCAATAAAATATTTCTGTATTGTAGTACCCAATACAACATCTATGTATTGCAGTACCCAATACAATGTTTATTGCAGTACCTGAAACAATATTTACACATTGTAGTACTGTAGAGAGAGAGAGAAATGGGGTTTAACGTCCACTCAACACAAACTAGGTCATTTCGGGACTATTGTAGTACTGTAAACAAAAGATTGTATAAAATGGTTGAATGATAGAGATAAAGCTTACTGTAGACGAGACAGGGGCTAACGTAGGTTCTATAAAATGTAAGTCACTGTCAACACTTCCAGTTAAACCACTTGACTCAAAACTTAATATACCATTTAAAATACTGTCCATCTAAAACAAAATAACCAAAACATTTAAAATATGGTCTATCTAAAACAAAATAACCAAAATATTTAAAATAACCAAAAACAACTAAAATATTGTTTAGTTAATGAAATATACAAACAGTCCATTTATGCCCCATCCCATCCCACCCCAAACAATATCATTAAAAACAATGTCCATCTAAACCGCCACCCACCCCTGCAAAAAACTATTAAAACAACGGTCCATGTCTAAAACAAATATGAATTTACTGTCCATTTTTTTGAAGTTTAATTATCCCATATTACTATTCATTTATACATGTATTGTAACTTTATTGAATTGAAATCGGAAGAACTTAATTGAATATAGAATTAAAAAAAGTGATGTTATCACAATACATCATTCATTTTTAAATAAAATGTGGTTTAACGTCATTCTGTTCTGCTCCTACTGCACTAATGACGACGGCCATACTCCATACAGTGTGTTATGAGGGGAAATTTTGCCTAGACAGCGGCAATAGGGTTTACTCTTATGTATTCCAACTATGAAGGGTTCTTTTACGTGCACACCAATATGTACACAAAACCTTGTTTTTTTAACCATCTGAATGACTATACATTATTCTGTGCCAGGCCCTCCAATCTACACCACTGACAAGAGGGGACCACCCTGTCCTACCCACTGCGCCACAGTGGCTCCCTTCAATGATTTTGTATGTATATCAATTATCAAATGATATTTTGAAAGTAAACTATGTATACTTTCTCAGGCTAAAAAACCCTAATTAAACGATACCAGTTTTATAGTGATATATCTTGCTTTCGAATTCCAACGTTTTGTCCAAGCCTGGAAATATGGCACCTGTCACTGACAATGTCCGGCACAGATTCAGACTTTGTCCAGCACAAACCCTCTGGTACATCTCCTTTTGTCCGACACTGATTTGTCTTTTTTAATGATATTTGTCAGGTACATGTACATCTAAAACCGTTATTTCCAGGCCTGGTTTTGTTATGTAAACGCCAATGAGTATACTTGAGTACACACTGTGGGCCCCTTCTCATTAGAGATGACAATTTTCATACCATAAAGGTAAGACAGTAGTTTGTTAATACACTGTGGTCCCTTCCCGTATAGAGATGACAATTTTCACACATATAGCATAAAGATCATAAGAAATTAGTCTGTTAATAAAATATTGAATTACTTACATCTGATGACACAGGATCTGTTTCAACAGGGGCACTACCTGTCATGGTTGGAGACAATAAATCAAGAGTTTCATCATCATGAATCGTGGGTAACGATTGAGTTATAAGCGGTCGACCTTGTGATTTACTTAAATAATGTTGAACTTGTCGTTTTTGACTTTCTTGGACGTAATATCTGGTTGGGTGTTGAAGTAAGGTCTTCACCTGCAAATAAATTTAAATATACGTTACTCTCCATCTAAATATGCGTCATTCTTCATTCAGGGCTGTCCTTCCAGGTCCCTGTTTCTCGAAATCTTAACTGAAGATGAAAAACCAATTTTAGTAGATACTTCAATTTTGATTGGCTGAACACTAAAATCAATCTGCTCTTATCCAATCAAATTACTAAAATTTGGATTTTATCTTAGTTAAAATTTTGTGAAACAGGCCCCAGGGCTGTATTTTCGAGAGTCCGTCTGCGCAGTAAATGAAGTATAGGCAGCACTCACACCACCAACTCCCGTCTGTTCAAGTTGAAACTAGGGGTACAGGATGGACCAGAAGCACAAGCTTAGAATCACTTTAACCAATGACAGACTTATGATCTAAAGTGCAGACACCCTGCCTCCTTTCTGATCAAATTCAAACATGCCACTTTCTCCAATGACAGACGTTATGATTTAAAGCGCAGACACGACTCGGCCCATCACCCCCCACCCCTCCTCCTTCTGGTCAAATTAAAACATTCCACTTTACTCAACGACAGTCCTTATTATCAAAAGGGCATGCACCACTTGATTCCCCCCCCCCCTTCTTATCAAGTTCAAACTATATATGATCAAGCCTGGAAATAAGGCACCTGTCACTGACAATGTCAGGCACAGACTCAGGCTTTGTCAGGCACAAAATCGCGGGTGCCTGTCATATTGTCCGGCACCGATTTTGTCAGGTACATCTAAAACCGTTATTTCCAGGCCTGTATATGATTTACCTGATAGACTTTGGATGGTATTTCGGCTGTAGTTGCTGGTATATTTGGTACTTGTATACCTTCAGATGACTGTATATTACTATTGGAACCATTTCTTTGTACCATAGATAATTGTTTCTCTTCATGTAAAAACTGTTGTCTTTCTAATTCTTGCCGTAGATTCGTGCGTGACGGCATTGTGGCGTTCTTTATTTCTGTTATTGGACTGAAAAGAGAAAGTAAAGTTATTTACTATATTTTAGAGTGAGGTTGCGCAACGTTACACATACATTTAGACGTTAGAACATTATTAGTTTTTGTGACGTATGACGTGACTGCACATCGTAAAAGTGTGGCAGATGGATAGAATCCCCCATAAATGTAACTTCACCAGACCACACCTTGTTAAATTAACGAACCCGTATAAATGTTAGTTCACAACATTTAGCTAAACCTTGTTAAGTTTCTATAATTCCGTCCATAATTTTTTTGTGTATTTGTGGGTTTCACGAACTAAATTAATAGAGAAAGAGAGAGAAATATTTTCTTTTCCTGGACCGGCCCTTCGGTTTCCTGCCACTGCTAAAGACCCCTACGCACAGGCAAATTATTGAAATAAAATAAAACCATGTGTTGTCCCGAAATGACCTAGTTTGTGTCGAGTGGATGTTAAACCCCATTTCTCTCTCTCTCTCTTTAATGAATGTAGCCTGTAGAGTGTTCACAAGAAATTGTGGATGACAGACGGACCAATTGGACAGAGGCAACAACAATATACAACCACATTTCCATGCGGGCTGCCAGGTGTATAAAAATGAACCACAAAACTCATAATGTAGAAAAACTCATCATCTGTCTCTGATTTATTCAGGGAAACTGGATCAATACATGTATGTACCTGATGCTAAAGGGTTAACTACAGTATACTGATAGCGTACATGTATCTATAAAACGAAAAATCAAGTTTTGATAAAATTATTGTAATCTCTCCTGTACAGGTGAATATCACCTAATATCAATACCTGATCGGCCTTTTACTGATATTTAGAATAGGTTATAAATACCGGTAATAAAATAGATATAGAAGAATAATTTATTTAGGCGACATTACGAAGAGTATTCTCTCAACGTTTTCAAGCAGGAGAGAGAAAGAAATGGGACTTGCCACAAACTAGGTCATAACTAACATATATGGTTCAATTGCATTAGACCATTTAAACACCCAACACAATCTACCTGAATATAACACAATCTACCTGAATATAACACTATCTACCTGAATATAACATAAACTACCTGAATATAACACAATCTACCCGAATATAACACAATCTACCTGAATATAACACTATCTACCTGAATATAACATAATCTACCCGAATATAACACAAGCTACTGGAATATAACCCAATCTACCCAAATATAACATAATCTACCTGAATATAACATAATCTACCCGAATATAACATTAACTACCTGAATATAACATAATCTACCCGAATATGACACAATATAAGACAACCTACCAGAATAAAAGACAATCTATCAAAATATAACACAATCTTATCTACCTGTGCAATATAATCTACCTGAATATAACACAATCTACCTGAACATCTGAATATAATACAATACTACCAGAATATAATACACCCTACAGGTGGTCTTTATATTTGAAAGTTTAATATACATCCTGTTATATATATACAATTACTACTGACTATTTATATACTCTAGTAGATATAATACAATAATATCATCATGTCACAATAACATTTCTATACTTCCAGCTAAACTTAATTCATATGTTCTCCGAGAAATCACCTTTACAGCAAAGCTAACATTTTCTTTCTTTTTCTACCAAATATCACCTTTCCTGCAAAACTAAGATTTTTCTTTTTCTGCAAAATATCACCTTTCCTGCAAAACTTCTGTGAGAATCACTTTTCCTGCAAAACTAAGAGTCCTTTTCCAACAATACTGCCCTTATCCACACCTTTCCTGCAAAACTAAGAATTTTACCAAACACTAAGACTAAGAAGAGTAGACCATGATTACAAAATATTTACCACAATATTTAAAGCCAAAAATTATCAAAGACTTTGATACACATATTAATTATTACGTAGCCTACCCGTATACAATATTTAGTATTTAGACTAAGAAGAGTAGACCATGATTACAAAATATTTACCACAATATTTAAAGCCAAAAATTATCAAAGACTTTGATACACATATTAATTATTACGTAGCCTACCCGTATACAATATTTAGTATTTAACTAAAATGAAGCCAGTTATAAAATTTTCTGACTACATGACTGCAGACTATTGAAGTCCATGACCTTAAGACCTATTACTGTCAACCAATGTTGTAAAATTAAAAAAAAAACAATTACCTTTTTTTTGACAAGGCCACAAAACCGGGAAATATTATTTTCTATGTCCTATTGTATAATCTTTTGAATTAAAAAAAAAATCCCCAAATAATAGGATTTTAACAACAGTGTTAAATTTATATTCTCTGGTCTACCAATGAAGTACCAAAGCCATTTACAAACTATATGAAATAATAACTTATAAATAAGAAGACAGTGTGTGTGTGTGTGGGGGGGGGGGCTTGAGGAAGAAATTTAATACAAAAAGGTAGGATCAATAAAATTACGTCTTTCTTTTTTGTCATATCTGTCACATTAAATGGTATACATATTTGAAAAAATAAATTCTCGGCATAAACCCTATATGTTGACATTTACGATCTATGCATTTAAAACTCGTCACGGCTACGACTGGGCTGCAAGTGATGTAACATGCCCATACGTGGTATACGCTATTTATAAATACAACCTTGCCAACTATCAGCGCGTGAACCTATGGACACCACACCGTTATCAGTTATATTGCGTAAAATAACGGGGCGTATCTTCCCCTGAAATCACCCACAACTTACCTCCCCTCAACCACAGAGCTTTTTAATTCGTAGAATTGTTTGTCATAATCCATGTCGTCCGAGTTCAGCAGTGACTGGAGATCCGTTAGGCCGCTTAGATCGATTCCTGAATCCACTAATTGCCCGTCCATTTTCCCTAAACAAAGTTATTTCTCAATATGAAGCAGTACATCGACAATATGGATCCTCGGCCGCGGAATGTCATTCAACGAATAATTTCATTGGTCGATATTATCACAAGGCAAAGACCTTGAATTTCCATTGGTCAAAAAAATTGACTTGTCATAGTTATTTTTAGCAGCATGATGTCATTAAGGGGAAACCCAAACACGATTGCATCCTTCACAAAACGTCAACAGGCGCGAAAAATGGACAAAGATAGACATAACATATATAGACTTGCTTTCATTTTTGAAATATCTCCAAAAAGAGACAAGGAAATAAGTAGAAGTTCAGTTTCCCGAATCCATAAATTTTCCGTTCCTTTCTGCGACTGAAAGGAGTAGGCTATTCTATTATTGCACAACGATCAAGCTGTTTGATAAATTGCTATAATTTAGTAGGAATAACTTATTTTTAAAGCCACAAAGTTTTAAATAGCTGTATGTAGTCTACGCAGAGAACTTTGTTTAGTTCTATGTCTACGTCAGCATAGCATATCACCTGCGCGTGTAAGGTATGTCGACCACTGAATTTTTTAACAGTTAGCTACTAGCAGCGCCGGAGTGGGTCGGGGGCGCGCGGGGTCGATTCCAGGTGAGACTCGGTCTCGGTGGTGCTCATCGATTTTAATGAAGCCTTCCAACATAGTACCATCCATCTTTAATACTGAAAGTTGGTTTAATACTTTTTTTACTCAGACTTTTAAGTAATTTTGTAGTTTAACATTAATATTTTCGGGGTTTCTTTTTTGTCGGTTCTCACAAAGTGGCGGACTGGGTCTGAATATATTGGTTGCCAGGAGACAAATGGGGACCCACAATTCTATTATTTAATTTTTAAAATGAATAAATTAAATTTTTAAAAAATATGTAAGTGGAAACTAAGAGAAGAAATTATAATTTCCCCGATTTTGTTTTCTTTAGTTACTATAGCTGGCAGTACACCGTAGAATACAATAGATACCAAATGTAAATACAGTGTTATTATTGGATTGTTGGTTTTAAATATATTGTCTAATGGGACCCACTCCCTAAGTGAACAACTTGCCATTGGGCAAGCTGACAATCTGGCCAGTCAGCCATTGGGTAAGCTGAAAACTTGGTCAGTCCAGCGCTGTTCTAAAATCCAGGCTGGGAATGAAAAATGATTAAAATAGAAATTGAGGTCAGAAATTTCACTTCGTCCTACGCAAAACGTTCAAATCTAAATTTTTCGCAGGCTGAGGTTTTTCCGGATATCTAACTTTTGTTAGACCATTCAGTAGGCAATTATTCTATGTTTCGCCCTGTGCAGCGGCTGTTGACATCACGATAGATCTATATATTTCCGTCTTGTTGAGCCGCCCTGGGCCCACCCCATTGACATAATCCGACACTATGTACAGAGAGAGAAACGGGGTTTAACGTCCACACGACACAAACTTTGGGACTAACATAAGGTTTAATTTGATTTCAATAAAAGTGTGATTAAATCGGAGGACCCAGAAGAAAGGTGACCCCACTCCTTGCCACGAACAACTGGGGAATCCGACCCTGTGCAGGTGTGTCCTTACTGTACAGGCGTGCCCTTACTGTACAGGTGTGTCCTCATTGTACAGACGCGTCCTTATTGTACAGGCGTGTCCTCATTGTACAGGCGTGTCCTTAATCCACATGCGTTTCCTCGGTGTACATGATTATGATGTTTGAATTACTTACATTGCGATCAAGTCTTCTGGTCTGGAATCAAAGCACAGCATTGCAGTGAGATGTATTTGAACAATCGATCTGATAATCTATCTAAACTTTATTCCTATGACGAACACACTCCATAAACCGTCGGGACACAATCGATCTGATAATCTATCTAAACTTTATTCCTATGACAAACACACTCCATAAACCGTCTGGACACAATAAAAAATACGGGAGAGGAAGCTCAAAACTATTTTTCGATAAAAAATATAATGGCGTCCCTCTATACCTCTGGGAAACAGTCTATGCAGAGAAGTTAGACGATGTGTCACTGTAGAAATTTTAATGGCCTCCCTCAATACCTCTGGGAAACAGACCAACACGTTTAATATAAATGTTTTTATCACCGTGGTCAGTGAAATCGTAGTGTAGTTTATTCGCTAAGATAAAGTAAACCTTTATACCTAAAGAAAGTTAAACATCAGCGTCCACTACTCCTGATAAGGTAGGTAATATGAATAGGATCGACCCCACTGTTTTAAGAAATATCTAATCCACTTGAACCACGACAATCCTAGAATTAACTAAAGTCCGTGAAAGTCATTCGGGGGATATAGTAACCCCTTGCTGACTAGAATAATTGTGTAAGGCGAATCTCTAAAATAAGGGTATATCGGTCCCAAAAAAAAGTTCAATTTTGTTTACACAGATAATAATAATATGATGAATTGAAAATGTCAGCAATCGGAATACTTCGTACAAACGAGATATAGCCCGAAAGTCACACAGGGGATAGAGTAATCCCTTGCCAACTAAACAATTGTGAAAAACGAATCTCCAAACTGTATATCGGTCCAAAAATAGCTCAATTTCGTTTACACAGATAATAATATGATGAATTGAAAATGTCAGCAATCGGAATACTTCGTACAAACGAAATATAGCCCGAAAGTAATTCGGAGAATAGAGTAATGCCGTGATAACTTAACTATTGTGAAAGACGAATCCCTAAAAGATATATCAGTCAAAAATCGTTCAATTCCAAACAGTATTTATGATGAATTGAAAATGTCAGCATTCGGAATCCCTCGCAGAAACGACATATGATCAAAATCAGCACCCACTATGATCTTCTCCGAAAGATTTTTATCCGATTGAATCCAAAGCCAGCAAGTTGCGTGAAACGGGTATATAAACACACAGTTGTACCAATTCACGGATTTTGAATAGACGCATCAATGATATTATCAAGATGTTTGAACTCGGGAAACTATTATCGACGTAGGCCTGTCTCTCATCTGCCAGTTGAATTTATTGTTTGTCAACAAACTAGTAAACCCGGTTATTAAATATGATTGTTTGTTTATTTCACTGAATTCTCTGTAAACCTAGAATATTGTAATCGGTTAAGTGCAGGGAAGGAATCCAATCTCCGGGAGGTGTCGGATTTCTGCCAAGTCAAGCATTATGTATAATTGTTTAAAGAGAATATAATGTATCAATATATATATATATATGTTTATATATACAATCGTCATATATATTAAGTATATATTATACGCCCTACTGTTATAAGAGAGAGGGAGAGAGAGAGAGAGAGAGAGAGAGTAACCTTTGGGATTAACATGGTTCAATTTTATTTCAACAATTACATGTGGGAGAAAACCGGAGCGGAGCGCCCGGAGAATTCAGAGTAAGCCCAAGAGATTGAAAAACGTGTTACCCCCCCACCCACCCCCGTCCCATCACTTCCTAAACAGTGAAGCGATTTAACGATAGATTAGCGGAATCATATATCGCTTTTAAAAAGTACAAATTAATCGAGCCAATGAAACTACCAACATAACACCAAATAAACATCTTTACTTCAAGAGTGTAGTCGTTTGGACGGGATAAAAACCGTGCATGCACTTAAAGGAAGCATTGACATATAATGCTGAAAAGTCGCTGCCTGGGCAATATTAACCAAATATTACACTGTATATAGCGTATTCCTAGTTTCATTAGCCCGGTTTACACAGGGAAGAAAGGCATTGAACATCATATTTTCAATTCATGTTGGTACCCCACACTCAACCCTTTCTTCTTACCTAATCGTATGTTTTTGTACCAGAATGTACCACAGTGCGACAGATGAGTCTTCCGCGTAGCATTAACTCAATTCGTACACTAATAGAAAGACTGTTTTGTTTTTTTTTTGGGGGGGGGGGGGGTCGTTTATTTTTGGTATTTGAAAGACCACTGCTTTAAAGCTCCAATTTCATATTTTTAAGTTATATTTTTAAAATAAATCCTTAAAATCGATGTTATCTATAAACGGTCCTACCTTGTTAAAGAATAATCCTATTAATCCTATAATTCACTATTGCCAGTTGAGAAATTGGCAAATATATCATTTTCAACTTCAAACGTTTGAAGATAGCTATTGCATGGGCGGAATAGAAAACAAGGGAGGTTATTGTGTTATTATTTCCCGTCACAATGATTTTAAGGTGTCGGGAATAACGCATGGTCGTATAATAATGAGTTGACAACCTAATGAGCAAACAACATAGAAATAATTATATTTTGACTTTCTTAGAAAATGTGAAATTATCGCTTTAAACAGAAATATTTTTGTATTTAAGAGACCGATGCTTTTAAAAAAAACAAACTATTTTTATATTTAAGAGACCTATGCTTTAAAGAAAAACTATTTTTATATTTGAAAGACGAATGCTTTAAACATAAATATTTCTATACATGGAAATTAAAATGTTGAGGAAGGAAACATCGTATTATACGGCTAGTGCTTTCAGTTTCATCGGAACATCTTCAGGTCTTTAATATATATTCTCCAATATTATACTGTGTTTCTTTCCGAAACATTTTAAATTTCACAGATACAAGAGAGGATGATTGATTACAATTGTTACATATACAGTGAAATCCCTCTACTAAGACCAGATCTGGGATTGTCGAGATTTGGTCTTAATAATGGGGTGGTCTCAATACTGACTGAGCACGCATGAGGCAATTTCAATGAAAAACAGACACACTGTTGTGTAAATTATACTTTATTACTCTGGCTAGTGTGTGCGTGCTGCATCATAACTAAGGTCTGTCATTGAGTCAACTGGCGTGGTTTCGATTCCCCGGTTGTACGTGACAAGGAGTAAGGTCGCCCGTCAAACTTTGTGGATTTTTTTTCGGGGTCCCGTGATTTCCTTTCAGTGCGAAAGACTCCTACGCGCAAACGAATTATTGAAATATAATTGAACCATATGTTAGTCCGAAATGACCTAGTTTGTGTCGAGTGGACGTTAAACTCTATTTCTCTCCTATAATGTAATCGATGTATATACATAAGTAAATAACGGCATTATTAACCGCACCTATGTGAATATCTGATACTACAATTAGAGCCTAAATACAAACTGATAACTGATACACAATATATCCAAGCCCAAAGTCTACCGATACCAGTACAAATACTGGTACAGCGATAGTATTGTGAAACGTCTTCAATACATGCCCAGCTTTGTATTTTGAAAGTCTTATCCGATGATCCTTGTCTGATAAACAATAGATATGTTTATCAGTTCAATTAAAAGATGGGTTGCCAAGCCACTTTTCTAGAGATCACCAAGGGACATAACTCTTACGTTATCTAAAGGAAAATCGTCTGATAATAACTGTGTGCTAATTAACGAGGATTGTGGACGGACGACGGGCCTTACGACAAGATGGGCTGTTAAGTCAGATTATCAAGGGACATAACTCATACGTTATCGAAAAAATAATAATAAAAATCGACACAGAAATATGATAATAAATGTGTGTTTGGTCGAAAAACATCAACAAAAAAAAAAAAAATCGGAGACATATTTATTCTGCTTCCATTTTCATATGTAATGAAACTGAAAATGTTTATTTGGTCTTTTTGTGTAAGGTGTAAAACGGGATGGAACCGCATAACAAAACTGTACGCTAATTTTTCAACATGGCGGCCATTCTGAGCAGGGCTCAATTCTCAAAGTAGACAGTTATCTGTGTCCAGAATAATCTTGTCCAACAATGCCACCAAAACATCCCCCGTGTCCAATTGAGCGCGTGATAAAGAGACGGTGAGTGAGGTCGCCTGTCCAACCTTGTGGGTTTTCTCGGGGTCCCCCGGTTTCCTCACACTACGAAAGAGTCCTAATCGCAAGCGAATTATTGAACTATTTGAACTATATATTATGTTAGTGTCAAAATGACCTAGTTTGTGTCGAACGTTACCCCCCCACACTCTCTCTCTCTCTCTCTCTCTCTCTCAGAAATCAGAATAAGTCCGCCATTATTTATGTATGTTTTACAAGGTCCAAAAATCTCTCTTGAAATGAAATTGAACTAAATATTAGTCCCAAAATGTCTAGGTTTTGTCGTGTGTAAGTCCCCCCCTCCCTTTGTCTCTCATGTGGAAGTCCCCCCTCCCCCATCTCTCTCTCTCGCGCTCTCTCTCTCTCTCTCCTTCTCTCCCCCTCTCTCTCTTCCCCCTCTCTCGCTCTCCCTCGCCTAAAAAAAGAGCCAAATGGTCTTCCATAATATAATACGCGACTAATCAACTGGTATCGATGTGCTAAATAAAAATATAGTACACTTAATAATCAGTGTACATACCTCAATATGGGTTTATCAGTCAATGTCTCATGCACAAATTATTGCCAATTTTAAGAGGTTTTCGAACTTGGGAACGTGCTATCTAATTAAAGCGGCAATATGCGAGATTTAGGGAAAGAGCTGCCCGTTCTCGTCATTAAAGGGCATTCATCTTGATGCCATCATAACAATGATTATGAAATGGAAAATAACCATCTACTTTTCTGCACCAACCGGTGGATTAAGACTAGGGCATACGGCGTGCGATACGTAAAGGGAGGAATTTTTCCCGGATAGACTTCCATCGGTTCCCAACGACCAGATGCTGTTGTCAGGTCCACCTTCTTTCTCCTGCAGTAGACTGATAAGTTGTCCAAAAAGCTCAATATTTGCGGCGAAATACGCGTTGTTGAACACGGAAATGAAATGGAATGAGGTTTAACGTCCTACTGTTCTCCGACATTGTGCTTTTAGGGAAATTTTCCATAGAGCGCGACGCAATGGCCTACTCTTATATCAAATTGCAAATGCCAACGTGTACCTCGGTTTTACGTTCCATCCCAACGACAATACCCTTGCCAGGTTCTCTATTCTACACTAGTAAGAAGGAGGAACCACGCAGGAAAATCTCGATAAACTTTCTCGGCCTACGAATGGATTGGACACGGGACCTCCTGGTTAGCGAGTCAATATCTTACTCACCGAGCCGACGAGCTTCCTTTATAGGACCACAATCAGCAGAAATTATAGTTAAATGTATTACCATGAAGCTTGGGTGGGACTAGCTTCGAACGAAAAGTATACATACAATAACTTTTGATAGTACGGTGTGTGTATGTGAGGGGGGTGGGGCACTCATTTGCCACCAATGTCCAAACTCCTGATTTTGAGTTTAATGGACAAGTCAGAGTTTCGATTAAGCTACCAGAAAGATTTTTTTTTTTTGGACACTTGGGTTTGCAAGCAGAACACTTGACTTAGTACGTCATTATCGAGTCGGAAACTAACAATTACATGAATCAAGAGTGACGTCAATGAATGAATCATCTCTAGTTTATAAACGGAAATAAACCAATATCACTTCTCCTACGAACATCATACGTATACAGCCCCCCTCCACCACATCCACCCACTTTCAATTTAAATTTTCCCCATGTATTGAATCTTCAAGCACTTGTCGAATAGAAGGATGTGGCTCGTTATTAGTCTTAAAACATGCAAAATTCTTCCAGCGACAGTCTCTAGTCGTCCGGATGGGATGAAAAACCGAGGACCCGTCTGAACACGGGAATTTTGCCCGGACAGTGGCACAGTATTTCAGGTTGAGACGGTGGAGATAGTTCTGGGTATAGAGGAGGTACAGACCTTGTTCAACAATTAGTTTTAATATGCATTCTCCATTCTAATTACAGTATTTTCCGGCGCCCCCCCCCCCCTTGCCAGTGGTGCAGGACAGAGTGTCTGACAAGGCACTGTGTATAGTCGTTCGGATGAAACCAAAAACCGAAAGTGACATCAGATAAACTTCTAGTCGAAGTTTAAAGCCATTATTAGCTAAAATTAGCTTTTTCTTACTGTACACTATACCTCGAATTATTGTTAGTAGATCGAGGGAGAGAGAGAGAGAGAGCGAGAGAGAGAGGCTGAGGGTTTAAGATGATTAGGTGTATATTGTTGTTGCCCACGTCCGTTCGTCATCCGCATTTTCTTGTGAGCATTCTACAGGCTACATTTATTAAATATAGGGAGAGAAAGAAATGGTGTTTAACGTCCACTCGACACAAACTAGGTCATTTCGGGACTAACATGTGGTTTAATATTATTTAAGACATTTGCTAGTGCGTCGTGGTCTTTAGCTGTGGGAGGAAACAGAATCAGCAATTTAAATAGAATTTGATTGATGTTAAGAATAAAACGGATTTGTTATTAATCATCAAGGAAACCTACATCTTCATATCAGCTACAAGTTCAACTATGGTCACGAAGGTCATTATACATGTATACAGTGCAATCCCGTCATTAAAACCAGTTGCCGGAGTTATAGTATAATGAAGTCATAGCGGTACCCTTGTGGGTTAAATTCACCCCATAACACTTTCATAATGTCAGCGGTGCATCAACAGTAACTAGTGATTCGGATAGGTCGAAAAACCGAGATTCCGCACATATGAATGACATGACGTTACAGACCTCTGGCCGTTAAATTCGAACAAAAACAGCGTAAGTCGTAAAGCCCCCCCCCCCCCACTCTCTCTCTCTCGTTAAATCCCAGTAGGTGTTATGTCCCTTTAAAATACGCTCGTGAGGTCAAGGGTTATTTTACTTCATGGCCGGTTACTCCTACTATAGTTAATGAATATATGAAGAGTATTTTTAAAATCGATGGCGACCAGATTTCATCTTGGTCATTAGCATGTAATACAACATTTTCCTGCATTGCATTACTCTCTCTCTCTCTCTCACACACACACAACTCTATAAGCGTAAACTGGAAGAGTATTTGATGTGTCGACTTTCCACATCAGACAGATAAAAACAATAGATGGGTCATTAAATAAAACTGTATGGAGTAGGAAGAGTCAGTAACTAAATTAACTTAGTTAAATATTATCACGTTCTCTCTATTTTATTTTTTTTATTTTTAACCCTCTGTTTATAAATTGAAAGTAGAAGGAGGAAACACTATTATTTGCAGTTCATATAAAATCTCCTATTATTACAGACGCCATTAATAATTTTAGTGACACGTATACTATAACTTTGAAGGTTAAATGTTCTCTTTAAAAAAATCAAAAGAAAAAAGAAATTCACATAAATATTTTTAAGGCCTATAATGTAACTATGTATGCAACCCTAGAGAAGGTTATTCCATGAAAAATATCACCTATTTTATAATTTCCTTGCAATATGTCAATGGGTATTTTATTTAAATGAAATGGCGTTTAACATCCCACTGTTCTGCTCCGACTGGTCTAATGGAACAGGGCACACGTCATATCGAATTCCAACTGCCAAGGGATCATTTACGTGCACAATTTTTACGTATACGCGGGACCTCGGTTTTTCGTACCAACCGAACGACTAGATAGCTATCCTTGTCAGGCTCTGCCCGCTGCACCACTGACTTGGAGAAGCCACGTCGCAAAATCCTGATGAACTTTCTCGGACAATGCAGGATCGAACACCCTCCAGGCTAGCGAGCCAGCATCTTAACCACTTAGCGACGGAGGATTCTATTAAGTTCAAACGTTCTGATCAAACTTTAAAGGAGATAAACATCTAACTCAATTTTGATAGTTTACACGAATCGTGTATTCTGATCTTTCGGGTGCCATTTATAAAAGACACAGAAAAACATACCTTCAATATTCTTTTTAAAAAAAATGAATATATATAAAGAACTTTAAGATTATAACCAATATTGTTTACGATTTCACGGCTCATCAGCCCCATGCATCGACCATTTTGTTAATTTGAGAAGGTTACCATGGTTACCAGCGCACCGCTTTGAAGGTGAATTCGACCCAACCAAAAGTTTCAAGGGCATTTAAAAATATACCTCTATTTTTATACGCTCACGTTTCCCCTCAGCTTGCTTGTTTGTGCCCCCCCCCCCCCCGACCCCATACCCCATACAATTTCCCTCATACATGTAACACACAACATAAGGTCTTGGCCCAATGAAGACACAAACTTCATTTAGGTATCAGAAAAAAGTAAAATGGTCGTTACTAATGATGTTACTTACTTGTAAAGATTTGAACAGGTCAACATTTTTATAAAAATATTCTGTGACCGTGAATATCGAATACTTTAATGATATTGTTTGAGGGTTTTTTTCATCGTATAATCCAACTTTTGTTTCACAGTGTTAATACAGATGTAATGCTATTCGTTTACTCTAAAAAAATTATAGTTTTTATAACCGGCTAAGGTCTTTGTTAATCAGAAACTTCCTCGTTCAAAGCCTTTTAATTTCACAAGATTACACCATCAAACACAATGGATTTTAACCAGCAGAGAAAACCCAAGATCAAACGGCCCAACACGGAAGCAGGTCGTCCTAATTTCCGACTTAGTTTGGTTTATATGCGAATTATAATCAACATGTCCGAATAGATGACCAAAACACAGAATCTAACGGATGATACAAACTCAAGTAGTGGACAGAGATTATTATCATTTAAGATAATTTGTGTGAGAATTCGATGAACAATTCTAATACGAGTCACCGTCCTCATTACTGACGTTAATAATGTGAGACTTTAGGCCCTTAGTACGCATGACCGATATATTCATTATTATTCTCCTCCTGGCTGATTTAACACAAAAACTTTGACTTCATGACTCGAAAAACAACAGCAAAAACATGTGTTATATATCGATTTGTGACCCACATATTTACAAGTATATAGGCCTGTTTATATCAATAATCCCGCTACAGGTAGCTTTAAACATGTAATAAATGACATTATTGGTATTTATTTTCTATTTTTTAACCCAGAATGTACATGACACAATGTATGCATCACTATTATACTCCAATGTTGGAATTTGCTTTTTTTCTCTTTTTTATTTTGAATATTTGGTTACCTAGGAAACGCAAATAAAGTTTAACATCTTACTGTTCTGCACAATCCGGGATACTGGACAGGCGCATATGTCTTGCAGCTTTGTTTAGAGGGAACTTTTGTCCTGACAGCGGCACTACTGACTACTCTTTCCCCGATTTTACACATGTTTCTCTTATCCGAAGGACTAGAATAAATTCCTTGCCAAGGGCACTAATACGTACAAACTAGACATACCAGTTCCAAACAGCTTCCACGGCTAACGCGCCATTAAATATTTCAGGAATACGGCGTCTTCAGCAGTTGATAATCGAAAAGAAAGTTTTTACCACGGATTCAAATTGTCAAAGGTTCTTTACGAGCAAATGCTATGTGTACATGGGTAGTTGTTTACCTTTTATTTTCGTTCCAAAGACGCCACCCGGCGCTGTTATCGATCGATTACCGAGGCACGTAATTGATAATTGAAAATCTGGTTACAAATTTGAATTCCCATCAAAGCAGCATCCAATCTTATTTTAATCCCCATCAAGGCAGCGTCCAATTAGATTTTGTAATTTAAGTTGAAATGAATAATGGTTAAGTAGATTTATCGATACAAATCTAACACGATTAACAACCTACACGAGTGGCTGGCCGAATGGTTAGAGTGGGCGCTGTATCACAAGGCCTGTCATTGAGTCAACTGTAGTTTCGATTTCTGGTCGAACATGACAAAGAGTATGGTCGCTTGTCCAACTTCGTGGGTTTTCACCGAGATATCCGGTTTCCTCCCACTGCAAGCGAATTATTGAACTAAAATTGAACTATGAGTTAATCCCGAAATGACATAGTTTGTGTCGAGTGGACGTTAACCCAAATTTCCCCTTCTCTTTCGGTACTGGGAGGAAACCGGAGTGCCCGAAGGAAACCCACGAGGTTGAGAAGGCGCCCCTATCTTCATGCCACATACGCTCACACCAGGGCTCGAAACCACAGCCGCAAGCCAGAGGTGACCGGCCAGCTACAGGTCGAAGCGCGGCACTCTAGGCCATTAGGCCATCCCACCCCACCCCCCACTGCTAAAGACCCCTACGCGCAATCGAATTATTGAAATAAAATTAAAACCATGTGTCAGTTCCGAAATGACCTAGTTTGTGTCGAGTGGACGTTAAACCCCATTTCTCTTTCTCTCTTATTTTTTTGCATATACTCGTGCCCCCCATCACCACCGTGCTATACAAAATACATGTAAATCCTTACCTTTTTATGATTTTAATCTTTTCTATTCGGCCAGGATTTTTCTTGTTTTTCAATAAACTTTTTAATAATGCGTGATCCGTTTGTACTCCTTCAGTTTTAGTTACTATAATAACGGTGCTAGCTGTCGGTGACATTCTTCCCTTCTCGCTTCTTATTTCTTCATTCTCTCCAGATAAACATTCGTCCTCCACCTCTTCTACTTTCTGTCCATCTCGTGTCTGTTGGTCTTCCGATGTTATCACCATGGTTTCGTGACTAAACTGCAATTCCAATTACAACGTGGCAGGTTAATTAGCAAATTATATGCAATGTAAAATTATGCAAATGATATATTATGCTAATGACCAAGATGAAATCTGGTCGCCATCGATTTTAAAAATACCCTTCGTATATTCATTAACTATAGTAGGAGTAACCGGCCATGAAGTCGAATTAAATAACCCTTGACCTCGCGAGCGTAATTTAAAGGGACATAACACCTACTGTGATTTAACGTCCACTAACACATGGTTCAATTTCATTTCAATATTCGGCTGTATGTATGGGTCTTTAGCTGTTGGAGGAAACCCACGAAATAGCCATTGGCCAGGCAACCATACTCATTTAGAGTTGAAACTCGAGCCGCTTGACACAATGACAAACCTTATCATGATTAAAATAATAGGTCTCAGACCACTAAGTGTATTGTCGCTTTATCCCTGTGTTATCAATGTTATCTCATTGTATATGTATTGATAAGTAAGTAGATATATGTACGTAATATAATAAGACAATATAGCTTACTATCATGTAACGCAACTTATCTCCTACGACATACGGTACGATCAATTAGAGATAACGTTGTCCGAATGATTCAATACAATCGCAAATACGAGCGATTCTAGCATGTGCTAAAAGTTTGTTATGATATGGACGTGAAAAGGGGGGTTAATGTCCCAGGGTTTACTTTCTGCGCTGACTGGACTAATGAAGACGGGCATACGTCATACAGTGTGCTACGGTCTCCTCTTGTATTGAATTCCAACTGCCAAGGGATCTTTTACGTGCATGCCAATGTGTAAACGGGTTCTCGGGTTTGCGTCCAATCCAAACCACTCTACGTTGTCCAACTCGTGACAAGGAGAAATATGACGAGGATGTTTTGCAGCGTGGTTTGTAGCTTGTCAGTCATGCTCTGGCAAGGAACAATGTCTAGTCGTTTAGATGGGATAGAAATCTGAGGTCACGTGGATGCAACGTGACAAAGAAAATGACAGTGTTCATCAGTTACTCCTTGTATGAAATCGCCGAAAGTGGCAAGTATCGCCCGGGCCCGTATCTACAGGGGGGGGGGGCATGGCCCCCTCGCGTGAAATGCTCCCCCCCCCCCCGCTCAGAAATTGCTAACAATCATTATAGTATACACAGTTCCGTATATTAACCTAAAAAAGCTATTTTTTTGTTTGAATAATTATTTTAAAATGCTTATTAGACGCCTAGGTAACTACATAGCATGATGATTACAACAGTCTGTTAGAATGACCTTTCCGAAAATTTCCTCAAAATGTTCGCCCCCTACCGAAAGATAATGCCCCCCCCCGCTCCCGCTTAATGGTGACTAGATACGGGCCCGGTATCGCCTTTTGAATGAAGCACACTAGATGTAACAAATAGCAACGGTCATTGTGTGAAAAGTTTTTACCTAGGCGAAAAATTATCACCCAGGTGAATTTGTTTTGAGCTAGGAGAAACGGTTTCCACCTATTTTAAAAGGTTTGCAGGTATGGGAAAAGGTTATCACGGAGGTGAAAAAGTTTCCACCCAGGTGAAAAAGTTATTTCCTCGATGGAAATAAGGCTTTCACCGAGGCGAAAACTATACCCCCCCCCCCTAAAACTAAAGAGAAAAACCCAAATCTACAAAATATTAAAAGTCGAATATGAGCCACCGTACATTCCGGTTTCTTTGATAAGATATCCTAGTCTAAACGACGCATCATGCAGATGTGTTTTTATGACCTTGAAATCCATGACCTTGATGTAGTGCAGTAAACGCGTAGTATCATTATATTATAACTTATGAAGATTATATATAACCACGTTCTGTTTGATAACAACGTATGTCATTAATGCAAGTGTTGTGATTTAGATTCCAGTCTACCAAGATTCCGTGTCTTATCTCGTTAGTGGAGTGTATACAAACTCTCTGTCTTTGTATTGGCGGTTAGCTGACTGATTGGTTAATGCGTGCAGGTTGGATCAGAAGGTCTGTCATTGTTTCAAGTAGAGTGGTTTCAATTCCACGGTTGTACGTGACAAGAAGACGGGTCGGGTCGCCTGTCTAATCGCATGGGTTTACTCCGGGTCCTCCGGTTTCCCCTTACTATTAAAGACCATAACGAGCAAGGGAATTATTGAAATGGAATTGAACTATGACCCTTTGACACCTGTAATTCGAAAAAAGGAAAGGCAGCAGTGTATGCCATTGTGTAGTTGTTCGGATGGTACGAAAAACCGAGGTACTGTTTACACACTGGCGTGCACGCAATAGAAGCCTTGGCAGTCGAAATTCAATAGAAGAGTATAGATTGTATATTATTGCCACTGTCCGGTCAAAATTTTACTCAAACACAGTGTATAACGTATGTCCGTGTTCATTAGCCCGGTTGGTATAAGCAAGTAGGACGTTAAACCCCATTTCTCCCCATATTTCTCATCCTTATAAGGCAAGTAGGGTATTAAGCTCTATTTAATTTCCTTTCTCTCGTGATAAAAGTGGAACGATAGTAAAATACATAAAACAGACGTTCTACTTCTGACTTCATAAATTAGACTTACATAAGATGACGTTATTCCTTAACCTTGAGATTTACTACAGACTAACGCTATGCCATGGCCTTGAGATTTGTTACAGAACAACGCTTATACAACTAAACGTTCTTTTTAGAAATAAGAGACATTTATATTTGTTAGTAAATGTTTTATATCAACGAAAGAACAATTAAAACTTCTAAACGAGGTGTTAGTGTTCCTCGCTTGAATAGTGTGAAGATAAATTGGTGTAATTTTGCCACGACAGTGGAGTTTGTGCCTACTAGGGTTCTCATACAGGCCACCATTTTTCTTTAGTGGTCACCTTAATATTACACGAGTGGGCTGCTGCTTTTCGTCCTATACTAAACACAGATTTGATTTATCGATTTATATTATAATATACAACAAAATAATTGGGTTTACATCGGTAAATTCATTTCTAGGTTTAGTGTGAATGCGAGATTGGGGGAATTTTGCCTTGAATTTTGTCTACTTTGGTTCTTTTTGTGTACGACAAGGTATACATGGGTGCGCTGCTGATTTTCGTACCATCCGAAGGATTGATCACATATTCGATCTTAGCCCCGCAAGCGACACATGATCGAGTGAGAACCGGGATTTAGAAATCCCGATGCTTCTCCACTGCGGGATTCGAGCCGGGTAAAGTCTAATCGGGATGATAATAATGAAAAGGCATTTAACGCCCCATTACTAATCTGCACCAACTGATTGAGACAACTGGTGCGGTTTCGATTCCCCGGTTGTACGTGACAAGACGTAGGGTCGCCTGTCCAACCTCGCGGGTTTTATCCGGGTCCTCTAGTTTCCTCCAACTGCTAAAGACTCCCACGCTCAAGCGAATTATTGAAATAAAATTAAAATATGTTAGTCCCTCTTTGTCTCTCTCTGGGCAAAGTTCGCTTCCCAGCATTTCACATAGAAATTAACTACTATATTATTATCAATGCCATAGTAACAAAAGTAACCACGTGTCAGTCTCAATTTGGCCCAAGTATTATATTGACGATATATTAAACCCTGGTCCGCCATGTATAAAATATCTCCATAGACCAGGCGAAGAGTTCAAAATTTACTCAACTTTCAATCACTATTTATAAGAAATATCTTTGATCGAGAAACACAAACTGTGCACATAGTTTCTTATTAATGTATTTGATATATTAAAACAACAAAAGTTTTTATAAAGAGTTAGTTTTAAAAAAGCCAAACAATGCTGAGTAAATTCTTAACTTAAGTCTTAGAATGCTTCATGAACTCAGGGCCAGGTTTTTCACGTGTAAGAGTATGTAATACATCTGAAAGTATCCAATTTTATACGTACCTATCTTATTAGTATCCAC
Source organism: Patella depressa (assembly GCA_948474765.1). NCBI lineage: Eukaryota > Metazoa > Mollusca > Gastropoda > Patellidae > Patella > Patella depressa. The sequence continues at coordinate 10,146,158 of OX419721.1, forward strand.
TACAAAAAACTTATATAATATACACTTCCATACACTTTGTCTGCGATATTACGGTTGTGAAAGCAGACGTTAAACAATCAAGGTATTAATTAATACGTATACACATGTCCACACCATAATAAAATTAAATATACTCAAGGTTTGTAATAATTCACACTTCTAGAACACATACCGGCTTGAGTCGGGCCACGTTTTACAATTTTTGCTTCGTTCACTATATTTATGTAAGGAGTATTCTGTATAAGTTATATAAGCCTAGACCACCCCTCACTCCCAGCCCTCTCGTCTTGGTATTTCAATATCCCGAGACTTTATATAAGACCGTTCCTCACACAGGATCTAACCTCGCTTCGTGTTATTATAATACACAGAGACGTTATAAAAGTTGGTCAATGCGTTAATGGGTCTTGACGTCCGCTTCTTCATATATACAATAATATCAACTCCTAGTAAAAACTGTCCTACATAACTACCGCTTACAACACTAAACTAACAAACTCAATGAAAAGGTCGAAGCAGTGCAAATATGACCTTCCTTATCGCATATTATATAAAGCCTTAATCTTAATCTCAGGGACAATTGTCTTAATTAAGGCGAGTATTAGCGGACATTTTCTCTAATGAAATCAAATAGGTTTAACGTCCTACTTTTCTACACACAGCGGAATAATGGACACGGTCAAATACTGTGCTATGGGAGAGAAATTTTTCCCGGACAGCAGCAAAACGGCCTATTCTTGTTTCAAGTTCCAACTGCCAAGGGTTCTTTTTCGAGCACCCGGACCTCGGACTTTCGTACAACTTGAACGATTAGAAACTGTGGCCCTGTAAAGGCACTCGTTCTGCACTACTGAAAATTTGGAAATAAAACGAGGAAATATCTAGGTCAACATCTGGGTCGAATCTTGACAATTTTAAGAACGAAGTTGTGCTTAAGTTTTTGCTTGGAACACACAATAATGTGCTTGTGCTTACACTGAAGTCTACTTAAAATCTAAGCACACGAACGTTTTTAAGAATTTTCTAGGAACACAAAATAAGATAAGTTTACTTAATTGCGAAGCCTACTTAAAATCTAAGCACACGAACGTGCTTAAGAATTTTCTAGGAATCGAACCCTGTGTCGAATCTTAGTTAGTGAACCAATGCCAAACTGGGTGGCTTCACACTAAATGAATAGACACATATTCCCTGTCAACATTACACTCATTGCTCTTGAGAAACACTGACTCACCACGGCGAAAATAATATTCTGTTATAGAATTATATTAAATTAATATTATCAACATTACCTTAATTATTATGTTCCACAGTTTCCACTGAACTCGATATTCACAGGACACAATTCTACTGAACTGGCTATACCAAGGGCACAATTCTACAGAACTTGATATACTCAGGACACAGTTCTACTGAACTTGGATATAAACTGAAAAAAGGGCACAATTCTATTGAACCAGATATACCCAGGACACAATTCTACTGAACTGGATATTTACAGGACACAATTTGACCTAATTGAATATTTACAGGACACAATTCTATTCAGCTGAATATACCCAGGAAACAATTTTACTAAACTGGATGTACTCAGGACACAATCCTACAGCACTGGATATACACAGGACACAATCCTACGGAACTGGATATACACAGGACACAATCCTACGGAACTGGATATACTCAGGACACAATCCTACTGAACTGATGGATATTCACAGGACACTGTTTTACTGAACTGGAAAGACAGAGGACATTCCTGGAACTGTGAAAACACAGGGTTTAATTCTACTGAACTATGGATATCCACACTCCTTGAACTGGATATACTCAGGACACAGTTCTACTGAATTGACTATTCACAGGACCGTTACTGTTTATTACTGAGTGACGTCACGACTAGGAATCTCTAGTATTGAACTGGAATTACACAGATCACCAATTGCAGTTTTTTTTGTATTGAACCGTAATTACACAGGGATAACATTCTATGAAATAAAATTACTAATAGTATGAACGACGATTGGGCTAAGATGTTCTAGTCTATATCAAACAATGTTAATAAGTACTACGCTCTATTCTCCAGTACATAAATTCTCAACAACCACAGTCACCTGTATAATCACAAACAACATTTTTTTTCAACGGTTATATTGTATTCTAATCTCTATGTGTTCTTTAAACTTATACATCTGTTTGTCAGTTCAAACATAAATCTCAACCCAGTTATTGACCTCCGACCTCTAACCTCTGACACGTAATGTGTGAAATTAAAAAATACATTTATTTTGTTGTTTACGAGAACACCTTGTGTTGATTTCATGTATAAAGTACAAAGTGTCAATTTTAATACATGCCGATCCATTTGTTGACCTTTTAAAATAATTATCTCCTTCAGAGAGAGAGAGAGATAGAGAGAGAGAGAGAGAGAGAGAGAGAGAGAGAAATGGGGTTTATCGTCCACTCAACACAAACTAGGTCATTTCGGGACTAACATATGGTTTAATTTTATTTCAATAATTCGCTTGCGCGTAGGGGTCTTTAGCAGTGGGAAGAAACCGGAGTACTCGCCGAAAACCAACGAGGTCTGACAGGCGACCCTACTCCTTGCCACGTACAACCGGGGATTCGAAACCACATCAGTTGACTCAATGACACGCCGTATCTATGAAATAACCATTATGTGAACGAACAAGACGTGATATATTGAATTATCAGTGTATTTCCTGTATTCTATGTTATTCTTTTATCACCATAAATACAATAGAAACTGTTATTACCGCATCGTATATACACGTTTTTATCTACTCAGCTATAGATTTATATATATACTACATCTACTGTAGTGTTACATATATAATAATAATCGACAATTCTACTCATAAAACAAATTGTCTTCTTTATCAATTGTTACATTATGTACGAACGCTGTGACTTTTGGGGTAATAATAATATTTTGTTTTTTAAAAATAGACGAATAAAATTAGGTCTTTTTGAGGCAACCATCTAGCTGTATCAATGTCCGACCTGGTAATGGTTAGCACGTGCGCGCTGTATCATAAAGCCTGTCATTAAGTAAACTGGCGTGGTTTCGAATAGCCGGTTGTACGTAACAAGGCGTAGGGTCGTCTGTCCAACCTCACGGGTTTCTCCGGGTCGTCCGGTTTCCTCCCACTGCTAAAGACGCCTACGCGCAAGCAAATCATTGAAATGAAATTAAAATCAAAGCAGAGAGGATAACGAATCGTCATACGGAAGGGAAGTTAAACAGAGATTAAGTTCAATAAGAAATGAAATGAAATGGGGTTTAAAGTCCTACTCTTTTGCACCTAACCTGGGCTAATGGAAGACGGGGTTCAATATAAGAGAGTAGGCCCCAGTGCCGCTGTCCGGCCAAAATTTTCCTCATAATACACCCACTGTATGCGGTATGCACATCTTTATTAGCACAGTTTGAAGAGAACAGTGAGCAGGCGCGGATCCAGAGGGGAGGGGGGGGGGGGGGGTCCAAACCCCCTCCTGCTCAGCTACATAAAAAAAATAATGCCTTGCATCAATGAAATTACATCACAAAGTGATCAATTTGTATGTATGCCTATGTAATTTAGAGACGATGATGGCAGATTTCCGTAACAGAAAAATGGCAAACCCCCTCCTGCAAAAATTCCTGGATCCGCCCCTGGTGAGATGTCGAGCCCCATTATGTGTTGCACGAGGCTTTAAATATGTCTAGCTATAAAATAAAAGATCCTTGCTAAAATATTTAAATAAACATTCAAATCATTTATTTCCTTACAACCAGGGTAGTAATAATATAATTACATTACTCATCTCTTTTATTAATGGGGGGTTGGGATGGCCTAGTGGTCTAGAGTGCCGCGCTTCGAACTCCAGCGGGCCGGTCACCTCTGGCTTGCGGCTGTGGTTTCGAGCCCTGGTGTGAGCGTATGTGGCATGGAGATAGGGGCGCCTTCTCAACCTCGTGGGTTTCCTCCGGGCACTCCGGTTTCCTCCCACTGCTAAAGACCCCTACGCGCAAGCGAATTATTGAAATAAAATTAAACCATATGTTAGTCCCGAAATGACCTAGTTTGTGTTGAGTGGACGTTAAACCCCATTTCTCTCTCTCTCAACCAGGGTAGTAATGATATAATTACTCATCTCCTTTATTAATATTTCCTTATTTTTGTAAAATCAAACTTTGGTAGTATGCTATGAGAACAAAGGCACTACGGTCTACTCTTACATCAACTTTCAACTGCCAAGGGTTCATTTAGGCGGGTTGGATGGCCGAATTGTTAGCGCGTGCGCGTTATATTATAAGGTCTGTCATTGAGTCAGCTGGTGTTTCGATTTCCCGGTTGTACGTGGCACGTCCAACCTCGTGGGTCTTCTCCGGGTCCTGCTAAAGACCCCTACGCTCAAGCGGATTATTGAAATGAAATTGAACCATATGTTAGTCCCTAGTTTGTGTCGAGGGGTCGTTAAACTCTCTCTCAGATTTCCAACCCATCCGAACGTCTATAACATATCTCAAAATGACCTGATTTAAGATATTGTGAGACATCATTTCGTAATGCGAGAGAAATCTCATTTCTTTCCGCTGTTAAGATCCAAGTCTGAATTATCACTTAGTCATACACGAGGCAGTATATGCTTAGGAATACTGTTACTAGACCACGCTATACCACTTGTGAATTCACTGGACGATATCTAGCTACTGACACGAGGAAGAATACACGTGCTCTAATCTTACTAAAACATCCCATACCACTTATAGGGAGCCACGGTGGATAAGTGGGTAAGACGCTTGCTCGATAGCCTGGAGGTCGGGTGTTCGATCCCGGTGTTGTCAGAGAAAGTTCAACGTGATTTTCCGACGTGGTTTCCCCTTGTCAATGGCGCAGGACGAAGGGCCTGACCAGGACAGCTGTATGGTCGTTCGGATGGTAAGAAAAATGGAGGTCCCGTGTACACATTGGCGTGTAATGGCACAGGACGAAGGGCCTGACCAGGACAGCTGTATGGTCGTTCGGATGGTAAGAAAAATGGCGCTTCCGTGTACACATTAGCGTGTACGTAAAAGAACCCCTGGCAGTTGGAATTCGGTATAGTGTCGCTGCCCGGGCACAGTTTCCCTCATAGCACACTGTTAGCATATGCCCGTCTTCATTAGCCCAGTCGCAACAGACTAGTAGGACGTTAAACCCCATTTCATTTCATTTCATTTCATTTTTTTTTCACACCACATGTAAATTCACCAAATTATTCTAATAAATATAACTTACCCGAACCCTAACCCGCGTTCACTGCACGCGCAATACATATACTGTGAGTTATGAACAGATTCCGATGCCTGGTCAAAATATCCGAGAGAAATGTCCGAATCAGATCAAACATTCCAGACTAAACATTAGAAATATTCCACACTAAACATTACAGTATACAGAATTTCATTTCATATACACGGACACGCAAAACACAAGACCGTGTAATATATAGATAGACTTTACTCACGCTCACTCACAAACTAGTAGTTATAACAGAAATAGCATCGTTAGACGCTGACCTTTGACATAAGTCAATACATATTAGGTAATAAAGGTCAATTTACGCACCTACCTATATGTCTACATAGTTTATATAATACGCCAGGTAAACAGGTTGAGATAACTTACTTTGAAGAAAATGTGTTCCGCGGGATGGGGGTGAAGCGGAGTACCCGTGTCGGTAAGGGTGGGGTGGGGTGGGGTAGTTGCCCAGGACTAAGGCTGCCAATTCTGAGACATTTGTTTGCAAGTGGGGATTGTCATTACTAACACGCATGCTCACGTGTGGAGATCATACTCTAAAATTATATTTCAATTCGTCAAACAATTGTCTTCCATACAAACTGTTTTAAGCTACTGGGTAATTTTATATGACGCAATTTGTTGTATTGATGTGTATATACAAATTTACCACCAGACTATATATAATCTATTTATTACGGAAGACTATTAGGGTCAATCTAATGCGAAAGAATTTTTTGTTTATTTCGTATTGCGATTTACCAGTTACATATCGTTCTTACGACACATAATTCACGCCATAACGACATAATTAACTAGAAATTACGATAAGTTAACATAGTCAGATGTTTGTGTTTTATTGGATTGACCCCAACGGTCTTCCACCGTAATTTGAAGTATATTTAGGTTTGTAAACAAAGTGACTTCTGGCAACACGTGCTTATTCTATTTATAGACCTGATGTTATTAAAGCTAATACTTATGTTTATCTACAGACGTTCAGGTTAAATCAGGTCAAGCGAGACGAAATAATAATGTGAAATATTGAATTGGTAAAACTAACAAAGGTAATAACTCTCGGATATTACGTCACACAGTAATTGATTTGAGCCATTCTTTGTTCGTGGAATGTCAAGGTCAGCGCGCACTTGCAATTATGTACGAATACATGGAGCGGAATGACGTATAAGGTCTCGTTAACAAAATGTGCAGGTCAGCGTTCACTTGCAATTACAAAAAGGTTATAACGTCCTACTAATGTCCACTGACAAGGCGAAACCACAGAAAATGGAATGACATGGGGTTTATCATATTCCTGAAGCAATGGCCCGAGAAATCCCTCTCTGACCATTGCTGGAATAGCGCCTGTTTCTTGAACTTATGCGGGAGTGTGTCTATTCTTTCCATTCAATGAAAGCTATCACTTAAGTACAATAACATGACAGTCCTTCGTTTTATCTGGGTCTTCCCTAAAACTTTGAACAGTGATTTAAGGTATTAAATACGATGAAAGTATGTTCGTTTCCAAACAGTATTGTTTACATTTCATTCGACTTGATAGCCTCGTTTGTCACGCAATTAGTTTTACTGCAGTATTCTGCTATGCACGGGTTAATTAGGCATAATAAAATCGTGAGCCATGACGTAACGTTATGCAAAACATATTTGGCCCAATATTGGCACTCGTTTTAAATGTAAAGCTTTTGTAGGGCAGTTAGTGATTGGTTGGTAGTCGGACTACTGACCAATCAAAATTTAAAACAACAATATCCACTCATAATAGCAGTGTGTAGTGGGATTACCTCTAATCAAACGAAACGCTGCGCGGAGTATGACTGGCCTATAGCTCCCTTAATTTACAACTAAACTAACCCAAAACTGTACAGCACATAGGTTAACGTATAATAAATCAACCCCCATTGAAATAAAGGTGAAGCCTTACCGCATAATTATATGATTTGATGAAACCCAACTACTACGCGAAATTTCAACTGACCGGTGTCATGGCGGCAAGTTACGTAATATGTCATTAGGCCTACAACATAAATATCGCTATGCAAAGAAAAACTGTTCGGTAACTATTTGAATGGACCAGTCCTCACTATTTGTGATAGAATTAATTATACCAATACAAACTGTAATGTGTAATGATATGTGTTGACAATTGTGCGTTTGAACCTATTTGAACTTGCGTAACGGTTCTTAGACTGTATCGCAGTTTAAGGTTGTAAGTATAGTAACTAATCGTCTCACTGTTCAGTCCGATTGGGCGGATGAAGACGGACATACGTCATACAGTGTACGATGAGAGAAAGTTTGCAAAGGAATCTGTTACATGCTGCCATGGATTCTAAAATGTAAATGAGTGGATCTCGGTTTTTCGTCCCATCCGAACGGTTTGGCTCAACCATACCCAGCAACTCTGACAAGGGGAAACGCAGCTGCATCGGGATCGAACTCGGGACATCCTGGCCATTGACTGAACGTAGCACGTAGAAAACTATTCGACTCGTTAACTGCTATAGTAGAGCCATCGCCCTTGTTCTCTTTGTGGTAAAACCTTGTGAACATTCTAGCAACAATAGTTATCGTCCAAATTTATACAAATCGTGTCACTTAACGAAACCTAAGTAAATGTAAGTTCAAATTATTTCTTAAAACGCCTTCTTACCTCTTATATTTATAGAACATTCGATGTCACTTCTTATTTACCCATTAAGTCCACACAGCTAAATATTTCCGTTGTTAGTGTTTGTATATGATCACAACCTTAAACAAAAATTTCGTAAAAAATAAAATGCTCCTGACCAACAACTGACTTGACCTAAACCTATCCATGTCATTTCAACCGATAGTTATAGTTCGTCCATTTTTGTCAGGGTTAAAAGTTTACGATTGATATACTTCATAAAAAAAGAGGGGGACTGAATCTAAAATCAGTAGGTTGTCATCTTTTGTATATATTTTTTGCTAAGGTTTGAAATTTGAAATGAAAACGACGGTCTCCGCGTGTGATGTCATGCATTATTAGACATTTCGGCATAGTCGTCCATATTCGGGTTTAACGCAGATATGGTTGGCATTGCCTAGAAAGTTGATTTGAGGCCAAAAACACCCGATAATTAATAGGCAAATTTAGCGCTCGCATAATTTCCCTTTTGGGATTTGAAATTTCAAACAAACACTTCCACACCTTCCACTTACTAGACGAGTAACACCTGGAGACCCCGGTTCCTGGCCCAAAAACGGAATTTTGTTTGTCGGTAGAATTTGTAGTACTAAATACATAATTATATCCAAGTGATTTTAGAGCTGTTAGCTACGTCATAACTTACCACGTGGCAATATCAGTATTTCCGAAATATAAATTCTCTATATAGACCGTAAGTATTTTTCGGTATTACGTATTTCGGTAGAAATTGCCTTGAGTAGTCTACAAAAATAGAAATTCTCCCGTGTATTAAACAAAATTGAATAAACTTGATGACGTATACATATTAGAAAGCGTCTGACTCAGGCTGTTACCTACTAAACGCTTTAGTTGTCATCAATACAACCAGTGATGCGCTTCCAGTAACAGATAATCAGACAGGAGATTCAACACATTTAAATATACCTATTAAATATCCCTGAGATAAAATTCCCTCAGTCCGGTGTCTGAGAGTAAAACCCGTTAAATTCGTAAATGCACCAAGTCTTGGGTCAACACAATCTACGTCATAATAAAAATAAACAGCGAGTGAATTAAATTAAGCTAGCTATTCAAAATTCGGTTAATTGGATTAAGGGGTTGGGTGGGGCTTGTGGTTGTGACCGAGTGGTCGAGAGAGAGAGAGAGAGAGAGAGAGAGAGAGAGAGAGAGAGAGAGAGGGGGGGGGGGGGGTTTAACGTCCACTCGACACAAACTATGTCATTTTGAGACTAACATATGGTTTCATTTTATTTCAATAATTCGCTTGCGCGTATGGGTCTTTAACAGTGGGAGGAAATCGAAGGACCCGGAGAAAACCCACGAGGTTGAGAAGGCGCCCGAGTGGTCTAATGCATGGTCTTTAGAGCGTAAGGTCTGTCAATGGGCCAAGTGACGTGGTTTCAATCACGAATTTGTACGTGATCGGGACAATGGTCGCCTGTATACACTGCTAATGACATCCGTGTCCAAACGAATTATTGAAATAAAATTTACTGTGTGTTAGTCCCTAAGTGACCTAGTTTTGTGTCAAATGGAGTTTAAAGCCCCCACCCCGCCCTTTGTTTGTCGTTCTTCGTGAGTTTGTCTCCAGTCAATCCTCGTGAGATGTCCCGGGACCATCCTCGTGGCTTTGTCCCAATCCATGGGTTTTTCCCGTGTTCTCTGGTTTCCCCCATAGCTACAGACCACTGTGCGCGAGCAAAATATTGAAATAAAACTGAACCATATGTTAGTCCCAAACGTCCCTCTCTCTCTCTCTCTCTCCCTCTCTCTCTCTCTCTCTCTCTCTCTCTCTCTCTCTTTAACAACAGACAATGTAAACTATTACGCCGACTTACCTATTTGTCGTATTAACTGCTATATATCCTGTGTAGATATTGGTTTCAATGTACATGTAGTTATAGAAAGACGTTGTTAAAGACCCACTCCACAATGACAATTATTTTGGGGTTTCCATTGCCTACTTTCGTCCACTCATAAAATTATTTCTAATCCAACAGGAAGTACAGAACAGTAAAATGTAATCCTCTATGTTCCCATTCAATTAGCCAGAACACGATGTGCGTAGGACACTACTATCTCTTACACGGGGTTATCGCGGAATCTATCTTATTAAAAATCTCAGAGTTCAGTTCACTCATCAAATACAATATATTAAAAAATCCAATACATTTTTTCAGAACGAACACAAGTTGGCGACCTATTCGCCAGGAGCAGCAGGCTAATCAAATTTAATAATCGTTTTCTGACCCCAAGTCCCTGTAAACACACAAGGATAACTTTGTGAGTTTAATAGACATTTTCATCCATGAACGATATGATAAAGCATCCAGATTCCGAGATAAGCTTAAGCACAAAATTCACAAAATGGACACAAATGCACCATTCAGCATCATAAGTTTCACAAAATGTTTGTCGTAGTGTAGCCCGATTGGTACTGACGGGTCATTAAACACCCTTTTATTTATTCATGCAATCTGTAAGATAGAATAATGATGACGACAGATTCACAAAAAACACAAAGTTCAAACATCCCATTAAGATCTACTTACTACTATAACAAGCCGGTGACATCATTAGGGGTTGTTCATGATAGCTCCCTAATCAACCAACCATGAAAATAATTGTACAATATGAAACAATGAAAGTCTACAAGGGGCTATAGATATGTCATACCCGCCTTTTGTAATTGATAAGTTGAGTTCGGGGAATTATCTTGGATGCACTAGAGTAAAAAATGGATAATAAGGGGACGTCTAGACTTATGATAATATATCTTTAGACCATAAGGTTTGCCATCAAGTCAACTAGCATGGTTTCGATACCCCGGTTGTACGTGACAAGAAGTAGGGTCGCCTTTCCAAGCCCGTCGATTTGCTTCGAGTCCTCCGGTTTCCTCCCACTGCTAAAGACCCCTACGGAAATATCTGGTCTCGTGTACACATTGGCGTGCACGTAAAAGATCCCTTGAAGTTGGAATTTCATATGAGAGTAGGCCGTAGCGCCACTGCCCTGGCAAAATTTCCCTCATAGCACACTGATGGTGCGTGCCTGTCTTCATTATCCCAGTTTAGGAGCAGAACAATAGCACGCTAAGCTCCATTTCATTTGATTTCAGGAAAATATCTCTTCACATAAAAGTTCCTATGTTAAAGGGTTCGCTATAAGAAATCAAACAGCTGAACATTTTGAAATAACAAATAACTACAAAATAACCAGGAAGCCACGGTGAATCAGTGAGACAGACATTCGCTCACTAGCTTAGAAGGGGGTGGGGTTGGTGGGGGGAAGGGGTTGGGGTTGGGTGGGGGTTTGTTCGGGGGGAAGTGGGTGAATGATCTAGTGGGTTAACGCGTGCACGTGAAATCACAGGGTCTGTCATTGAGTCGAGTGGCGTGGTTTTGATTCCCCGCTTGTACTTGACAAGGAGTAGAGTCGCCTGTACAACCTCGTGGGTGTTTTCCTACTTTGTGTCGAGTGGACGTTCAACCCCCTCTCTCTCTCTCTCTCTCTCTCTCTCTCGCTAACCTGGAGCTCCCGTGTTCGATCCCGGCATTGAAGCTCATTGTGATAAATCCCGTGAAACGTTCCAATCAACATATTTTGTTAATAACCAAATGTCTCTAATACCCCGAAAACACCCAATTTTAATTCCAAAGTCAATTTGAAAGTCAATGATTTCTATAATATTATGAGAAATGATAACGATTTAAAGGGACGTCATGCCATTATTCTACGTAATATAATAGAATGACGTCATAACAATTAGATTTACCGTGTATATTACTACTGGAAAGTCGCACATTATATTTTCTGCAAGAATATTTGCTATTTTCGCACGAATCTCTTCAAATTGACCTTAAAGTGTCTTCATCACGTTCTATAAGGTAAGTGACAACAATATTCTGCCATTTTCGTCATTAAAATTTAGGATTTTTTTCAGATTCAGATATAGGAATAACTAAATTGTAGAGCCGGATCAAGAAATTTATGATAAAGATCGAATCAAGAAGAAATGAAATTAATGGGGTTTAACATCCTACTCTTCTGCAACGTTGAAGACGGACATACGCCATGCTATATGCGATGATGGACATTTTGACCGGTCAGCGGCGTTGAGGCCTACTCTTATTTCAAATTCTTACTCAACTTGCGTGGTTTCTTTTACATGGGGCCAATGTGTACACGGGACCTTGGTTTTTAGTCCCATCCGAAAGAACGGATTGTTGCCAGGCCCTCCGCCCTGAACTCCAGACATTGGGAAACCGCGCTGGAAATATCGATTGTCGGCCAGCTTCCAATACGAACCCGATTCCTTCTGGTCGACGAGCAATCGTCTTACACGCTGTGACACCGCGATTCCTGAAATTAGAAGAAAATAAACTCTAAAAACCTGTGATAACCACTAGGGAGTGAAAATTTAGCTTAGTCGGAGCAAAACAGTAGGAGGACGCCAAACCCCGTTTCATTGCCCCAATACTTCAACAAAACCTGATTATTTATTTATTTATTTTCTATAATCATGTTAAAATGTTACATGCATTTTTATTCCAGAAATAAAATGGATGATATTAAGATATTGCAGGAAGAACTTAGAACTGGCAGATCTAAAACTCGATCAAATACTCGACCAAAAGGTTTGTTAGAATTATAATATTCTTATCATAGAGAGAGAGAGAGAGAGAGAGAGAGAGAGAGAGAGAGAGAGAGATGGTCGTTCATGCTATAATAGATGGTTCAAAATTAACATGTCGAAAATTTCATCCAGTTTGCTGATTCTGTGCGACATTATCACCGTTTTAAGTTTTGATATGAATTGTTTATTATTATCAGAGCAACGTTACAGGTTAATTGAGATTCAACCTTGCTTCTCCATTTTTGAATTAAATCATTAAGCGGCGAATGGCGATCATATATCTTAGATAGTTGATTATAGGCTTATCATGTGTATATACACCTATTTTTCATTAATAATATGTATACAAATTACTTAGGGAGAGGGGTTTTACATAGGTTAAGCCTGTTCCCCAATCCCATTCAGACAACCTGAATAAAATATTGTTTAAAAAAAAAAAAAAAAAAAAAAAAAATCATGTGAATGAGAGTCTAATTAATAATTTATAAATCATTTTATTGAAATCCTGTTCATATCTTTGCTAATATTGATATATTTTATTTTTCATTTTTTTCAGGGTTTTATCCTAAATCTTGTCGTCCTATAATCCGATTTAAATTGGTTGATTTAGACTTCAGTCTCAAACTAGGCGACATCCAGGACATCAAAACACCACCTCTGTTTTTCAGCATCATCAACGATTCTGGTGCCAGGGGTCACAGGAATGGTAGACAAATATGCGACTTCTTGTCAAAAGCTAATTTTAAGACCATGACTGAGTTTGGTGATGGCGATAACAAAATTATTCCCGGTGATCTAATGACAAAGATGCTTGGTGGAACATTTGCTGGTAGGTCGTCTGCAGCTGGAACTTGTCAGAGGAACTGGAATGTTGCAGGAGAGAAAGAACACGAGGAAATCAAATATGGTGATGGTGACAACAAAACTATTCCTCGGGATCTAGAGACAAGGATGCCACGTTCCCTTAAGTCCCTTGCAGTTAGGACCCTTTCCAGAAACTTGATTCCTGGATATGTAACCACAGAGATGCCAGGTAGAACAGTTGCTACATATATTCCATGTACCCTTAGGTCGTGTGCCGCAGAGACCCTTTACAGAAACTTGATTTCTGGAGATGTAAGAACACGGATGCAAGGTGGTACAGTTGATACATATTTCAATCCAAATACCCTCAGATCGTCTGCAGCTGGGACCCTTTATAGAATTCTACATGATGTAAGACAGACAGGAAATAGGGGAATCGTAGATAGAAAAATTTACGAAAGGACAACTTATAATAAAGATGGAGCCATGAATATGGTTGACAAAATGAAAGTTGAAGTTAAACCGACTTCTAGTGGAACCATTCCTGAGATTGATATCTCAGACAGAATTATAAGGCATCGGTGCCAAGATATCAAAGATATTGTTGATGTGAATGCCTCCAATTCTACCGTTTCATCAGCCAAGACAGAACATCGAAGTTTCTCGGATAAAACAGAAGAACAAGAAACGCCTAAACCCAAGAAAAGGCAGAATCTTCTTAAAGTGAGTTTTTTTTTTGTTTAAAACACATTGTCATGGTAACCAGATAACAAAATATTGTTTCCGTGTAACACAATAATGTGAATGGTTAAAGGAGCTAAGTCTTTAACTCAATATCATCCAAAATCTTCAACATTGAAAACATGAATTATTTGTCAATTTAAATCAAAATTGATGATGTGATCTTACCGGAAAAAGATGGACTTCTGATATCCAATATTTAAGACAAAATAAATATTTTACCATTGGTACACGAATCGTGTACCATAATGCGTTTCAGCCCCAGTTCTAGCAAGAGACTCGAGGAACGAGGCTAGAAACATTGTACCAAATCAAACGGCGCATGTAGACTGGAATAACTAGACGCTAAAAAAAATGCCTTCGGTTGACACTGCTGGTTTATTTCGTCGAACATAACTGATATGAAATTAGAGTAAAAATAGAAACCATTGAATGCAAATCAGTTTATATACATTCATATTACAGTATTATATGTGTTGCGACCCACTTGTGTCAATTTCTAGGTCCCAAATGTTAGCGATTTAGCTCCTTTAAGATAAACATCTATGGATAACAATTACCATATTATGTCTATTAGAGCCACGTTTCAACAATGAAATATAGAAATATAGTAATTGTTATCCATAGAACTGTTGTGTTTATTTTAATGTGTTCAATTACTAAATGCCATTCAAACAGAATGTCAAGGTTCATTTTCAATTTCATTCAGAAAATAAATGCAATTAATTCATTTTAAATTTATCAAGTTTATAGATACAAACACAGATTGCAATGAAGACAATTATATTTGATCATTTTCAGAAATTCTGGAAAAGAATCACCCGGAAATCAAAGAACAAGACAGAAAGTAAAATAGGTCAGTTTACATTTTATACTAGTACATCATCAATCATCTCACTAAAAAAGGTGAGCCACGGTGGCTCCATGAGTAGGAAGCTGCTCATTAACCAGGAGGTCCAGGATTTTCCATCCTGGTTTCCCCTTGTTAATGCTGCGGGACTGGTGGCTTTGCTAGGACAGTGTCGGACGGAACGAAAAACGAGGTGCCGTTAGACATTGGCAAGAGGGTAAAAGAACCCTCAATAGTTGGAATTTCAATAAGACAAATTCTCGGTTGTACGTGACAAGGAGTAGGGTCGCCTGTCCAACCTCGTGGGTTTTCTCCGGGTACTCCGGTTCCTTCCTCTGCTAAAGACCCCTACGCGCAAGCGAATTATTGAAATAGAATTAAAAAGCATATGTTAGTCCCGAAATGACCTAGTTTGTGTCGACTAGACTGTAGCGTCGCTGACCGGGCAAAATGTCTTTCATAACAAACTGTACGTCGTGTGCCCGTGTTCATTAGCCCAGTTGGCACAATAATGTAGAACGTTAAACTCCATTTCATTTCGAGACCCCTTCAATGATTTTTAAGACCCAAGGTTTTAAACTGTATATGTTTTTTTTTTAAAAATTCGAAATCTGTTAATTTTTTTAAAATATTTCAGATGAACAAAATATTAAAACGTTGAAGAAATCGTCCAAGCTGACATCTTTAATGTGTTTATGTCAACCAAAGACCTTGGATTAAAATCGAAAGTGAACGTGAATGTTAATTGTGTATATAATTCATCTATAGAAGATCTTATCAATCCAGGTTTATTTATTTGTAAGAAAAAACATAAATTTAAAACCAAAAAAACACATTATCTCTCAAGGTTGTATTTGTATAAGTTTATAAAATTTGATATAAAATTATTTTTATTAGAAATTGTTTGCTTTATTGACTTAAGGAACACAGCAATGTTTTTGGTAAGTTTTAAATGCCCTTCAGGGAGCAACGTTACATCTGTGACCAAGACGTTGTTTTGCTAGTCTGGAGGTCGGCTCTACATTGGCTTAAAAAATTCATCCAGATTTTCCCGCGTGGTTCCACCTTGTCAGTGATTCAGGACAGAGGGTCTGACAATGACAGGTGTCTAGTCGTTCGGAAGAGATGAAAAACCGAGATCCTGTGTACACATTGGCGTGCACGTAAAATATCTTTTGACAGTTGGAATTTGATATAAGAGTAGGCTGTAGTTCCGCTTTCCGGGCAAAATTTCCCTCATAGCACACTGTATGGCATATGTCCGTCTTCATTAGCCGACTTCGGAGCAGAACAGTAGGACGTTAAACCACATTTCATTAAAGCCCCAATAACACTCTTGTTGTAACTGAAAAATATGTCCCAATCTTCATTCTGGTCAACAAATCGTATTATTTTAGAATATTCCAATTAAATGATGATATAAATTTCATCTTAACACACCTAATTTAAAAAATTGGAAAAATTCAACCAATTGATTTGAAAAGTCTAACGTAAACCTTTTCAAATGTGACTTGGATTTTAAAATATTTTCGAACCCTCTGGACAAATAAAATAGGTTGTAATGGATAATTTACACAACAGGTAGGACATTTAAACATCTAGTACTTAGAATAAGGTTATTATTTATTTTCTGGAGCTACCAAGCCAGCAAGAATGTTATTGTCCCTTTAAGTGGCATTTAGGGAGCCTTGTTGGCTCAGTGAGCAAGACGTTGGTTCGCTAACCTGGAGGTCCCGTGTTCCATCCTGGTGTTGGTTGAGAAGGTCCATCTGGATCATCTGACGTGGTTCGTCCTGGTCAGTGGTGCTGGACAGAAGACCTGCTGCAGGACAACGTATGCTAATTCAGCCCTTCTCTCTCAATCTCAGAGACAATCGGTCCACATGTCGAAGTAGTTAAAAGCGTCATTTACTCGACCTTAAAGATCCTTACTATAGTTTTCGTCTAACACGCATAATGGATTAAATCTTTAAGAGATATACATATCTTGTCGCAAGTCGGGAACTGATAATTTTCTCGTCGTTTTATTTTCTGTCTAAATGCGATTCCTGATAGATAAACCTAAATCATGTTAACTATTCGGCCACCCAACTCCACCAAGTGGATACGATGCAAAAGTATGATACACTAGTTTTATTACACAGTATGAACGTGGGAATGCGTCTTTAAAATATTATTACATGTATATAAAGATGGTTTATTCAAGAGCTAAAAAAAGCCACCTCACCCCGGGAATTAAAAATAAGATTAGCTCCAATATCTGGGCAAAATTACTTTCTTAACACATTAGCACACTGTCAATTATTAATGATGACTTGATTTGTTATTTGTAGAATCGCCTTAAACGACCTCAATCTGAGGACATACTTTTTAACCCAGTGTAGTGTAGAGTCGACTAATACGGTCAAGGTATCAGCCATAGTTTTAACCCAGGGCAGAGTAGAGTCGACTAATACGGTCAAGGTGTCAGCCATACTTTTTAACACCATTGACATTGTGGCGATGTTTAAAAAACAACCCCCACCTTCGACAATTCAACTATTAGACAGATTAACTTTATTTCCTTTAACTTATAACACCCCGAGTACAAACAGATTAACCTTATAATTATAATGAAAAAGTTGTACAGAAAGTCGGACAAAAACTAGAAAATCAGACGGAAGACTGATGTGAACTCACCCTTTGAAGGATATTGTTATCGGCGACAGGGAAATTAATACGGCTTTGACAGTTGCCCACTCTGCACTGACTTGGCTAAAGTGTGTCAGCGTTCTAATATATTCCTTGTCACGTACAATCGAGGAATCGAAACCATACCGCTCGACTAAATGACAGACCTTATGATTTTTTCTGTGAATCTGGTTTATTTGTCAGTGTGCATGTTGGTTTGTTTACGTCCCAAGAAGCTAGAATAAAGATTAGATATATAGTTAAAGGGCATACACAATAAAAACTGTTGTTTGTTACAAAACAATTTGGCACAAAAATGATTAAGATTAACTTCTACCATATTTAACGTCTTTAGGAGTCGGTAATCGTTGTGACGCAACTCAGGGGAGAGTACTCCTCCAAAAGTTAATAAGGATTCAGACCAGTAGTAACCCGCCCCACCTCTCACGTAAGTGAGTTACCAGTACAGCGTATTAAAATATGGCAACATTGCTATCCGGTCACATGGACATGGCGTGGAATTATGTGGGACGAATTGTAAATGAAAACTCAAAGTTTATTATGTATCCGAGGAAATTTGTACTGGTTAGAAAAAAAGTTATATGGGAGTATTCCGCCCTGAATAAACATGCTTGATTCAGCAAAATATGTCTAATTAACCCAACATCTAGGGTTTTCGTAAGCACCTTGTGGCACCTGTCATAAGCAATAACAATAACATATCTGTATATATACATACATAACATTATAGTATCACGATACAGTGTTTTACGCGTTGACATCTATTAACCGACGACCAGATGTAGGTTATGACCCTGGTGCACTAAGAAGAACTGAGTATTCTCAGATTTAAAGATGCATCATGTAAAAAGAGCTGAGAGAGAGAGAGAGAGAGAGAGAGAGAGAGAGCGCGCGAGAGAAAGATAATTTAACGTCCACTCGACACAAACTAGGACATTTCGGGGCTAAAATATTTATTTCAATAATTCGCTTGCGCGTAGGGGTCTTTAGCAGTGGGGGGAATGAGGAGGACCCAGAGAAAACCCACTGCGCTACCGTCTTACGCACTGAACCACCATGACCCCACACTCACTGGTATAACGTCTACACACCCATGAACTCCGCATTTCAAAGGCCTGAACGAGAACAGGGGGAGGTTGGACAGGCGACCCTACTCATTGTCACGTATAACCGGGGAATCAAAACCACGCCAGTTGACTTTGAGATAGACCTTATGATACAGTGCACACGCGCTAAACACTCGGCCATGCAGCCAACCCCGGGGTTGATTGAGCTATCGGCTTGCCATATGGATAAATGTCTTAATAATAGTTTATATAGTATCTGAAGAGAGAACAAAAAGAATTGTATATTTATCGTTTACATGCATCTTCAATATGACATGTTAACGTTTTTATCCATGTACCACTGAAACAACTAATGTGTTATCAACTGGTTCAAGGTTGTACACCTTTATCAATGATTGTAAATAAGTTGTTTTATTTATCAATCACACTAAGATGAAAATGCGTTTTAATACAGACATTTTCTACTTGAACATGAAGACTGTATATGGTTTGTGTCTATTTGTTGTCTGTGTTGTTGCTAGGCAACCAAACATTCTGTTTATTGTAGCCGATGATTTAGGTAGGTCCTAATTTTGTCAAATCGAAGGGGCATTATGTAATACTAAGTTATTGTGTTGACAGTTCGTGCTATGATATTCAAAAGCAGAGATTAAAAAATTAAAATTACTTTATTTTGAGCGAATCCATCTATGGTTGTAGTTTTGACAAGATGTATGCATTGATCGGAATCTCCGTACTGGTCATTCGAGTCTTAGTCTTGCTTCTCCAGTTTTAAATTAAATCATTAAATGGCCGAACCGTTATAATCTACTTAAAATTGGAAGCATCGAGTGGCATCGAGAGTTGATTATTGTCTTGGTAAGTTAATTAATGTCTAATTAATAATTTAGATAACATTTAAGGCCTAAAGAAAGACCTGCAATAGGCAGATTTAGCTCTTGTATAATACATGTTTAACAGAGTTTCTTGTTGGGCCATTAAGGAAACAAATCGTATTTATCTGTTCGTTTACGTTGAAACCCTAGAAATACGGAGTTAATGAGTTTGTGGGCGTTATACAGGTGAGTGGAGGGAACCTTGGTGGTTCAGTGCGCAAGACGGCAGCCCACTAACCAGGAGATCTCGAGTTCGCTCCCAGTGCTAGCAGAGACAGTTCTTCGGGTTATAATGTTACACTGTGTGTATAATGTTAATGTACTTCGTGGTAAACAATGCTACTTGTGGGTATATATTGCGTTGCCTGGAAACCTATACTTTATATTATAGGATGGAACGACATTGGTTTTAGAAATCCAGATATGATAACACCAAATATGGATAAATTGGCCAATCAAGGCGTTATATTTGAATCGGCCTACGTTTTACCAGTATGCAGTCCGTAAGTAGCCGGAAGCCTCGGTGGCTCGGTGTTTAGGACGTCGGCACACTAGCCTGGAAATCCCGTGTGTGATCCCTCCGTTTGCTGAGGATCCGAAGGTCAACGCGTGCGCATTGCATCATAATGTCTTCATTGAGTCAACTGCCATGGTTTCGATTCTCCGGTTTTAAATGACAAGGAATAGGGTAGCCTGTCCAACCTCGTGGGTATTTTCCTGGTGCTCCGATGTCCTCCCACTGCTAAAATTGGACCATGTGTTAGTCCTTAAATGACGTAGTTTGTGTCGCGTGGACGTTAATCCCCATCTCTCTCTCTCTCTCCCTCTCTCTCTCTCTGGTCCTCTAATTTTTCTCGCATTGCTAAAGACCCGTGTGCACAAGTGAAATATTGAAATCAAATTAAACAATATGTTAGTCTCGACATGTCCTAGCAAATGACGAGTGGGCGTTAATATCTCTCTCTCTATCTCCCACTCTCTCTCTCTTTCTCTCTCTGTTGGAATAAAACTGTTTTACTTTCATTTTCTTTTATAGATCACGAGCAGCTTTTATATCTGGTATATATCCGTTTAAATCAGGCTTACAAGTAAAACATTTAATTAACGTCACTTATCGCTATTTTCATTTTTTGGATAATATGCGATGGAACATTTTAGTCAAACATTCATGGAAATATTGATCCGAATCAATTTGTTCACAGGAACAAAAATATTCCGACAAAATATTCTTGAAATCAAACCTGTTAGATCTTTAGAAATTGTTCGCCACTCGAACATTTGATTTATAAAGAGGTCCATCATAACACGAGATGGGCAGTTCAGTAATTGTATATTTATATATATATTGTAGCATGTGGTCATACAACAGAGACAGAATGTCTGTCTGCCTTTAGATATAAAAACTCTACCCCAATATATGAAACAAGCTGGTTATTCTACACATGCTATCGGCAAGTAAGTTGATAGTTCTACACTTGTTATTAGCAAGTAAGTTGTGTATTTTACACACGCCATCGGCAAGTAAGTTCTTAATTCTACACTTGCTGTTGGCAAGAAATTTGGCTAATTTATACACGCCATCGGCAAGTAAGTTGTGTATTTTACACACACCATCGGCAAGTAAGTTGTGTATTTTACACACGCTATCAGCTGTTGCGCATGCTTCACAGGCTATCGGCAAGTAATTGGACACGCTGTTGGTTGGTATTTTGGTTATTGCACGCTATTGGCAAGTTAGTTGACAAGCTATTCTGTTCAACATTAGACAAATCCGGACCGGACAGTGGCACCCCCACCCAACGCCCTGCCTTGAGTTATTTTATGTGCCTTGGTACGTCTCAGGTATTCGTCTCATTCGAACACGACTAGACTAGGTCCTTCATCTTACACTTACACCCTTGGCCGGGGGTGGGGTGGGGCTGAGGGACCTAGGTAGGAGAATTAAGAGTTAACACCCAATTTAAGCCTAGCCCCCCCCCACTCCCCGGCTAGTCAGCTGACACCACACTCATTTTGTCACCGTTCCCACGTGAAATACATTTGCATAAACTCCAATCGCCGACTCCCATTGTCTCACTCAATGTCGATTCATCGTTTTGTATTTTCCAGGTGGCATCTAGGATTTTGTAATTCAAATTGTACACCGACGTATCGAGGGTTCGATACGTTTCTAGGATATTATAATGCTAAAGACGATTACTACACACATAAAGCAGGTAACTATAACTACCGCAGTTATTGACTAATTGAGAAGTGTTTTCAGACGAGTAATAAGTTTGATTATCTCCCCTTATATAATATTATACAGGCGGCAGACCACCATTAATTTCCCCATTGCCTTCAATTTTAAGTCAGGTCTCTTGGGCCACTTCCTACTTTTATCCAAATTTTCGTTGGGCAGTATGCTTTTCACAACAGACAGAGGAACAAACTGTCATAAAAAAATAAAACCAAGTCCGAACGATCCAAACCATTGCACAGAATTCGAAGTCCTAGAAATGCGTTATAGGCAAAATAGTGTACTCAGCAAATGGACCGCTCACCGTGTACAAAATACACGACAAACACTAAAATTTGTATGAAGTTGACTTGAAGAAGCATACTGAAAACATACAACTAGTTCCCGTGCATAACAGACCTGATAACCCCGTTATCCTTCCGCCTCCAAATCATGAACATTTACCAAATTCTGGCAGAAAATGTTAATTCAAACCCTCTTCGTCCATTCTAGATAAAAAAAATCAACCAAAATGGCCATGCAAAAGGGCAGAAAAGAGACACTGATAGAATTTCCTCCATAATGATAAAGAAGATTACTAGACCCACATTTGTTGACCGACGAGCTATTTACCAATGAATTTGATTATCTCCCTTAGATGAACATGAACGTACTAGATTGTCTAGGCATAATATGTCGGCTCTGCTTAACTTTATTATTCAAATAAATTTTGTTGTGATCTCAAATACCTTGACGTAGCCTCCATACACATCTACCAATTCCCCAATTGGTTTTACCTACGACCAAGCTAGCGGGGTAACATATGTACCACACCATAAAACACATAGGCAATAAAGGACAAAACAGCCCTGCCGTCTGAGATATAGAAAACAAAACCCATTGAGTGATCGAAGTTTGTAAACATTAGACAGAGCCTAGGACCACTAACAACAATTTATTTGAGGACTGATTTGAAGAATATTTCAGAATTGTAGGGCCTAATAGGGTGTCTAGATTTCTAAATTTACTGCCCTTAATTGTGTTTCAGGTGAATTCTTTGATCTCCATGACGATGAACGTGCAGCAGTAGAATATATAGGACAATATTCAGCGGTAAGACTGGATAATCTTTCAATTTGATATACGTCATACAGTGTGCTATGTTGACAGCGGCGCTTTGATCTGCTCTGATTTTGATTTCCAACTGCCACGGGATCATTAACTTGTCTCAGTGGTATGCACGGAATCGTCGTTTTTCGTACCAGCCAAATGACTGTTTCCTGAACGGGAAGGAGGTTGGTTAATACCGAAGAGTTTTCTAGTCCATCACCGAAATCGATCCCGGGAAATCGTGGTTTGTGAGCCATAACAATTAAAAATTGGTTACAAAATTAAATAAACGAGTCGATTGAATTAAATTTGATGTGTTGATGTGTAATAAATTTCCATGAACTGAGCTTGCTGCTCCATTCATTTAGCCAATGCAAGAATTTACATTCAACTTATTTAGTAGTAAATACAGGAGACCCACGCTACAGGCAAACAGAACCGATAAGATAAGATGAGATACATCTGTGGACAAGACACAAACTCCACAGACATTGAAAGCTGTAAACAAAAATATCAAATCAAATACTGATATTAGATCGGTCGCCATTTCAACTAATGAAAAAGATTTCAACTGTCCCTCCATATTTTATGTACCTTTCGTCTATGAAGAGTTTTAGTCTATCGAAAGTTTTAGTCTACGAAGAGTTTTAGTCTATGAACAGTTGTTGTCTTTATCTATTTTTGTCTATTAACAGTTTTTCTTCGCTGAGAGAGCTCAACAAATCATCAGAAAACATGATCAACAAAAACCACTCTTTCTGTATTTAGCTTTTCAAAATCCACACGGACCCGTCGAGGTAGGTTTACTATCACTATTATAATAAACCAAGCTGCGATTTGAAATGAATTGAAATGAGTTTTAACGTCCTACGGTTCTGTAGCTACTGGGATAATGAAGACGGGCATACGTCATGCAGTGTACTCTGAGGCACTATGGGCTACTCTTATATCGAATTTCAACTGTCAAGGGATTTTTTTGCGTGTACGCCAATGTGTACACGGTCCCATCCGAATGACTAGACAGCTATCCTTGCCAGACCCTCCGTCCTGCACCACTGACGCCGGAATTGGTTTGATGAAAATTCCTTTGAAACACGTGAACGATCTGTCTTGCCGTGTCTTTAACGATATGGTAATCCAAGATTCTTTTTATTTTGAAAGTGACTCTGCTACTGATTGACGAACGGCGGAAAGGAAAGAGTAGGTGGGGGAGGGGGCGAGGGCGGCAAAGACGTTTTGCCCAGTTTTACGTATACATTCCCCAAAGACCAAATTTTATATTTGTTTCAGGTACCAAAGAAGTACTCTGACATGTATCCCCATGTAATGAATCAAGGAAGAAAGATATTATCTGGTGAGTTGACGGGAAAAACAACAAATTAATGTACAATGAAACAAAAATCAGGCATACATACTGACTTTAGTTGTAGCATTCTCAAAGGAGGTAGCAGGAGGCGGTGGCTCGACCGCATTTTTGAGGATTAAGATATTGAATCACGACTGCTATAATATTGCATAATAGGTATGGTGTCTATATTAGATGAAGCTATTGGTAATATAACACAGACATTAATAGACGAGGGAATGTATAACGATACTCTAATACTACTAACTGCTGACGTACGTAAATTATCAATATTTATTTTTTTTAACTTGAAAGGTCCCGAGTCTCAAATCGCGAGTGCGAATCCCTGCTTGTGTTAAGAAGAACCCAGTATGCACTTGTCTGGACTGATATGGAAGCCTTGCAGAAATCCGAGGTCCTTCCCATTAAACATAGGCGTGAACTAAAAGATCCCCTATCCACTGACTGGGAGCGTGCGAAATTGGGTTTAACGTCCACCCGACACAAACTATGTCATTTCATTTTATTAATTCGTTTGCGCGTAGGAGTCTTTAGCCTTGGGAGGAAACCTGAGAACCCGGAGAAAACCCGCGACGTTGGAAGGCGCAACTACCCCTTGTCATGTACAAGCGGAAAATCGAAAACAATGTCCACCCATTCGGCCACTCAACCCCCCACCACTGTCTGGGGAAAATTCCCTTTTCTTGCATTGAGCACGTAACCATAGAAATACAATATGTTTCGTTTATGTCGAAGTTCAGAGAGACATGAACCTTTATTCGAAAAGAAAGTACTTCGAGTAAAGCATGTGGTGACCATTGTGGGATTGGACTAAAAGTAGGCAATCTTATCCAGGCAATTTTACCCTCAGAGCATTCTGCATGCGTATATTTTTCGTTTTACCGGTTGATGCACAAAAGTAGAACGTTAAACCTAATTCGTTTCATTTTTATTTTAGAATGGCGCTGAACCTATAAATTACGGTAACAATTATCCATTACGAGGAACTAAACACAGTTTGTGGGAAGGTGGAACACGTGTGACGTCATTTATGGCGGGAGTTGGTTTACAGCAAACGGGTATCAAATATACTGGGTATGTATATCAGACAAATATTACACGGCTATCATTGCAAACTACGTCATATACCTTATTTCATCCGCATTAGTACCTGATACGGTACATCGCCAAGTCGTTCGGATTGGACAAAAAAATCGAATTCTCGCGTGCACGTTAATATGGCAGGTGGAATTCCAAAAAGAGTAAGTGGGAAAGACATGGTCCGTCAAAATATGTTCCCCATAGCATACACAGGCCCGTAGATAGCGGAGTGGGGGGTTGTATTGCATTCAATGGAAAGGGCACCAAAGGCGCCCATTGGGGTAGCGATTCTTTCCCCATTGATCTCGAGTAAAGACACCCATTGGGTGTCCGATTTGTTCCGAGGGTGGCAGCTGCTGTCTCTTGTCCCTCCTCCCTGTTAGCTGCGGGCCTGACTTACTTCCTGGAGTATGTTTGTCTTCATTAACCCAGTTTGTGCAGAAAAGTAGGATGTTTGATCCCATTGTTTTATTAAAATAATATATTTTTAAAACAATTTGATTGTACTATATTCGACAATATCATTTATCAAAATTAAATTCATATACACAACGCTATTGTTTTATGAAGAGCGGTATGTACGAACCCGAAAAATGTCGCTTAAAATGTTTTAATCCATCGTCAATACAGTACAAACTCGTGGTAGATTTCGAACACTTTATTTTGCCAATTAGATGAAATAAAATTTTTCTTTCAATTTACCCGTCTGCCCAAAAAATCAGATTGCCTGAAAGTAAGGGGATCAACTCCCCCCACCCCCACCACGGGCCCGTACGCCTACGGTTATGTAATTGATCAAGTTACTTATTTTAGATTGATCCATGGAGTTGATTGGATGCCAACTTTACTAGGAGCAGCTGGAGTACCTAAAGGTGAGTTAACATAAAACCGTGTGACCCTAGCTTACCAACCAGGACGGCCAGGCTTCGACCTCGGTGCTGGTTTAGACAATTTCTTTCAGTCTGTTTTCCCAAGATCAGTGGTTCAGGACCAATGGCATGTCAAGTCAATTGTGCCTAGTCGTTCGGATGGGACGAAATACCGAAGGTTACACGCGTACTAATTGACGGGCACGTAAAGGAACCACCCTTAGCACACCGTTAAGGGTAGATGGCATGTCTTGATGTAGGAAAACAGGATGATTTTACATTTCAAGTTTGTGTAAGCCGTGGAGTAATTATGTTGGGGATCATGCTTTTTACTGAGGATTCGCATCAGGAAAATGCCAAAATAATCATGGATATTACAGTTTCAGGTATTGATGGAATCAATCACTGGGATTCTATAAGACGGAATCTACCATCGGAAAGAAGAGAATTTATTTATAATTTAGATGATTTTTATATTCCGACACAAGGTCATGCTGCTATCAGGTACGTTTGTATTGTGTCTTTCTGTTGATTTAAATCAAAATACATGTAAACTAGTGAATTGAGGGGGGGGGGAGCTATTGTCTTCTTTCGATTGGATAGCATAGCACGTGATTTCTCCGATGAGTCATGCGCAGGCTCATTAAGGAGGTCCCAGTTCGAACCCGGTTTGTCGAGAGAGCTCCGCTGGATTTGTCTATCTTTATTGGATTGTATCAACGGCGCGTGGTGGAGATCTGCTATAGTAAGTCTTCTACCTTTTCGGATAAGTGAAAAACGTATACAAATTGCAGCATGTTAATGACACTAAACTACCCCACCCCGCGCCACCCTATACCCCCGCCCCACAGAAGCAGGAAATTGAAATAAGACTAGACCATAGCACCCTGTCAGTGCATATAACATTTCGTTCAAACTTTTTCTCTATAGTATATATTTGTTCAATGGTCGAGAGGGACCATTAGGAAAGTTATTGATACCGCACGAGGACGTCAGTCGGAGTGTTGTTTCAATATATTGCCCTCGACCATTAAACAGGGGGCGGGGGGGGATGGCCGAATGGTTAGCGTGCACGCGCTGTATCATACGGCCTGCCATTGAGTCAACTGGCGTGGTTTCAAATCCCCGGTTGTACGTGGCAAGGAGTAGGGTCGCCTGTCCAACCTCGTCGGTTTTCTCTGAGTACTCCGGATTTCTACCCATTGCTAAAGACCTCTACGAGCAAGCGAATTATTGAAATAGAATTAAACCATATGTTAGTCCTGAAATGACCTAGTTTGTGTCAAGTGGACGTTAAACCCTCTCTACCTCTCTCGACCATTAAACAACTTTAATTTTAAGAAATATAGATACACTACCCAATACGTACATTGCACTGAAATCGTCACGCGAGCCCCTCCAACCTTGTAGGGTTTCTCCGAGTCCTCCGGGTCCTCCGGGTCCTCTGGTTTCCCCTCCCTGCTAAAGACCCCACTTGCATGCGAATTATTTAAATAAAATTGATATGAGGTCAATATTGGGTTATCCTGGTATAAGTTATATATACTATTTCAGAGTTGGTGATTGGAAATTAATATTGGGTTATCCTGTGACATTTGATGGCTGGTATAAACCAATGAATGAAACGGAAGACACGCCTTTTTATGAAATGACGTGGACGCCTGGTGATAAACCAGCGAGGTTATTTAATATTGCTGGTAATATTCCTTCTATAAACTGAAACGGCGAATTTCAGAGCTAGAATACGGACGGGGGTTACAGTGATGCAGGACGAAGGGCTTGGCGAAAGCTGTCTAGTTGTCCGGATGGGACAGAAAACGGGGTCCCGTGTACACATTGGCGTGCACGTAAAAGATCCCGGGAAACTGGAATTTGATAAAAGAGTAGACCGTAGTGCCGCTGTCCGGGCAAAATTTCCCTTATGACACACTGTATGGCGTAGCCCAGTTCGGAGCAGAACAGTTGTACGTTAAACTCCATTTCATAACATTTCATTATTGTCAAAACGTGGACAATTTGAAATTGACCAGCGGTCATGAAAGCACCGTTGTATATTCGTTCTGTTGCACACTAGGGGGATAAATGGGTGTCTAATCTTAATTCCAGTACTTCACTTGCTTGAAAGGATAGAGAACCTTCTAATGTTTGTGGGAATCCATCTAATCCACCACTGGGATTATCGATTATCTTTTGTATCCTTATT
This sequence comes from Patella depressa, assembly GCA_948474765.1. Classification (NCBI taxonomy): domain Eukaryota; kingdom Metazoa; phylum Mollusca; class Gastropoda; family Patellidae; genus Patella; species Patella depressa. Next base: position 10,174,651 of record OX419721.1, read on the forward strand.
GATTCGAGTCCCCGAGTTCACAAAGCACTCTCAGACTTATTTATGTATTTGATACATTAAAACAACAAACGTTTTATAAAGGCTATATTTTAGTTGAAATAAGGCTAACAATTTTGAGTAAATTCTTAACTTATGTTTGAAACTGAGTAAATTTTGAGTAAATTCTTAACTTAAGTTTGAAACTGATTTGTGAACTCGGGGCCTGAAATCTTTGCTGGATTTGATCGTTAACAAAACCTCAGATAGTTAATCTTATTTCATACTGCTAGTGTGTGCACTTTGGTTTTAACTCTTGGTTTATGCGCAGTCCCGTATTGTTTGTTTTGATTATCCGGTGTTTGCCAGTTATCCGGTATTTCCCTTTCGTTCTAGATGACCCGTACGAGTATAATGATGTAGCGGACCAGAATCCCGATATCGTGGCTAATCTAACAGATAAAATAAACCAATACAGACGATCCATGGTTCCTGCCATGTATCCACCAGATGATCCACAAGCTGATACTATTGCTAAACAAAATGACAATTCCTGGACTTCCGGTTGGTGTTGATGTACCGTGAAAAATATTGTATAAGAGATAAATAAATAATATGGACTAATCGCCCACGGAATTGAATCGAATTTAATGCATCGTCATATCCTTGGTTTTGGACGAGAAAACGAGGTTTGTATACAAACCAGTATCTTGTTAACAATCCCCAAGTAATTTGATGCAGAAGGGCAGGAGTAGTCGGGATAAAATCTGGCTAAGTGGGTAAAACGCTGGCTCGCTAGCCTAGAGGTTCTCTCCCTGCATTGGCTGAGAAAGTTCAGTCAGATTTTCCGGCGTTGTTTCTCCTTGTCAGTGATGCAGGACGGAGGTCCCGACAAGGACAACTGTCTAATCGTTCGAATGGGACAAAAAAAACAACAACAGAGGTTCCGTGTGCAAATTGGCGTGCACGTAAAAGATCCCTTGGCAATTGTAAATCGATGTAAGAGAGTGGGTCGAGTGCCGCTATCCGGGCCGAATTTCTCTCATGGGACATTGTATGGTGTATGCCCATCCTCATTAGCCCAGTTGAGGCAGAACAGTTTTTGTTTCCATTCGACACAAAATAGGTCATGTCGGGACTAACATATGGTTTTGTTTGTTTTTTGTTCAATAATTCACATGTACGTGAGAGGAAACCGGAGGACCGGAGAAAACCCACAAGATTGGAAGGCGACCATACTCTTTATCACGCAAAAGCGGGAAATCTAACCCACGCCACTCGTCCCAATGACAGACCTTATGATCTAAAGCGCATGCATTAAACCGTTCGGCAACAAATCCCCCTACCAATCGTTGGATACACCAGTAACACTTATCTGTAAGCTGGACATTTTAGGGACCAGGAACAGGTGCCCAATCGCTACTCATCTTGATATACTTGGTGAAGGGGGGGGGGACGCTCTCGAAAAAATGCTTAAGACTCGTACAATTCCATATTCCTGAAGCAATGACCGGAGAAATCCCTTCCTGGCCCTTGCTGGATTGGCTTCGGATACTTGAACTTGCACTTTGAGGGAGTGCGTCTATTCTTCCCGTTCAATCAAACCTATCACTGGAGTACAGCAACATGGCAGCCTTTCGTTTAAACTGGGGTCTTTCCTAAAACTTTGGACAGTGATTTAAGGTATTAAAAATGGTGAAAGTCTATTCGTCTCCATACAGTATTGTTTACATTATGTCAATGTTGATAGCCTAGTTTGTCACGCAATTAGTTTTACTGCAATATTCTGGTATGCACTGGTTAATTGGGAATAATAAAATCGTGAGCCATGACGTAACCTTATGTAAACATATTAGGTCCAATTTGACACTTTGTTTTAAGGGTAATGCCTTTGTAACGGAGATAGCAATTCGTAGTTAATTGGAATATGGACCAATCATCATTTAGAACAAGAATTTTCCCTCTTTCCAACAGTGAGTAGTGGGATTAGCTATAATCAAACGGAACACTGCGAGGAGTATTGTTCAATTCATATACGATCGACATGAAACTGCGCATGCTTGTTCCTTGAACAATTGCGCATCGATTGACGGACTTCGGGTTTTGATATGACGTCGCCCACAAGATGGCTACAATGGCTTCATACCAATGGCAAGGTGGCACTTGTTCTATTCAAACAATTTATCAACAATATCTAAAACATACGGTCATTTATTTCATCAAAACAACAGCTCATGTAATGTAATACTCCGTTTCTATTGGTTACATCTAAAGCTTTGAACACAAGTTTTCAAGTAAATACATATATAAACAGTATAAATATTCATCACAAAGAAAGCTGCACGTTAAAGATGCACTATGTAAGTTTTGGATACTTTGCAAGCCGTCCTGATTAAACAGTTATAGAATTGATATGTATAAATATTCATCACAAAGCAAGCTGTATTGTAAAGATGCATTATGTATGTTTTGGATAGCGACAACACTATATACCAGAAAACACCGGAAGACACCGGAAGACAACCGAAAAACATTAATTTTCCCCGGTGTTTCCGTTCTCGTTATAATAGTTATAGAATAGATGATGAAAATAAAAGAATATATTGGAAATTTCAATATGAATGTACAAAGGACACGAAGTCTCGATTATTTTTTTATCGTTAAATGTTTAAATCTAGCGGGTGTTTAAATCCACTTAAATCTCATCCATCCGATGGTCCAGAGAGTTGACTGTAAGCTTGTTATGTTAATGATAATTTATATAACATTTGAAGCTAAAATAAATATCTGCATAATGCACCTTTAATGCCGTTGAACTTCATCGGGCACTGTCTATCTTTTCAAGGCCAAATCCATGGCAACTATACATATATAATCGCATTCCTTATTTAGCTTTTACTAATAAACCAAAAACAAACCATCAACGATAGATAAGCACACCACACGATTTATCCAACACTTAAAGGTGGCACTGGTTTGTTATGTCGCCCGCACAGGACCCCAATGTTGTGAAATTTTCAATTTCTTTTCTCCCTTGTAAATATTTAACACAATGGAAACTTTTTTAGACTCCTGTTCCTTTCAGAGATTCATCTTTCACAATATTGTGGTTTACTAATCACAAATTCTTCAATAGAAGATCAACGACTGAAGAGTCCAGGGGAAGAGGGATCTAAGTCACCTTTTCCACGAACCGTAGTTAATAGCAAATTGTATAAGCTTTCTTCTGTGGAACAATCAATTTCAGGCAAAAAGGATCGGAGTCACATCGAACCAGGACTCTTCTGAAATGGCCTCCTGGACAAAAACAAGTCCAGCACCCCTTTATTTAGCCTTGATTTTCCGAAAAGTTCATGTTAACCATCATTCTGAAGTTGTAATTAAACCCACTTGTTGTTTTGTTCGCGTCAAACATTCTCGTCCAAAAATCTGTTATGCGTTTTACGCGAAAAGACAAAAAAGTGACTTAGATCGTTCTTCCCCTGGACTCATTTGTAATTCTTGGAATGGTGGCTGTTGAGAAAATGTCTAGGGGGCTTTGGCATGCAATAGCGGTCACTTATATTGCAATAGTGGTTGTAACTGTTCGTTCTGTGGTTTAACGGAGTGTTTTCGCCATGTATAGGCCAACAGAACGAATTGAATCCCTACCAGCACCACTAAACAACCGATGATAGTCTGGAAGATCATGATGTGGTCGAGTAAATCTGAAAATATAGAAATGAAAAGACATGAGCTGCTGGGAGTTAAGAGTCATACTCTCCTGAACAGCTTCGGCTAATGAGGAGGGGCATACGATCAGCTATGATCAGCTCTTATTTCGAATTCAGGGGTGCGTTTATGTAAATGCCAATGTGCATACTGGACCTTGGGCTTCTGTCCCATCCGAAAAACTAGATACTGTTGCTTTTTTACAGACCCTCCGTCCTGCACTACAGGTATGTGGACACGACGCCGGAAATCCTACAGGGACACTCTTGACCAACATCATGAGTGAACTCCTGACCTCCTAGTTAACAGCCTGGCACTTTAGTCACTGAGCCATCGCGACTCCCCCATACCTGGAAATCAAGCGTCAAAATAAAAGATCGCCTGGATTGCTTAACAGATGTTTCCAATAGTTTCTGATAGATACAAAGAATTGAGGGTTTGCTCGGGTTATGTTACCTGGCAACGAAACACGCTTGACAAAACCTTGATCAGTTCAGAACTTACATATGGTCCGCGTCTTTAGCAGTTGGGGAAACTGGATCCACGAAGTTCAAGCGGGGTATTAAAGCCAATGATAATATACAAACTTACCTAGCCGATCTGTGGCTCCAAGTTTGTTGTTTTTGTCATCAACGCCGTCATTTTTCATATCAATTACATATTTATTTTTTGGGGCCGGGGTTTTGTAATGAAAATTACCACACGTCGGAAACCCTGGTGGAGGTTGTGGAACCAATGGAAAAGAGATATTCAACATGAGTGCCATTCCAATTATACTGTGTAATTCCATGTGACAGTGCATGAACCATAATCCGGGATTATCCGCCACGATTCTCACTATAACGTAACCACCAGTGGGTACTATGATGGTATCTTTTCTCGGAGGGTTCTTTAATTCAAGACCCGGTATGTTGTCCCCGTGCCAGTGCGGATCGGCCCATGTTGCATCGTTGCAGGAACGTCCCCTGCAATTGATATCCTTGTTATCACCAAGAAATTTGCCGGTCGTGGCACTGTACCGCGGGTAGCCCATTTTTAAAACGTGAAAAGAATGACCGTGCATATGAACTGGGTGCGAATATCCCTTTCCATCACCCATGTTCAAGAAAATTAGTTGATACGTTTTGCCATGATCTAAATCCAGGGAATACGGACACTGGCATGATTTTTTTACTCCACAATCGTGGTCACATTTTAGACCTATTTGGTCGGGTTGAGTCAATGCAGATACTGGCGGCATTTTAAAGCTTCTGCCGTTTACAGAGCCAATCCACCCAGATACTCCATCAAAACCAAAGTTTAGGAATTGTTCTTCTTTTCTGCCAATTGGTGCTGAAGGAGCAGGGTCTTCGTCTTTAGATCGAAGTTGGTCAAACGTAACGCAGTCAGTATTTTCCTCTTCAGGGTAGAACAAAAAGGGGCAATTCACAACCACGCATTTACTTCTACGCGTGCAGACTCTTCTCGAACTAGTTGGGTCTGTATCTGGTGCTCCTTCGTATCTTAGGATAGCTAATCCAAAATGATCAACCCCGACTTCCAGAGTCTTCGCGCGTATCCAATAATTTCCCACGGGCTTGTCTGCGCGTATTCTAAAATCGTACCGTTCACCAGGGTTAATGATAAACGATTCCGATGTGAATGGTCGGAGGTCGTAGCCATCGGTTGCAATAACTGTTAAATCATGGTCATCAATCGATATTCGGAAAGGAAGTTCAACACCTACACAAACTACCCGAAACACGAAACCAGCATCTTGAGTCACGGTAAATACTTCTAGCGGGGCTTCGTTGTCTTTGCCTGTATCAGGGTCAAAATATCTACCTCTGCCGTTTATTAACGCTGAATGAAACCCAAACGAACTGAACCCAGCGCCATCTAAAGAATGTGTGGATCTAATTTTCTTTCGGTCAGCAAACATCCCTTCTGTTCTCTTTGTCTGTAGGAGATTGGAATCCCAATCATGGTTCCATTCGGTAACTGTGAATACGAATTCTTTTTCTCGTAAACGCTTCTTTTCTCTGATTATCAGCGCGCCATATGGGCCCATTGATCTAATACCACCTATATGAGTATGATACCAAAACGTTCCTTTGGGCCTAGCTTTAAAGCGATAGGTGAAACTTTGACCAGGTAATATTGGACACTGTGTTATGAAAGCTACACCATCCATCCAAGGCGTCCCCCTTTGATGCAAACCGTGCCAATGTATAGTCACTGCTTCACTCATTAAAGAATTCGTTACATGGACATTTATCGTTTGACCTTCGTACACCTCCATTTGCGGACCTGGAAAGAGTCCGTTCACTAATATAACCAGGCGCGAATCTTCCCAACCATCTGCTGTGGCAACACCTTCTATGGAGACTGGTGTTGCACTAGTGGTGTTGATCACATCGTATGTGTATAATTTACCACCTTTGGGATAGAGCGCGTCTCTATCTTTCACCATGGTCAAATTATAATTAAGGTCGAAATGGAAATGGCATTCATCATCCTCCATCCTGCATGGTTCAAGGCAAGAGGCCTGGGTTACCAGGACAACCAGTAATACGTAAACCACCGCCATTCTGAAATGGATAAAAAAAACTCTTTTATTTATTTCGCAACCAATAACGGCCTTAAAATGCAAGTCGGTATTTTCCGACACTAATTTCATATTGCCGCCTTCATTTTGATAAGAAAATATCCTTTCAAAATAAGGGTCAAATTTTTATTTCCAAACAGGTAGTGATCAAATTCTGGACAGGCCTAAAGTTAACAGACAAGATCTGAAATGATTTATTACAAATGATCAGAAAGATCTACTTTCGATTATAGCCGACCCTGGTGGGAATTTGTTTCAAGCTTGTGTGTTATAACACTGTTTTTGAATCTAATAATAGCTACCATATGCATAGCAATATTTTGTCGAAACTATCATCAATTGCACATCGTGTGTTAACCAGATGTCGATTTCTGAGAGAATTGTGTGCGGAGGTTTGAAGGTGGAATGCGCTATCAAACGGTTACGGATTGGAGGCATCTTCCGTCTTTATTAGCCCAGTTTAGGAGCAGAACATTAGGACTTTAAATCCCATTTCATTTAATTTCTGGAGACATCAGGTTTTAGATATCTCATCTGGAGACATCTTGCGCTTGTTTTACAAACTCTTGCACCATTAAGATTGAAATAACTCGGATCCTGGGATCACGTGATAAATAAAGTCACCTGATCAAAACACGAGGTGGTGAGGGACAGGTACTGACTGATCGAGTTGCTGCCCTTGCTACGATCAAGAGAGAGGGGGGCAATTTCGGGATCAGCACATGTTTCATGGCAGGCAATCGAAGGACCCGGAGAAAACCCACGAGGTTGAACAGGCGACCCTACTCATTGTCACGTACAAGCGGGGATTCGACACCACCCTACTGGACTCAGTGGTTATAATTGTGATCAAACACCATCGGGGGTAAAGCCGGTGCAATAGGTCTATAGGAATAGTTCGACGTCAATTCGACAAAAACTAGGTCATTTCGGTACTAACATATAGTACACCACCACCCCTTCTGACGTATACGATTAAGATCGAAACCTTGCCACTTGAAGGCGCCACTGATCTAAAACGCAAACGATAGACCCACCGGTAACCCGGCCCCGCAAAATAAATATCACAGATAAGGGATTCGCTGAGGTGAACTATTATTGACTTAACCTTCTGTGACGCGTGTTAACTAAACTTTCTCTGTGCTCGACTACTATGTCCTACTCTCTCTTACTAGTTATAAAAGTTATAAGCTTATAAATAATATGAGGGGGTTAATGGCCTGCCATTGAGTCATGATTCAACTGGCGTGGTTTCGAATCCCCGGTTGTACGTGGCAAGGAGTAGGTTTTCTCCGGGTACTCCGGTTTCCTCCCACTGCTAAAGGCCCTACGCGCAAGCGAATTATTGAAATAAAATTAAACCATATGTAAGTCCCGAAATGAACCTAATTTGTGTCGAGTGGACGTTAAACCCCATTCCACTCTCTCTCTCTCTCTCTCTCTCTCTCTCTCTCTAAATAATATGTCCCACTCGTGTTCTTGGGGTATAACGTCCGACTCTTTTTCTTCATCTCTGCTAACGAGGGCCGGCGTTTGCGATCCAGTGTGTTATGTGGGAAATTATTCTATAATTATTTTAATCCTAAGCTTGTATATATTTTCTATATGCTACTGTAACTTTAATCTGGTGACCGGCTCGCCTAGCGATACCTATCTCGTTATTGTGACCGTTAGCCAGTTTTGGACACTCGTTTATTAATAGTACAATTTTAATTATTTATTCCGAGTTATCGTCGTTGGTGTTGGAATAAGCTACAACACCCAGAAAATAGCTAGTCGGCACTACGACAAAACAAAACACTGTAACATGGGTATGTAACTCTGTTTCAGTTCATAATCTAATAACAGCCCTTGTATATAAATACTGTAATCTAAAGGGACACAGATCACTAAATATTTCTACTTTCCCTTTTCCCCTTTTGCATGGCGATTTGTGACGACTTTTGATGTAGAATCGAAGAAAGGAGTTTGAAAATACATTTTCTGCCAGGTTTTGGTGAATATTTTTGATGTTGAAGCGGAAGGAGACGAGAAGTACATGGGGAAATAATTAGAGATCTGTGGCCAAAAACAGCCTTACATAAGAATCTTATATAAAGATAAAACTTGCTACAACCTAGTAACAGAAATATGATCTTTATATTCACGAGATCACGTTGATATAGTAGCTGGCAAGGCACATGTCTAGTTCTTCGGGTGGGGCCACCACCACGACCCTTATATAATGACGACCTTATATAAGGATAACACTTACTACATACTACGACCTACTAACAGAATAATAGTTTTTATGTAAATATGAGATTTGAGTTGATAGGATGCATTTCGTGGCGGGGGGGGGGGCGCAAAAACGGAGATCACGTGCAGGAGAGAGAGAGAGACGGGAGAGAGGGGGAGATCAGTAAACTTCCACGCGACACAAACTATGTCATTTTGGAGCTCACGTATAGTCATTTTTATTTCGATAAGAGAGAGAGAGAGAGAGAGAGAGAGACAGAGAGAGAAAGGGAGAGAGAGGGGGGTTTAAGGTCCACTAACAAGAGGTTTAATTTTATTTCAATAATCGTTTGCGAGTAGGGGTCTCTAGCAGTGGGAGGAAACCGGAAAACCAGAGAAAACTGACGAGGTTCGACAGGCGACCCTACACCTTGTCACGTACAAAGGGGGAAACCGAAACCACGCCAGCTGACTCAATGGCAGACCTTATTATACCGCGCGCATTTCCTAATCATTCAGCCATAAAACAGGTCATTAGACCGGCCCGTGTATAAATTCTAGCTTACATAAGGGAAACCTTTTATAACCCAGTAACAGATTTATAATGTTTATATAAACACAATATTATCAGCTTATAGTTTACTTAGGCCTCTAGCCTAGATCAGGTCAAGTAATCTACTAACTGGAAGCAGACCACTATTAATTTCCCCATTGACTTAAATGTTAATTCTGGTCTCTTAGGCCACCTTCAATTTTTCGTTGGGCTGAATGCTTTTCACTATGTCAGGCAGTGGAACAAATCATCATGTCTTTGACTAAAATTTATATGAGGTTGACCACCCAAATTTTGAGATACTTAAACTTGAAGAATCATACTAAAAACATGTAACTAGTTGCCGTAAATATCATCGTAGCCAACCTGATAACTCTGTTATCCTTCTGCCTCAAAATAATGAAAATTTACCAAAACCTGTTAATTCAAACCCTCTTCATCCATTCTAGACCCCCCCCCCCAAAAAAAAAAAAAATCAACCAAAGTGGGCATGCAAAATGACAGAAAAGAGACACAGAGAGAATTGCTGTAAATAGACGAACTACAATTTGTGCGGAGATGGTGAAATTTAAACATACATTTTGCAAGAGCAAAATCTGCCTATTGTGGGCCTTTCTATAGGCCTGAAATGTTATAAAAACTAATAATTAGACATTAATCAACGTATCCAGACCATAATCAACTGTCGGTGTCAAAGCTAGCCTGCGATATTTACTGGATTGTAGTTCGATTTGCAGCAAAATTTTCCTTCGTGATTCACGTTTAAATGGACAGCCGAGACTACTAGTTTTGTCTTACCGACTTTAGTAAAGATGGCCAAGGCTAAGTGGGACTTTCATTCGCTTAGTAATCGGTTCATAGTGAATCAATTTGACTGACATTTTCAGCAAATAGCCTTTGCATTATCTAGTTTTTAACTATTATAATGAGAACTGCCAACTCGTTATCTAATCTCCCATAATGTATCTTTAATGGTGGTCTGCCCCCTACCTTATTTATAGAAATTAAAATGTTGAGGAAAAAAAAATAAAAAACAAAAAAACAAAAAAACAAAACAAACAAACAAACAACAAAAAACAAACAACAACAACAAAAAACAAAACAAAACAAAAAACAAAAAAAAATAAATAACAAAACAAAAAATAGTTGAAAAATGAATAATGAAAAGAGAATATGCTGAAAATTTCAGACAAATTGCATCATTCTGAACGTCATAACTACCATTTGTTCGATAATGGTTCTGATTATCCACTTTTACGTCAAAACACCGTCTTAAAACGTATTCAAATTCATTAAACATTGCAGACTAGCGATGGCATCGAGATTTGATTATGGTGTTGTTTTGTTAATAAATATCTAATCAATAATCTAGATAACATTTCAGGCCTAAAGAAAGACCTACAACAGGCAGATTTGGCTCTTATAATGTTAACCATTCAAGTCAAAGTACTAATTATTACCATATTATTGTCAAGTAATTTCTTGTTCACAACGGGCCACAATGGAGTATCCATATTTTATGTTAAACCTCATTAATTGCATTCCTATTAATAAACCGAGCAATGGTAACATGTCTTGTATACAATATTTCTTACCGAGCTTTGAAGATAATCATATCCCATTCCATTATAGTTTGTATCTATGTAAAAACCCAAATACATGTGACCATAGGCATGTGTTAGTCTCAAAATAATCGTATTGTGTTGATGATACATTATAACACCCTGGTCCGCCATATATAAAGTATTTCCATACACCAGGCCGACGATTTCACAAAACATTCTCAGAATTTACACAACTTTCAATCAGTGTTTATGAGAAATAATATCTTTGCACATAGTTTCTTATTGATGTATTTGATACATTAAAACAACAAAAGTTTACAAAAAAACCTATATTTTAGTTAAAATAAGCTGAACTATTTTAAGCAAATTCTTAACTTAAATCTGAGAAAGTTTTGTGAAATCAGGCCATGTTTTCACTTAGGAGAGAATGGTGTATATTTGTAAGTATGTAATTACTATACGTACCAATCTTTCTTTTTAGCCACTACATAAAATTTATAAGACACTAATCTCTTATACATTGAGATAACAACACACATTTAAGAGACCCAACGTTCATAATTCTCATCCGCAGAAGCAAATCTAATCCAAGCAGCCATACATATGCTCACAATAGCCAACGTGATAAGTATCTAACTCATATACCATAACCGTTCACCTCCCCACGCCTCGGTCTATGCCCGGTAAGCACTAGTTATATAATGCTATATGGCCTGACCTTGTAACGGTGGCCTACATTAGAACTGCTCACAACTTTAAGTAAAAATTCATGTATTGTTTTGTCAAATGTTCGACTTGTCCAGTACGATGTGTGTCTGCCTATAAATGCCTATGCTCGTCTCTATTTACCCATTTTTTTTTTTATACCACTTATTATATAAATGTTTTTGTCCTATCATTAATTGTTGTTAGGTTTTTTGTTTTTCGTTCTGTAGACTACGTAAACATTAATATTTCTTAGTCCATTTTTTTGTCACTCTGATCACCTTGATAATAATTCACTTTGCATACATGAAAATATATAACACGTAATTGAAGCGGGCGTAAAAAATAGCTATTTCAAACACACTCAAATGAGTGAGAGAGAAATGAGATAAAAAGTTCACTTGACACAAACTAGGTCATTTCGGGACTGACATTTGGTTCAATTTTATTTCAACAATTCACTTTCGCGTAGGGGTCTTTAGCAGTGGGACCCGGAAAAAACACACGACGCTGGACAGGCAACCCTACTCCTTGTCACGTACAACCGTTGATTCGCAATACTAGCCAAGTAAGGGGGAGATGGGGTTTGTTTAAGTTTCAGCATACACAAACTATGGTTCAATTGTATTTCAATAATTAGCATTAAGAGGAAACCGGAGGACACTGAAAAAAAAACCCCACGAGGTTCGAAATGCAACCCCATTATTTGTAAAGTAAAAGCGGGGGGAATAGAACCCACGGCACTTTACGCAATGACAGACCTTGCAATCTCATGCGCACAGCAACATCCCTAATCTACCACATCGTTGTGAAGCAACGCGCACGGTCACTCAACCCTCCACATTCTAGAAGGAGCGATTAGATACACGAGTGTCATTAACGACAAGGCAGCCCCGACCAAGATGTGCACACTGTCACGTACCGGTGACAGTTATTCACATTTTGATTGATTCTAAGCGTCTAAAGTAAAATATGTTAGAACAATATATTACACGAATAAAAATAAATATTTTAACTTTAAACATAATTCACTGTCAGCAGACGACACAAGAACGATCGTACTATGGACTAGGAACTGGACATGTTTTTTGATGAAATTCTAAAATCAAAGAACAAGCATGCCAATTTTCATGCCGGTCGGACTTTCATTGACGTAGCTTTAAAGAGGCCTTTTCGAAAAGCGTCACCCGAGGAAAAAGAATAATAAGAAGAGGGAGGTAGAGAGAGAGATAGAAGAGAGAGAGAGAGAGAGAGATGTGGTTTACCATCCACTCGACACAAACAAGATCATTTCTATTTCAATTACTCTTAAGCAGTGTGTGTGTGTGTGTGTGTGTGGGTGGGGGGGGTGGCTCGGAGAAAACCCACGGGGTTGGGCAGGCGACTCTAATCTTTGTCACGCACAACCGGGGAATCGAAACCACGCCAGTTGACTCAATGACAGACCAATTGCTGCAAGGCACACGCGCTAACCATTCGGCCATCCAACTCCTAGAGAAGAAGAAACACGAGCGGGCTAATGAAGATTGTGACATGAGAGGAACTTGATCAGGCAGCGGCGGTTTTTGTTATCAACCTTACCAAGGGTTTTTTAACGTTCACACTGGGCCTTGTTACTTCTTACCCGCCAAATGACCAGCCGTTTTCCCATCGAACAAAGGTATTCTAAGGGGTGTTCCATTTTATGATTTACAGGAAAGATTCTCAACTAGTGTGTCGTGTCGCAAGATCTGTCTAAAGCCAGGCTGACACTTGCACGACTTTTGGCCACGATTTTGTCGTGCCCATCAGTGTCCACATTGACACGAACTGGCACGACGAGTTCACGCATAGTTTGCGCATTGTTTACGCACTTCCCGAATTGGCACGACGAGTTTGCGCAAATCGGACGGTGTCGTGCCGACTCCAGTCGTGCCAATGTGTGCCATGGAATCGTGCAAGTGTCAGCCTGGGTTAAGTGTGCCCCGAAATAATTTTGAACGGCACGCTAAGAAAATACGAAAAACGACGAGATTCTAATGGTAAGTGTCTGCTAGGAAGTTCATAGCAGTGTTTGAGCCATTCCATGTGTCTATAACTAGAAGGGGTCACGGTGGCTAAGTGGATAAGGCGCTGGTTCGCTAGCCTGGCCGAGAAAGTTCGTCTCGATTTTTCCGACGTGATTTCCTCTTGTCAGTGATGCAGAAGGAGGACCAGAAAAGGACAGCTGCCTAGTCGTTCGGATGGGACGAAAAACCGAGGTCCCGTGTACACATTGGAGTGCACGTAAAAGATCCCTTGGCAGTTGGATTTCGATATAAGAGTAGGCCGTAGCGCCGCTGCCCGGGCAAAATTTCCCTCATAGCACACTGTATGGCGAATGCCCGTCTTCCATTAGCCCAGGTTAGGTGCAAAGGATTAGGACGTTAAACCCCATTTCATTTCAATTCTATAACTAGAAATAACTAGTTTCTGTCAACAGTTGTATGCCGTCTGACTTGCCATGTTTTTATTTTGCAACATTTTTCATATATATCCAGCCAGGTGTTCCGCTATTATTTTTTCACGTGTTCCAAGGTGTGTCGTTGACAAAAATAGGCTGAAAATCACTCATTTAAACGCAACCAACAAGGGGGTGACATATATTATATAGGTGATTGACTCACAGTTCAACGTGCACCATAATGTCAGTTTGTATCGGATCCACCTTCGACACGTGATGACATGCTTTGAAGTTTAATTGTCATGTTTTGATTGATATTTTCTGATACTTTCATTGTTTCGTATTAAAGAAGATAGTCTCGGTTAAAGACCTCAACTTTAAAGCGGTGACACACTAACCGAATGATTCGGCCGAATCAATCGGCGTCGAAATTCGCCAATTGTGTCAACTGTAATTCGGCCGAATGATTCACCCGAATCAAACAGAATTGATAGTTTCGGTCGAATTATATTCGCCAAGTGTGTCTGCTTCGCCGAAGCATTAGACCGAATGCAGAATTAATTAGCCAATCACCACTCATATCGAGAAGTCAGGTGGTTGTTTGAAGACATAGACGCCGCCATGTTTAATCATGTGACGTAGTCACCTCATAAAATTTGTGTGTGTGTGTGTGTGGGGGGGGGCTGAGGATGTGGCCGGCTAAGAAATCATTATTGTTGGCGAAATATTGGGGCGGGGGGGGGGGAGGCTCTAATTCGTTTTTTTGGGGGGGGGGGGGCTACGGGCCCGTGTCCACTGCTTAAGGGACGGGGAAGGTAGGGAGTGGAGATGGGGAAGGGGTGACCAATGGTTTAACGCGTCACTGAATCAGGTGACGTGGTTTCGATTCGCCGCGTTCACGTGACAAGGAGTAGGATCGTCTTTTTACTTACTCTTTCGATTTTCTCCCACAGCTAAAGACCGCCACACGTCAACGAATTATTGAAATAAAATTGAACCAGGTGTTAGTTCCGAAACGACCTAGGTTGTGTTGAGTGGCATTAATGCCCCCAATTTTCTCTTTTTTTGTAGGGTATACACAAATTGGCGAGCACGTAAAAGATCCACTGACATTTGGAATTCGATAGGCGGTAAAGCCACTGTTCTGGCAAAATGACCCTTATAGCACATGCCCGTTTTAACGGTATAAATTTATTCACAGAATAAACCAAAGCGCGCCCCTCCTCCGCCCCGAAAAAAACCGCACCCCTTCACCATTCTCCCCACACTGTTTCCCTGTCCACAGACAAATGAAATAAAAAAGGAATTAAGTGGTGGACCATCTGATTTAACATCATTTTCCAAGCAAAACTTGGGGTCACGAGCACATGTTTAAGTCCACATCTTTCAGATGCAAATTAGGGTTTAATTTCAATATTATTTCCTAGCTGAACCAAAATGTACCAGTATTAAATATATAACATACACGTGTCCAAAACATACCTGTGTTCAAAACTTACCGGTATCCAAACATACCAGTGTCAAATCCAAAACTTACCGATGTAAAAAACACACCGGTGTCCAATCCAAAACATAGCCGTATCCAAGGCATATCGGTTTCCAAAACATAACATACCGGTGATGTCCAAAAGTCTATTATGTTCGTCAACGTACAGTTGTAGAGGTTACAAAAGCCCGAGTCTTGGTGTTTAGGCATCAATAGGGGCCTTAATGAGGTTTTTCTACGTGTACTTTTAAAGTCGCTGGTCGTCAGGTATTAATATGAGCCTTAATGAGACAGTAGGACGTTAAACCCCATTTCATTTTATTTTATTTCATGGGCCTTAATGAGATTTGTCTAGAATAGCCTGTACGTGTAATTTTAAAGTCGCTGGTCATCACATCAATTTACGGCAGATATCAATGCTTCAAAGATACAAGATCAACGATAGGTAATTTTCAGACCTTGATTCAATCGCTACCCATCACAAAGAAGGTCAGTGAAAGTTCAAGTTAACTGATTAAAAGGGTTATGGACGAATTTTTTAAATCCAATGCGTTTGAATTGTGTGGTTTTTTTTTGTCAAATCGGATACAATGCTTATCCAAATGGCTTTTATTACAAATAGTAGTGGAACTGTGAATATTATATTTTAGTGTCAATTGAACAGATTGCTAAATTATTCACGTATTCATCAAACAAACGAGGGGATAGCAATTCACCTTGCCCAACTCCTGTTTTACACAAAAACGAATACTGAAATGAAATAAGGTTTAACGTCCTACTGTTCTGCTCGGAAGTGGGCTGATAAAGACGTGCAGTGTGCTATGAAGGAAATTTTGCCCGGGCAGCGGCACTATTGCCTACCTTTATATTGAATTCCAACTACTAAGGGGTATTTTACGTGCACACTAAACAGCTTTCCTTGTCAGACCCTCCGGCCTTCACCGCCGACAATGGAAACCACGTCGCAAACTCCACGAAGAAACAGATAAGATATAAAATTATCATATTTTATATATCATTTGATATTTTTGTTCATTTTGTAAATAAACTCAACACATTTCCCAGTGGTGCCAAAATATTTTCACATAGAACGCATATCAAAATTTAGCCAAAGTCTTAACTAAAGACAACTAACGACATACTTGTTGTTGATCTAACAATTAAAGTAATACATATGTAATGAAACATATGATCAATAGTTGAATATCCCTTTCAAAATCCAGCATGGTTTTCATTTAAGATATTCTAAGTTCCATTAAAAATATTCTAATCTCGTTTCTATGTTTCATTTAAAATAAATGTATTATAGTTTAAAAGATTGAAGTGTTCGTGATTTCAACAAATTTATTATGCGAGAGAGAGAGAGAGAGATGGGTTTAACGTCCACCCGACACAAACTAGGTCATTTCGGGACTAACATATGGTTTAATCTTATTTCAATAATTCGCTTGCGCGTAGGGGTCTTTAGTAGTGGGAGGAAACCAGAGTGCCCAGAGGAAACTCACGAGGTTGAGAAGGCGCCCCTATCTCCATGCCACATACGCTCATACCAGGGAAATTTATCATGCAGTAATGAAGTGAATAATCTTTTAACTAATAAGTGCAATATGCGGATAGACTAGTTCACACTGAAAAGACGTTGGAATTTAATATGTAATGTTACGGATCTATCAGCTCCACAGATCTGTCCACCCTTTGCTATCGTTTTAAATGGCCGTTTATTAAAAATAATTTATATTTATATGAACACTGATTTTGACTGAATTTTATATATAATATAGATGATGTGAATAAAAAATACCTTTACAAGCGAAAACCTCCCACACCATCTTGACATCAAAGATCTCACGCTAGCGGAATAATCATCTGAATATAACAAAGATAACCCACTGCTTACCTCATACCGGATACATTGGGACAACTCGCCGTTACTAATTGGTCATAGTTATCTCTCCAGTCAATGTACGATGTTATAGTACCACCATGCCCCCTCAAGGTAGTCACGGGACCAAGTCACAAGACCAAGTTCATGTAACGCTCTGACAAGCTCGGTATGGGGAGACAACGGGGCCACAATTCTAAATCAAATTTGTCAAAATTCCTATTTTGTTTTCTCATTCTGTATTTCATTTTTGATACTGATTTACGATTTATTTATATTTTTATGCATTTTTTTAAAGATGCTGATCGACATTGCAATGAAATAAGGTTAAAGGCTCCACTGTCCTTCGCAGTAGGGGTGAAGCATGTTAATCTCAAAAGTGGAGTGATCCCAAACAAATTGAAAAAGAAGCCAATGCAGTTTGGTTCAATAATACTTATATTAGAGAGCATTATACTCAAATTCGACCGAAGTTTGCCAAGGCGAATTGACGTAATTAACATAATTCAATATGGAGGTCTTAAAGCTGAACTCCGGTTACAAAAATACCGAAATAATGTAATAAAAAAAAGTTAACGCCCGCAAGCCACCATACTTGTTTCCAACTTGTGAAACAAGTATGGCGGACATGGAGGCTTATGACCTTGAAAGGTTAGCCGATCTCACTTCCAGTTTGTTTCTCGTCAGCTAGCTATACACATCCGGCTTTATTCTCTTCACACGGTTCACTGATTGCTTTATTTTTCCCCAACAGTATACCAAATTATTGAAGATTGAACATGTCTGATCAGGTAAGACTGTAAATAATTATATGAACTGCGTCTACTACAATATCAATTTCTTACACGTTGGTAAAATGGAGAAAAAAACCATAACATCAATAAATTTAGCACTGTCAAACACTCCCCAATGAGAGCCGTCCCAAACATGTAGTTATGTCCCTTGGTCGTTTTCATGAACACTATTCAACATGGAACACACGAAGAAGGCAATACTAATAGTTTGTATAGGTGATTTGTTTTGGTTGAAAAACAGGTTGGGTAAGACATCTGGTTGCATCTTTTGTTTTGGAGTAAAGCTTAGGCTATATTGTGGTAGACGCAGTTCATATAATTATTTACAGGCTTACCTGATCAGACACTTTGCAATCTTCAATAATTTGGTATACTGTTGGGGGGAAATACAGCATCAGTGAACCGTGTGAAGAGAATAAAGCCGGATGTGTATAGCTAGCTGACGAGAAACAAACTGGAAGTGAGATCGGCTAACCTTTCCAGGTCATAAGCCTCCATGTCCGCCATACTTATTTCACAAATTGGAAACAAGTATGGTGGCTTGCGGGCGTTAACTTTTTTTTTATTACATTATTTCAGTATTTTTGTAACCGGAGTTCAGCTTTAAGGAAGTTTTTGAGGGTTGGACATTACATAGATTGTTATTAAAATCTTCCAATACAGAGTGGTAATAGATGCCAAATGTTCCGAAAATAACAGATTTGACCAACACAATTAAAAAAAAAATATATATTTTACACATAGTACCGGTCATTTTATTTAAATAGCTATCAAATTTGTGACATTGTATAACCAGTCACTATCTCGAAAGATATGACTTTTAATGTGTCTTTTATGTTGCTTTCGATGTCGTTGGATTTAATAATGAATATTGAAAATCAAACATGACAGAAATTCCAAATGGTGGATTTATTTATTTATTTACATCATGCATATTATATATAAAGTGAAGTCAAAATCAATGTTAATATAAAAATAAACTAATTTCGAAATCCAAAATGGCCACTAGAATGAAGTCAAAATGGCGGATTTTAATTAGTCTTCATTTTCTTCAATTGTGCATGGCTAGTAATATGTTTTATATAAGATTTATGAGGTTGTTGGGTCCAATTCCGACTCCTAAAATGGCAATCAAAATATAATCCATATATGTCTTTGCACAATCGTTGATTTGATTTATCGGGTTGTGCACCCTAATATTAGGCCAGAAATGGTTATGCGATCTGTGTTTACAGCCCCTGTGGTATCAATTGCAGGGGTATGGTAGTTTCAAAGGTCTCTAAAGTGGCTAATGCTCTTGCGTAATTTAGGGTCCCCAGCTGGTCATGAATTTACGTTTTGATGAATTGTGAAGAATGCTACACATTAAATATTTGCACAAGACAGAAACCACCATAATATACCATAAAAAGGACCATTTACATACAGTTTTTCTAAAACATTTCTCACCTGTTTGGAAAAAAACCCTCGCACATAACGTGGGAACCCCAACGGAGCAAGGAAAGGACCCCCATATAACCCGCCTCTGGTATCTTTTAGACAATACACATTTCAACAACATTTAAATATGGCCTACCACCTGCAGCACTTTCCGTTCGACCTAAAACTAAATTATCTATGAAACGGAAAGGTTTGTTCCACACAGGAATTAGCTTCAAAGTGATAAATACAAAACCAAAAGTACGACACAGATGTCACTAGCGCGTGTGTCCTCCACAGGCTCTTACGCACGCTGTGCAGCGACGTAGCATGGAATTAACCATCTGTGTCGTACTTTTGGTTTTGAACCCCCTGGCGTTGTACCGTTCATTACGGATTAAACATCCATAAGTGTACAAATGTGTTGTTATTGATGTGCTCCCATTTGAATATTGTTCACAATACGAACAAAATAAATAAGATATGTTTACAGGATCATTTTGTTATACGAAAACCTAAGAGATGCGTTTTCTATGGCGCTCAGTATATATTGTTCATTTTTACTGCATAGTAAAATAACACGCGAAATTTAAACACGTTTTAACATGATATCTCCCTACTCTCCTCTCGTGGATGGGCTTGAAAGGAGTATGGTATCTTGCTTTCTTGTGTAGCCATGAATTTACGTCCTTTTTGATGAATTTGAAGATATATGCATGAGCTGCAAACACCAGGAAATACTCTAGAAAGTACCATTTATGGTCATTTTATTCAGTTACTTGATGATAGCCAGAGAAGTCTAGGCGAAACGTGGCTCAGCTGTAATTGTATTCCCTATAATTGTGACCTGTATATTCTAGTTCAATTACTAAATGCCATGAAACAATTTAAGGTGGGACTTATTATATATAATTCGGATAATCCCGTGGATATTTCTAGTCCACTACAGGGTTCCTCCTCGAGCTGGTCCTTATAAATTGACGTTTATTACATTTTCATGAGAGAGAGAGAGAGAGAGAGAGAGAGAGAGAGAGAGAGAGATAATGTGGGTTTAACCTCCACTCAGCACAAACTTGGTAATTTCGGGCCAACATGTGGTTCAATTTTATTTCAATAATTCGGTTAGACGTAGGGGTGTTAAAGGGACAATAACATTCTTGCTGGCTTGGTAGCTCCAGAAAATAAATAATACCCTTATTCTAAGTACTAGATGTTTAAATGTCCTACCTGTTGTGTAAATTATCCATTACAACCTATTTTATTTGTCCAGAGGGTTCGAAAATATTTTAAAATCCAAGTCACATTTGAAAAGGTTTGGAATATTCTAAAATAATACGATTTGTTGACCAGAATGAAGATTGGGACATATTTTTCAGTTACAACAAGAGTGTTATTGGGGCTTTAAGCAGTGGGAGGACACCGGCGGACCAAAAGAAAACCCCGGATGTTGTGGGCAGGCGACCCTACTCTTTATCACGTACAACCCGGGGACAGATCTTATGATCCCAAAATGCTTCTGATTGGCTCAAATTTGCCTTGTCACGTACAAGCGGAGAATAAAAACTATACGTTATCCCCCCCCCTTCCAACATATTTTCTGTGTAGGAAAAAAAGTTATGATTAAGAAATAAAAAAAGCAGAATTGTGGTCTATTCGGTTTTCCATAGACCGGCTGATAAACCGGTATTACGCCGCAGGGAAAGTCAAACGTATTTGTTTCTGCGCATCTAAACGAAATAAAACCCATAAACATATAACTCATGTGCCAAAAAGAGGAGACATGTAATACTATGACATAATAATTATTCAACACTCAGATGAAATAATATTTCACGGTAAAAGTTGACAATTTATGTCTGGAAATTGAATAAAATCTTGTGTAATGTGTCATGACACCTAAGCACTAACAGGACTATACTGCGCCAGACATATGGTAAGTTATATAAGACAGAATAACTCGAAAAAAATATATGTTTATTTCAAATGTAAAAAAAATAAAACTATTTCAGGCAGACGCAATATTATATAAGACAGACTAATTCGAAAAAAATATATGTTTATTTCAAAATGTATAAAAAAATAAAATTATTTAAGGCAGAAGCAATATTGTTAAGAACTTTAACTTGGTTTTGACAGTTTTAAGATGCTATGACAAATGGTTAAAGCTAAATCACGACATCAGCAATGTCTGATTTGCACTGATCCTGGAGGGTTAACGTCCTGCTGTTCTGCTCCTGACTGGGCTAATGAAGACGAGCATACGCCATGCAGTGTGCTGTAGGTCTAATTTTGTCCGGGCAGTGGCAGCTATGATCTACTCTTAATTCGAATTTCAACTGCCAATGGCTCTTTTACGTCCACGTCAATGTTTACAAGGGACCTTGGTTTTTCGTTCCAATATGAAGACTATACGTTGTTCCCTGGTAGAGGTGCCCTTGCACCGCTGACAAAGGGGAGCACATAGCTCTGAAAATCCCGAAGAACTTTCTCGGACAACGCAGGGATTGAACACGGAATGTGTTATAGGTTAGCAAACCAACGCCCCCTTCCCAAACTACTGAACCACCGTTAATGAAGGCGACTATGTAAAGGACTATGGGTGAATTTGTGCCCGGACAGTTCGATAAGAATTCTTTTTCATGTATACTAATGTCTGCACGGAGCCTCGATTATTAGTCACAATCTAAACGATTAAACACCTGAGCTTGTCAGACTCTTTGACCAACATCACTGGTGCAGGCAATTTGGAACGCCCCAATCTCGCAGAATCGTCCAGGGAAGCGGTTTTAACAAGACCTTCGCCAACACTCAAACTCCGAAAACCCTCAGTAAATGTGATCCCCTGGGGCATTTCCCCATCCTAATATAATAAATTCGTCAGAAGCTGTCGTAGATATATGGTCTCCCGAAGAAGTAACGCCGATGGGAAGTGTTATCGGAGAGCATATTATTAGATATCTAGTTTTTAAAGAATTCATTTTTAAGGAGCTAAATCGCTAGCATTTGGGACTTAGAAATTGACACAAGTGGGTCGCAACGCATATAATACTGTAATTTGAATGTATTTTACCTTCATTAATAGACGTAACGTTGGATTTTATTTGTTGATAAAAATAGATGAGTTTGGGCGACTGCTGTCTTTATTCTGAATAGGTTGCCAACCAACAAGTTGCCAGCTGGATCGGTCGAATTGGTCGCTAGCCGAATAGGTCGCTAATTTGTGTGCGGTATGGGCGCAAACATGTTTCATCCGGGACTTTTAAAGTATGGCGGAATTCGTCATACAGACGAGTCTAGATGTAGGTTTCGGAATCTGTCGAGTGACAGCCGAGTCTAGATTTCGGAATCTGTCGAGGCATGCCAAGTGTAGAAAAAGGTTCCGAAATATGTCGAGGATAGTCGAGTGGAGTTCTGCCAGTTATAAGGGAGCTAACCCTCTCCAAATTCAAGAATGGATGTCAGAATTGTTAACTACGACTACAGAGGTATCTGGACCATAGATGCGTGACGCGAGTTTATTTACTGTATAACGAAGAGAATGTAGTGGACTTTGTCAAAGCCAATATCCAAACAAATCAAGAAAAATTATCTTTTTATCTTGTTAGCGATCCGCGTAACCAGACTGTCATATTTGATTTCGCTTATGATAATCTACAGGGAAAGCTAGTGTCGTATACCTCGACAGTTGTTTATTTTGGAGAAGGATTTGAAATTATCTACAAAAAACGAATGGTTTCGAACAAGTTGATGTATGTCCTTAGTCGACACGGCCGACCAGAAAAATATTGTGACATGAGAACCCAAATTCGTGTAATGCTTATAAGGGCTCCCATGATACGTATATTTTTGTACCAACAGGAGAATGTCCTACGCCGGTACGGAAACACCTAGCGGTAATGGCGCAACATTTTGAAGTTTAAAACATGTCGATTTGGGCTTTTGCAAATCTTGGCAAGTTTACCGTGATAAATCTATGTAAGGTTTTAAAAACTTACCATTTACATTGTTCACAGCTTCGTGAGGCCCGAATAAGAATGATCAATAGTTGGGGCATGGGATTGGCAATGACATTGTGTGTGTGAAATAGCTTTATTTAACGTCCGCTTCCACCGAGGTGATATCGCAGACAAGCGATGGCATTTCCCGCCGATGATTTATATAGTAACAGTTCAGTTATCTCCCCTTTATTTAACATTTACCGCCCTTTTACAGTTTTTTGATTGAAGTTGCCGTTTACATGTTTGGGCAAAAATGTAAGGTTTTGTTTTTTTATAGTTTAAAATTCCGTTTTACACTTGACTTTACTACATTAGGACCTAGAAGAGTTGTTATTATTGACGTCTTCTTGGTGATGCGAGGGATGATCGTTTAGAATTAAATCCTGAAATATCCTCATTAAAGATACACGAACACCTTTATATGTACATCCCGAATAATGAGGTGAAAAATGAATAACAAACAGGTCGTTATTCGCTGCTTGAATAACAGTGTGGACTGTTTTCGTCTAGAGTTCACTTTACTGTTTTTTATACTACCGGGGGATACCTGCCATTCATCATCCTAGCCATGGATAGCTGCATATTTGAATCCCGAATATAAAGTTCAATAACGAAGAACGATTCGACTTCACACTGCCTTAACGTCACTCAACACAAATTGGGTCATTTCGGGACTAACATGTTCAATTGTATTCAGTAATTCTTCTTTAGCAATGGGAAGAAATTGGAGACTGGAGAAAACCCACGAGGTTGGACAGTCGGCCCTACTCCTTGTCACGTACAAGCGGGTAACCCCACAACTTGACCCCACGACACACCTGAACCATTAGGCCTCCGCCCACAACTCGAATAAAGTAACTTGAATGAGATTTTCAATGTATTCATTTTTCATTGTCTATTTTAAAACTACCATAGTAAGAAAGAGCAGCTGTTTTGGGCTAAATTGTACGTTATAATATACTTCTAATTATTGTAATCCATGTTTTTTATCAATCAAATCTATTTTTGAAAAAAAAGAGCTATTTAAGATTCATAAATAACCTTATTATAGGTTTGCCAAGTAGGACATAAATATATAATAGTCTGGTTAACCAGGAAATAAGTATTAATAATAACCTATATTATACGATTTGACCTTGACCCCCTGTAAACTATTGGGTTTTAAACTACATTTCATTTATCAATGAACGAAATAGTGAGTCGAACTGATAGAAATAGCATGATATCAGCTTTTGAGAATATGAGGGGGATTTCCCAACTTTACGGGGTTTCCATCATGTGTCATTGAAATAGTGTTCGAACAAAATATCAATGAATGATACAAATACTATGTCAATGCTCTATTCATATCTCACGGTGAGTAATATACCAAGGTGTTCAGGTAAATTTAAAGGGGACTTGCCACGCCTATTAAAAGTTCGAGTTACTTCACAATTTATAAAGGCGGGTATTTTTTTCACAATCGTTAAAGATTTGTATTTCTGAATGTATTGAAATTTGATATTGCTTTAAAAAATGTCACACATTTAAATGAGCTAAATCGTCAATATCTAGAACCTAAAATCGCCACAATGAGTCGCAACGTATATAATAATGTAATATGAATGTATATAAACTGATTTACATTCAATCGTTTCCGTTTTTACTCTAATTTCAAATCAGTTATGTTCGGCGAAATACTGATTATTCCAGTCGATATAGTATTTATTGCGCATGCTCTCCAGTTAAGAAAGACACCATCGTTTGACATGATCGTCGAATATGTCTAGACTCGTTCTTCGAGACCTTTGTTAGAACTTGGACTGAAGCGCATTATGGTACACGATTCGTGTACCAATGGTAAAATGTTTATTTTGGATATCAAAATCCCATTTTTTTCGGTAAGGTCACAGCATCAATGTTGATTTAAATTGACAAATAATTTGTGTTTTCAATGTCGAAGATTTTGGATAATACCGAGTTAGAGACTTAGCTAATTTAAACTCACAAAACAGAGAGAGAGAGGGAGAAATGGGGTTAAACGTCCACTCGACACAAACTAGGTAATTTTGGGACTAACATATGGTTTCATTTTATTTCATTAATTCGCTTGTGCAGTGGGAGGGAACCAGAGTACCCGGAGAAAACCCTCGAAGTTGGACAGGCGATAATTCTCCTTGCCGCGTACAACCGGGGATTTGAAACCACACCAGTTGACTCAATGGCAGGCCCCTAATGACAGACCGTATAATACAGCACACGCACGATACCCCCCCCCCTCCATTCATTGATAAAACATCAATAGTGTAATAAGGGAGGTCATTCAAAACATCTAAAAAAATAAAAAAATGATTGCATAGTCTAAATGTATATAATGATTTTCCGTCGTCCTACTGTTCTGCCCCGGCTGACTTAAGGAAGATGGACATACGCGATACAGTGTGCTACGGGGTTAATTTTGTCCGGACACCCTATTCAAACTGTCAATGGATGTTTTACGTACCAGTCAATGTGTACACTCTACGACGGCTGTTCTCTTGTCCCCCTCCGTCCTGCACCACAAGGGGTAACCACATCGGAAAATCGCAACACCGAGATCGAACCTCCAAGCTAGCGATTCGGCGTTTTACTCACTTAGCTACAGTGTCTCTCTAACGAAAACGGACACATACAATGCAGTGTGGAAAATTTCTAGTACCCAACACAATATAAGCCTCCGTGACTCATTGAGTCAGACATCAGCACACTAACCAGTGGTCCTGTGCTCGATTATGGGGATGACCGAGAAAACTCATCAGGATTTCCAGATGTTTGTTGCCCCATGTACATGGCACGGACCCCTACCCCCACCCCCGCGCCAAATGTTGAATTTGTAATAGCAGTAGGCCTTTACGCCGCTTTCCGAGCAAAATTTCACTCACAGCACACTGCATTTCGTATTAGTCATTCCATTTCTAAAATAGTAAATGTAACTAAAGCTAATGTTTTCCAAGAACGGACAGGGTTGCACAATTTTTGAATTATTAAATTAAATAATGCACAGGAAATGATCCATGTGGTGAAAGGGATGATTTCACAACCGTTCGCGGATGTCAATTTGAATGGCATTTTGTTCTATAAAATAAAATAACTGTTATGAAAAGCTAGTCAAGCATCGAACCCGGATCAAGATGACGACCTCTACAAATAAAAAATAATGATGGCTGCTCAAATATTTAAATCTTGAATTGGAAAGGATCAAAAGGCGATATTCAATCATATATATTTTTATTCAGTTTTTATTAATAATGAGACTTAAAGCGAGAATTTCATATTTTTTAAAGTTATGTATTAAAATAAAGCCTTACAATAGATGGTATCTCAAAACAGTTCTACCTTGTTGAAGAATAATCCCATTTGAATTCAAAGTTGAGAAATTGGCAAAAATATCATTTTCAACTTTGAATTCAAACGTTTGAATATAGCTATTGCATTAGGGGTGGGGGGTGGTTGAAAAACAAGGGGGGTAATTGTATTATTTCCAGTGTGAATGATTTTTAAGTGTGGGAAATAATACCTATGATCGTAATATTAGTTATTGTTATTGTTACCTTGTTACTTGAGAACGACAAGAGGAACTTGTTGAAACGTAGTGTGACGTAAACTCAGTGATTTTTTCCATATAAATCTGTGTTATTTATCATATATATATGTTCAGTTACTAAATGCCGGATAAAGATTTGATCGTATAATAGTGAGTTGACAACCTATTGAGCAAAAGACATAGAAATAATTATGTTTTGACTTTCATTTTACATTATTCATTTTACATTATGTACTTTCGAACTATTATAGCAAGAATAGCTAGTTCTTTATCTAAATCGTGCATAATGTATCTTTAATACATTTTATAATAATAAAATGAGTCAGTATGTTTTCTTGGTTATATGATGACTAATATTTGTCATTTCTAAAGCTATGGTTAAACTTACACGTGTATGGTCTGAACTTGATTATCTACTCTTGGGTTATTTAATTATATACCACATTGTATTTAGTATAAACACCTCTTCCGGTTAGGCCGGGGGATCATGTGGCTAAGAGGGTAAGACGCTGGATCACCAGCCTGGAGGTCGGATGTTCGATTCTTGCATTGGCCGAGAAAGTTCTTCCCGATTTTCCGAAGTGGTTTCCCTTGTCAGTGATGAAAGACGGAGGGCCTGACAAGGACAGCTGTCTAATCGTTCGGATCCGACCCCCCCCCCCGCGATTCCGTGTACACATTGGCGTGCACATAAAAGATCCTCTGGCAGTTGGAATTTGATATAAGAGTAGGCCGTGGCGCCGCTGTACGGGCAAAATTTCCCTAATAGCACATTGTATTATGGCGTATGTCCGTCTTCATTAGCCCAGGTTAGGAACAGAACAGTAGGACGTTAAACCTCCATTTCATTTTATTTCATTTAGGCCAGTCGTGTTAAAAAAATGAATAGGGGAGATTTTACATAGGCAAGCCTCCCCACACACCCCGTTCAGATATCTGGAGGTGGGGAGGGGTAGACAAATTGTTAGCGCGTGCGCTTTCTACCACAAGGTCTGTCATTGAGTCAACTGGCGTGGTTTCGATTTCGGGACTAACATATTCTTCAGTTATAATTCAATAATTGGCTTGAGAGTACGGGGTCTTTAGCAGTGGGGGGAAACCGGCGGATTAGGTGACCCCGCCTCCCCTCCCTCCGAGATTGGATAGGCGATCCTACTCCTTGTCACATACAGTCGGGAAATCAAAACCACGCCAGTTGATGCAATGATAGACCTTATGATACAACGCTCACGCCCTAACCATTCGACCCCACCAACCCTCTTTCAACCAGCCCTTCTTATGCATAATAGCACGGGGGTTTGGGTGGCCGAATGGTTAGCGTGCACGCGCTGTATCATACGGCCTGCCATTGAGTCAATTGGTGGGACTTCGAATCACCGGTTTTACGTGGCAAGGAGTAGGGTCGCACGTCCAGCCTTGTGGATCTTCTCCGGGTCCTCCGGTTTCCCCCCACTGCTAAAGAGCTCTACGCGCAAGCGAATTATTGAAATAAAATTAAACCATAATATGTTAGTTCCGAAATGACCTAGTTTGTGTCGAGTGGACGTTAAACCCCATTTCCCTCTCTCTTTTATGCCCACCACAGTCATCAACTGCTTGTGCACAGACTGACAATCGACCCAAATCACGATACTTCTCTCCGTTGCCTGACCTCACACTTTATAGGTTTATAAAAACTGAATTATTCTTACAAAATACGAATTGCGATGCTAAATTAAAATGTTTTATTTACAACACACTTAATTAACAACATACATTACAAAGGTTGTTAATCTGAAACTGAATTATTTACAATATTTTGATCATCGAAACTGAAATATATTTACAAAACCCGAATAGTGCATCCACAAATCACAGCATACACATTTTAAACAAAAGTTTATCATACATTTATAACATCTGGAGTGATCCTTTATGGATGATTTAATAAAATGTATAACTGAATATTTTGTTCAAGAGTCTGAGTCGGTGTTTGCTGTGAAGCATACATCTGGTAAGGGGATCTTTGGTTGAGATTTTATAAATGCACAGAACATCTTAATAAGCCAATCGAGAGCGGATTCTGATTCAGGTGCAAAGGGATATTGGTCGCCGGAGCTGGGTGCAGGAAATGGTTCATCTTCAGGGCTGGGTGCACTCGGAGGTTGGTCTACAGGGATAGATGCACTCGGAGGTTGTTCTTCTGGGCTAGGTGCACTAGGGGATTCGTATTCTGGGCTAGGTGCACTAGGGGGTTCGTCTTCTGGACTAGGTGCACTGGTAGGTTCGTATTCTGAAAGTATAAACATAGACATTGTAGCTAAAATAGAGAGAACGAAATGGCGTATAATGTCCACTCGACACAAAGTCATTTCGGGACCGACATATGGCTCAACGTTATATCAATAATTCGCTTTCGCGTAGGGGTCTGACTCGGAGAAAACCCACGATGTTGGACATACGATCAATTCCTTGTCATGTTCAAGATGGGAATTTAAACCACAACACAGACTCAATGACAGACCTTACGATCTAAACAGAACTCAACGTTTTCATCTGAATACATGTATATAATATGTATAAATACATTATTAGATCAGACCCAGTTGAGATAAGCCCAGTAGTAAATGAAAAATAAAGTAGTTTTCATTTTCTACAAATCCGATATAAACGGAGAGAAGTAAAGTTGTAAATGTCTGCTATCAATTCGATATAAACGATATAAAGTTATCAATATTGTCAATATTTGCTATAAGTTCGATTTAACAGAACGGGTAAATAAGAAAATATTTGTTATTAATTTCAGTGAACAAAGGGAATTAAACTTGTAAATATGTTATTAATTCGATTTAAAAAAGATCAGTACAGAAGTAAATATTTGCCAGAAATTCGATATACACAAAATAATAAATATTTGCTATAAATTCGATATAACAGAGAGTAGTAAAGCAGCAAATATTTGCGACAAATCTGATTTGTTTAAAGTAATAAATATGTATAATTTACCTGTGTCTATTGGTGGAGGAAAAGAATAAACTGTCACCAGAATCATTAACAACATTAATATCCTTAGGGTCATCTTTAGTTCTCGTACTTTAACAATGAACTGAAATAAAACATAAACGTTGAAATGAAATGTTCAGTGGAACTTAACTTCCTGTTGTTCTGCTGCGACAGGACCAATGAAGACAGGCACACGCCATACTAGGAAATTTTGCCTGGACAGCCGCGCTACGGTCTATTAAAATAGGTATAATCAACTATAAATATTAACGATCATAAATTACCCCCCCCCCCCTCCAGCCCCCCGGTCAAAGCAAGATGAAAACTAGATATATTTAAAATGAACTCCCATTAAAAAAGAAAAAAAAACCAAACAAACAAAAATAAAAAAAAACAAACATCAAAACTAAGTAGGTTTAGAATGAATTCCCATCTAAAAACGTAAGGTACCCCCCCCCCCAACCCCCCCCCCCCCAAAAAAAAACCCCCAAAAAACAAAAAAATAAACACAAAAAAAAACACAATAAAAAATCAAATAACAACAACCACAATAACAAAAACGGCAAAACCAAAAAGAAACCAAGAAATAATATAGATAAATTTCAAATGAATAAATAATTGATTTGAAAATGAAGCTACCGACCTGATATAAATGTCACAAATTCGACATAGCATAAACTATAAAAAAAATCAAATAAAGAAACAGAATTTGATACCTTCAAAGAAAATATGCTGGAATTCTGATAAATGATATTAGAAAATAAATTCGAGTTGCCAGTGGACCAGTAATATTCTTCACCTATGAATCGTCTTTTAACGTTCAAACAAATCGTCTTATATAACAATTTTGATCATTTTGGTGATATTTATACCATTTTAGAGACGCGATCATCGTGGTGTTTTTATTTTTGGCGTTTACCAGGTAACAAGAAATTACTCAATACTTTGATATATTCCCGGATATATTTTTATAAATTCTATCAATGACATTTTGATTTGATGAATAGATGTATGGATTAATTGTAACTATTTTAATATTAGATTAATTTCACCGCTATTTAATAATATTCCCCGGCAAAGTTCACTTTTTTTATGACGCAATTACACTAGTGTATATAATATTAACATGTATACACGTGCTGATGAAAGTTGAATAAACTTTCCGTATGACCTAATAACACCAGTATACATACATACACATGTATATAGCTGGTTAATTAAACTGCCAATGGAATATTTCCTCTGGCGGGTAGCCTTGAATGCATCCTTGAACCTTGAGAATAATTGAAACCAATTTATTACTTCGTGGTCAATTGTCATGCACGACAAATTAAAGTGTAATACGTTACACACAAAACGATTGCTGAATTTAAAGGGAAATAATTTATACCGTCCCTTGCCTGTTGTTCAATCCGATTCAGTTTATTGAATAAACTATTGCTTAGAGTAGCCATTACTGAGGTTGTTGGACTTTTGATTAAGTGTAGGTAGGATTCTAATTTCCACACTATGGATCGAAACCAAGACCACAAGCCAGAGATGAACGGTTAGCCCAAACTTTAAACTCGACACACAAGGCCACTAGGTTTAAATTGATAAAAGTCAGATATGGAAGAGCTCAGAAAGTGGACGGATTCTACCATTGATGTGTTCCCATTTGAATATTGTTCACGATAAGAAGCAAAGTAAATAAGATATGGCGCTCAGTATAGTTAAAATACATTATGCAAGAGCTAAATCTGCCTATTGCAGGTCTTTCCTTAGGCCTGAAATAATATCTACATTATAAAGTAAACATTAATTAACTGATCCAGGCCACAATCAACACTCGATGGCTTTGGATTTCACAGATTTTAAATAGATTAGAAGGGATTCAGCCATATTTGTATTAATTTAAAAATGGAGGAGCGAGACTTAGCTTCGATCAACCAGTACGGTAGTTGCAATTATCGCAAACGTCTTGTCAAACCTTCTAAGGCCAATATCTCCGCTCGCAATAGAGTAATTTGAATGAAATTTTCAAATTATTCATTTTACATTATCTATTTGTGAACTATAATAACAACTCTATTAAACGCTAAAGTAATGTATCGTTAAAAACTAGATAATGTAAAAGGACATTTGCTGAAAATTTCAGTCAAATTGATTCACCCTGAACCGAGAATAAAGCGATCGAATTCTCGTCCTAGCCTCGATCATCATTACAAAAGTTGAGCAGCAGATCGGATCCTAATCCAGTAAATATCGCAGGCTAGCGATGACATCTAGAGTTTATTATGGTCTGGATAAGTTAATTATTGTTTAATTAATAATTTAGATAACATTTCGGGCTTAAAGAAAGAACTGCAATAGGCATAGTTGTTCAACTATTTAAACAGATGCACCTTAACGTTATCAAATGGACACAGATCACCAAATAATCATGGGCCATTACCCACGAATGTAGGGCGAAAGTTATTTTTAGTCTTTCCCTCCCTTTCCCTTTTTCACCCTTTTGCACGGTGATTTTGATGACTTTTTGGTGTAGAATCGAAGATAGGGTTTGAAAATACATTTTCTGCTAGGTTATGGTGAATATTCGTGATTTTGAGGCGGAAGGATACAAGAGTTGTGAGGTTTGTTACGTTGAAAGGGTGGGCCGAAAATTGCTTGTTTAGTTGTCTCTACTTCCAGTTTGTGTATTTCGTGGTGAACCCCGTACATGCTTTTGGGCAAGAGTTTGCCACATGTTGTTCCATCTGTGGCAGAACGCGTTCTACCCAACGAATTTTGGGGAAAACTTTACAGCCGGTCTAAGAGACGAGGATTAACATTAATGTCAATGGGGAAATATTAGTGATAAAGGGCAAATAGCCACAGACTCGTATCAGTCGAGTTACTGTCCTTGTTATAGAGAACTTGCAATCGTTTTACAAGTCAATGCGACGTACAAAACTAAATAAAAATACAGTGTCCTTGAACAATGGAATACTTATTATTTTGATATCTAAAGTTACAATTGAGATCGATACGAAATTTTGACAATTCTTACGTCATAAAAATGTTCTTTTAATAGTTGCAATTCAAAGAGGAAATATTGGAAATCCCATTACGCGCAAAATGTTTTGATCTTATTTCGTACCATGTAGCCATTATTCGTTAAACCCCTTGATATTATGGATTAATAAACCAGCGGTCGTTGACCCTGTGACGTCAGACATTGATTAATGAAACAGCATTGACGTTTGTAGTGGTTTACCCACAGTTCCGTGCATCAAAAGGCCATAAACAGACCGTTTCATTGGCTTATCCCAGGTCAATGATATCAACTTTTTCAGATCCTAGTGTAATAAAGACAAGTAAAACGAAAATTCTGCACTATAAAAAAGAAAAAGAAATATGATTTGTGTTTTAATGAGAATTTTTCGTTGCATTAATAGTTTACTATTCACGGAAGCGAATTATTGAACTGCAACTGAATTATAGTCCCGGCATGACCTGGTTTGTGTCGAGTGGGCGTTAAACCACATACCCCCCCCCCCCCCCCCCCTACGTTTTATGTTCTAGTTTTCATTGAAATCAGGGGGGCTCGGTGAATGATTATCGAGTGCCCAGTGCATAATAAAATCTGTCATTGATTCAAGTGGCGTGGATTTGATTCTTTGCATGTAGTTGTCGTCTGTCTAATCCTGTGTTTTTTTCCGGGTCCTCCGGTCTCTACCACTACTAGAAACCTTACGTGCAAGCTCATTAATGAAATGTAATTGAACCATATGGTAGTCCGGAAATGACCTAGTTTGTTTCCATTTGTGACTGTCCTGTCTGTCTGTCTGTTCAAAGTTGGAGGCTACACTTGGGAGGTCCCGGCTGATATTTGGTGTTATAGGGGTAGCTCGGCCTGGTGGCGATGGCCTACTTATTTAGATTTCGGAGTTATACTACTTTCGATTCCGGGCCATCCGCTAGTCATTTACTGAAACTGAACAAAACAAGAATAGTTTTTTCAATACAATTTATTTACAAAAACACATATTTCAATACTTTTATCTCCCTACATTATCTAGGCAGCTTTTTTTTACATAGGCTAAGCCTGTTCTCTAATTCCATTTAGACACTCTGGAAAAAGAACATTGTTTTTTTCAACAGAGTGTTTTAAAAAGTGTATATTTGAAATTGAACATTTTATTCCAGGCAAACATCTGGTAAGGTCATGTTTGGCTGAGATTTTATCCAAATACAGGTCATTTTAATAATCCAATCTAGAGCCATAGGTGGACTCTCTGCATTTATTTCTTCGTCTTCGTATTCTGAAAGTGTAAAACATAGGGTCCAAAAAATATCATATTGTCAACAATGTGATTTCAGCATGATGGATGCGTCATCTGATTAAAATACAGATCTACATTTCGTTTCGTCTTTTTTTTTTAATAATTTCGATGGCCTACACTACATGAAGATCTGACAAGTAAAACGAAATTTTGAACTATAAAAACCGAAACGAAATAGAATCTGTGTTTTAATCAGATTGGGAAGATGCGTTAATCGCTAGTAGATTTACACATGATTAAAAGTTCGTTATCTTTTTCCCTGGGAAATGATCTGGGACGAAAAATCCCTTGACAATTGGAATTCGATATTACAGTAGGCCGCAACGCCTCTTTCCGAGCAAAATTGCCCTCATAGCACATTGTATGCTCGTCTCCATTAGCCCAATCGGAGCAGAACAGTAGGACGTTAAACCCCATAGTAGAATTATAGTCGTAAGCAATACCAGAGTAATCAGGGGCGGATCCAGAGAGGGGGCGGGTCCACCCCCCCCCCCCGCCCCTGTTCAGCTACATGACAAAAAATAATGCCTTGCATCAATGAAATTACATCACAAAGTGATCCGTCATCAGTATAAAAATGATTTCTCTGTTTAAAAAGCTCAATTTGTATGTATGCCTATGTAATTTAGAGACGATGATGGCAGAATTCCGTAACAGAAACCTGGCAAAACCCCTCCTGCAAAAATTCCTGGATCCGTCCCTGGTAATAACGAACAGTAAAGTAGTATAGAATAGTAAAATAGTAACGAATTATAGTAAAGTAGTAAAGAACAATAAAGCTGTGAAGTATAGTAAAGTAGTGAATAATAGTAAAGTAGTAAAGAATAGTAAAGTAGTAAATAATAGTAAAGCAGTAATGCAACAACAAACCACTGTCAACAAATTATTAAAAGGAAGAGAAATAAATTATTTGCTATAAATACGAAATAAAATAGTAAATATATATAAAATACCTTTGTCTTGTCCTGGGGGAGGAGCATAAACTGTCATCAAAAACATTAACAACATTATCGCTAGCGTTATCCTTTTAAACATATTTAATTTAAGCACCTACAACACAAATAAACAAATTATTTAATTATTGGTAAGCTGACGAGTCTTTCTCTAGTAGGGAGCCGTGATGACGCAGTGAGTTGATCGCGATTTTTCGGCGTGTTTCCCCCTTGTCCGTATAGTCGTTTGGATGGTACGAAAAACCAAGGTCCTGTGTACACATTATCGTGCACGTAAAATAACCATTGACAGTTGGATTTCGTTATAAGAGTAGGTCCGGACAAACTATCTCTTCTAGGCCAGAGTGGAATAGTTTGTATTAACAATAAGTAACAACAAATCAGACAAAATTTCTTATTGAATGGATCAGACGTGTTACCCTAATCACAAAAATAAATACCAACCATATCAACATTAAGGAAAAACGTTTAAACAATAAAATACACTATAAATTTGAAATAAATAAATACTTGTTTCAAAAATTAATCTCGAAGTCAGATAAATGAAACTTCAAAGAATACAAATTAAAAAATACATAAATAAATAAAATATATAAATGAAATAATAAAGAACTTAAAAAAAAGAATAAGATCGAATTTTGATAAAATCCACTTACTAATGAAGTTGTTAAAGGTAGGTCTAAACGATCAATAGCTTCCTCAGCTGCAAATTGTCTACAACGTGCGTTCAGGGTCAACATTCACTTCCGTTTTAAATGTTGAGCCATATTCTATTTATAGTATTTGGAGCCGATCGGTTGTCACGGTGTTTTTATTTTAGAAATTACTCAATACCTTGATATATTCCCGGATATAATTTTATAAATTCTATCAATGACATTTTGGTTTGATGAATAGATGTATGAATTAATTTAACTATTTGAATATTAGATTAATATCACTGCTATTTAATGATATTCTCCGGCAAAGTCCACATATGACGTAATTGCACCAGTGACATGGCTAATGGAATATTTTCTGTGGTGCGAGACAGAATGAATTTCGATAACTCTATATAAAAGTATATGAAAACCCACATAGACTACACGAATTACTGACTAACACTTATCACTCAATTTTATTTCAATAATTCGTTTGTGCGTAGGGCGAAGGACCCGGGGAAAATTCACGATGTCGGACAGGCGATCCAAATTGTAATCACGTACGAGCGGGGATTTGAAATCAATGACAAGACTTTATGATTTCACGCGCACGTGTGTGTTACAAAGGGACCCCCTCCCACAGCAAAAGGAATTACAAGGCATCACGTGATAACAAATGTTTGGCCGTATGCATTCGAATCGTATAGTTTTGCACATGGCAGTATGTAATGTTGTCTATAGGTATATGGAACTAAACTATATTTCTATCCATTCTATATCCCCGTGACTACATGGGCTAGCGTCGGTTTCATAGGGAGAGGGAAATGAGGTTTAACAATTCGCTCGCGGGGCCTTTAGCAGTGGGAGGAAACGGGAGTGCCCGGAGGAAACCCACGATGTTGAGAAGGCGCCCCTATCTCCATGCCACATACGCTCACACCAGGGCTCGAAACCACAGCCGCAAGCCAGAGGTCGGTTTCATAGAACAACAATTCGAGTTTCAGTGACATGAACAACTCCATCGAGAATTCATGAAAACGACCCAAATCACGTATGAGGATTGGCGATAAGAAGTCTAACGATTCAGGCTCCGAGTTCACAAGGCATTCCAGACTTAAGTTAATAAATCACTCAAAATTGTTTGGCTTATGTTAACTAAAGTATATACTTTTGTTGTTTTAATGTATCAAATACATCAATAAGATACTTGTATGTTTATAAAAGATACATTATGGGAGATTAGTTAAAGAGCTGGCAGTTTTTGGTATGATAGTAAAAACACCAGATAGCGTAAAGGGAATTTGCTGAAAATTTCAAATTGATCCGCTCTGAAGTCGGTGCGATAAAAAACATAGTCTCGATTATCCATTTCATGATTAAATCATGAATGAAAGTGGAGCCTAAATATCGCAGGCTAGCGATGACATCATCATCACTAACGTCAGTACCATAATAAAACTAGTCTCGATTATCCATTTCGTGATTAAATCATGAATGAATGTTGATCAGCATAATATCGCAAGCTAGAGATGGCATTGGGGGTTGATTATGGTCTGGATAAGTTAATTATATCTAATTAATAATTACGATAACATTTCAGGCCTAGAGAAAGACTCGTAATAGGCAGATGTAGCTCTTGCATACAGTGTGTTTGATTCAAGTCTGAGAATCGACGTTTTGTAATTATGGAAATATTCATGTAGCGTGGAAACTTTTCTTGTTGCATGCAGTCGAACGTTAGTGTGGAAAACTTTATGGTATCATTATGCTCTATCGGAAAATGAACTGTTGTTTGCTTATAACAAAACAAAATACAATATATATTCTATTGCAATAACGAAACATTAAATTACAGTATTAATATTACATTGTAAGTTAAAATAACATGTACACATTGTATTAAGATAATCTTTGTAATACCTTTGAAAATGAAAATGCTGACTCATATGTAAATAGTTCCCATTTGTCATTTTTACATTGTAATGAATATATACTCTATTTCTATGGAACCCGGATGCGTCCTTCAAGTACTCCACATTTATATGAAATTAAAAATTGAATCGTTTACCCTGGGTATTGAATATCATTTATTGTTACTCGTGTCAATCTTTGTGTGTTAATAAACGATCCACCAACAAAGGAATTATTATTATCACGTGATAGAGCAATTTTTTTGATTATAGTATGCATGTATGTTTAGTATATAGAGTCACGGTGGGTGGTGGATACGACGCTGGCTAAATCACCAGGCAGCCCAAGGTTCGATCCCAGCCAAATGTTGGCCGACAACGTTCCACTGGAATTACCCGTCTGCTACTCCTTTGTCAGTGATGCACACTGGAGGGTATGCCATCGAGAGAGAGAGAGAGAGAGAGAGAGAGAGAGAGAGAGGGGTGTTTAACCTCCACTCGACACAGATGGGCATTGTGGAAGATCAGATAAAGACCTGACAGTTTAAAAAGTTTTTTAAAAAAAATGATAACGTAAGAGAATATACTGAAAATTTCAGAAGGGGTGTTTTAAGGTTTATCATGGCGGACGCTATACTAATTGGTGGGCCCTCTTTCGCGGGGGTCCGGAGGGGGGGGGGTGTCTTAATTGATGATTTTCATATAAGTGCAATGACTGCATTCTCATTCAGTAGTGGATTCGACAGTTACAGTGTGAAAAAAAACGATTGTCTCGGACTCGGAGGCCTTTTCCCTTGGCCAGAGAGGCCCTTTTTGTCAGACGAGAGGCCCTTTTGTCTGCCTTTAGGGCCCTTCCTAACTAGGGTACATTTCATTTTTTTCATGGGTTTTAACAATTTTCTCCCATTTTATTTCTTTAACTTCTTTGATTTTTTCCCGGGGAGGCTGGCGCCTCCAGCGCCTCAGCTATAAAACGCCTTTAAATTTCAGTCGATTTACTAAACACTCTGAGTCGAGAAACCCGAATTTCGAAAACACCGTTGCCTCGATTTCACTGTTACCTTGTTACGATAATAAACAAAATATCGATTGTCCATTTTTACGGTTAATCATGGACAGTCGTTGCATCGTAGATCGGATTCAAATCTGTGTAACATCGGACCCAGACGGCATTGAGAGTTGATTATGGTCTTGACATGTCAATAAATGTCTAATTAATAGTTTCGGTAACATTTCAGGCCTAAAGAAAGACCTGCAATTACAATATGCAGATTTAGCTATTGAATAATGTTTGCCTAATGCAGTGGCCGATAAGATGAGGTACCAGAAATGCTATTACTAGATAAAATACTGAGGGCACTGTCATGTTGCTCTTATGGCAAAGAAATATAATTTAGCTTTCTTAACAATTCACTGGCAAACAGCCAATTGAAGGTGTGTTTATAATCCTCTAATCCTACACAGGTCACGAGATTAATGTGTCAGTATGTCAATAACTGGTAACAAGGGCTAAATCATATGTCAGGTCAGCGTTGGGAATTCTGTTGCGTCAGATCGGACTTTGTACCTCCAGGATGTAAATTCTTTAATGACGAAACATGTTTCGGTATTTTTACATTATATAGGTCACTCCGCCCAATTCCTGGCAAGTCCCCAGAAGAATCGTTGCGTCAGATTGGGTTTTGTAAATACTTCAACTCCAGTATGTAAATTCATTAATGGCGAAATATGCTTCAGTGTTACATTATGCAATTGGTGAGTTTCCATTTGGTCGAGTGGTTAGGTCACTGGATGCCTGGCTGGTCCCAAGAAAAACCATCGGTTTTTTCCAGCCCTTTGCTCACTGACAGGAAAATCCATAAATAATAGATTGGAAATTTGCCATGCAGTGTGTGGCTAGCTAACCCGGGATTTGCAGGATGACTTCATGGCAAAGGACAGCATATACTCGTTCTGATGGGACTAAAAACCAAAGTCCCGTGTGCACATTGATGTGCACGTAAAAGAACCCTTGACAGTTGGAGTAAGATTAGGCCATAGCGCCGCTGTCCGGTGAAAGTTTCCATCACAGCACACTGCATGGCGTAAGCCTGTCTTCATAAGCCCAAAAGGAACAGAACAGGACGTTAAACCCATTTCATTTCATTTCAAAGTTGTGTGCTAACTAGGCTCAAAACATACTGACCGGGCAGATTGGGGCACTTTAGATCATAGGGTCTATCATTTAGTCAAGTTGCAGGTAAGAATGGCATATGGTCCAACCTCAGACGTTAAACCCCATTTCTCTCTCTCTCTCCTCCCACAGCTAAAAATAAAAAACAACTTGCCAGCGAATGATTAAAATGAAATTGGACCATATGATTATCTCCACCTAATTTATGAGAATTGGACGTTAAACCCAATGTCACTTCCTACCTATTTCTTATTCTCGTCCACTGGCACAACAATATAATTGCAGAAGCGGATCCGGGGGGGGGGGGGAGCATTTAAGAGAAAAAAAATAACGGTCGTGTGCTGTATCCTCTATCTTCAGATGGTAGGATGGTAGTGTGCTGTGAGGGAAATTTTGCCCGGGCAGCGGCGCTACGGCCTACTGTTATATTGAATTCCAACTGCCAAGGGATCTTTTACGTGCACACCAATGTGAACACGGGACCTCGGTTTTTCGTCTCATCCGAACGACTAGGCAGCTGTCCTTGTCAGGCCCTCCTTCTGCATCACTGACAAGGGGAAATCACGCCGGAAAATCGAGATGAACTTTCTCGGCCAATGCAGGGATCGAACATCAGACCTCCAGGCTAGCGACCCAGTGCCTTATCCACTTAGCCACCGCGATCCCGTGTGATATAAGAATTAATGCGTTGCATCAATGAAATTGAATCACAGTGTTGGAGTTTTCTCTTTAAATGGTTGAATGCGTATACGTAATTTAGAGGCGACGAAGGCATCATGCATTGTCACCTGTCCAAATTCTTTAACAGCAGTCTTGCAAACTCCCTCCTGCAAAAATTCCCGGATCCGCCTCTGAATTGATAATAAGATTATAATCGATTTAAATTAAATTTATTTCATACATATGTAGGCAAGATAATAATAATAATAATAATATACCATAGCTAGATAAGAATATACATACATATATTGTATAAAATACAACAATATTACAATAGGAGGAACAAGGGTTTAATAATATAAACAACTTAACGATAG
Source organism: Patella depressa (assembly GCA_948474765.1). Lineage (NCBI taxonomy): Eukaryota > Metazoa > Mollusca > Gastropoda > Patellidae > Patella > Patella depressa. The sequence goes on from OX419721.1 coordinate 10,215,531, forward strand.
CCTGGAACAAGGGAGAGAACTCGCCAATAATAGCCGGCTTCTCTAATCCATATTCTAATGTTGTCACGGGTGTCATTCAAGAGACAGGATATGCTTATTCTTTCTAGAACACCTGATGCTGTTTTTTGAATGTTATGTTCACATGGTTATCTAATTCTGCTGCAATATGAACGACCGATAAGAAAACCTGCAATGACTGATCGTGAACGCACAATGGCTGAATTAGGACCCATCATCATTAATCCAAAGCAGCATGACCTTAAACCTCATGTCATTCCAGTTCTGATACAGGATTCGGCAACAATCTGAGACCCATCCTTAAGACCTGACATTTTATTTTCAAAAGGTCACTGGTATATTTCCTATGCTACGTTGAATACCCTAGCCGATCACGTCTGATACATACTTTAGCTGACTACGTCTAACAACTAGACTACTTTTGAAATTTTGTAACGGTTCTCGCATTTTACAAAAAAAACAACATAAACGAACAGCCACGGTCTGTAAGCTACTGAGAAGACTGCCCTAAACTATTTTTCTGTGTTCCGATTTACGTCAAATAGTTCTAAATAAGTGTACAAAAAGTCGGTTGACGTAATCATGGCGCCTGGTTGTGACATACCATATTTAACCTGTGGTACCCTGCCAGTTTTAAAAGTGGTGATACATATAATATATTTAAAATATGTTAAACTCAATGAAAACAAATAGTGGATTCAGAATCTGTTAACCAATTTTACCTGAACTTTGAAACTTGCAAAGGAAGCCACGGTGGCGTGATGGATATGGTATTGGACTCAATAAATACACACACAGAGGAAATAAGGTTTAAAGTCCACTCGACACAAACTGGGGCATTTTGAGATGAACTCATGGTTCCATTTTATTTCATCGATTCGTTTGTGCGTAGGGGTCTTTAGCAGTGGGAGGACACCGGGGGACCCGGAGAAAACCCACGAGGTTGTACGGGCGAAGAATCGAAACCACACCACTGGTATTCATGAGTTTTCCCAGTCTTGTCTCCCTTGTCAGTGATGAAGGACTAAGAACCTGACAAGGAAAGGTAAAACCAAGTCTCCCCCCCCCCCCTTAAAGCACGCATGTCGGACTCCATAAGTCCGCTTCGTAAGGTAATGCGTTAAATTTCAGTTCAATTCACCTCAACGTCCTTGTCTACGATATCACCATTGGTTGAAGTGGACGTTAAACTACAGAATCGAACGGACGAGCCCCAACCCCTGTCATTACAATGCAGGTAATGTGAGTGGTGAACAGATTCCGAAAATAAAACAATAGTCTATATACAAAACAATAAATCGTATAGAATAACAAACAAATACATAACAAGAAAGGAACCAGTCTTTGGTAAAACGTAAAAGCATAACGAAAACAAAGCTTCAAATAATCGCCACAAACGAGCAACAATATGAAATCATTTGTTTACTGGAGTAAAGCACCTTATTTTAAAAAAGTAGCTGTCTTTGACGTTTAAAGATCCCTAAGTTCGGTTGATGTCCTGGGCCCTGTTTCACGAAATTTTAACTTAAGATAAAATCCAATTTTAGTAGATACTTCAATTTTGATTGGCTAAGCACTAAAATCAATCTAATATTATCCAATCAAATTACTAAAATTGGGATCTTATCTTAGTTAAAATTTCGTGAAATAGGCCCCTGGTGTTAGATTAACGCTTAAATTCAATACAGTTGAATAGAAAACATTGTTCGGTGTCACACGGGAGCCGGGTAAATCGAAACGTAATTTTGTTTCAATGTTTTATTTCAGTGTTCATTTCTAGCTGGACGTTTAATAATAAACTAAATAACGAATCGCAGAAACATGACTTGATTAGGTTTGGGTTTCTTAAGCCGTGAAGAATTAAACATATTTCTAAAAATGTACAATTTAAAATCCATTTATTGTTGTACGTTCGCAATAATTTCAAGAAAGAATTATCGTACGAATACACGACTTATTTTTGTTTTCTTCATGAAATGTTAAAACTTTGATCATTGAAATAAATTAAATGTTAAAACATGGTCATTAACATTGATTGAATGTAAAATCTTTCGTCATTAATATTAATTAAAAGTTAAAACTTTGTCATTAATATTAATTAAAAGTTAAAACTTTGTCATTAACATTAATTAGATTTTAAAACTTGATCATTAACATTAAGTAAATGTTAAAACTTTGGTCGTTATCATTAATTACATGTTAAAACTTGGCCATTATCATTAAGTAAATGTTAAAACTTTGTCATTACCATTAAGTAAATGTTATAACTTTGGTCATTAACATTAATTAAATGTTAAAACTTGGTCATTATCATTAAGTAAATATTATAACTTTGGTCATTAACATTAATTAAATGTCAAAACTTGGTCATTAACATTAAGTAAATTTTATAACTTTCGCCATTAACATTAATTAAATGTTTAAACCTTGGTCATTATCATTAACTAAATATTAAAACTTGGTCATTAACATTAGTTAAATGTTAAAAGTCATAAAAAATTAAACATTGTTCCAATAATGTACAACAATAGGGTCGCTCGACTTTCGTACAAATATGACGGGTAACTCGTCGTGCGAATACACGGCTACTTACATAGTCAATAAAATAAAAACAAGATATAATGAAGGTGTTCTTCAACCACCGGAAATAAAACAATGCGAATGTATGTTATGGGAAGTGTGGAAATTAAACAAACTTTTAAAAATTGAATGTGCAGCCATGCAATTAATTGTGAGGCGTTTTGTATAAAACTGGTTAAACAATTTAACAAAATGACGAAACGAAACTATTCACACTTCCCAAATACATTTAACTCTATCCCTGATCATTATGGAGACGGGCCACATTTATTTTCCCCATTGACTTTTATGTCAGTTCCGTCTCTTTGTGGGCTGCAACTTTTCACCAAATTTTGCTGGGTTGAACACTTTTCATTAGAGACATGGCAACGTCTGACTATTCCTTTGCGTTACAATTTGTATGAAGTTGGCCATTGCTAGAGGGACTACGGACCAAAGTGGTGAAATTTAATTGTGGTCTGTATCCTATATTATATTCGCTTCTTTAGCAGTTACCTCCCTTGCTATTGATTTGAAAACGTAATAATGCACATTTAATTTAGTAATACGCGTTCTTAATTATGCAAATATTAACTAAATAACTACATCTTTTGATTAATGTGTTTAACATCAATTGATAAAAGCGAATATATTTGAACAATATACTATTAGATTAGTTATTTTCAAAAGCCAATATAATTTGAACAATACAATATTTCCACTGGCTACGGTTTCAAAACACCTCCAAGGAACAAATATAATTTTTAACAATGTTTAAGCTTTTGTGAACATTAAACTTACATATTTCAAATTTATATAAAACACTGACAAGCATAAAAAGGGGAAAAATGAATAAAATTTTAATAATAACGAAGATCGGTTTCTATGGCTTCACATGCACGAGACAACAAGGGAGATAATTCCCAAGATAATTAACAAAACACGACACAAAAACAAAAAGAAAACAATCAAAACGTCAACAACAGAAATTGGAATTTCTAAGATTCTTCAAACACATTTCCCCAGAGCAGAATCTTCAGTTTGGGCTTAGATGACGTCACGATTCTAAGTCTATACCGTAAATTGTCTGACGTAGCCGCGGAATTCGTATGTTCTCTACCCAAACGATTGTAGCATAGTTTTAACAAGGTTATGGACGTATTCTTTTCTAAAACATCCAACAACTTAGAAAATCCATCATTTGTCACACCACACATGTTTAATCCAATAGTTTGGAGAACCGAACTTCTTTCAAGAGGATTGGCCAATTTCAAAACACCGGCATCAGCGATAAAATTAACACTTAAATCCACGTGCTTCAGTTTCTTACTTGATGACATCATTTCCGCTAATTTCTCACATCCAGATGACGTAATACCACAATTCTCTAGACTTAACTCCACAATGGCGGACAAGGGAATGAACCGACTGAGGACTTCTACACCGCTATCACCGATGAAATTTCTGCTCAGATCAAGTTCGGCGAGACTTCTGTTGCGGCTGACGCCCTCCATGAGAGAACAGCAACCGATCCATGTAATGTTGTTGCTGCGGAGCCGAAGTTTCTTTAAGGTCGAGTTGGATTTCAGCATGTCTTTGAGACAGTCGCACGCGGGGTCACCAATATCTAGAAAACTCATGTCCAATTCGACAAGTGTCTTATTGACGGCCATGGCACTAGCTAAAGTCTCACATCCCGACTGGTCGACGCCCGTAGACGAAATATTCAGATGGAGTAAGTGTTTGTTCTTACGCAACATGTCCGACATGGCTTCCATTCCTAGTTTATTTAAGCCATTCAGTCGGACGTCCAGAGTCTGAATGCTTGTGTTTGTATTCATAGCCTTAAAAATAAGCGCTAGATCATCCCCTTGCATTTGTGTTTTCCCGATTTTCAGTTCTAAAATACTATCAGTGTCCGCTAGAAGGCGCTCTAGAGCGTCCGCTCGACGTGCACACAAGCTGATCCCCGTAATAAACACATTCACCATAGTAGCGTAAGAATCTGCAAATTCGGTTGATGATTCGTTTTCTAAATCGAGACTTGACTGGTCGGAATATTTTGAACTGCGATTGCTGTTGCGCTTCTCACTTCTCGCCTTCTCTAATTCGACCAACGGCCTTAAGACACCCGTTTCCTTGTTCAAATATCCAATTTCAAACGATATCCTCTTCTCGTCCTCCATTATGCTTATCTCCTCGTTATATCTCGCGGGAATCTCGTAGCAGATTCGGTCGATTTCCTGCATAACGGTCAAAACACGGGAAATATCTCCAGTGGCGTCTGCATTTTGAATTACCTTACAAAAAGCGCGAAATTTCGAAAGTTCTCCATCACTAATAATGTGGGTTATGCTATCACATATTAGACGTCTGTCTGGATGACCTTGAAACGCTTGAAGGTCAGATTGACTGATGACGTTTCCCTCATGAAGTTTGTCTAAAAGTGGAAAAGGGTCAAACCGCTGATTCAGTAAATCCGAAAGACTTTGCATAATCAATTTCTGCCGCGTCATTTCGCCCTTTTCACTGGATTTCCGTCGGTTACGAAGGGGCTTTTTCGGGGTGAGGTCGGGAGTGACAATTTTTATTTTAGAATAAGAATTCTGACTGGAGTTTAACGAAGACACCGGTGAATATTTCGTTTCAATTTTTTCGTCCTTTTCTTCTACGTTACTCAACCCATGCACAGTGTTGTTATTCTCGCGATCCCCCGGATGTAAAATCACCGGCTTGATTCGGCCATTTTCCTGGCGCACTAATACATTTCTAGTGTCAGTCAATGGGGAACTTATTAAGCTCGTCATATCGCTTCCTGTACTGTCTACAGCGGATGCACTTCTTTTAGGAGATGGACATTTCACCGACTTAGCTTCTGTCGCGGAAGAACTTCGCTTGGGATGAAAACTTTGAAAAATAGAACTACGTAAAGATCCACTCGACGACGAACTTCTGTGCGTGTTTATTGACGAAGATCGAAACAGAAACAAACGAGGAGGTTTCGGCGGCGGTTTGAGACTGTTCGTTCTTTTTAAATCCGTCGTGTCTAAAACATCCGGTAAGTCACTGTTTAATGGCGTCAAAACCTCGCTTGCTGCGTCATCGTCCCGCCAATGTTCATGAATGACGTCACTCTTATCTAATGGCTTCCTGTCGTTGCGTTTCGTGGATAATTTTCGCCAGAATTTCCACGGTGGGTTGTGGGTGCGATGTGGAGACCCGTGATCTGAAATGACATAATTAATTCATAATTAATAACAGAAAATTGTTTGCCCTTCAATGAACATACACCCACCACACTGAATTACAAGTTGTTTTTCCATAGGGTTAGGGCATGAATACAATATGCCTTTACATATCAATGTCTGTCGGTTGTCTATTTAAAGTGTGTTTGGTGTGAATTATTTTTGTTTGTTTATTGTTTTTCGGTTGATTTCCCCTTGTCAGTGATACAGGATGGGGGGGGGTGACAAGGACAGTCGTCTAGTCGTTCGGATCGGACGAAAACGGGAAGACGCGTGTTTTCATTGGTGTGCACGTAAACGATCCTTTGGTAATTGGAATTCGTTACAAGGGTAGGCGATAGTGTCCCTCATAGCACACTGCATGGCGTATATGTCCGTCTTCATTAGCCCAGTGAAAAAACAAAACAGTAGGACGTTAAATCCCATATCAAATCATTTTATTTTTGTTTGCTTATCGTGATGTGGGCAAAGGGGGGAGGGGGGTGTTGGGGGGTGTATTTCAATATAGATATGTAATGATTTAAATAATATCAAGTCTAGAATCTAGGCGATGAATTCCAATCAGTCTCCAGAAAAAGATCGCAGGTGCTCTGTGACATTTACTAGTCCCAGTCTCCCTAGCTGTAATCTACAGAAGTAGCTATTTAGTCATTCTGATCGTACGTGTCTAGAATATTAACCCACTCAACGTGATAGCCATTCGTGTTCGCCATTCATCTAATTCCCCTAGTTCGGCCATGTCAGCAATTCCTACTTCCGATCGATTGGTTTCTATCCGATATACGAAAGGTCAAACTCTATTTAGCTATATGAGGTCAATGAATACACATAAAATCCCACGATTTATGGCAGAATTGTCTATTTTTGCACAAACTTGCGGCAATCGCTAGTCTCTGCCCCCAGGGACATAATAACGACTACAGTTAATTGGATCGATGCTGTTTGCCGTTTATACATCGTTATGCTATCTTCTGCGTAATCAACTATTAATACACAGACTAAACATTTATTTTCGTTTTCTTCTTAAATCCAGATATACACTATTCCTCCGCCTGTGGTGGCGCTGCCTGGGGATGGTATAGATGACAACACAGGGTACACCGCCTTTTCAATTTTTAACACTCTTTTCATTTTGATAAATGGCCAAACGTGCTCAAATCATTTGTAATCTAAGTTCAAACCATTCCGACATTTATCTTTATGAGGTGTGTATATGCTAACCACTCCCTATTACAAGGAGCCCGGAGAACCAACGAGGATTTTGTATATATATAGATAAATGGTCGCGCCAATCCCATTCCATAAGGAAATAAAATATTACTTATAAACACAACACTGCATCTCTCTCTCTCTCTCTCTCTCTCTCTCTCTCTCTCTCTCTCTCTCTCTCTCAGTAATGCCTGCGTACTGCGTATTATCTAGCTAGGTGGGTTTCATATGCTATTATACAAAGTTACATATTTGAATTCATTTTCTTGGTGAGCTTGTTACAGCTTGTTTAAGAATGCAACGAATTTGGCCCACGTCACTTGAGTAGAGACACGAAGCTGGTTGACCGACATTTTAATTCCTAAATCGACGATTTTAGTCGAACAACTAAGAATACTTTAAGAATTTTAAGAAGTTTTTACTATACTTCCATTTAATAAAACTGTGTATGTATGAAATGTGTGAAACGTAGTACAACCGCATTTCAAAGTAGTTACTAATTGTTTTACTGTGGTGGCTATCCGGTACACAGATCGATTCTCAAAGCAGCCAGTTCTATGTGTGAAGAATGGCAATTTCAGATTTCTCAGAATTTAATATGGCGGCTATTCAGGGCATAGATCTATTATTAAAATAGTTACGTTCTCTGTGTGCAAAATGGCAATTTCAGATTTCTGACAATAGTACAAGCAATATTGGCATACGTTAAATGGACAATCACATGATCTGCAACAGTTAACCGATGGTACTGGGAACTAATCGATATTTGTAACCATTAGAATACCAACAGATCCGACTAATGGAGGGTGAAAAGTCATTTATAATTCAACAAACATTCCACGATTGACCGAGTTCATCTCAAACTCTTGCAATATGAACATTTGAGCGAACTGGCTTTTACTAGGAAGTGTGAACGAAAAAATTCCAACTGTTTTAATAATTTAAATTAGGGATTTATACATCAACAGACACCCTCTAGTACAAAGCACAGGACAGTTGTTCAATTAAAGAAGCGATACATGTTTGATTAAAGGCAAAACATAATACCATTGCCATGTACAAACATATTGAATCTTACAAACTTGCACAGTAACACAGCCAAGGAAAACTCTCAATTAGTTGGCAACCACAAATACGTTTGTTTACCGTAAATGGCGATATGGAGAGATACACAATAGTTTTATTCTAGAACATTGCAAGTACCAGAAATTAAACTAGAACAAATTCACCGTTTAAAAACATAGCCATTGGAAACTCTTATTTATTTTGTTTATAACAGATTATGACGATTGGAGAGATACACAATATTTTTTTTTGTTTTAAGTATCAGAGCTTAAACTGATATAATTCACCGTGTAGCACTTTACAAATTCATCAAAAACGGCGTCAATTCAAGATTAAACATGGCCGCTGAACTTCACGAGAACGTCCTTAGAGGCCCCTGTGCCTGCTATACCCACAGGCTCCTACTCAGTCGCCATATTAATTCTGGCGATTCACACTTCAATCCAACTAAAGCTGCCTCAGTATAACTGTAATATATTATCAACGATAATTCCAGACCAATTGACATTTACTAAGTCACCCAGACGTAACAAAGATCGCTGATAATAGAAACATGTAACGGTCAAACTGAACGATATATATATGATATGCTAGATTGGGAATGAGGCAATTCTATCTATGGCAAATTAGAGACCCAAATTAAAGACTAAAACGAAAATATTAGACAAGACTCAATCAAAGATATTCCTTCTACAAAGCAGCCTCTCTCTCTATCCCTCTCACCCTCTCTCTTTCTCTCTCTCTCCCTTTTCTGTCTCCCGCTCTCTCTCTATCGATATGTTCCAGGAATAACACAATTTCTCCGTGCTGGAAATATTTTACAACAAATTAATGTTCTAAGGTAGATATTTTACAATATATTAACTTTAGCTGGTGGATATTTTCCTGAATATTAATAAAATGAATTCTATGAACTGGAATTATATTACAAAAAATTAATGGTAACAGGTAGCTATTTTACTGGAATAATTCCAGATTTAATAACAGGAATTCTATGAATTGGCTGAATCTTAAAATCAAGAATTCTATGAATTGGAGCAGGTGGTTTTATACATGAATGTATAATCTCTTCCTGAAGATGCATTTAGATAAACACTGATTTTTTTCATATTCTATAATTACACGTTGTATCTTTAATCTAGACATTTAATTGAATAAATAGTATGAGCGGAAAACAACGACGGTGTTAGTTTTGGGATAATGAATTCGGGTTTAAGGTCCTACTATGACCCCTTTTGGGAAAACTTCACCCATAGCATATATATACTACATATATAAACCCCATATCATCCCATTTTTAGTCTCCGGTCATTTGAATCTTAGAGGATGATAGGGTTTGTCCTATTATGTTGCATCGACTAGGCTAATGGCGACGGACGTACGCTATATAATGTACTATGACGGAAATTCGCCGGGACAGTGGCACTACGGTCTAATAATTATTAATTTACTCGACCAATCTACTGTGCTGCACCGACTGGGCTAATGAAAAGAGCTTACGCCACACAGTGCACTATGACGGAAACTTTGCTCGGACACTCTTCTATCGAAATCAAACTATCAAAGGTACGTTTACGTACACCGAACCTGGGGTTTTTTCTACTACCTTGCATCAATGACAAGGGACAAACACACTGGACGATCCCTGGAACTATATAATTATACGCAAACATATACTCACAGTCCCTGTCGATCATAGACACACAAATAGAAGCTCGCTCCAGATACAAGGCAGACATTTCTTTAACACAGACTCAAAACTCTACACCACTGTCTAATCACTAAGTTGTACACGGACTTAGCAATGGGATGAAATGGGGTTTAAAGTCCTACTGTTCTAGATCAATGAAGCCGGGAACTATGTAACGGTATGTGTGGATATTAAGAGATTTTAATCCGTTCCATCTGTTTATTTCTGTAGTCCAAAATATGTACCAGTGGTTAAACAGGTGGTGAACAGGTGGTTAATTGTCTGACGTATCTGATAAATTATTGTGAAAACTCTGGGTTAATTTCTTAAACAAATTATCTCCTTAATAGAACATAGTGTGTTAGCATGGACCATGGTGTAAGTAATCCATGGCTATTTATATTGATTCTAAACATCTGGTGTCACTTTTAAATAACTGTTTTTGTATTTTGTTTAGATGATCCATAATACTTGATAGATTGTATGTTTTACGCGACGTAATACTCATAGCACACTGCATGACGTGCATATTTTGTGGCTCAATCTCCCCATTGAAATAGAATCGGAATAAAAAAAGTTCCATGAAAGGATTTTACCAAATACTTATAGGTCGCAGTGTTTATATCGTCTGCGGAGGATACTGAATATTGCGACATTTACGGCATGACTTGTCGTTCGGATGGGACTAAAAATCGAGGTCCCGTGTATACATTGACATGCACGCAAAAATCTCGTACATTGAATTCCAACTGGATCCTTTACGTGCACGCCCACCATCCAGTACCACCTACAAGGGGAACCCCAAAGAACTTTCTCAGCCAATACAGGGATCGAACCCGAGTCCTCTTTGCTAACGTGCCTTACTCACTTATCCACCATAGCTACCCCTTCAATAGAAAGCTTTTGCTCTTACATAAAGCATCTTTAAACAAGGTATCAATTATATTAGCCTAATTTCTAACAACATTGCTCGTAGAAACTGCATAATACTCAGAACTAATTGGTAGCCTCTTGTCTTAAACAACCACGTAATTTCCATAAATCGTCCTCAAGTTGCAGCCATTAAAGGCTTATGTCGTCCACAGAGAAGATAATTCGAATGTCGATTATACTCGTATGGCGGTAACCCGACGGGATAAAAACAATTATCTGAAAATCCGACGAAAAAATTTTACAATTGGAATGGTACTGAAATGAGCTAAAGGTACAAGGCAACTATACATACCCATATCCTTGCAGTCGACAAACCTTTTCTTTGATAAGAACGAAATAACTAAGCTATGGGAACTAAAAACAGGCAACAGGCAACCAAATTAAATTAATAATATACCTGCCCCACCCAGAACCATTCTACATGGCCTGGCATTCCCTGCTAATTACCCAGAAGCATTTTGTATGTCCTGGCATTCTCTGATCATTATAATAATTTACATATTTATATAATTACTAATAAGTCAATTAACGTTAACCATCGTAAATATGTCTAGTCTATGATATGTATAATACCAACTGCTTATACACTACCACGTTGATATTTCATGATATGTCTAACACTACCAAGAATCGCACTACACGCAAAACAAAAATCTACAAGATAAACCTGCAGACAAGACAGAAAACAGACATTGCAAAACAAAAATCTACAAGATGAACCTGCAGACAAGACAGCAAACAGACATTGCAAAACATAGATAAATATTAAATCAAGTGAATGGATCCGGTATGATATGTCTAAGATATATCCAAGTTGATATGTGCACGTCTGTTTGTACCACCATGTTTAATATTCTATGATATGTCTAATATACCACCGAGTTTAATATTTTATGCTCTGTCTAATACCACCGAGTTTAATATTTTATGATATGTCTAATATACCACCGAGTTCAATATTTTATGACATTTTCTAATTTACCACCGAGTTTAATATTTTATGCTATGTCTAATATACCACCGAGTTTAATATTTTATGATATTTCTAATATGCCACCGAGTTTAATATTCTATGATATGTATAATATATTACCAGGTTTAATATTTTATGATATGTCTAATATACCACCAAGTTGATATTTTACACGTCTATTTATACCACCAAGTTTAATATTTTATGATAATATGTCTAGTAAATAAAATAAAACCAACTACGAACAATCCAAACCATTAGTCAAATTTCGAATTCCTATAAAAACGGTCGAGGCAAAATAGTGTAATCAGCAAATGGACTGTTCATCGTGTACAAAATACACGACAAACATTGGTAACAGGTGTCTAGAAGAGTAAGCTTACCCTGTCTGGCGCCACGCCCACCATAGCTGCATCCAAACTCTAATATTAATATTTCATGATATGCTTAACATTACATATTATGATATGTCTAATATACCAACGACTTTTATATAATTTTATGATTTGTCTAATACTAGATATATTAGCATATTAATATATTAGCATTATGTCTTACATACTACCGAGTTTAATATCAATTGTTATTTTGTTTATATTAACTGCTAATATACGACTGACTTTAATAATCGACTATTTAACATACAGAGCACTTTCCTTATTGCCCTTTAAAGTAGCGAAATGAATACCCAGGTCACAATAAGGCGTCTCTATATCAGGAATAAACAGTAATTGTATTTCATAGAATTGTGCACCGTGTCTTCCAGTTCAATTACTAGAAGCCAATCGAAACAATTTAGCGAAACGAAGTACTGTTTAGCATCTTATTTTCTTCATCAGCCAGGTTAATGAAACAATTTAGCGAAACGAAGTAGTGTTTAGTGTCTTATTTTCTTTATCACCTCGGGGGCGGATGGTCGAATGGTTAGCACGTGTGCGCTGTATCATAAGGTCTGTCATTGAGTCAACCGGAGCACCCAGAGAAAACCCACGAGGTTGAACAAGCGGCCCTACTCCTTGTCACGTACAACCGGTAAATCGAAGCCATACCACTTGACTCAATGAAAGACCTTATGATGCAACGCGCATACTAAAAACTTATTAAATGTACTCTGTTATTGGTTAGTAACTGAAATAGCTTCTGTTTACAGTAGAGATGTTATAGATAGAGATACAAACAGCCGGAATTATTCAATAATATCGCAAGCGACAGGGCTTAAACAATTGAAATTTCAAAAAAAAAAAATAAAAAAATAAAAAAATGCACACTAAACAATTAAAAACCAATCAATCACGAAGGGTGTGTGAGTACAAGAGACTCGGTTTAAGGCATGACATCTATGCACGTCGTGGTTCGATCCCAGGCGTGTAGGTTGTTTCTCCGTCCACTTCTAACATTGGGGGGGGGGGGGGTCCAATCAACGTCCCCTCCCCCATCCGACACCTTAATCAAGCCCTGGCTAAACCCACAACGTGCTTTACCACAAACTAGTTTAGTAATAAATAAAGGTTAAATTCAACCTGAATGTTCAAACAAATCAGTTCAGATCTGGGAGCAACTTGACTCCTGTTAAAATTCAACCTGAATGTTCAGACAAATCAATCCAGATCTGTTAGCAACTTGACTGCTGACGTTGTTAATACATCAATAAAAAATACATAACAAAATATTGGTTTACACGGTTGTTATATATGTAATGTCTAAATCAATAAATCAATTAAAAGACCATTTCGTGATTATATTATATAAAATATTGGTTTACATGGTGGATTTTCGGAATCGGAAATAAAATGAAATGAAATGGGGTTTAACGTCCTACTGTTCTGCTCCTAAGACGGGCCAGTGAAGACGGGAATACGCCATACAGTGTGCTATGAGGGAAATTTTGCCCGGGCAGCGGCGCTACGGCCTACTCTTATATCAAATTCCAACTGTCAAGGGATCTTTTACGTGTACTCCAATGTGTACACCGGACATCAGTTTTTCGTCGCATCCGAACGACTAGACAGCTGTCCTTGTTTCTGCATCACTGGCAAGAGGAAAATAAGCCGGAAAATCGAGATGAACTTTCTCGGCCAATGCAGGCAAGCGAGACAGTGCCTTACCCACTTAGTTTATCGAAATCAATTATTAGACTATAATATATTTTCCTGGTAATACAAGATATTGGTTTACATGGTCTGAATCAATTAGTAGACAATCTTCCTGGTTATAAAAAATATTGGTTAACAAGGAACCCGTGTTTATTTACCTAACAATTGACACGCCCAATCAATCATAACAATAAGATATCGTTTGACGGATTTATTTCTCTTATAGCCGCCATAACCGTTACTTCCCGATCCTTAATATCAGCCAATTTTGATTGCTATGGAAATGAAATAAAATAGGGTTTAACGTCCTACTCTTCCGCACCTAACCTTGGCTAATTGAAGACGGGCTTGCGCCATACAGTGTGCTATGAGGGAAATTTTGCCGAGGCAGCGGCGCTATGGCATACTCTTATGTCGAATTATATCTGCCAAGGGATCTTTTACGTGCACGCCAAATGAAATGGGGTTTAACGTCCTATTGTTCTGGACCGAGTGGATTATTGAAGACGGGTGTACGCCATACAGTGTGTTATGAGGGAAAGTGTGCCCGGGCAGCGGCACTACGGCCAACTTTTGTTTTGAATTCCAACTGTCAAGGGATTTTTACGTGCACTCCAAAGTATACACGAGAACTCGATCTGTATATACCACCCGAATGACTAGACACTGTCCTTGTCAGATCCACAACCCTACACCATTCACGTGCGGTATCGATCTTTCGTCAAACACTTCATATATAATATAATAACATACAATACAAGTGGTATAAGGTGTTCTATAATGAAGTACTAAGCACACATCTTTCATAGCGAAATAAAGGGACGGTTTGTTAGATTCACTTGCGGCATCGAACTTTAAACACATACATCATGAATAATAATATAACATAAAAAATAATACAAGTGACACCAAGTGTTCTAGGTAGTAAGTACACGCCATCGCCATGTTTCATAACGAAATATACTGAAAGGGTTATATTAGCAGCTATTACAGATAGATTCACGTGCAGTATCGATTCTTAGATACCCACGTCATAAATAATAAAATAACACACAATATTACAACAATAATTCTCCCTACCTATCTCTAAACTTATAGGTTCTACGTCACATGGGTCCGAATAATGTGGGGTATCCTTCTCCCACGGTCGGGAACATAAATATCTCTCCACGTTCACCAGAATGGAACAGACACTCATCTTGGTTCCTGGAATTCTCTACTTTTAACAAACTGTCTTTTACTTCCCTGGTATCGATTATTCTACATGTCCTTGGAACCGCGACTACCTAATTCATTATGTACATAAAGCATTGTATATATTGACTATTACTGGTATAGCAAGGACTACGAGCGAGCTGGAGAGAGATACAGCGCGTGCTATATGGCGATAAAGGTGGTTGAATATCGAGAAAATCAACTCAGTGAATGTGATTGATATCGATTTAAGATGAATTCTGGGTAGGTGAAAACACCACAGAGATTTACATTGTCACTGGCAACAAATACATCACTTTCCCCTCGACAAGTCAATGATCAAGAATGAATGAAATGACATCATAATACGCTTGCAACCAAAATGTTTTTGTATCCTTAGATCAAACGTTCGAGATTCCTTTGATTACTCAATACCCCCCACCCCAACGCCCCCCCCCCCCCACACACACCAATGCCCAACCTAATTGCCATTAATACATGCATATACGCTCACACCGCCCCAAGAGTACCGCCCAAACAACCTTCCAGTAATTAACCAGGAACGTTAAAGTAGCTTAGTCTGTAACTTAATATCACCCAAAATCTTCTACATTGAAAACACGAATTATTTGTCAATTCAAATCTACATTAATATTGTGATCTTGCTGGGAAAAGATGGGCTTCTGATATCCAATATCTAAGACAACATACACATTTGACCAATTGTATCATCATGGGTCTCAGCGCCTTTTGTAACAAGGGGCTCGAAGAACGGGGCTAGACATATTTCATAAAGTCATATCAAACGGTGACGTCACATTCTTATCTGGAGAGCATGCGCAATAAATACTATCGATGTAGGCTGAAATTACCAGACGCTAGACATTGCCATTCTAGTGGGACTTCTGGCATATTTCACCGAACATAACTCATTATACATTGATAATACATTATTATATGTGTTGCAACCTATTTGAGTCAATTTCTAGCTCCCAAATATTAGCGATTTAGCTCATTTAAGCTTTAGGCTATTTATTTTGTTTATTTATTTAAGAAAGCCCTATAAATTGTTACTTATAGGGACGGGTAAAAATATTGACAAGAGCAATGCACGAGGAGAATACTTACAATGAAAAGAATACAATATATCACTTCACAACACTAATCTTTAAACCGGACACAAGTAAGACATTAGCCGCGTTGCACATATATTACACTAGTCACTATAATATATGCTATATAGTGTTCCCATAATTATAAGCTATATATACTGTTTATAGAAATTCCAGTCCTTGCTCTACGATTGAGTTTACTTTAATTCCACTTATTGTAAACATCAAGTAAGTAAAAGTAATTGCTCCACAATGTTATTCTAATTTTATATTCACAGATTTTCTGAAGTAAAATATGAACGGACAGTACGTATGTATATATACACACGCTGAATACAACGATCACAAAACAGTGAGTAAAACCAGATATCTGTCAACTTACATTCACTCATCAAAAATCAATAAACACCAAATCGAATTAATCCTAGATAATCTTTTATCACAAACAAACGTCTTTCCCTGTCTTATCGAAAAACATCTTTATAGAAAGTTCCTAGTAGTAAACTTAATCCATTTGTCGAGTCATACCGATGACGTCATCTTCCAACGTGACAAACTCAAGCTGCGTGCATTATGTCTGAGTTTGTATGAGCTTTTAATGTTGTTTAATAGTGGCATTCAAAGTAGGTGTGTTACAGTCTTCATAGCTATTTTTGTTTTAGTAGAGTTTGCTGTTTCCATAATTTCAACAATTCCTAAAAGAACTATGACATCAATTTTCGAAAATTATGAACAGATTTGTTTTATGCAGTTCTGAGGTCATAAAACCACGCGTATTTTTTAAAAAAGCAATGTGTTTATGCAACTTGTCGCCATTAATCAGCCTTAGACCAGAATAACTGTTAACAATAAGCTACTTTTGTTTATTTGACTGCTGACGCCCGTCGGTTAAAGTTGTGTCATAGACACGCGTCCGCACTGATCAGCAGTGAATATTCGCTAAGCCGCAACAGTCACCTATAAGGATGGCATCTATGCGACTTAATGAGTCTCAAATGTTAACTATTTTCCACCGACAAATAAAATTTTAAAACATTTTTGTGTGTATTAGAAAAATAAGTAAAGACTTTTGAAGTATTTGTAGTTAAAAATTATTTCCTATATATTGTAAATGGGTATTAAAATGAGTAAAAGTCATCTTTCTTCTCCAACGAGTGGCGTCTTATGTAAACAATGCACGCGCCGCGTGTTGAAGGCAGTCATCTTTTGAAATTAGAAGACTTTCGTAATTCTCTGTGAAACAAATTGGCACCTGTCTCGAAGACTAACCAGTACTAATGTTAATTCAGACGACAAATGAATTTGCCTCACTTCCCCTTCCTCCACCCTTCAGATAGGTTGTTAACCCCCACTTTTGTTAGTGGTACAGGGCAGGGAGCCTAGCAAGGAAAATACATCGGGTCGGACGGATTGTAATTGTGTGAAAAAAACGACGTTGAGGTGTAGGTAAACGAACCATTAATAGATGGTGGGTCTGCGGAAATGACGCACTCGGGGATAATGGTTCCTCATATCACATCGTATTCATTAGCACGTTTTGTGCAGAAAAATACGATGGTAAAACCCCTATTTCCCCTCCACCGTTTAGTTCAGCCTATATATGCACCATGAAGCTATTAATACACCCCTCTCGCCCCCACTCTCTCTCATCCATTCTCATCTCTCCCTCCATCTCTCCCTCCATTTGTCTCCCCCTTCCATCTCCCGTCACTCCTCTCTCTATCTCTCGCCCCATTTATCTCTATCCACCCTCTCCTCCACCGCTCTCTCTCTCTCCCCGTCTTCATTAGCCCAGGTTTGGAGCAGAGCAGTAGGACGTTAAACCCCATTTCATTTACACCTCCCTCTCTCTCTCTCTCACTCTCTGCATACAGGTGATTGAATCAAGTGTATAATAGAGAGAAATGAGTCATTGTATCAGATGAGATATATCCACTTTACACGGTTAATCAATCTCTTTAACTCTAATATTGATATCACGTGGTCTTCATTCTATTCATCGCAAGGCGTCTTCGTGTCATCCTGATCTTCATTTACATTCAATGGCGGACCTTCAGTTTTGGGGTCTGAAGCAGAGGCGCTTCTGGGTGACCACTGTTAGAGTTGCTCCATATCAGATTACCATCAAGTTTTTCAAAATTCCAGCGAAACATTTCAGATTTCAATTGAAATTTGCATTATTCGATTATTAATATATTTTTAAGTCATTGATTCAAATAAAGCGAAACATTGATTTATTGCCAATGTATTTTAGAAATATCACTTGCCTACTCTATGATCATGCGGAATTATCTGCAGACTTCAACAGCACCCCATCACCCCCACCCCCACGATTATGACTACCTGCACACGTGACGTCGAAGGCTGCACGAATAAATTGAGCGCTTTGTGTACATGTTGATAAACTTCACGAAGAGTTAGACGTACAACACTTTCTGAGATAAAAACCACGGAAAATGACGCGGGCAGTGGATAATCCGAGAATTTAATTAGGATTCGATCTTTGTAATTACTAGTCAGCGATTACAGACGACATCATCGTCTTGTGTAGGCAATGAATTCTCCCGCCGTTGCTATAGGTACGCAGAGGGGTTATCCCCTGACGCAAACATGGCCTCTTGATCGATTTTTATAGCAGGGTATACTTGGCAATTACAATATTTTGAGAAGGATTTGAAGCAAAATTATGAGAATTGGTTTGAATATGTTTTAGTCCTAATATACCATCAATTCACCCGGTTTGTACCCGGGAATGTAACTTTAAAATTAACCCCGCTCTTTTGTAATTGTGTATATCGTGATAATCGAAATGAAATGAAATGGTGTTTAACGTCCTACTGTTCTGCAACAAGCGCATTAAGGAAGACGGGATTTAAAGGAGCTAAATCGCTAACATTTGGGACCTAGAAATTGACACAAGTGGGTCACAACGCATATAATACTGTAATAGGAATGTATATAAACTGATGATTTAAATTGACAAATAATTCGTGTTTTGAGTGTTGAATATTTTGGATGATATTGAGTTAGAGACTTAGCTACTTTAACAACAAACTGAAAAGTACAGTTTTAGAATGGTAATTAGATGGGCGTTATAAATTATATATCACGGTAAATAAAATAAATGAAGAATATGGTGGTATAATGACATGTTATCAACGAATAATTACTGGCTTTTCTGAACCAACTAACTGGGTTGATCTGTGCAGGTCGTGATAGTGGACTGAAAATTACGATGTTAGAATATGCGTAATAAACTGGGCGTTATTAATTATATATCACGGTAAATGGAATCAACGGGATATGAGCTGGGATAAGGTGACATCTAGTTTTTATAGACTATTGGTAATTATACCCTGAGGACGAATCGACCCGTGTAGCTACCATTTATAGAACTATGACTCACGATGTGACTTTAATAACGAGTAATTCAGATGGGATATTTCACCTACTCTGTCTTCGGCAGGCAGACGTAGAAGACAAATCTCCACGATACACATTTGCGTGTTCATTTTGTTCAAATTCCCTACAGAAATGCAATGATTGAATGTGTTACTACGTGTAAAACAAAACATTTAATAGAGAGAGAGATGGAGAGAGATATAGATAGATAGATAGATAGATAGATAGATAGAGAAAGAGGGGGTTTAATATCCACTCCACTAGGTCATTTCGGGACTAACATATGGTTCAATTTTATTCCAATAATTCGCTTGGGAGGAGGAAATCGGAGGACCTGAAGAAAACCCACGAGGTTGGACAGACGACTCTAATCCTTGTTACGTACAACAGGAGAATCGAAACCACACCATTTGATTCAATGACAGGTCTTTGATCTATCGCGCACGGGTTAATGGGTTAACCATTTATCCACACAACCCCCTATATCCTAGAAGAGTAAAGTGTCTTTTTAAAAAGCATATCAATTATTTTTTTTAAAGACATCCATAAAACTAGTTGAGAACAATGAAGTGAAATGAAATTTAGTTTAACATCTTACTGTTCTGCTCCGAACTGGGCATAAGCCTTACAGTGTGCTATGTGGGAAATAGTGCCCAGATAAATGAACTACGGCCTACTCTTATATCTAATTTCAACTGTCAAGGGATCTTTTACGTCCCATCCTAACAACTAAACATCTATCCTTGTAGGCCCTCCATCCTGTCGAAAACAATGAAGGATAGCAAACCTATATTTCAAGTACATTAATTTGAAACAGGGTGTGTCGAATAGAGAATGTAATTTAATACAACGCTTCGAGCAAATGGTCGCCTTATGATACGCTCAAGACTTAAAAAATACAATGCATTTGTTGAAGAATGTTTTGATCTTCAAAAGGCTTCAAGTCGATCAATTACCCACGTGTCGAGCAAATGGCTACCATCCACTTAAAAAAACCTATTTACAATGCACTTTTTTAAAAACGGTTTTATCATCTAAAGATTTCAAGTCGATCAATTACCGGCATGCCTCAAAGTAACAATATCGTGAACAAGTATTGCTTCCAGCTAACAAGTGTCGAGAGTAATGGTCACGTGGTTAATATCAATCTCAGGTCACGTGATTAACAGTTGAAAAACCTATAATTGTTTCTAAACCTTGTAATTTCTATCAAACATGCAATGCACGCGCACTATCAATACCAAGCTCCTGTCACGTAACGAGTTTAAATTGCACCAGTTATATTGACCGGTATTGTTACTCAAGATGGCTGTGCTGGAATTCTCGCTGAGGAGATAACTCTGTCAATCGATCTGTCACGTTAGAGAACGCTCGAGTTAAGCACGTGAGGTCTTTGTATAATGGCAGCCGACATGAAACAGTAGGACCCATTTGATGTCGATCGTTTATTGGAGGTTAATGACTAGCTTGTACGTCGTCAGATTGCAAATCAAGATGGTAAATAATTGATCAAAAAGAAAATGGAATATTTAAGAGACAGAGACGTGTGGCGTCACGGTGACGCAGTGAGTCGGGGCATTGGCTCACTAACAAGGAAGTTCCGGGTTCAATCCCGATCCCTGGGATGGCCGAAAAGGGGATTTCCCAGCACGAGAGAGAGAGAGAGAGAGAGAGAGAGGGATCGGCTTTAATATCCAATCAACACAAACTTGGTTTCGGGGTCTTTAGCACTGGGAAGAAACGGGACGACCCGAAGAAAGTTGGATAGGCGACCATACTCCTTGTCACCTACAAGCGGGGAATCAAAATCACACCCGTTGACTCAATGGCGCTTACCATTCCGTCGTTCATCCCAGCTAGAATATTTAAAGGGACAATCCCGATAAGAACAGAGTCTCAAAAATTAAAGTCTGAGTATTTATGAAATTTATTGACCAAAATATAGTGGCATGGTGTATTTACCTTGTCTCAAAATTTCAGCTAAAAATATTGAGTCGTTTGGACGTGAACGTCAACACTGCTTATCCGGACACGTAACCCTTTTAAGATTTCGGGTCAATTTTTTCATTGGGTGACCTGATAATCGATTAACGTTTCTTGAGAGGTCTATACAGTGAATGACCCATGCACTGTACTTGATAACAAAAGGTAAATTTCACCTACATATTATTTTTATAGAAAAAATTCTGATTTTTATCCAGATACTGTATAATACAACGGTCTCCATTTCCAGATGAAGATCGTCAGGTTTAAGTTATTTACAAGCGTATCACAAATATCGGGTTAGTAGGTGGGCCTAAGGTTATGGATTTTAAAGGATCTTAACACAAAATTAAGCAGTTTTATTCCCCAAAAAGTTATCGGGATTGGCCCTTTAAGACAGGCCAGTATCCAAGCGTCCCTTCCTTCACTTAAGAATGTTCTGTAGTCAGTGGTCTCGAGATAAAATATGTCACAGACGATCCTGGTAGTACCTCATATCAAATTGCAACGAACCAAAATGAAATGGGGTTTAACGTCTTATTTTTTGCAATAAAAACGGACACATGCCATGCAGTGTGCTCAATCTTTTTCACAGAAAATTACTTACGAATTAACTCTGTCACAGATGACTCTCCACAACACGTGCATAGCTTTCACGTGGCATCAACGACTCGTGCATTGTTTACATAACACCTAACTGTTTCGGACAAAATGATGCGTTTTACTCATTTTAATACCCATTTACACTAAATAGGAAATATTTTTTAACTACAAATACTTCAAACGTCTTTTTATTTGTTTTTTTTTACCTCCAAAAAATGTTTGAGAATTTAATTTGTCGGAGTAAAAAAGTTAATATGCCGAACTCATTAAGTCTCGTCGATCAGTGATATAGCGGCCAAGCGAATATTCACTGCCGGGTCAGTTTGGCAGTGTGCTATGTGGTGAATGTTGCCCGGACTGTGGCACTTCCGCCCACTCCATTGCCATATATCCACTTCTTCAACCCGTCCCCTTTCCACATGGCCTGATCATACATGCCTTGCGAATGGAATTTAGACCTTGCAAAAATTTATTTGATTAGTTACTTCAACAAAATCACATGTAATGACAAAATAAAGCTATTTCTCGATGCCATGGAATAAACTTCCATTAATTTCGTCACTGAGTCTAATGTTAATTCTCGTCTCACATTTTCATTGGGTAGAACGTATTCTAATACAGATGAAGTAACACTGGCAACTCCTTGCTCAACAGAATGTATGAGGTTCGCCATGGAAATCTTGAGATACACAAAATGGAAGTACCATACAAGTAGACAACCAGGCCCAGAGT
Organism: Patella depressa; assembly: GCA_948474765.1. Classification (NCBI taxonomy): domain Eukaryota; kingdom Metazoa; phylum Mollusca; class Gastropoda; family Patellidae; genus Patella; species Patella depressa. The sequence goes on from OX419721.1 coordinate 10,238,342, forward strand.
TCACAAGGCATTCTCAGACTTAAGTTTACTAAAACAATTTCGCCTTATTTAAACTAAAATATAGTCCTTTATACAACTTGTGTTGTTTTAGTGTATCAAATACATCAATAAGAAACTATGTGCAAAGTTTTGTGTTTCTGGATCAAAGATATGTCTCATAAACAGTGATTGAAAGTTGAGTAAATTCTTAACTTAACTCTTAGAATGCTTTGTGAACTCGGGGCCTGTTCTCGCCCAACATTACAACGTTACCAACCTCTTAACTCAACAGCAAAAAAAAAAAATCTCCATGCAAAAGGGGGAAGGGAAATATTATACAAAACATTGGACTTCAATTTCAATGATTGTGTCTTTATGGATATAAATTCATGTAGTTACTCCGTAGTTGCCCCCCTTCATACCAAATCATTAAGGAGATAGATGATTGAGCGATCTGGAATTGAATTCTCTCAATCATAAAAATAGTGACAATCGAGTCAAAAGGGGGGATTTCGAGCTACAACGCATGCGCCATCTGCATAAGAAAATATCCCAGCCAGCTGAAACATAATATAGTTGTTGTGTTTAATTACGTCACGGTTTCTACTCACACCACCTCAGTCATCGGGCCTAGAAAAACTGTAACAGGACTGAATTCCTCCTCAACTCAATTGCAATTGCGGCAAATTCAGCACATTCTGGACTGATAATCGAGCATCCCCAGACTGTGCTTACTGAGAGAGAGAGAGAAATGGGGTTTAATGTTCACTCAACACAAACTAGGTCATTTCGAGACTAATATATGGTTTTAATTTTATTTCAATAATTCGCTTGCGCATAGGGGTCTTTAGCAGTGGAAACCGGAGTGCCCGGAGGAAACCCATCAGGTTGAGAATGCGCCACTATCTTTATGCCAAATACGCTCACACCTGGGATCGAAACCACAGCCGCAATGTGCTTACTGAGGGGGAGAGGTTAATTGACTTATGGCGAAATCTGCAATGGATCTTAAACTTTACGGAGTTGGGGTTCAGGCCACATTATGTTTCTACTTAAATGTACGACAAGTTTGGTTTGAAAAGGAAAGAAATCGGGTTAAACGTTCAATTTGTCAGCACCATCGGAACTAATAAAAACTCCATGCAATGTGTTATGAGACGGACAACGGATTTTTCAACTACTCTTCGTCGAATTCAAAAAGGGGTCTTTGTCGTGCACACCAACGTATATACGGATTACGGAATACTTTTCTTCCTACCCGAATGACTAAACCCGCTGTTGCTTTTTAGGCCTTCGGACATGCACTACAGATAAGGAAAAAAAACCGTGCTGGGAAATTCCCTTTTCGGCCATTCCAGGGATCGAGATCAAACATGTAACCTCCTTGTTAGTGAGCCAATGCCCAGACTCACTGCGTCACTGTGTTTATGACCTCTAACATTAAAGACAGAAGCAATGAATTTGAGAGTGTCAGTTGCATCCAATTTGCTACTTCCGGTTAAAATCTTTCAATCAATGTGCTATTTTTTTAGAAGTGTGAATATTATTGGTTATTTCCGGTTAAAACTATACGATTATTTTGGTGCATTTGAAAATCAATCATGATCACAATATATTGGGAGTGAGGCTGTTAATGTTTAAAATGAGAAACTGAAGAATTTGAACCCTAAACATTAATATGAACCATATATAAGTCCCGAAATGAACTAGTTTGTCCCGTTCATGTTCAATGACACTTGATATTTTAGGTTTGTTTTGTTTTAATGTTGATCTATTGACGTGGTTTCGAATCCCGGTTGTACGTGACAAGGAGTAGGATCGTCTGTCCGACCTCGTGGCTTTTCTCCGAGTCCTTCAGCTTCCTCCCACTGCCAAAGACCTATGCGCACAAGCGAATTATTGAAACAAAAAATGGGACTATTGGACTTGTCAATGGTTAGTCCCGAAATGAACTAGTTTGTGTCGACTGGACAATACCCCACCCCTTCGCTCTCTCTAACGCTCCCTCTCTCTCTATTAAGGACTGGACACCTGTTCAAGCCCGGACCGCTGCTCGTACGGGGACATCTGGGTTGGAAAATCCCAAGACACTTTTACGGCCATCACTGAGTCAGCGATATACTCATTGGGCCACAGTGGTTCCCCGTAGTTAATGCTAACCAGCCAGTAGTTAAAAGACTGGGTGTACTAAATGGACCTTAGAGAAACCCAAGATGGCTATTCAACCATATCTAATTATTTTGCTCGACTCCTAATTAACACTAATTATCAGTAATTAGACGTTTGAAGTAGCAGACGAGGATCAGAGAGGATACAAACACTTCTACATAAAATACTTATAATAATAAGAACCAAGTCGGTCATGATGGTTACTGGAGCAATTTTGGTCTGTGCTACTGGCCCATGTACTGCCTTGGCAGTTCGAATTCAGAGATAGAGAGAAAAGGGAGAGCGTGAGAGAGTCCACTCGACACAAACTTGGACTAAAACATGGTTTAATTTTATTTCAATAATTCTTTGGCAGTTGGAGGAAATCGGAAAAAACCCACGAGGTTGAACAGGCGACCCTACTTCCGTCACGTCAACCGAAATTCGATTGTGAAAATTCAAATTCATTAATCCAATTGGAGCCGAACAACAAACCCAGTATCTTTAATTTTTCTACAATTCTAGCTCACATTACAAACATTGTTTTGTTGTATCTGTTTCAGAGTATACCTAATTTGTTTACCTCGGTATAATTTGCCATTGACCGCAGACAGAAATAATAGAATGTGACGTGACGTCACATGTGTATTTTAAAATGTAATATTGCCCTACAAAAAATGTTTCATTATATTACATCTTTCTAATGTTACCAAAAAGAAACAGCAATTAGCAAGGTGTGTTTTTAAAACAAATACAAAACAAAAGATTCCCTCGATAATTACGGCTATGCGTGCTTCCAGTTGACAAAAATGGTTTATAGAACGCGGAAGAGGTAGTGTAGAAAACTCAATTATCGATGGTCTGCTAGAATAATATTTTTCTATGGTAAAAGACGTAAACATGCCACGTTTTAAGTGCTGCTATTGTTTCTATGGAAACTTTCATGAATTATACACAAATAATAGCCTTTTGGCCCTTGACAGTTGGAATTTGATATAAGAGTAAGAAATTGGGGTTAACGTCCACTCCACACAAACTAGGTCAATTCAGGAATAATATATAGTTTAATTTTATTTCAATAATTCGCTTGCGCGTAGGGAGGAAACCGGAAGACCCAGAGAAAAACCCACGCGATTAGACAGGCGATCCTTCTCCTTGTCACGTACAAAATAAAGAATTACAAGATAACGTTACCTTTCTCTTCAAATGGATCTGCGATTGTTTCATAAATCCCAAAATCCAGATCGATATCGAATTTATCAGAATCTATTTCTTCCATGATTGTAACGATTTAATTTCAACTTCAACAAAATAATAAAATTTAATTGAAACTGTAGATAACTACACTCTGATATGTCCTAAATAACAACAAAAACAAGAACAAAACCGGAACGTCGCTGTTCCTAAACACAACACAATCTTTATGACTAACAAACTATGGTAGAGTAAGCTCGTTTAAATATACCACACTTATTTGAACGTATTAAATAAACTCTAATTATTCCCACTTAGTTATATGTCGTATACCCATATCATGTTACAAATATTTCAAATAAGTAAAATAAGGTCTCTCGGTTTATAGACGCTCTTATTTAATTTGTAAATAAGTAACACAAGATCTTTATCATGTCGGATATAAACATGACGGTTACACACGCCGTGATTTCATTCTGTTTAATGTATCGTCTTAAATATGAGAGAGAGAGATAGAGAGAGAGATAGAGAGAGAGAGAGAGGACGTCCCACTCGAGACAAAATACGTCATTTTAGGACTAACATATGGTTTGGTTTTATTTTAATAATTCGCTTGGGCGTAGGAGTCTTTCGCACTGGGTAGAAACCGAAGGACCCTGAGAAAACCCATGAGGTTGGACAGGCAATCGAAGAATCGAGACCACGCCAGTCGATTCATTGACGGACCTTCTGACACTATGCCCATTTCGCCACACACACACTTCCCCTCTCCATAGGAGTATAATCGTTCGGATATAAACATGAAGGCTGCAGACGCTCTGATTTAATTCTATTAAACGTATCGTTGTAAATATGAGAGAAATGTGGTTTAAGTTCCACTGGACACAAACTAGGTCCTTTTGAGACTAACACATGGTTCAGTTTTATTTCATTAATTCGCCATCCACCCCCACCCCATAAGATTATAAGGTGTCGGATATAAACATCAGGGTCGTATAGAAGTTCTGATTTCATTTTGTTAAATATATCATTGTAAATGAGTATCACTCAATAATGTTATTGTTGGCGATATGAATTTGTCGAAGCGGACGTTGGCAACTGAGACACCGGGATTACATCATGGCACTGAGATACCGGGATGACATCTTGGTAACTACGACAATGGCATTACATCTTAGCACCGAGATAACTCGGTGACATCTTGGTTACCAAGACACCGGGATTACATCTTGGCAGCGAAACACTGGGTTTAAATCTTGGCACCAAGATACCGGTATTACATCTTGGTAACTGAGACACCGGTACTCCATCTTAGCACCGGGATACCATGAGGATTACATCTTGGCACCGCGATACCGGGATTGCATCTTGGTAACAGAAACACTGGGCATGCACAGTTCATAGTAACCAAGGCACTGGGATTAATTCTAGGTAATCGACACCCTGGTTACCAGTGATGTGAAAGGGGCTGAGGTTCCCGTCTACTATTTGTCGAATTCCAACACTGTCAAGGATTCTCTAGAACACTTGATAATATGAGAGTATATTCCTTTACCGCACTAACTGTTACACGTTATAATTATATGTACGTATACAATTAATATCCTATTATATACAATTATGTATATATATAGCAGGTGCGTGTTTATATACACCCAATAACAGGAAGTGTCATATGTTACATATATTACTTAAACATCTTACATTATCAATATTGATACAATCTGGGGTTCTTTGAGTATTGTTTCCACTCATTTGGCCATTATATAAAATAAACGATCAGCAGAAGCACAGCACAATTCTAGAACCAAGGGATCTCCAACGTCTCACCCATTGGCTTAGAGCTAACACGGATATTATAAGGGTAAATAAAAACCGATTACGTCAATCCTTCCATGTTATTTGACCGATATAATATGAACGCCTCCGATCTAAATCATGATCCGCGTTATCTTGGTGTTGTTGTGTAATCTTTATGAAAACATTTTTAACATCATGATTATTCTTGTTAATCAACCATTCTGCATCTGACACGAAAATGAACAACCACCTTTAAGAATTAAATCATTTTTAATTTCAAGGAAGCCATCTTTGACCCTACTCAAATGAACAACCATCTTTAAGAATTAAAACAGTTTTAATTTTAAGAACGCTATCTTTGATCTCACTTAAAGTAAAAAATCGTAAACTAATTCCAAACCATGGTCAGAACATAATGCCAAATGAAACCATAGTTAAAAATAATATTCTAACTTGTCTGGTATTACTTTAAATTCAAATTCTGACTGTTTTTGACTGTGATAGATACGTAATACGCGTATTATTAAATAGTTGAACTTATCAGTAAGAGCCGCTGACTCTCGATCTCCAGTGCAGTGGATGTCGCAAACGTTGTAGAAATCCAGAAATCGACAACATTTCCTATACCGCATTAACGTACGTTTTCAGTTGCAAAGTAGTAACCTTATATAGTCACGTGTATCTAATTTATACCCAGGCCTAATCACCGCCAAACTTTAAATCGTGTTTCAAATGTCACATACTTAATAGACATTTAAAGATAGGTGCATAATTTACTTAAATGACATTTAGAAGTAGATGCACAACATTTATGAAAAAAAACCTTTAATGAATTTACCGTTTCTGGGCTTAATACACTTGTTTGATATAGGTACCTGTAAGGGTACTGAAACGTTGCGTGTAATACACGTAAACCAAGATATAGTAAATCCATAAAGTTGTTATTTTGAAGTTGGATAAATGTATAAGTTCTACCGTTTTACGGCGATTAGACCGCTTGTCTGTCTGGAGATATTCGTCAGGTATCACCATGCCCCAAACTGATGTGGTATCAGAGGTAAGATATATAAATAAAGATCCAGTCAAACTAATATTCAAAATATCTGAGCAAACATTCATAAAAAGCGTAAAGCGTCAGAAAATAATCTATCAATCTATCAACGTGGACTGAATCGGACTAAAACCCTTCAAACGATTTTACCAAACCCTTATATTATGTGGCACTGGCTTGTTTATCGTCTGCAGTGGATGCCGAATGTTTAGCAATGTTTTCGATTGATCACACCTTTGTAAATACTGAACAGAACGGAACTATGTTTGGATTGACATTCCTTTTACAGATACAACTTTCCGAATATTGCAGTTTACAAGGAATTCAAAATCAGAGACTTTAGCATTATTGACATTCAGTTATTCTCTTTAAGACATTTTGTTCCAAACTTAATCATAAATTGGACGGTTTACATTTTCACAAAGTTCAACCTTATCTGAAGGGGGGCTCTTTGGACTAGTGAGTAAGGCGCTGGATTGGTATGGATTGGTATGGATTGGTAACCGATTCCGGTGTTAACAGCAAATTAATGTTCCTCAGTATTTTCCGGCGTGGACGTTAAACCCCATTTCATTCATTCATACTTTGTCTCAGTTATTCTTATATGATAATACACAGTAAAAAGATATACTTACGGTTATTTCTTTTCGTATTAAATTATCCAGAGTCTTAAAATCGTTTATATTATTTGCCTAAGTACTTACTTAGCCGTATTGAAATATATGTATACACAGTGGAATCCTATTCACCTTCTTCACATAACGAGGATGTCGAATCTGTTTTCACAAACTTTAACACACGGATTACACAGACGCGTAAGATGGGAAGGAAGAACGTATTCTAAGGTCAACGGGGTCAAATCAACAGGGTCTGACATTTAAACTAGTGATGTGATAAGGGCACGTAACTCTGATTCACTTGTTTGGGGTTGATCAATAAAACGCGCGTTAAGTAAATAAAACAATAGGAGAGAACTGAATGAATGAGTTGATTCATAAGGTGTTTTGCATCTTTCTGGAAGCCATGACCGCCATTTTCAATTATCTGAACTAAATATATTTACAATTAATTAAACAAAAGACAAAGAGAGACAGCAATGAAGTTTAACGTCCACTCAACACAAACAAAGATATATACGGATTAACATACATTGTATGAGTCCAATTTATTCTTAAAAACTCAAATTTTATAAGCGGGGGGGGGGGGGGGGTCTTGAATCTCAACTAGAATAGCTCAGTTTCTAATCCCGGCCTGGGAGACAAGAAGAACCATTTAGGGCCCGGTTCTCACTTGTTAGAGAGTCATGAACTATTAAGACGACTGGACAATAACAATTTCTTTTTCGGGAAGCTTCACTGGTCTCAGTCCTGAACAGTCACCTATAAAATTAACGGGGATGCTCGATTTACAGTTTTGGAATTGTCGATCGAGTAAAAAGGAGAATGTCGGAGTACAACGCATGTGTTGACGGTATATAAAGTATCTCAACTAATCATGACAGCTGAAACATATTTTTTTCCTAGGAATACGTCACGATTCTACTCACTCCACCTCAGCTATCGGGACTGGCAGAACTGAGAGAAGACTGAATTCCGCGTCACTCGATTGTAATTCTGTCGATTCAGAACGTTCTGGACAGTGAATCGAGCATCCTCAACATCAGGACACCACAGTAGCCCGGGGAGTATGGCGATGACTGAAAGGGATTTCCTCACGAGACTATACAGGATAGAACAATCTGTGCATCACGTTGCGGCCATGGTAGCCACTTTGTATTTTTAATAGATCTGTGTAGAACATGTATAGTTATGTAGAACTTGGATAAGAACAAAAACAACATTTTGAGAGAGTTGGTCAGACTCTTTCTATATATGGTCGTGGGCGTCACAAGATATAATACAGTCATATAACACACCATTCTAAACGTTTGCTATACATAAGCAGATATTATTTACTAAAAAATGCACGAGGAAACTACTCTACCCTGAACTATATTTGACCGTTGGGAATGAATTTGAAAAGGTTATCCGAATGAAGCGTATGCTTACACCCAGTGCCAGACTAACCTCGTTGGTGGCGCGGGACATACCAACTGTGCGGGGACCCATTGTTGTTGTTCAAATTGTTCGTACTGACCGTGGATCCTACTAGTATGTACTCCACCCCTTGAGTGCTTGGGGTGTTTTTCTCCGGGAAATGTTTTTAAAAATTAGGATTAATATCAGTGCATCTGACACGATTTATATTAGGCAGCGATTACATTGAAGTTTAGAATTCGTTGACAATTTGAAATATCCCTTACTGCCCAGGGCAACAATCCTCGCCCGCTCTGCCCAGCTACTGGTTAGCTCCGTCCCCGATAAAATATTAGTATGATGAACCAGAATGGTGGGGGGGGGCTCAATGTGGGGGTCCCACATTGCCCCCCCCCCCTTAGATCCGGTACTGCTTACACCACTGGCAATAATGTACAGGTGGGTGACCGGAAATGGTATACCAATAAAAGAATGGTGGTTGTGCTAGTTCTGAACAGTCAGCACGACAACTTGACAGAACCAGCGGACAAGGCGTCGAATTTCCCATGTCAACTTTGTAGATGTTCTAAGAATATGCATAAATAATATATTTTCTGTTTCCGTCACTTGACAAAAACCGCTCTTGTCGGTTCGTGTCGATGACTAGTATGACCCAGCAAATGAGCATCTCTGTCATGCTTACGTCAATGTCAACAATGCGCAGAAGCGATGCCATGCCTGCTGACAGGTGGTATACTAAAAATGAAATGAGGGAGGGAGAAAGAGAGAGAGCGGGGAGAGAGAGGAAGAAGAGAGAGAGAGAGGTGTTTAACGTCCACTCGACGCAAACTAGGTCATCTCTCTGTGTGTCTATCTTTCTCTCTCTTTCTCTCTTCCTCCCTCGCCTACTCGCTGAACCACTGGGGTTTCCCGAGAAAGGGAATGTATAACCTGACGCTTGTAATCACTCCACCCAATAGTACATATTAACTATAGTTTTCTTTGGCTTGCATTTTTTTCTAAAGTTTTACGTCACTAGGTAAACTACGCATAAAACACAGACATGCTCGGTAAACATCAGGCAGACGTAAACAAACTTGATCGTAAACAAAACACAGGGTTTTTTTATAATCATTTCAGATTACGGCCTATAGTTTAGGGGTAATTACAAATCATTCTTCAGGTTAACACTGACGGGATGGAGCACTCTGTGATGAGAGACAGAGAGACATGGGGTTTAACGTCCACTCGACATAAACTAGGTCATTTACTCATTTAGGGACTAACAAATGGTTAAATTTTATTTCAATAATTCGCTTGCGCGTAGGGGTGAGGGGACACCGTAGGACCCCGAGAAAACTCAAGAAGTTGGACAGGCGGCCCTATTCCTTGTCACGTACAATCAGGGATTAAAAACCACGCCAGTTGACTCAATGACAGGCTATATGATACAGCACGCACGTGCTATCCATTTGGTTATCCAACCCCTCACTCTGTGATGAGTTATTAATAAAAATGAAACGTTGTCGTTCTATTTGTCTACACTAATAGGACTAAAGAAAAGGGCGTGCCTCTTTAACGAACTGGGGTTGGTTGGCTGAATGGTTAACTCGTGCACATTAGATCATAAAGCCTACTACTAAGTCAAATGGCATGGTTTCGATTTCCCGCTTGTAAGTGACAAGGCGTAGCGTCGTCTGTCCAGCCACGCTGGTATTTCTCCGAGTCCACCGGTTACCTCTCACTGCTAAAACGCGCTAGACGTGGGGACGTTAAAGCCCATCTATGCCCGGGCAAAATTTACCTCATAGCCCACTGTTTGGCGTATGACGGTCTTCATTAGCCCAGTTGGAGGTGAACAATAAGACGTTTACACTGCTGTTATCGTAATTAAGTAGGACGGTAACGCCCAATTTTATTTCAATACTAACTAATATAATTCTATTAAATCCCATAATTCTCTGGCAAATCTGATTTCACGTGACGAGTTCGAATCTATTCTATATTTATCTTTTATTTATATGCGAGCGATTACATTGTGTGGATTTTTATAATGGACCTTAAGTGATAACGCTTAACAAACCCCATATAACATGAATACAGCACAGATAATTCAACATGGTACAGTAAATTAATCCGTTACACTATTCTCTAGTAGGTAGACCTGTATAAAGCACGCACTGTAATAGTAAAATATCAGCTGTCAATTCATTGTTCATTGATATTTTTACCGTGGGAAAATATGAACTTATGACGTCAGTCCTTGTGAAAATTTAATGGAATACACCGATTTTATATAGCAATACCAATAATAACGAATAAGATTTCAATTAATGAATTTTGTGTGTGTGGATTTAGTTTACAATATATTCCATTGTGTAAATATTACAAGGTCTGTTGTCATGTAATCCATGTGCTCCGACTGTCCTTTGTAATATGCCTGGTAGAGTTATCTACCCTTGAGTGGTTGGTGGTGGAATCTTGCCTAAGAAATATAGAGCTGAAATGCCCCGCGTCGAATCGCGACGTATGCACACCCATACCCGACCTCCTCGCCTACACCAGCGCCTGTGTCATTGACACAGAAACGCGGGTCTAGCTAATAAATGGACAAAGGTTGCGTACAAAATATGGCCCGAAATATATTACTAAGAAGTGTAATTTGAAGAGTATTATGAAACGCATTAACACCTCAAACTCTCCCATTGAACAATATAAAAGATATAAAAATAAAATTGATGCTGTTGACGAGATTTTAACACACCATTCCGAGCAATGATTTATTTACGTGTAAAAATAAGTCATCATGTGCGGGTTTTGTTTTTCGTTTTTTGAACCAAGGATAGTAAGATAGATAGATAGAAATGGGGTTTAACTTCCACTCGACACAAACTGAGTCACTTCAATTTTATTTCAATAATTCGATTACGCGTAGGGGTCTTTACCAGCGGGCAGAACCTGGAGGACCCGTAGCAAACAAACACGATTCAGAGGCGGATCCAGGATTTTCAGAAATAGGGGCGTGCCGCACCCACTTGGGAGTGCGAAGCCCGGTCCGTGATTTTCGAGTGGAAAAAATGCCCATAAGGACTAATTTCATACTAGTACTGTATATTACTATTTCAAACATAAACTATTTTTGTTTTTCTTTCTCGCTAGAATATATGGAGCTAAAAATTGCTCGCCACCTCAACAAATAGAGGGGGCGTGCGCCGGGTGCGCCCCCCTCTGGATCCGCGCCTGCGATTGGACAGACGACCCTATACTGAGCATGTGCAACCAAACCTGGAAATAATACGTCATGTTGTTCCAGACTTGGCTAGGCACAAAATCTCTGCTGTCCGTCACAGATTTGTCTTTGAGTGTTTTATTGGTAGTGCCTACCTCTGAACATGTCTGGCACAAAATTCAATATATCTTGTTCTTAAGGATTAATGTCTGATATTTTGTCAGGTATAACTAAATTCACAATTTGCACCAATGAGAGCATTCTCGGCATCCCGGAACGGAATGATGTCCTTGGGATACTAAGTATGGCCTTGTAACATGCCATAAACATGTATTATATTAAAAGCGGAACTCTTCCGACAGTTATTCTGTTAATGACCGTAATGACACTGTCATTTGCACCAATGAACAGCCATTTGGTTGGAATGTTTCGCGCTATGCAAGAAGATTATTATTAGTATTGTTAATATCATGCATTCATTGACATGCCACGTTGCTCAGTTCGTGTCGGTAATATTAAAATATCCTATTCACAACGGATAAAGCCCGTCTATTCAAATTTGAATACAATCTGTCCACCACGTGACATAGAAATATAAGTTGTTTAACCATCTGGCGATAAAATCAGTTAATAATTTCAAATTTAATAAACCAATGACGAAACCGTTGAAAATATCAAATTTCTCACAGTTTAAAGAAGATAAGTCTCTAACTCAATATCGTCCAAACTCATCGGCATTCAAAGCACGAATTATTTGTCAATTTAAATCAACACTGATGTTGTCATTTTACCGGGAAAAATATGGGATTTTGATATGCAATATTGAAAACAAAATAAACATTTTACCATTGGTACACGAATCGAGTACCAAAATGCGTTTCAGCCCAAGTTCTAGCAAAAGACTCGAGGAACGAGGCTAGAAACATTGTACCAAATTAAACGGCGTATGTAGATTGGGATAACCAGACACTCGAAATAGCCACTCGTTTGAAACTTCTAGCGTATTTCGCCGAACATAACTAATTTGAAATTAGAGTACAAACGAAAACGATTGAATGTAAATCGGTTTGTATACATTCATTGTCATTCATATTACATTATTATATGCGTTGCGACCCGTTTGTGGCAATTTCTAGGTCTCAAATATTAGCGATTTAGCCCCTTTAATCCACACTAAAATGTATGAAAATTAGTTATTTAATATTTAATTAAACAGGTATTATGCGTGAGCCAAATCTGTCTACTGTAGATTTAACTTTCTTACGCCTGGAATGTTATCTAAATTATTAATTAGCTCTTAATCAACTTATCCCGGCCATAATCAGCCCTTGATGCCATCGTTAGCCTGCGATATTAATTTGATTTGAATAAATTTCGTGATGGATAATCTAACGTAAAAATGGATAATTGAGACATTTTTTTTATTATATTACCAACGTTAGTAATGATGATCGAGGCTATCCTAGAATTAAATCGTTAATATCTCGGTTCAGAGTTAAGCAAATTGACTGAAATTTTCAGCTTATTTTGTTTTCATTATCTTTTTTCCAACTATTATGACAGAACCACCAGCTCTTTATCTAATCTTACTCAATGCCCCCTTTACTAAAACAAAATCAAAATATCCAAACGGACAATCAAAAGAATTTAGCTGGCGCTTTTATATGTATATTATCTGCTGAAAATGCCGAATGTTGTGAAATTTTTCAATTCATTGTGAATACTGGACGACATTGAACTATTTTTGAACTGATATTCCTTTAAGAGACCAGACATTCACAATAATTTAATTAACAAGGTCACTTTCAAGATCCCTCAAATGACGACCTGTGGTTTTAATGGAAACGATAACGTGTTTTAAAGACAGGCGTTCAGTGAGTGTAATTTAATGGTTGAGAGCGAGACGTTAAGTAATATTATATTGAAACAACGCGAGGGAAGTTAGTCCTGGGTGTGTGTTTCAATATATAACGCTACGTCTTAATCACGAGACCATTAAACGACTTACAATACAGACACCCGAACGTGTTTTGCAATGAAATACATCACGCGAGTCCATAGTTTAACTAGTTTAAATAATTTACGCTGTGCATATTGCCCGTACCTTTACTTTAAATAATAGCACACCAACATCTGTATTTTAAATTTGTTAATGACTACGTGTGTTGTACTCGATCTGCTGGGTAGAAATCGTTGTGTCATCAAATAGTGCATGGTAAAATATTGATATTATAATCAATTGGTTAGGTGACATAAAATGTAATTGATCATTACAGCTCCAGGACTGACTGCACTGCGCAGTTGACGCTTACAGCTAGCCCCAGGGTCCATGCACTTTATTTGATATATAAGTTTGTTGTGTATTGATAGCAGTGTCTACATGTATGTGGTTTGTGAGTCATGTCCTCAGATTTGTCTTGTGAGTTTTGCTTTGTGTGTGGTGCGGTCCTCCTGAACTAACTTTTAAATAAACTACAAACTTTTATGGAAATGAAATGAAATGGGGTTTAACGCCTTACTGTTCCTATGATGGGCTAACAAAGACAGATACGCCATACAGTGTGTTGTGAGGGACATTTTGCCCGGTCAGCGGCAATATGGCCGGCTCTTATATCGCATTCCAACTGTCAAAGGATTTTTTGCGTGCACACCAATGTATACACGGGACCTCGGTTTTTCGTCCCATCCGAACGACTAGACAGCTGTCCTTGTCAGTGTTCTGCACCACTGACAAGGGGAAACAAAGCCGGAAAAAAACCTTTATGGAATACAATTATTGAATTGACAGGACCAACATTACTACCACGAATCTCTTGTCGTTATTAGACAATTGTTGCTGAAACGTTGCTTCGATTGCATTCAGTAATCGTATTCCTTAACCTTTTTTAAGTTTTATGCTCAAGTGTTGATATAGAATGGCAATACTATAGCAAACGATTATAACAGAATGTGAGAAAGGGGTAACAGCATCAAAGTCAGGCGCGGATCCAGGATTTTTTGCAGGGGGGGGGGGGGGGTCCAGGTTTGATAATGGCCACCATTACCGGGGGGATTGGGGGCCCTCCCGCAGAAAAATTTGGTAAATTAGATTCAGTTTGGTGCATTCTGACGTATTTCCGGAAGGTAAATTCCAAAATTACAGGTCTAAAAATCGCCAATAAAATCGCATAAAAAAATTTCAAGCCCGAGCAGGGGGGGGGGGGCGGACCCCCTGGACCCCCCCTCTGGATCCGCGCCTGAAAGTTTATCCCGTATCCCACGGTTCTTCTTATACAATTACAAAAACAAAGATTCTTACCTCGTCTTTGACTTAATCCACAACCACAAAACATTTTGATTTTTTATATCCTTCGTGAATTCGTGTTTAATTTCTGGAGAATATTATTGAATACTGATTAATAATAACCACTGAAATGTTCCCCAGAATTTGGTGGGTTATTTTTGTCTTTTTTGTTAAGCTAAACAAAAGAACGATTATATTTTAACAACTGGAACGAGTTGACCACGACACAATAGATTTATTATATATCGTATACTTTTCAAATCTAGATATAACTCGCATTGTTAGTTAATCAAATGGCATTTAGGCCAATCTCACTGTAACCTTACCCACGGTTAGATCTGACGGATTTCAAATCTAGATACTTCTCATATTGTCAATTCATTATAGTCCTAACCAACATTGATTTCAAATACGGTACATGACGGATTTCATGTATGGATATAACACGCATGACCAGTAAAATATAGCACTATCTCAATTTTGCCTCAGTTAATAGCACAGCTATCAAACTTTAAATCTCAATGTTGCCTTAATAACACTTTCAAATCACCATGTTACTAGCATGACCATTACAATCTCGTATATTAAATCCTTGCATATAGTCTGTCTTCAGATATGACGATTTAAATTCTCGTTATTACTCACAGTGTCCGTAACATGTGGCACCGTTTAAATGTCATCATGACTGGTTTAAATTCTCGCTTCACAATGACAACACACGCTTAACTACGGCAGCTTTTAAATCAAGCTGCATATATTGCAGAACGATTAAAATACCGTTAAATTTGACTGATTTTAAAATCTTGCTATATATATATTTCACAGCGATTAAATACCGTTAAATGTGGCTGATTTTAAAATCTCTGTGTGTATATTTCTCCAGTGATATAACACGTTGTACGATTAGTTTAAATATCTGGTTTCATTGTCTTTAACATATCCAATATAAAGTCTCCACACAGTCAGGTTTCACATAACACGCCATACCCGCTCTACATTATTCATTATCATTACGTTATCAAACACCTCACTAACTCAGACGAAATAAAGTGTGAAAAATGAAAGGAAACGATTATCCCTTAAAGTCTGTGTCCTTCATTCGTGGTCGCTAAATAACCATTACGTTGTCAGTACGTTATCAAAAACTTCACTAACTCTGACGAATTAAAGTCTGAGAAATGAAATGATTATTCCTTAGGTATCCTGTGTCCTTCACGGATTATTATTATCGATCCGTTAGTTCTAATAATTCACGCATTCACTCTTCAAAACCGCCTATATTCTTGCTTTTGTTTTTGTTTTCTTAAAGCGTTGCACCACGAAGTCACATATGATCGCCTGACCACATTGTGAAGACTCCCTAGCGACGACGGTTTAATTTAAACAAGGATATCTTTTTAAGATAATGTTATCTGTGAACATTCGTGAGTATAATGTCAACTGTCGTTAATTTAGACACTTTATATATGACCTAGAAATAAAAATAAAAAAGACATAAAATACGAAGTTTATAACATTTCAAAGACTTGGTTTAACACATTCTTTTCTTCACCTTGACCCCTGAAACTTCAACTAGACATCTATTAAGTCAATATGGCCCCTAATACGCCAGCAATAGACATCAGATACATCAATATATGGCCCCTAACCAGTTAATTAGACATCAAATACTTCAGCATATGACCCCTAAAACTTTAAATGAACATCACCATGATCCCTAAAAATTCAACTAGTGATCACATACATCAATTGAACTAGACATCAAAATACATCAACATGGCCCCTACATCTGTTCAAGAGATTTACTCTTTGAATGTATATATACATTCAATACGTGAAAGGGTCCCTAACATCAACGATACACCTGCTACCTCAACATGACCCCCAATACTTCAACATGTCTCCTAAAAAAGGGCCCGCGACAATTATATGAGACCTAGTATACATCAACTTGGCCCCGAATACCAATCACCATCTCGTATTTCAAAGACTGACACTTATAAATAACTTGTCATACTTCAACATGGCCCATAATATACTTCAATTTGGTCCCCAACGTGGCCCCTGATACTTTAACTTGGTCCCTATTGCTTGACACCACCCACTTCACTTGATAATGTGTCAAGCAATTGGGTACTTACAGATAACTCGTAATACTCAAACTTAATCCACAACACTTCAAATGATCCCCCTAATAGTCCAACTCGACCCTCCCTACTTCAGCGTGCCCCCTAATACATCAGTATCACAAGTCGTCAATCATATACTGTACTACAGACAAGGAGCGCTTTCATGAAATCAAACCCGATAAGGACTATCTCATGTTAAAGGACAATATTGGTATCTGTTATCACTCGTCATTTCAGTCTGTTATATAGCAGAATAACTCGTGGTATCTCTGTCACTCGCCCCCTCATTCAATTATATAGAAGAATAACCCGTGTTTCCCTTTTATGTTCGTCACTTCCGTTTGTTCAACCCTTCATTACCCATCTATCGCAGCAATGATCTCTGCAGTGTTAAAACTATATTTCAAACGTGTTTATCGTGTTCTATCACATAATTTGATAATGACTGACACCAACACCGTCCTTTAACTGCCATCAACAGTCACTAATAATAAAACGGGCAACGATACACGGTTAGAAGCAGTAAATCAATAACATTTAGGTTTTTTTAGAATAATGATCTATAATACCGAATATCCACAAACATCGTAATCACCCATGTAACCACACAGAACCAAATCAATTAAGTTAATAAGCATATCGGACCCAATCATCACAATACCGATTAAATAAGTTGAAATACCTTAAAACAACGGAATGGTTGACATTGTAAGAAACATCCACACTAGAAGTTCAGAGTTCCAACTTGACGACACGACCAGCTGTGTGTATTTGAAATATACCAGATTACAGTGAGAGGGTGTATAGGGAGGGGTGTGATAGAAACATGTGGTTTATATTCCTGGCAATCACAAAATTTAAAATAAACCAGAAGCAGGTTTGTTGTTGAATTCATTGGGAGTGGTGTGCCAAGCGCTACAGATGCTGTAGAGAAACAGGCCAGTGATCTCCCGGTGATAATATAACTTAATTTACTGTGTGAAACGAATTGATTAAACGACTGCTTTCACGTCCCACGACATGTCCAACGAGATGTCACAGATTCAGATTCAAATCAAGGAGCACACAGGAGCATACAACAACTATGTTATTTGCAAAAACCAACACGACCAAAATGAAGAGTATGCCTTGAAGGGTCGTGGTATTCCAGCCTACTTGTTTAACTGTTAAAGTTTCCTTTACGTGCACAACAAACGATACACAGAGCCTCGGTATTTCATCCCATCTAAAATGACATGGAAAAACAAGCTGAAAAATCCAAAGTCACTTCTCGGGCCGTCTGGTTAGATAGTTCCTTTAGTAACGGTCTCTGGTCGGACGGTGTCCACTGACCGTTCCTAGCCGTCTCTATACAGTGTCTGTATGGCCTACTTTTCAAACCGAAAAGATGTGGGGTGTAACGTCCTATTGTTCTGCTCCTAAACTGGGCTAATGAAGGTAGGCATATGCCATGCAGTGTGTTAAGAGGGAAATTTTGCCTCTTATATCGAATTCCAACTGCCAATGGATCTTTTACGTGTACGTCAATGTGTACACGGCACCTTGTGTAGGGTCCTCCGTCCTGCATCACTGACAAGGGGAAACTTTCTCGATCAATGCAGTGATCGAACACACGACCATCGTCTTACCCACTTAGCCACCGTGACCCCCCTCCTTACAAACAACACCGACTATTAGCTGGTAAGTCAATAGAGTCGTATTCGGTTCTATTGGATCAATAACTATCATGGGAAATTGTTGAACTTGATAACATTTTTTTATCGACCATCAATCTTAACTATCCATTCAGAGAGATGTAATTCCTTCAGATAGTGTGGAAATAAACTGTTCATTTCATCAATATAAATCAGTTGCCGTAATTTGTTGGATATCGTTATAATTAGTCGAGATGCAACTGTATTAAACTGAAATAAGTAAAATACTTCGACTTTTCACTATCAAAACTAAAGAGAGAGAGAGAGGGAGAGAGAGAAATAGGGTTTAACGTCCACTCGACACAACCAGGTCATTTCGGGACTAACATATGGTTCAATTTTATTTCAATAATTCGCTTGCGCGTAGGGGTCTTTAGCAGTGGGAGGAAACCGGAGTGCCCGGAGGAAACCCACAAATTGAGAAGGTCAAAACTAAAATGACCCGTACAAAAATATATACGTGAAATGTAATAGGGCTTCACGACATTCTTTTCTGCACCAACAGGGCCAATGTAGACGGCCATGACGAATAATTGGGATGTGGTTTATTCTAACTGTCAAATGTGCTTTTACCTACACTCCCGGCGTCTACCGTACACGAGATATCGGTTTTTCGTCCCATCCGAACGGCTAATGGCTATTCCTTGCGCGATACACGTCGTGCACACTGACATGGGGAAACTACGCAGGAAAATCTCGAGACCACCTTGTTAGCGAGTCAGACCCATACTCACTAAGCCGCCATGACGACCAATTCCCGGGGAATTTTATCGGCTGACATAAACGCATACATTCTTTATGCATATCGTAATCTTTTCTTAACGCATGACAACTTTACAATGTTAAAAAGACAACACGCACTAGCATAAATTAGTTTGGGCTTTTTATTTATTATTTTTTTTACGTTAAATTGAATAAATTAAAACAATTTTAAAGCTGACATCAGACTAGAGTTTAGCAAACAGCAAAGATCCCTGATTCTTCCCTACCTTATTTTCTTTTCTGTTATGTCTAAATATATAACCATGTCGAGGGTAACGGACTGAGCCTCACTGTGGTGAAGTGGTCATAATACATAGGCATATTGTCCCGGGTTTTGAGTAAGTAACTCATAAAGTTACGAAACGAAGCACATATCATGTTGTGTCTATGCGGACTGATCCGACGCTCGCAAACCCTGAACATTACACTCCCCACGTCGTACTTTCCGAGACCTCACACCCTAACGATATTCCTTTGTTTGTACTAGTCGTTAATTATATACAGCATTGGGTGTTTTATTTATTTGTCCATTACTAAATGCCATTTAAACAACATTTGATTATAGTCGTGGTGCCGACATTTTAAAAGAGACAGGATTCGGACCACTTGTAACAGATATTGGTTAGTTAATGATAGAGTTTCCCTCGTCTGTAAAGGTCAACAAGCAACAATTAGACGAAAAACCTGTGTTACACAAATACGGTTAACTTACATCTGACTCATGTAATATCCATGGCTACAAAAACTACAGGATATAAATTAGATAAAACAGAAATGAAGATTAGAGAGAGAGAGAGAGAGAGAGAGAGAGAGAGATGGAGAGAGAGAGAAGGGAGGGAGAAAGAGAGGTGGAGAGAGAGAGAGAAGGGAGGGAGAGAGAGAGGGTTTAACGTCCACTAGGTTGTTTCAGAAACGAACAAAAGATACAGAGAGAGAGAGAGAGAGAGAGAGAGAGAGAGAGGGGGGGGGGGTAACGTCCACTAGGTTGATTCGCGATCAACACGGTTCATCTTTATTCCAACTGGAGGACTGAGGGAAACCCAAGAGACCATGAATGGGGTGTCAATCCTGAAAACGAATCCAAGACACTTGACTCGATGGTAGATCTCGTCAATAACAGTCTATACGTTAGCTCACTCGTCCTCCCAATCTGTTCTTGGAAGATAAGATATAACACATAATCCTATTATATATAGCCAGAGTTGAGGTCATGATTTCACACTTTAATTACCAACTGGATTCAGACCAGTAATTATGTCCCCAATGATTTCTATGTTGAATTAAAATCTATAACATTAGCCAATTATTCTTTAATATTCCTAAGATTAAAATATGTATAACAACAAAGGCCATGTGATAAAAATATTGGTGTGGGTTGAACATTTCTAGACCATTTCTTTCTACTGTAACGGAAGTGCGCGTTGGATCATAAGTGACATATAGTCAACTGGCATAGTTTCGATTCCACGGCTGTACGTGAAAGGAGTATGGTCGCCTGTTCAACCTCCTGGCTTTTCTGCGGTTTCCTCCCACTGCTAAAGACCCCTACACACAAGCGAATTATTGAAATAAAATTGAACCATATGTTAAAACTGAAATGACCAACTCTCTCGCTCCCGCCCCCTCTCCCTCTCTCTACAGCAAAGGAAATAGACTCTCGTGGTTGATTTCCTTCATTCATGCCTGTTACTTTTAGATCCGTCTTCCTCAAAATCATGAATAATCAACACACTATGGCAGAATATGTAAATTTTCTTGAGCCAAAAATCAACAAAGATTGCAAAGCAAAAGGTATAAAATTGAGTAAAGTGAGAAATGCCATAAAATGACGAATGACATTCATGAAACCACAGGAAATCATCAGTGGTCTTACTCCTGTTAGGCGTCTACATAGACATAATAAATAAGAAGACGACCAGGAAACCGGACACTTGTTTGTATCCACGATTTCCTATACTTTAACATTGACAGAGGGGGGTAGCGATGACATCGTACTCAACCGAGATTAATCTACATTCACAAAGTTAATCCATTAATCTTCTATGGGATTAGGACCCCTTATCAATTATTGGATTACGCACGTGTGAAGGTTAAAAAATAACAATAGTCCAAAACTTGATCCCGAACCACTGTTGACCTCTACAGAAATTGTATATCTCAACATCTACAGTGATTTTGTTATAGAAAGAAAACAGGTTTCATTGAAAATAATCGTCATATTTGATGTGATTAAAATGATTTACGGCCAATTCATGTCTTTTCAACAATACTGGGGAGCCACGTGGTGCAGCAGAAGCCATTCTGCACACAGAGTACCATCTTCTTCATACTTCGTGAATAGATCTCTGTCCTAAATGGCCGCCATATCCAACAATTAGTATATTATTTTATAATGCTGTCTTTCTCCAGTTCTCGGGGGTGGGTTGGGGGTGGGTTGGGGGTGGGTGGGGTGGCCTAGTGGTCTAGAGTGCCGCGCTTTACAAGAAAAAAAAGAAGAGTGCCGCGCTTCGACCTCTAGCCGGCCGGTCATCTCTGGCTTGCGGCTGTGGTTTCGAGCCCTGGTGTGAGCGTATGTGACATGGAGATAGGGGCGCCTTCTCAACCTCGTGTGTTTCCTCGGGGCACTCCGGTTTCCTCCCACTGCTAAAGACCCCTACGCGCAAGCGAATTATTAAAATAGAATTAACCATATGTTCGTCCCGAAATGACCTAGTTTGTGTCGAGTGGACGTTAAACCCCGTGTCCCTCTCTCTCTCTCTAGTTCTCATCTGTTATACACAAAAAGACTACCTTCAACTTTCAATTTCATTAAAACATATACTTCTCAAAATTCTGAAAATATACTTTTGAATTATGACTAAAATGTCGGTCAACTAGCTTAGTGTCTGTTCTCAAGCGGAACTAACTATAGACAGACAGCGTAAAGAGAAGGTCCCTTGGATTACCCAGCCTCGTGTTCCCTTGCCATAGATAAAGGATGAAGCGAACACGCGAGGTACACCCATGTTCTCGTGTCTAGTTTTACAAATGGGACAAAAAGGTGTATTCACCCAAAAGAAATGAACTGAAATCAAATGTGGTTATATAGCACGCACCCAAAATAAGCCTTTTCCGTTGTAATTTTTATAAGAGAAGACGGAAATGCAGTTGCACGGGCAAAATTTCTCCGATAGTGCACTGAATGACATTTGCGGCTTTCAGAAAATAGGACATTAAATCTCATTTCATTCAATTCGAGGAATCAGTGCATTCGATTAACTTTGTTTTTTGTATTAGAATCAGTCTGGCTGTAATTATCGTCTGGTATTAATAGTTTACGTCATAACAACATGGCCATCCCATACTATCCTATAAACCACAGCCATTTAATAATAAACAGTTTGATTGGTCGTTATTCTGTATTCACCACAGATATTCCTTGTATCCGGCATAACGTCTATTTTTAAAATAACAGTTAATCGCTAATTTAGACATCGGAAAAGTAGGACGTTAAACTCCATTTCATTTATCCTAATTTAAGCATGTACGGCATGTATTTACAGCAGTGTATATTCAAAAATAGAGTTTACCGGTCCCGTCTTTGTCATTTGGAAATTTCACATGCGATTAAGCCTTACATGCAAGTGGTAATTTATCCCGGATAGTGGCATTTCCGCCCACTCTTCTTCGAATATCAATTGATCGTTAACACACACTACCAACCAAGCTGGGTTTACCGTCCGCTTTCACACAGGGTGATATGGAAGAATGATTTACGTCGAAGGTTCCCAGACGGCGGAAATGGTCTACGGTTCCGTTTGTCAACATGAAATGAATTGGGGATTAACCCCCTATTTGGGAATTTTTTGCACCGACCGGGATATCGAAGACGGGTTCCCAGGAAATATATTTGCTTATTCTCGAATTGTAACTGTTTCTTTTCACTCGAAATTTTAAAACAAGCCTGAAGCTGAGAAGAAAATATGTAATATGCTATTATTATTGTTATTATGAATTGAACCTAAAACAGTCATTTTAAAAACAGTATTTAAAAAATATGCTTTAATTCGTAAAGTTTTTAGGGTTAAACGGGGCGAAAAGTTATGTTACATAAAGAATAAGATTGTTATATATTGTTACAATTATGTGAGTTTGAAAACCGCCCTGTTCACACCGTTTATTACAATACTAGTATACTATAGTGTTCGCTTCCTGCATGGGCCGAGAAAGTTC
This sequence comes from Patella depressa, assembly GCA_948474765.1. NCBI lineage: Eukaryota > Metazoa > Mollusca > Gastropoda > Patellidae > Patella > Patella depressa. The sequence continues at coordinate 10,261,838 of OX419721.1, forward strand.
ATAGGAATTTTCCGACGTGGTTTCACCTTGTCAGTAGTGCAGGATGGAGAGCCTGTCTAGTCGTTCGAATGGGACAAAAAATGTGGTCGCATGTACACATTGGCGTGCATGTAAAATATCCCTCGACAGTTTGAATTCGATATAAGAGTAAGCCATAGCGCCGCTGCCCCTTGAAAATGTCCGTCTTCATTAGTTTAGTCAGGAGCAGAACAGCAGGACGTTAAACCCCATTTCCTTTCAGTATACTATAATAAGACTAATGTCACTGCAATCTGTCTGTATATATGCACCCCTGGTATACATACATTGTATACTGCACTATCTCATAGGCGGATATAGATATAGAACAAGACATTTCATAATCAACTACCTGCTAAGACTTTCTATCATTAAACAGTTAGTAAATAGAAAGACCCGTGACCTCTCAATAGACATATACCCACGTACACATAATCCTCATATACATTATACATAATATCATGGACGGATATTAAAATAGAACGAGACATATTCTTAATAAAATACCCACTTAGACTTCTACTGTGAACAACACGGGTAGTAAACAATGCGTAAATACAACAGGCAGTGTATTATACAAACCCACTGAAGACAAAATCAGTAGAGATATCATATATTCACAACGATATAGAAAAAAAACAACCCGAAAGATGTCCCACGAGGACCCCCCCCCCCCCGCCCTCGCCACGTCCAACAAATACATTAGTTAATAAAGTCTCACTTTATCGTTGGGTTAATTCAGAAGACCAACGTAGGATATAGATATAATTAACCGATATATATATAATCCTATCATTATATTAGATCTAAATTTAACCCTACATAGATCTATTTCATATACAATGAACAGTAGGCTCTGGGTAACTTCATAAAATATTATTAATAATACCTACTCAATCAGTACCCACCCTATCTCTCACATGGTGACAATACCCATCCAATCTCAAATGGTGTCAATAACCACCCAATCTCAAATGGTGGCAATGCCCACCCAATAGCACATGGTGCTAATACCCACCCAGTCTCACCCGGTATCAGTACCCATCCTATCTCATGTGGTGTCGATATCCCACCCAAGCTCAGATGGTGTCAACTGTCAATATCCACCCAAATCACGTGGTGTAATGTCCCACCCAAAGTCACGTGGTGTTATATCCCACCCAAATCACATGGTGTCGATATCCCACCCAAAGTCACATGGTGTCTGAATCGCAATAAACAAAACGGTCCCATTATAACCTCCATACATATATAGGCAGGGTCTATATAACCTTACATCAGTATAAACCAAATATTGAATGGATTATCGGCTACTTACCAAACTATAAGTCTATCCTATATATATGTACAATAAGAGGTGTCTATCTTATACATTAATTACAGCTATGTTTATCCCAAATTATATTTCTCCATGTTTACCAAGATCAAAAGATGTATATCTTACATGACATATCTGCACCTTTATATACAACTATCCCCAAATAACCACGTAGTTCAAAACACACACAATTAATAGATCTATAAAACATTATGTCTGCGCACGGATATACATATCGTCAAATTAGAGAGAAAGCTTACTCTATCGAGTCTATCGTAACGTTATAGGTCTATCTATCCATAAGCCATACACCCGCAAACCACATGTGCAAATGTCTAAAAACACGACCCAGAAACTATAATTTAATGGAAGTTTTAAATAAAATAAAATATCCTACATTGAAAGGAAGAGAGGCCAGTAAAAAACATTAAAGGTGTATGAAGTCGTTGCACTTTTTAGACACAGGACATACAAACTTTACTTGAATGGATGTTTAAAGCTATCACAAAATACGGTCATCCCTTGGCCTAAGCCGTAAGGAAAAAACCGAAACTTTAACTGAATGAATACAACATCCTACACCGAAGGGAACAGAGGCCAGTTGAAACACTGAAGAAGTTTCCTGTTTTAAGAATTCATCCACATTCTGCACTGTGTTTAGCAACACGACATAGAAACTTGAAATTAAATAGAAATTTAAAATAAAACATATTACAAAAAAACGGCCATACACACTGTAGGGATCCCGGAACAGAGCACAATTAAAAAATCCAAAGGCGTATCCACATGTTGCACTGTTTAGAAACACGAAATTGAACCATTACTTGAATGGAAGTTTAAAATACGAAATATTACAAAATACAATCATACCATACACTTTAAGGAACACACATCAAAGGCGTATTCATTGGTAACATTTTATAAACCGAAGGGAACCATACACTGTAAGGAACAAACATCCCAGGTGTAGTCAGTCGTAACATTTTAGACACCGAAGGGAACCATACACTGTAAGGAACAGAGTCCAATTAAAAAAGTCGAAGGCGTATCCAGTTATGAAAATTCATCCACATGTTGCGCTGTTGAATGGAAATTTAAAATACGAAATATTACAAAATACGACCATACCATACACGCTGTAGGGAACAGACGCCAATTAAAAAACTCGAAGGCATATCCAGATGTAACCGCCCAACCACATGTTGCACTGTTTAGAAACACGACACTGCGCCATTACTTGAATGACAGTTCAAATAGAGATAATTCTATACTTCTTACCGTCTACTACAAACATTCTCGGCTTTTATCAGCTATAATTACCTATAAAAATCCCGTATACACTGATTTCATGTCACCCGGCTTCAAGACCTAGTTAACTTAGTCTACATGTAATGGTCTGATAACTTTTTTGCGGGGTAATTTACATGATTAATCGAGACTACTAGAAAAAAAAATAAACCTATTATATTGTATTATAGACTAAACGACAGAGACTACGCATACTTATTTATCGCATTATTATTTTTAGTAATTTGTTATTATTGGCCGAGTCTACTTTCTAACAAATGTAATGGATTGAATTTTATTACCTGCACGATTGTGACTACTGCTATTTTGTAGCGGTTTATTGTTTTAGTGGATATATTATTAATCTGGACTAACAAAATAAACGTCTTAGGGTTTATATTTGGTATCTTGACCTAAATGTCCGAGGCTACTAAGGTGTTTTTATAATGAAGTGAATGTGAATATTTTTATTATTGTTATATAGCGCATGACTGAATCGACGAAGAGTATGTGAGCGAGTCGACATTATTATATATATTACACGGCTGTGTATAATATAATAAGGTCACGTCGGTACATCTATATACACAGTCATTATATATATAATTTTCTGGCGTCGTTTCCCCTTGTCAGTGGTGCAGGAAAAGGTCCCATGCACACATTGGCGTGCTCGTAAAGATCCCTTGGTAGTTGGAAATAGATAAGAGTAGGCCGTAGCGCGGCTGAGCGGGCAAATGTCCCTCATAGCACATTGTATGGCGTATGCCCGTCTTCATTAGCTCAGTCAAAGCAGAACAGTAGGACGTTAAACCCCATTTCATTTACCATATATAAAAAGAAATGGGGTTTAAAGTCCTACTATTCTGTACCAACCAAGATAATGAAGGCGTCATACAAATGTGTTATGTGGGGGATTTACCCTGACAAACGCTGCAGTCAAATCTTGTGCACGCGACCTCTGATTTCCGTACCATCCACCCTGCACCTATGACGAGAGAAATCCACACCGGAAAATCCAGAGGAAATGTCTCCAACTTTATGCAAATCATATTATGTTAGATACCCCGTACCATATCAAAGTTCAATCCAGTTGAATTATTTTATTTCATTGTTCGTCAATATCCCAGCCCCACCTTTACCCTACTATAGTTTTTATTACTATTATAGAATAACATAAATGGGTTTGTAAGCTTGTCATTGTACCATGATGTACAGATTATATCATGTCGAGTCTCGCAATAATAAAAACAGAGGTTAACTTCCTACTTTTCTGTAACTATCGCTATAATAGTAAGCACACATACACCATACTACATGTGACGTAAGTGTGATTTTACCCCAAATTCGGTATCTTTTTCGTCTACTTTTCGTAGAATTTCAACCGTCAGGGTTATTTTATGTCCACGCCAAAGAGTACACGAGTGGATCGCGGATTTACGTTCCATCCGAGTAACTAGACGTTTTTCCTTGCCATACAAACAAGCGAACACCAAAACGTTCTAGGTCAACATCAGGATCGAACTCATTACTTTCTAGTTATGGAACCTGTGCCCTACTCACCGGGCCACCGTGGCTCCAACGAAGTTTTCGAAATTAATCAAGTATACTAGGCTTCAGTGATACTGAGCCACTGTGGTCCCACAAATCTTGCAAATAAATCAAATATAATCGTTGTCCCTTTTACAGCCTTTCAGATTAACCTCTGACCTATGACACAAGAATTATTTTTTTCTAAAATGTAAACTGATCTCCCTTTATAAATCATGGCGACCTTTTCACCAGTGAGAAAATTTACACTGACAAAATCTACTTCATATTCAACGAGTTTAGCGGTGGTGTGAAAAAACCCCAGCGAAGACACAAATACCACTGCCCGGACCAAATCCCCTTCTGACATTGCCCATGTAATCATAGACATGAAAACGACCGTATATTAGTCCCAAAATGACAAGTAGTTAAATCACATTCTTTAAAGTATGAAATACGAAAATAAAGCAATAGATGAGATTAACGCCATACGTCTCCAATACTAATAATACAATGGAACAATAGCTACCAGAAAACATCCACGAATTTATCTAAATTAAATGAAAAAAAATATTGTAAACTGTTTGTGTATTGAAAATCCGCCTATCATTAACGCTATCGTTGCTGGGCAGCCCGAATGGGAGGGAAAAGCAGGACGTCAAACCCCAATTTAATTCGTTTTGTAGCGGCACAAACATATCTTATATTTCAATAATCTCGACACAGATTAGTCTTAATTAATCCGTTAATCCCATGACACTATCTGGCTATATTTAGAAACAGGTAAAGCTGTAATAATCCTTTAATTTCTAGTGAACATAATCTCTCCAAATGTTTGTTATTACAGCTGTAAGACAGCAAGAGAGAGGGAGAGGGGAGGGGGGATAGCAGCGTTCACTCTACTGGTTTGACTCAGTAATAAACCTTATGATTCAACGCGCACGTACTAACCATTCGGTCATCCAGCCCCCTTTTACGACAAAGAAATGGAAATGTAAGAAGCGTAATGAAATGGGGTTTACGTTTCTGATCCAACTGGCCTAATGAAGACGGACGTACGCCATGCAGGGTGTTATGAGGGAAACTTTGCACGTACAACGTCATTAATTCCGTTACTAATTATCTAATTCATTAATTCCGCTACCGACTAATGAATTCAAGGGTTTTCTGCACGTGCACACCGACCAGTATCGTTGGAGTTCGGTTCTACAACAAGGAATCGAAAGAATTCAGCCGAAATGTATTTTATATCTGACCTTCGTCTTCATTAGCCCGGTTGGTGATGAAACGCAGGACCGGCGTCTTTTTATTTATTTGATCACACTTGAGGTGACTTGGTATCGAGCTTAACGTCCGCTTTTACCTAATTTGGCATCCCAGACAAATTTGACCTCAGAATAAAACCACAGCTTACACCGAACTGATCCCATAATCACATTAATCCCCTAATCCCCTACCTTGATATCCAAACCACCCAACAAGTTCGTGAGAAAACAAATATTGATAAATCTGTAATGTAAAGAGCTAGAGTAGTTACAGGCATGTTTATGGTAAATATTTAGGGGATTTCCCCAGCGCCAAATTTATATCCTGTGAAAATGTATCTAATGGTATTGTATTATATTGGTCTTTGTTTCAAAGATAACAGAAATTCTACATTGCAGTGGCTTCTAGAGGGCCAACTCCTTGATTGTACGCCATCCCAACCCCGACTCAATTGTAGTCACATAGCAATGTGAGAAAGCTAGACATAAACTTAGCCAAAGTTAACAGTGATAATTTCAAATTCCATATCCCTTTTCAAATTTTACTCTTAGATTGGATGCTCCCGTGAAACGTATAGCCAAGGCCGTCGTGCCCTCGCCCCCACCCTCTTTAATAAACCAGTTGGAGACCTGTGAAGCGTGCAAATAAATACAGTAATGTTGAATTCGATGAAACGGTGCTACCCATTTAAATGTCCACCATAGCACATTGTATGTAGCATGCCCGTTTTAAGGAAACGTGTCTGGCCTAGTGGACTAGAGTGCCGCGCTTCGACCTCTATCTGGCCGGTCACCTCTGGCTTGCGGCTATGGTTTCGAGCCCTGGTGTGAGCGTATGTGGCATGGAGATAGGGGTGCCTTCTCAACCGCGTGGGTTTCCTCCGGCCACTCCGGTTTCCTCCCACTGCTAAAGACCCCTACGCGCAGGCGAATTATTGAAATAAAATTAAATTAAACCATATGTTAGTCCCGAAATGACCTAGTTTGTGTTGAGTGGATGTTAAACCCCATTTCTCTCTCTCTACAACTTTGTTGGAACGGGAGTAGTTTGTGGAATACTTTTCTCCAGGCACAATGTCCCAATTATCAGATGCATGGCGTATGCCATTAGCCTGGTTGGAGATGAAAACTGGGACATTTAAACACATTATCATTTAAAGACACTTTCGTCAATGCATGTCTCCAACTGGGAACAAATATCGACCCATCTAGAAGGGTGAGTGAATCACGTTTAAAAACTATGGATATGATCGGTCATAAAACATGGCCATTACCACTTCAACAGTTGGCCTCAAATCAAATTTCACATGAAAATATCGATTTGTACAGGAATTTATTGGGGAAAAGACACAGCAACAAGCAACAGTATTTCCTGCACGGTGATTAACCCGTTAGACGAGTTTCACATTCCACACGTTATTCACATTACGATACACAATAACATGTTACATGAAACTATAACAAACAGAGAGAAAGAGGTAGAGAGAGGGGGTGTAACGTCCACTCGACACAAACTAGGTCATTTCGGGACTAACAGATGGTTAAATTTTTTTCAATAATTCGCTTGCGTGTAAGGGTCTTTTGCAGTGTGAGGAAACGGGAGCACCAGGAGAAAACCCACGAGATTCGAACTAGCAATAGACAAATACGGATAACAGTATAGAAATGAAACTGAGTTTAATGTCCTACATTTATTTGCACCATCCGGGACAATCATGACGGTTACATTTTGCCCCGACAACGGCGCTACGGCCTACCCTTATTTCGAATTCCAACGGCCATGGAGTCTTTAACGTACACGCCCATCCAAACAACTAGACGATGTTCTGTGCCAGGTTCTATGCCCTGGTCCACTGACGGAGAAACCCTCGCGGGCAACATCGGGAGTCAACCCAGGACCTAAAGGTATGCAAGTCAGCGCCTTACAGTAAGGCCCTTACTCACTGAACCACAACAACTCCCACATCTGCACCTAAAATACAGACAACCCAAACGATGTGGGAACGCATCTCAATTTGAAAATATTTACAGAGAAGACCTCAAATTTGATATGGGGCCATGGTAGTCGAATGACTAAGCCGCTGGATTCTCAACTAGAATGTTCCCATGTTGGAGTGGGTCGAGACGAACTTTCGGGATGGTACAAGCCCGAATTTCACTTTTTAGTGGTTGGGAGAAAATGCCATGTAATGTGCGTCTTCTCCTTGGAAGTGACGAAACCCAGTGCTCCACTCATGAACACCTAAAACAAAAACTTTACAGCAGAAAATCGAAAAAGAGCAGGCGGAGACGCCACTGTATGGGCAAAATCCCCCTACTTGGCTCACGATGATCAAAGTATTGCGCTGCTGAGAGATATGTTTCCACTATGTAACACATCAGCTGATCTCACTACAATAATTCAGAGGTCATATGGATACCCACAACCAATGCAATTAAAAGCAGATTACAATTTCGTTCCTAGTTTTATCTACTACAATAGATTCAATACAAAACCCAAATTAAGTCTGTAATTTTATATGGATCTCCTCAACCGGTCTCATTAAAAGCAGATTACGATTTCGACCTGTGTTTTTCAATTCGATACGACAGGCGAATATTAACACTCACAGTCAGGCCAAATATGGATCTCCCATAATTCTGTAAACGTAATTAATTATACTACTGAATAAAAACCAGCGGACTATAATATAATCCTCTTATTTAAAGCTAAACTCTGTGAATCACATCGAATGGGGTTTAACGTCCACCTTTTTCAGCACCAACCCAACTAACGAAAATGAAATGAAATGGGGTCTAACGTCCGCTGTTCTGCACTGACTCGGCTAATGAAGACGGACATACGTCATGCAGTGTAATGTCGCCTGGACAGCGGCACTTAGGCCAACTCTTATTCCAAATTCAAACTGCCAGGGGATCGTTTTGTGTTCACAGCACCTCACACTTTCGTCCCATCCGCGACTAGACAACTGTCTAGCTGATGAAGAAGACGGAATATATGAATGAGCCTCGGATAATAGTGTAGAACTTAGTAGAAAATACTTATACTCAATATTACTATCCACAATACTCCACCCAAAAAGCAAAACCTATTCACTCTTTTTTTTGTCAAATTTAGTTAGCACCAAATTTGTAGTTACTATGGTATGTGCATCCTGTTGTTGTACTAATTATTCCAAGCTTTTGATTTTGTAAGCAGTTACACCCGTGACACAACCTTGCAATTTATTTCATTTGCCTATTATGCTACCTAGTAACTCAATAGTCAAATAATCAATGGATATGCTGGGGTTAAACTATTCATTCGTTATGTTTTCCTTTTTTCAAGATAAGAAAAAAGTGAGTTACTAAATGTTGCCTTTTGACAGGGGAATAATAACCACTAATGACCGCCAGAACTCATACCATATAAACTCTATAAGATATGATTGTAAACACATTTCACCAATAATCACTGATGACCGAAAGATACACATCAAAAATAAAATATAAGATAAAAAACCACATTTCTTTAAATTCAATATTAATAACTAATGACCGAAGGCAGGAATAAACTAGAAGATAAGAAAAAAACGTTTCATTAAATTATAAAAAAAATCCACCCAAAACACACTATTGAACGTAAGAGACCATAAAGTCTAAGATACATGTATGATATTAAAACACGTTTCGTTTGTTTTAATTCAACAAATAAATAATAACTGATGGCCGACTTGAGTTATAATCTTCACCAAGAATAAAGTTTAAAATACAATATAAAATCACATCTCATTAATGTCGACACCAATGACCGTCAGAACTTAGATAGTCTTAAAACTGTAAGATACATTATAATGAAAACACGTTTCATTAATTTGGACACTAATGACCGTTAGAACCTAGATAGTCTTAAAGCTCTAAGATACATTATAATATGAAAACACATGTCATTAATTTCGACACCAATGACCGTTAGAACCTAGATATTCTTAAAACTCTAAGATACATTATAATATAAAAACACCAATGACCGTCAGAACCAAGATAGTCTTAAAACACTGAGATATAATATGAAAACCAGTTTCATTAATTTCGACATTAATGGCCGACATAACTTATAATCCCCATCAAGACTGTGTACTAACATGTGATGTCACGTGTCTAAATAACTCTAAATCCCGATCATGTTTGATTCTTACCCAATATCCGATAAGCAAACTTCATTTCTTTTAACAGCATTATAAACCATGAGGATCTTCCGACTAATAAATTCCTTTATTCAGCTCCTATACTAAGATTTGATGTTTCTGCTTCCCTCTAATAAAATCCGTAACTGGCTCATAAATCCATCATATAAACTTCACACAGTCAGACGACACCATTTACCGTCTCGCGCCAAAATAACATGTGACCTCTCTCTCTCTATCGACAGATTACACTGAGTTAACTCCTAGTAATAATCGATCCCCAGAAATCAATAAACCCTCCCTCCTCTCAAAGTACTCTTCAGGCTAACGTTAATAACCTTTAGCCCCTTGTGTCCAGTCTCTGCCAATGGAATCGATATCAATGATCATGTAATAGACTGCCTCGGTGATCCAGGCATCGAATACGTTGTCTATATAAATATAAATAAAAGACACTCGAATCCATTTGGCGAATTTACAGAATTAGATCAAACATTACACGCATTACAATTTCCAGGTCTCACGCAATCGTGTCTAGGTTCTAAACTTCAAGGAACAGGGTCGCTGATTGGCTTATTGTGTTCTAGAATTCTCGTTCAAATATGTATTAAATAAACAAGTTGTTTATTTTTTTTATAAGATCTAAAACCACGTTTACCACAATCGGATAGCACATTTGATTGTCGGTGAATTTTCCTACCTCATGTCTCGATGGTATAAGTTAATAATAAATTGGAAATTATTGGAAAGAGAGAAGACTTAAAAGTACGTAGCTAAGTCTCTAACTCAATATCATCCAAAATCTTCGAGATTAAAAACACGAATTATTTGTCAATTTAAATCAAAATTGATGCTGAGATCTTGCCGGGAAAAGATGGGCTTCTGATATCCAATATTTAAGACAAAATAAACATTTTACCATTAAGACACGAATCGCGAACCATAATGCGTTTCAGAGCCATTTGTAACAAGAGACCCGAAGAAAGAGACTAGATATATCCTAGATATATCCGACAAGTCAAGTCAAACGTCGACACATATCGTTATCTGGAGAGAATACGCAGAAAATTATATAGGTGTAGACTGGAATAACCTGACGCTAGAGATTGTCATTCGATTGAGACTTTCGCGTATTTCGCCGACCATAACGGATTAGTAATTACAGTACCAACAGAAACGATTGAATGTAAATCCGTTTATATTCATTCATATTACACCATTATTATATGCATCGCGACCCATTTGTGTCAATTTTAGGTTCCAAATATTAGCCATTTAGCTCTTTTAATAGACACTCGGATATGAACATGGGAATGGAGATCTTCCCAACCAGCACAGCACTCCAAAGATACAAGTAAAAAACAAAGCAGCTCAGCACAGGTGCCTATTCATCGTGAAAATTCAAATTGTCAGGCTTTCGTTTATTTTTATAATCAACAATTTGTAAGCTGTGTGTGAACCCATGAAAAATGTAAAGTAGTTTTAACGCTTGGCTGACATCTCAGCCACATTGAAGTGGTTCTTGAGACAGATATCAACAAATGTAGATAATAGGCATGTAAAGATCGGGCTATTGTGGGTAATAAGTATTTACAAGGGGAAAACAAACTGGGGTCAAGGTTAACACCCACTTCCATATAGACCCGATCACTGAGTCGAACCGTAACATTGATATGGACTAGACTCGTCCTCAGGATGCAGGGGAACACTATAGACTGACAACAACTGGACACGTCGATCATTGAAACGACACTAATCTTTGACCAATATAATTAACATACAGATCTATATTTCGTTCCGTTTTTTTATACTTTCGATGGCTACACTACACGAAGATCTGACTAGCTAGTTGTAGTTGAAGGTCGTGTCAGGGTTCATACGAGCGACTTTTGACCATATGACATCGGAAATTGATTAATCAATCCGCGTTGACGTTTCTATTGGTTTACTCACAGACGCTAATTGTCGGCCGGTTGGGGAGGTTCGGGAAATTCCGGAGTTCAAAATGGTCACTTTATATGAATTTTAGGGAATACTAACCCTAACCAACCCTATATAGAAAACTGAACTTGGACCCAATTTACTTTTACCCCTCTTTGAGAAACCCCTCAACCGTCCTATAATTAGCATCTCCCATGAATAGAAAACGTCTTACTGTTTGTTCGTTAAAACGAATACGTCTGAATGCGTGAGTCACTTAAATCTTCGTAATCCGGTACTCACCTCGGATATAGACTTGTTGATACCGACAACAAGAAACACATTGTTTTAAAGCGCAGGCGTAAACATGGAGTGACATTAGATCGTTTTGTTTGTATATGTTTTATGAACAATTGTTACATACAACTTTTCGGTGTAATAAAAAAAAATAAAACTAGTATGTGTTTAATATGCGGCAAAGTGTCGAACTGGAAAATACGTTTGCTTTTCTAATTGATTATAACTGAAATATAAACATGATGGGCGGGTCAACTTCCGCCGCGAGGGGGGTTGGATGCCCGAATGGATAGCGCGAGTGCGTTGTATCACAACGTCTGTCATTGAATCAAGTTGCATGGTTTAGATTCGGCGGTTGTACGTGACAAGGAATAGGGTCGCCTGTCTAACCTCGTGGGTTATCTCCGGGTCCTCGGGTTTCACCACCACTCCCCCTGCTAAAGACCCTACGCGCAAGCGAATTATAGAAATAAAATTAAACCGAATGTTGGTCCCTCCCCCACCTCTCTCCCCCCCCCCCCTGTCTCTCTCTCTCTCTCCAAAGCGTAGCGATGTTCATTATAGTTTGTGTGATAGAGACTACCTTCCACAATAATTAAAGAGATTTGAAATCGTTGATTTTGTTGCCTTGAAATCCAATTAAATAGGGCAATGGATTGGACTTGCATTCCAGAAGCCGAAGAATACCGAGTGGCGAATATCACCGGGGCCAAAGTGTAACAGCGAAGTGAAACCATGTCCCCATGAAAACGACTGACATGATTTTAAATAGATTTTGCCATTGTTAAGGCAAAATATCCCTCACAGAACACCGCAGTGTCAAGACTTCGATTCCGATTTTCCTGGAAACGGATTGAGAAAAATCGGAAACGCCGCACCGCTGTATGGACAAAACGTCGTACATAGCACATGGCATAGTGTATGCCGCCTTCAGACAGGTTGATGCGGAAAAGTGGGACGCAAAAACATCTTTCATTTGCATTACCAGGTTTACACCATAGGATGCATTGCGTACAGAATTTGGATTTTTTCCTCATTACCAGTAAACTAATATGCCACTATGCTATGACTAAGCTGCATCATTACATCATTACAGATACAAATTAGATTATTTTTATGTGGTATAATAATAGTATCCGATAACACACGTGTCGCCATGGAATTATAATTAAATAATGCTATAATATTCCATGTGTGGTGGTACAGCTGGCCAAGAGTCATCCCATTAATACACTAACACTCATTGAGAAAATCAATACACGGTTGACTCATGAACTCTAACCTATTGACCCGCGTCATATTGCTAGAAAATTTCATCTTTAGAAATGGGCTTTAACGTCATACTGTTCTGTCCCAACTGGGCTAATGAAGACGGGCATACCCCATACAGTAAGCTATGAGGGAAATTGTGCCCTGGCAGCATACTATGGCATACTCTTATATCGAATTCCAACTGTCAAGGTATCTTTAACGTGCACGCCCCATCCGAACGACTAGACAACTGTCTTTGTCAGGCATCGTGCTTGACAGTCTCACATATCAGAATACAACGAGTTTAACGTCTTACCTGTCTGTAGAGACTGGGATAATGATGACGGATATACTATATGCACTGTGCTATGAGAGGGGGGGGGGGGAGAAATGGGGTTTAACGTCCACTCGACACAAACTAGGTCATTTTGGGACTAACATATGGTTTTTTTTCATTTTATTTCAATAATTCACTCGCGCGTAGGGGTCTTTAGCAGTGGGAGGAAACCGGAGTGCGCCGAGGAAACCCACGAGGCTAAGAAGGCGCCCTTATCTCCATGCCACATACGCTCACACCAGGGCTCGAAACCACAGCCGCAAGCCAGAGGTGAGCGGCCAGCTAGAGGTCGAAGCGCGGCACTCTACACCACTAGGCATCCCAACCCCTTGTGCTATGAGGGAAATTTGCAGCACTACGGTTCACTCTTATATCGAATTCAAACTCTCAATGTGTACACGGGACCTCGGTTTTGAGTCCCACCCAGACTATCGCCCATTCGGCACTACTGACATGGAGGAGTCACCGTAACTCTGGGATATCGACAGCATTTGTGCTATATAAGTGTACATTGTTATCACTACTTCTAGAAGAGAAGGGGTTTGGGATGGCCTAGTGGTCTAGAGTGCCGCGCTTCGACATATAGCTGGCCGGTCACCCCTGGCTTGCGGCTGTGGGGCAAATCCCTAGTGTGAGCGTATGTGGCATGGAGATAGGGGCACCTTCTCAACCTCGTGGGTTTCCTCCGGGCACTCCGGTTTCCTCCAACTAATAAAGACCCCTACGCGCACGCGAATTATTGAAATAAAATTAAACCATATGTAGTCCCGAAATGACCTAGTTTGTGTCGTGTGGACGTTAAACCCCATTTCTCTCTCTCTTTAATATAATGGTTTCTATCTTATCGTACACACGTTACTAATGTCATCGTGTCTTGTCTTGTCAAAGTAATTAATTTATTTGGAAACACTATATAGTTTGATATAAATGCTATCCGAGTAAACCATCGTATTCATTTCATTCTCGTTATGTAATCTTACCTTTTCAAATTTGTATTCAGCTTGAATGAGCTTTGCATCAAGTTTTTTGCATTAATTTAAATCAAACAGTAATTTCGTTTGTGTTGAAATGTTTGTACAAGAGGCATACCGTTAAAAGGAAGGGGAAATTGTAAATTTGCAGTGTAAGGAAATAGATCTAATATCGGTTAAAACATAAATAAACTCAATAAAAAACCGAGCACTGTGTTTTATGGAACACACCCTTCATCTCGACTGTTCCAACATCTGGAAACCATATAACCACAGGCCTTTTAATAACTTTATTGTTTTAGTAACATGTTTTAGATATTTCGATGTCACGGAATTGTTTTTGCTATTTCCAGATCTTAATCTAATGGATAAACAGAGAAATGTAACTGGTTCCTTGTTATAGTGTTCTACCAATGACTGGCGAGAACTAGAATATTTCGGGCGACATAATTGCTTTCAAGTTGTAGAGCTGGGGGTTCACATGCTAAAAATTGACTAAGACTACTAACTATTTCCCCTTATTTCATGATAGACGAATGTAGTGCGAGTTATAAATAGACTTTTTGGTCTAGAATTGGAGAAAAGGATCAAATTTGCAATTTCATAGCAGTTTTGGGTAATATTGATATTACAGCGGAGGGATAGGGGTGTAAAGCAATAATTGTGTCGGAAGAGAGATTTTCATCCCTGTAGCAAAAAATCTAAATGGTCAACCCCCTACAGATATATGATCAGGAGATTGCCAAATGTGGTACCCATTGTGCCTATAAAGATTGAAACCAACGGAATGTTGAGCAAAAAGCTACAACCTGTGATATTACTGCCATTTAACATTGAAGTCAATGGGCAAATAATTGCTAGCCTGGGTCCACATGGGGAAACCAACCTGCCTTGACTGGCGTCATTTGGATGGATGTTGATGGCAATTTTGAACCGGACCGATCACATTTTAACAGAAGGTGACATTAGCTAGCAATTTTTATTGGTTTATAATAGTGTTGTCGTGTCGTGAGCCTCTATACACTTGGCTTAAGGGACATTTAAATTAAAGAATGATCTCGAACAGCAACACTGAATATTGTATCTCAAAGGGCACGATGATAATCAAGGAACCATTCACAATCGTTCCTCATATATCTTACAAGCCTCTCGTTTGCGATCGGTTATTCCTGCAAGTTTTCTTGGAAACGATATCAATCATGGAGCGGACAAACAAGAATTATACTTGCATTCTGTTACAAATTTACTCATAATGACTTTCTAACCCCGCTTTCATTCTCCAGAACAAAAAAGAGTGAAATATGTTACAGTTTTGTTCTGCTGTTACGCCATTATTCCAATGATTGAATTGATTTTGTGATTATAAAGTTCTAATTTTCCATGGTCTATTTTTAATATAAATTATGAATATGCAAATGAGTTCTATAGGGCTAGAATGCAAGGTGTGTATAGGTGTTGTTATCAAGAAGCCATTGTTATAAAGCGATGTACATGGTTTCGTTTATGCCATTCACCAAATCTGAATTGCTTTCGATAAGTATTCCTTGCATTTTAAGTGGGGCTCATTTTGTAATAAGTAGAACAAATGGCTTCTGTTTTATCTTCATGGGCGCAATTATAAATTGATTCTAAATTTGCACTACTATTCGTTCTAGAAGGCTTTGGGAATGGGATAAGGGGTGGGGGTATATTCTCGACGCCTGGAAACTGAATACGGAAAGAATTGATATCGGCGTAATAAGGGATCCGTAAACTAAATTACCGTAATTTTGAAAAGGGTAATATAAATTAATGTCTGTACACAATGTGTATAGCATACGTGCATTTATTGTTAATTTGTAGTCAAAGATGTGATTGGGTTATATAATAGTAGTAAGTCCCTCGTGTCCGAGGCGGTAGTAAAATTTCCCTCGTAGCACACTGTATGGCGTACGCCCGTCTTCCATTAGCCCAGGTTATGTGCAAAAGAGTAGGACGTTAAACCCCATTTCATTTCATTTTCATTTCATTTCAGAGGTTAGTACCCCACCCCTTCTACTTCGAATGCTACCGTTAATTGTTGTTGCAGTTGTGATGCTATATTTAAACTATTCCATGGGTGTGTTACTTGTCGTGGGCGTGGTGGCGGTCGTGTATTGCAAATGAAAATAGTTCGTCCTTACCTTCAACCTTGACATCTTTGGGTTCAATGATGTAATAAGGTTTATTGTTGAAGTCATCCGCCGGCAATAATCCACAAGAAAAGTTCGTACCCATATCGATGTTCAGCTATGCACGTGCAGAACACTGACGTAATAATAATCCATTATAAAGAGCAACTATTTGGGCATAATTTCGAAACACAACCTGAAAAAAAAATTAAAATTAAAATCTATGAAAAGTAAGGCTGGGTCATCCTGGATTAGCAGAGTTAGCCCACTTGGTAGACATTGTTTACTATATGAAGTGACATCGAGTGGTTTAGCGAAATAAAGTTGGCAGAAAGTATGGCAAGACTGGATATTCTGCGCTAATACGTCAGACTCTCTCCTAGCTACGTCACATAAATTTCTATGGTAAAGTAAGAAAATGTGTAACTCCATTTAGAGCAGAATTTCCATGCTAAACGTATGGAACGCTTTGACAGTAGCTACTAGCAACTATTCGGTAATAACGTAATTCACTTAAATTTATATCTCGAACGAGATTATCGATAATACGTCACTGGTTTATTTACTCAAATATTACTCAACTTGCCTGCAGTGAATGAACACTATATTGCAGTTTTCAATTATTGGTATTTTCCGATAGCTGACAACTTTTATTGATATTGGGCACGCATTTCTCTTAAATCACAGTGATCAGTTTTCCCTATCCCTAAATTAATCAAATCAAAGAATCAAATCTCTTTGAAGCGTGACAGAAATTAGAACATAAATGACAACCGAGTCCATCATCCCTCAGCATGCATATCAATTATCAGCCACGGTGCCTCGGTGATTAGGGGTTGGATGGCCGAATAGTTCGCGCATGCGTGTTGTATCATAAGTTCTGTCTGGCACGGTTTCGATTCTCTGCATGTACCCAATAAGGAGAAGGATCGCCTGTTCCAACCGCGTGTTTTTTTCTGGTTTCCTCACTGCTAAAACCCCCTACCCACCAGCGAACCAATGGAATAAAATTGAACCATGGGTTTGTCTCGAAATTACGGAAGCCCATAAGGGTCAATCAAATGAAAAAAAAATATTCTGACTATCTTGTAATTACAAGATAGCTATCTTGTAGTTACAAGATAGCTATCTTGTAGTTACAAGATAGCCTATCTTGTAATTACAAGATAGCCTATCTTGTAATTACAAGATAGCGTATCTTGTAATTACAAGATAGCCAAAGCCTTCTGACTATCTTGTAATTACAAGATAGCTATCTTGTAATTACAAGATAGCTATCTTGTAGTTACAAGATAGGCTATCTTGTAGTTACAAGATAGCTATCTTGTAGTTACAAGATAGCCAAATTAGTTTTCTTGTATTTCAAGGTCGTCCCACACTGATTTATGGGAGAGTTATAAGCCAAAGTGTGTGTGTGAGAGAGAGAGAGAGAGAGAGAGAGAGAAAGAGAGAGAGGGAGGGAGGGAGAGGGGGAATGGGGTTTAACGTCTACTCGACACAAACTAGGTCATTTCGGGACTAACATATGGTTTAATTTAATTCCAATAATTCGTTTGCGCCTGTCCATCCTCGCCTGTCCACCGGTTTCCTCCAACTGCTAAAGAGAGTGAGGGGAGGTGTAACGTCCAACTCGACACAAACTAGGTCATTTCGCGACTAACATATATTTTAATTTCAATAATTACAAGATAGCCAAATTAGTTTTCTTGTATTTCAAGGTCGTCCCACACTGATTTATGGGAGAGTTATAAGCCAAAGTGTGTGTGTGAGAGAGAGAGAGAGAGAGAGAGAGAGAGAAAGAGAGAGAGGGAGGGAGGGAGAGGGGGAATGGGGTTTAACGTCTACTCGACACAAACTAGGTCATTTCGGGACTAACATATGGTTTAATTTAATTCCAATAATTCGTTTGCGCCTGTCCATCCTCGCCTGTCCACCGGTTTCCTCCAACTGCTAAAGAGAGTGAGGGGAGGTGTAACGTCCAACTCGACACAAACTAGGTCATTTCGCGACTAACATATATTTTAATTTCAATAATAGCTTGCACGTATGGATCTTTAGCAGTGGGAGGAAAGCAGTGGACCCGGAGAAACCCCACGATGTTGGACAGGCGATACTACTCCTTGTCGCGTACAAATGGGGATTCGAAATGACCTAGTTTGTGTCGAGTGGACGTTAAACCATATACCCCTCTCTGTTTAGCAGTTGGAGGAACCCGGGGGACTGACAACCTGATGATGCCGATCCCGTAACATACAATAATACTTCGTTGAGCTGGAGGGTTGGCAGGTCGATTTGTTAGCACGTGCGTGTTTTATCTTAAAAGCCTGTCATTGAGTCAACTGACGTGGTTTCGAATCCCCCTTTTGTATGTCACGGGATCGGCATCACCAGGTTGTGCCCTCATTAAATACTATTCATACACTCATTAACTTCATTCCCTCATTAATAGCATTTATGATACATTGATTTCATGTTCTCCTTAAAGATACCTCCCGCGCGTACAAACTGTGTGATTTGATGATATATTTGGGCTAAAAATATATTCATGCTAATTAATCTATCAAACGTTTGCTTCAAATCCCTCTCAAAACATTGTATACATCAGGAGATACCGCAAGCTATAAATAATCTGCTTTTAAACGCCATGTCAGTCAGCTCATTTCATTGATGGAGGGTCCGTTTTTCAGAATATCCCTTTCCTTACTTACTTTTCAAAAATCAAAATTTAAAGAAGTTTGAAAAATAGAAATAGCGTTCTGTGGCTTCAAAGAGCGTATTAAAATTGATGAGTCATGATATAAATATGCAGTTGGTGGGTGTATGAAGGCAATGGTATTTATGGGAGCATGAAATCGGTGTATGGTGACCTTTAAATTGGCATCTCGGTATCTTGTAATTACAAGATAGCTATCTTGTAATAACAAGATAGTCTATCTTGTAATTACAAGATAGGTTATCTTAGGCTATCTTGTAATAACAAGATAGCTATCTTGTAATAACAAGATAGCCTATCTTGTAATTACAAGATAGTCAGAATTTTTTTTTTCATTTGATTGACCCTTATGGGCTTCCGTACGAAATGACCTAGTTTGTGTCGAGTGGACGTTACCCCCTCCCCCTCTCTCTCGTCCCGGTGATTATACGACTGGCTAACCTACCAATAGGTCGTGATTACGACCTCGTTGTTGGCCGAGAAACTCCCCCAGGCCTTGTTTCCGAATTGACAAGGAAAGATGTCTTCATTATCCCGTAGCACGTTTAACCGCCTTCCATTTCATTTGGACAAAAGATTGAAAATGGCTGATATATATGTAGGGAAATAACACACCAAACTTAAATAAAATCGCTGATTAAAGTTGTCAATAATAAAAATACAATACATTAAAAATATAAATTGCTCTGTTTTGAACGCCCCCGTTCTATCTCAGGTGGGTGTTTCAGGGCAATATCTTTTAAATGTGCATTATATAAGATTTAGATAAAGCGCGAGTCATTCTGACTTTAATAGTTCAAAAATAGATAATGAATTATTAATATATTGAAAAATTTATTCAAATTAGTTTAATATCGTAGCAATGGGTCTGGACAAACGAGAATAAGACTCGATTATTCATTTGATCGTTAAATATTTAATCAAATGAAATGGCGTTTAACGCTTACTGTTTTGCTCCGACTGGGCTAATGAAGATGGGCATGCGCCATACACTGTGCTGTGAGGGAAATTTTGCCCGGACAGCGGTGCTACACCCTACAATTAGATCGAATCCCAACTGCCAAGGGATCCTATATGTGCATGCCAATGTGTACTGGGACCATGGGTCTCCACCCCGTCTGAACGACTAGACAACTGTCGTTGTCAGGCCCTCCGTCCTGCACCCCTTTTTAAGGCGGGGGGTACGTCGGAAAATCACAACGAACGAACCCGCGACCTCCAGTCTAGCAAGCCAGTGTCTTACTTACTTAGCCACCGTGGCTTCTCAATCAACACAGAAACTATTATTAATTAATTGTAAGGAAATTACTTCACTGGAACTGTCCAATATAATAATGAGATTTGATATTAATTGAAATTACAGTTAATATAATTACTACGGAAGCCCATAAGGGTCAATCAAATGAAAAAAAAATATTCTGACTATCTTGTAATTACAAGATAGCTATCTTGTAGTTACAAGATAGCCTATCTTGTAATTACAAGATAGCCTATCTTGTTATTACAAGATAGCCAAAGCCTTCTGACTATCTTGTAATTACAAGATAGCTATCTTGTAGTTACAAGATAGCCTATCTTGTAATTACAAGATAGCCTATCTTGTAATTACAAGATAGCCAAATTAGTTTTCTTGTATTTCAAGGTCGTCCCACACTGATTTATCGGATAGTTATAAGCCAAAGTGTGTGTGTGTGGGAGAGAGAGAGAGAGAGAGAGAGAGAGAGAGAGAGAGAGAGGGGGAGGGAGAGGGGGAATGGGGTTTAACGTCTACTCGACACAAACTAGGTCATTTCGGGACTAACATATGGTTTAATTTAATTCCAATAATTCGTTTGCGCGTAGGGGTCTTTAGTATCACAAAGCCTGTAATTGAGTCAACTGGCGTGGTTTCGAAACCCCTGTTGTACGTGACAAGGAGTAGGGTCGCCTGTCCAACATCGTGGGTTTTCTCCGGGTCCTCCTCTTTCCTCCCGCTGCTAAAGACGCCTACGCGCAAGTGCATTATTGAAATAAAATTAAACCATATGTTAGTCCCGAAATGACCTAGTTTGTGTCGAGTGGACGTTAAACCACATCCCCCTCTCTGTTTAGCAGTTGGAGGAAACCGGAGGACTGACAACCTGATGATGCCGATCCCGTAACATACAATAATACTTCGTTGAGCTGGAGGGTTGGCAGGTCGATTTGTTAGCACATGCGCACTGTATCGTAAAGCCTGTCATTGAGTCAACTGGCGTGATTTCGAATCCCCCGTTGTACGCGACAAGGAGTAGTATCGCCTGTCCAACATCGTGGGGTTTCTCCGGGTCCTCTGCTTTCCTCCCACTGCTAAAGATCCATACGTGCAAGTGATTATTGAAATTAAACTATATGTTAGTCGCGAAATGACCTAGTTTGTGTCGAGTGGACGTTACACCTCCCCTCACTCTCTTTAGCAGTTGGAGGAAACCGGTGGACAGGCGAGGATGGACAGGCGATCCTACTCCTTGTCACGTACAAATGGGGATTCGAAATGACCTAGTTTGTGTCGAGTGGACGTTAAACTATATATCCCTCTCTGTTTAGCAGTTGGATGAACCCGGAGGACTGACAACCTGATGATGCCGATCCCGTAACATACAATAATACTTCGTTGAGCTGGAGGGTTGGCAGGTCGATTTGTTAGCACGTGCGTGTTTTATCTTAAAAGCCTGTCATTGAGTCAACTGACGTGGTTTCGAATCCCCCTTTTGTATGTCACGGGATCGGCATCACCAGGTTGTACCCTCATTAAATACTATTCATACTCTCATTAAAACTTCATTCCCCCATTAATAGCATTTATGATACATTGATTTCATGTTCTCCTTAAAGATACCTTCCGCGTGTACAAACTGTGTGATTTGATGATATATTTGGGCTAAAAATATATTCAAGCTAATTAATCTATCAAACGTTTGCTTCAAATCCCTCTCAAGACATTGTATACATCAGGAGATACCGCAAGCTATAAATAATCTGCTTTTAAACGCTATGTCAGTCAGCTCATTTCATTGATGGAGGGTCCGTTTTTCAGAATATCCCTTTCCTTACTTACTTTTCAAAAATCAAAATTTAAAGAAGTTTGAAAAATAGAAATAGCGTTCTGTGGCTTCAAAGAGCGTATTAAAATTGATGAGTCATGATATAAATATGCAGTTGGTGGGTGTATGAAGGCAATGGTATTTATGGGAGCATGAAATCGGTGTATGGTGACCTTTAAATTGGCATCTCGGTATCTTGTAATTACAAGATAGCTATCTTGTAATAACAAGATAGGTTATCTTAGGCTATCTTGTAATAACAAGATAGCTATCTTGTAATAACAAGATAGCTATCTTGTAATAACAAGATAGCCTATCTTGTAATTACAAGATAGTCAGAATTTTTTTTTTCATTTGATTGACCCTTATGGGCTTCCGTAAATTACAATCCACTCCAGCCTGACCTGACATAGTACATTCTTATTGATTGTTTCTACTTCGCCTATAAAACAATCTTTTATAAATAATATTATTATATCTGAATGGAATTGGAAAACAGACTTAGTCTCTGTACCCCTGTATGTCAGAGTTGAATCCAGATATTGGACGATTAAGCTCCCTTGGGATTCACATCCCTGGTTTCTATTTGTTAATGATGCACTAATGCGATTCGGGCGAGGAAATACGTCTAGTCCTCCAGACAGAATGAACAATAAAGTTCCTACGTATACCATTGACTACTGGAAGAGTAGTTCATAGCTCATTGCCAGGGCACCACGTGGGTACATGTACCCGGACAGCGGTGTACACAACTGCAAGGGGGATCTTAAATGTGTTTCCAAAGATCATTCACTTGCCTTGGGTTTTCCTGGTCAAGCGCTCGTTCGTCTGTCAGTGACCAGTGGACATCTATAGCTGGAAAATCTCTGTAACCCCTTTCGACTCACATCGGGATCGTATCCGGTTTGTCAGCCAGTGCCTTACATCCTCGAGCCACCACAACTCTGAACAACAGAGTTTATAGCATGTACTCGATCTAACCCCCTTTTTCAGGCCATTTATAATTCACCCAATCGTGACAACTTTTACCACAATGAAACTAAAACAAATCAAACTTACGTCTTGATTAATTTCAGAAAAATCATTCTTGTCTTTTCGTCTGATCAACGATCTACGATTCAGCTGTCGAAGAAAGGAACGAACAGACTAAACTTCCCCTGACACAAAGATACTAACAATCTGTATCATTAAACATAAATATCTTGATTTGATTAATCACCTTCCCTATTGCTCTTCACAAACAATATACTTATCTTGACAATTCAAGACACCTTGACTACTCACCTTCCTGCTTGCTGTTCATAAAGAATAAAATTATCTATACGATTAAAAACGTCATGCCTATTCCCTTCCTGCTTGTTTTCCACAAAGAATAAAATTTTCTGTATGATTAAAAATGTCTTGCATAGTTTCCTTCCTAGTATTTAAAAGTTGAAGGCGACCTAGTTAATGTTTAAACAGCCTATTCATTGATTTTGATTATTACACATTAACGCGCTTTAGTAATAAAGGGTACGCCTTGTTTAAATATAAAATATTAAGACAGAGAGATAGTTGGATTTAACGTCCTCTCAACACAGACTAGGTCATTTTTGGTCTATCATACGGTTCAATTATATTTCAATAATTCGCTTGCGCGGAGGAAAATGGAGGACCCGGAGAAAACCCATGCGGTTGGACAGGCGACCCTACTCCTTGTCACATACGAGCGGGAATTCGAAAACACGCCAGTAAACGCATGCGCGTTAGATGAGAAGGTCTGTTATCGAGTTGGGAATCCCCGCTTGTACGTGAGTAGGGCCACCTATTCAACCTCGTGGGTTTCCTCATTGAAAGATATGACATAGTTTATGTCGAGTGGACGTTAAACCCCACTTCCCTCTCTTTCTCTTTATTTGCCGGTTGGTGTAGAAATGTATACCCTATTAGCTCCACTTTAACTAAATGGGCGACCACCTTTAAGGCTATTACAATGTACACACGAAATAACAAAAGAGCGCGGTAACAGGTTGTACCATTGTTACTGATCAATATAGATCAATATACAAATCTACACACATACATATTGTATTCATGTTCAACTTAATATAAGATCAAATTACATACATAAACTATACAAATATATGTTCGGACTACATGTCAGACGCATGTCGTTCATTCGAACTACCGAGGATGCTATGGCAGATTCATGTTTCCTAGGTAACGTGCCGGAAGTGCCGGAAGTGTCAGGTGTGCTTAACCCTTTAGAGCCTAAACCATGAAGGAGGTCTTCAAAAATTCACAAATTGTTTTTTTCATGATGCCTGGGGTGTGAATAAACATAATCCACAAAAAAAAAATTCATCAGAAATCATTTCCCAAATTTTGGACAGGTATCGATTTTGATACCATAGGCTTTAGAGAAAGATGACTAGTGGATAAGGCGCTGGTTCGCTAACCTGGAGGTCAGGTGTTCGATCCCTGCATTGGCCGAGAAAGTTCATCTCGATTGTCCGACGTGATTTCCCCCTTGTCCGTGATGCAGAAGGAGAGCCTGACAAGGACAGTTGCCTAGTCCTTCGGGTGGGACGAAAAACCGAGGTCCTGCGTACACATTGGCGTGCACGTAAAAGATCCCTTGGCAGTTGGAATTCGATATTAGTAGGCCATAGCGGCGCTGCCCGGGCAAAATTTTCTCATAGCACACTGTATGGCGTATGCCCGTCTTCCATTAGCCCAGGTTAGGTGCAAAAGAGTAGGACGTTAAACCCCATTTCATTTCATTTCATTTCTCAACTGAGAAATATATCGGAAAACTCAGGTTTGATATCATATTTATTTGTGATAAGCTAAAAAAACAAATTTCTATCTTTGTTCAGACATAAATTTACATTACATTGACAGTTGGGATGGAAATGTTGGAATTTATTTTTGAAGAAGATCAGGTATATTTGACAGATAATATGCCTGCGGTAGCAAATTTAATACCACATTTTTTCACCACACACTGAGCGATTAAGTTTGCAATTGAATATACTGTGAACTGTTATTAAGTTTCTCTGTATTCTTATATACATGAATAATATATTAATTTTGGGTAAACTTAACTATTTTGTTGAATAATACTCCAATTTCCCTGGTCAAAAAATTTAAATTTCTCAATCGTGGGAGCTACCATCTTTGAAAGTACAAGTGAACCCCATGTACTCAATATAGCAGTACTGTATGGTACTATATTAAATACCATAGGCGTTCTCGTCATGAAAAACCGGGTGATAGATTATTTGTTCAAAATTTAGTTTATTAATTAGTTAAGTTAATTAGTGGTATCAAATCTGATACCGTCGGCGCTAAAGGGTTAAGAGGCTAGTTCGGCATAAGGCGGGAATGGGTTGCCGAGAAAGACAATGCCCCCGCCTTCCACCACCTTGATTATAAGAGCGATGTCGTGCCTTTTCATATACAGAATCTAATTGACTATTCAAGTCTGTTCAGAAATAAACGACCAACACAAGTCAAACACGTGTTTAGCATACAGATCAATGACCGGAACTACAAGTCAAACATGCGTATAGATGAAATCTAAGGTAAATCACACGTACTCGCACTGACATACATTAGTTAAAACAGTATTCATTCTCATAAAGCAGAAGTCACAATATCATGCACGTGCTAATTTTCTTATTCCAGAAAGAACCTTCTAATATACATAGTAAAAGAATTTTTGGCATATGCAAATATTACTTATAGATTTTGTTTCGAGCACAAGGTTTGTCATCGATGCCAATAGTCGTGTTTTCGATCTTTGTGGACCGTGTTTTCTATCCTTGTAAGTAGGATTTTTGGGTGCTCCGATACATACACAGTAAGCCAGTAATTTATTAAAATAAACATATGCCATATAATATGTTAATCCAGAAATGACATACACACATACTCTCTCTCCCCCCCTCTCTCTCTCCAAACTATGCGATGTACGCGTGGTTGGCAACACATCTAAGAGAGATAACTACGGATAACGTGGTCTAATGCTTTCTTTGCTGTAGAAGCCGAAGCGAGCTGGCCCCACACCAATTCCTTCTGCCGAACGTCGCCCGTCCCATTTACTATCACTTGTTTTGCTGATAATCGTGTTGACTGAGCGCCAGGATTCGCCCTCGGTGAAATATTATCTTTTCCATGGAGCGGTACATAAACCATTAAGTCGAGAAAATGAAATGAAATGAGGCTTAAAGCTCCAATAGCATTTTTTTAAGTTATATTTTTAAAATGTATTAAAATAAAGCCCAAAAATAGATTGAACCTATAAACAGTCCTACCTTGTTAAAGAATAATCCTATTAATCCTATAATTCAGTACTGCCAGTTGAGAAATTGGCAAAAATATCATTTTCAACTTCAAATTCAAACGTTTGAAGATGGCCGTCCATGGAGAGGAATGGGAAAACAAGGGAGGTAATTGAGTAACTATTTCCTCAATCACCCTGTGTCACCCTTTATAATGCCCAAAAAAATTTGCCCAGGACCGTATAATAGTGAGTTGACAACCTTTTGAGCAAAAGACATAGAAATAATTATGTTCTGACTTTCTTAGAAAATGTGAAATTTGAACTTTTAAGTCCTACTGGTCTGCTCCGACCAGGCCATAAGACCGACATAGGCCGTGATGTGTGCTTTGAGTAATAAATTGATCGGATAGCAGCGATACAGCCTAGTCTTATTTCGAATTTCAACTGTCAAGGGTTCGTTTATTTACACTCAAATGTGTACACGTGACCTCGGTGTTTCGTCCCATCAGAACGACTATACATTGTCCCTTGCTAGGCCCTCCGTCCTACACCACTGACAAGAGGGGGGAGGGCACGGCATAATCCCGATGAACATTCTCGCTCAATGCAGGGATCGAATACGGGGTCCCAAGTCACTGAGAGAGAGAGACAGAGACAGAGAGTGGGACACCGTTTACAATATGTAAGCGTATATAAATATAGACTAACTCGAACGTTTAACTGTTCGTCAGATCGATACCAAAAGAATTTCTGGAATTCATCTGATCAATATCTCACGGATCAAGTTTTTATTCAATATATTTTACTGTTCACTATGTTAAATATAGCAGAGTCTATTAAACATTGACGGGGTGGAGGTTGCGTTATGTATTAAAATTTAATCAAAAAAGAAAACAGCGCAAATTACAATTTGTTTTAAACAAAAAAAGAATGGGAGAAACTATACAAATAAAAACAATAAACAGAACGGCCTAAAATAAACAAATTAAACAAGAAAATAAACAAATTAAACAAGAAAATATACAAATTAAACAAGAAAATAAACAAATAAAACAAGAAACAGAACAGCACAACATATAAAAATAAAACAACACACAAGATAAAAAACAAAACAAAACAAGCAGACCCGTGCAAAAGATACAAATAAACCAAACATACATGTAGAACAACACAAAAGATAAACATTAAACAAAAGATAAACATTAAACAAAAGCATTAAACAAAGGATAAACATTTAACAAACATCAAACAAAAGATCAGAACTGAATAAAATGCGGAAATTCAGCACAAATCAAAATAGCACAACAAATTAAACACAAAATGAAATGGGGTTTAACGTCCCACTGTTTTGCTCCGACTGAGCTAATAAAGACGACACACAAAATCAAAACCAGAACACAAATGAAATGGGGTCTTAACCCTACTTGTCTCCATCGAACTAATGAAGACATGTCTACGCCATGCAGTGTGCTATGAGGAGAATTTTGCCAGGACAGAACAGCACAAAAGATCAACGTAAAACAATAAGATGGCAGCAAAACGTGAATGGGGTAAAAGGGAACTTGGTATTCTTAGCAAAACGAACTCATCATAATTCTACAATAATCAAAATCTTCTTACAAATAACTACCATAGTCAAACTAATATAACTTACCAATACACAAAATTAAAAATATATCTCTCACATACTCTCTTCGTATCGCAGAAATTCTGATTTATTCCTTAATGAATCGTTATAATACTGAACTCCTCGCTATGTTGAAGCTACACAAATTATCCGTAAAAAGAAATAAAGGTAAACACGTGCGTAGACTGTGTGGAGAAATACAATGGATTATTTTTAACATAGAATATATTTTTTTATACAGATCAATAAATGGCAAGATTTAATCCTACAGCAACCAAACATATGGTACATCGACACTTTAACAATAACATTCGCTCTACCTAGTCCCAATGTTACCGTCCAGGTTGGTATTCTCAGTTTAAACATCGATCTGTCTTTAAGCTCAAGGGTACCGGCCCGCCTGGAGTTTAAAAAGTGATCTGTCTGTGTGCGGAGGGTGGGTGTAGGTGGCAGGAGTGGTCGAGTGGTAGAGCCCTGTCCAGTACCTGATCTAGAGGAGGCAAAGTGGGACAAATGTTCCGGGCCCCCCACATTTAGCCCCCCCCCCCCCTCCCCAAATTATGGGTCATGCTAATTTTTTATCCCGGACGGAGCCAACCAGTACGTTCGCTGCGAGGAGGCCAGGAATGGGGACCTGGACAGTAAGGGATATTGGGAGCCCCACCACTGGTAGGTCAACGAATTCTAAATGTCAATGAAATCGCTGCCTAACTTGTATCAGATGTACTGGGGCCTATTTCACGAAATTTTAACTAAGATAAGATCCCAATTTTATTAATTTGATTGGATAATATTAGATTGATTTTGGTGCTTAGCCAATCAAAATTGAAGTATCTACTAAAATTGGATTTTATCTTAAGTTAAAATTTCGTGAAACAGGGCCCAGGGTAGTAAGGGATATTGGGAGCCCCACCACTGGTAGGTCAACGAATTCTAAATGTCGATGAAATCGCTGCCTACCTTGTATCAGATGTACTGAAATTAATCCTCGCGGAAAACACCCCAGGCACTCAATGGGGCGGAGTACATACTGGTACGATCCGCAGTCAGTACGAATAATTTGAACAAACAACAATGGGGCCCCCGCACAGTTGGTATGTCCCGGGCCACCAACAAGTTTAATCCGGCACTGGTCCTATCACCTCGACCAGAACTTCCACAGTTCGTATCCTTGCATAGTCCGGGAAAAAGAGTCATCGGGATTTTTCTAGCCCAGTCGTTCCTTGAAATGTCAACTGATGGGTCCAAGTATTGGGCTTCGGGCGCACTCGGGCAATTGATACTACTATTATCAGAATAGGATATGGACCGATGTGTTAGACGCCTACCTTCTACCCACGGGCACATCAACACATTTGTATTGTCTAAAACACGAACGCTTGGTTACATAGGTGAGCCTCAGCCCCCACCCCACCCACCAAATCGAAACAGTAGAAAATATGTTGTCGAGAATTAAATATTACTTGGGGCCGTCCAGACGCTAACCGTCATCCCTCTTCTACCAAAGGTTAACGAATACACGTTTCGAGTTATTTCCGTCAGACTAGTAAGCCTGAGGTGTTGGGGGGTAAGTGAGAAATTCTGTTAACTACATAACGATTTATTTATATTGAAACTTAATAGTAAATATAGTAGTGTTATATAAATCATTATATAAAAACTACACGCAAATCTACACCATTCACCTTTATATTTATCGCACCTGTTGTAGTTTACAATTACACTGTATAAATACTTAACATTTATCATTGTTACCTGGTAGAAGCAGGTGTTCTGTTTATAGATTGATAGCAAGGATAAATATAGTTGTTTTACTTAAATATTTATCCTTTCTTCCGTTTCGATTCAGATTTATATAGTGTTTAATGGAACTCTCTTCGTGTTTGCGAATTCCAACTGCCAAGGGATCTTTTACGTGTACGCCGAACGACTGGACAGCTGTCCTTGTCAGACCCTCCGTCCTGCTTCTCTGACGAGGGGGTAACCACGCCGGTAAAACTGGTTGAACCTTCTCGGCCATTGCAGGGGATCGACGAGGACAGTTGTATAGTCGTTCGGATGGGACGAAAAACCTAAGTCCTGTGTACACATGGGCGTACTCGTAAAAGATACCTTAGCCACCGTGGCACCGAATGGTTTATAATAGCAACGAGTATACGGTAT
Source organism: Patella depressa (assembly GCA_948474765.1). Classification (NCBI taxonomy): domain Eukaryota; kingdom Metazoa; phylum Mollusca; class Gastropoda; family Patellidae; genus Patella; species Patella depressa. The sequence continues at coordinate 10,292,177 of OX419721.1, forward strand.
CTACAAGAAAACGTACCCCTTTAAGCACGTTCTTGGACCTTTAAGGTGACCTAATCTTAATTCGAATGTGGATTATTTTTTGTTTAAATTCTCCGAAAGGGTAAAATACCTACGGTGTTAAGGATGCGAACCATGGAACACTATTTCTATTCGACAAAATGCCCCCTATAGGATACATTTCGCAACAAGCTCGCGAGATATTAAAGAGTATTTTTTAAAAAAAAAAAACATCCATGACATGTAGATCTCAAGAGTTTAAAATTTAGCTTCATGGCCTCAGACTGGTAATTCTTTCCCGGTAGACTTCCCCTAACGCTATTTTGAACATTCAAACACGTCACATTCGTCTGATAACAATACTGAACGAAGTTAGTGGTCTTAATTGTTGAAATACACCCGGTCAAAGGGAACAGAGTGAGAGAGGGAGAGAGAGAGAGAAAGAAAGAGAGAGAGGGGAGAGAGAGGGGGGAGAAGTCATTTCGGCGCTAACATATGGTTCAATTTTATTTCAATTATTAGCTTGTGCGTAGGGATCTTTTTACTTCCGGAATTTGACAGACATTGTACACGCAATCCATTATTCGATTCCATGCCAAAATGTCAATAGAAATTTAAATGCAACAAGGAAGAATAGGGAACATATTGACAGGATAGAATTGCTATAAAAGGACTAAGACAATTATTTCCCCTTATTTCATGATGGTAGTGCGAGTTATAAATAGACAATGTTTCCCTTTTTTCTCCCCTCTTGGGATTGACCTTTTGGTCTAGAATTGGAGAAAATGGATCAAATTTGGGTAATACTGATGATATTACAGCCGAGGGATAAGGGGTGTAAAGTGTATTTCTGCAGAACAATCATTGTGTCGAAAGTCAAATTTTCACTCGAGTCCCCGTAGCAAAAAATCTAAACGGTCAACCCCCTACAAATTTATGATGAGAAGATTGCCAAATCAAATGTAATCCCCATTTTGTCTATAAAGATTGGAACCAACAGAATGTTGAGCAAAAAGCTACAGTCTGTGATGTTACAGTCATTGAACATTGAAGTCAATGGGCAAATAATTACTAGTCTGAAACCAAATTGACGAACCACGTTCTGGATTGCCTCCCTTGTGTATCGTGTCATAAATGACGTTTGTCAGCTTCCTGCAATTAATGCACTGTAATAGTCTATAAATAGTTATTATACAATTCCTTGATGTTTTAAGAAACTATACAAATGGCTGGTGTATATCTTACATGATGCCGAGCAGCATTGTCGGAGAAGACAGCAACCGCCGTTTAAGAAGGCTTTTCTTATAACTTATCACACATAATTACCGACTCACGGGGAACATAGATGATAACATAACAATAACCAATGATTTAGACCATTAAATCTTGAGCCCCCTTACATTTTAATTGTAAACTTCCAGAATTTTTCAAATCGTGTCACAATAATTGACATGGCAGTATATATAATTTGCAAAGCAAATTTAAAACCAATTCACCGATTTAAAACCTGACAATCTGAGTGTATATATTAGCCTATATATAATTATACATTATAATTATTACAATACCACACCCACATGATAGCTTTCCGCTTTGCCTCTTGTGGTATTAATATTATTTACTTATCGCATTCTTCCTAAAAGGTAAATGATATGAAATGGGGTTTAACGTCCTACTGTTCTACTTCTAAATGGGGCTAATGGAGACAGGCATACGCCATGCAGTGTGCCATGCGATAAATTTTGCCCGGACAGCGGCACTGTGGCCTACTCTTATATCGAATACCACCTGCTAATGTATATACGGGACCTCGGTTTTTCGTCCCTTCTGAAGGACCTACCAGACCTTGTTAGACCATCCGTCCGGCACCACTGCCAATGTCGGGATCGAACACGCGAATCAGTGTCTTACCCACTTAGCCACCGTGGTTCTCCCTAAAAGGTAAATAACGACCCTGCTGTTATCAATATACCTGTTGATTATATAATAAACGTATATCTTACCTGTACAGGTCGATAATCCCTGGTATGTATCACTGATAACCCCTGGTAGATATACAGCCATATACCACAGTATATTAACCAGTAGTTATATATATTCCCTGGTTGTGTATTCCAGTAACCTAGATTTTATCACGCAGCTATGTCGACCAGTGACACGCACAGGTAGGAGCAGATCAATACTTGTTGTAAATTGTATCTAAGATGTAGAAATCAGCAAGCAGTGTACATTACACTGCTGTGTGATAGCCTACTGGTTGATTGTCTACAATGAATGAAATTTGGTTTAACGTAATATTGGCCTGCATCAACCGGGCTATTGGCGATTGGAGCCACGGTGGCTAAATGGGTAAGACGCTGGGTCGCTAGCCTTGAGTTCCCGATGTTGGCCGTGAAAGTTCATCCAGTTTTCCGGCGTGGTTCCCCCTTGTCAGTGAGACAATTTTGCCTGGACAGCGGCACTACGGCCTACTGTTCTATCGAATTCAAACTTTCAAGGGACCATACCCCCCCCCCCCCAAAAAAAACAAAAACAAAACAACAAAACAGATATATGCTATACACTGTAAACCATTTGTAGATGTCACTTGAAGAACAGAAGAAATACGTTGTACAATGTTAGCCGTATTTCTATAAGTTGTTCAGTGTTAACAGTACTTCTAGATGTCATGTAAAGAACAGACACGTGTGGTTCTGACAGATACCATTAAATCTTAAACGTGGATATTCATCCTTCAATAATATTGCTGTGTTTCGAAAAATTGGCAGTCAGATAAATACGTTGTACATTGTTAACACTACTTCTAGAAGAGAAATACGTGGTTCTGGCAGATATCATAAGTTTTAAAACGAGAATATTTCCTCCTTCCTTAAAGCGAGAAGATATATATAAGTTATACTTTTAAAATGTATTAAAATAAAGCCTTAAAATAAATGATATCTAAAACAGTCCTACCTTGTTAAAGAGTAATCCTATTAAACCTATAATTCACGATTGTAAGTTAAAATTCAAACGTTTGACATATGGGGAATAGGAAAACAAGGGGAGGTAATTGTGTTATTATTTCCGGTGTGAATAATCTTATAAGTGTGAGAATGATACCTATGATCGTATAATATAGTCTCTTATCATCCAAACAAATATTCTACGAATATTAGTCTGGATGGGTCCTCAAAATTTGACAGAAAGTCGGTCATTGTCTGGATTATCCAGTCTTTCAAGTTACCACGTACTAAATCTATCAAAACATCTCGCTTGTCAACAATGGCACTCTCTAAAATTTTGTTTTAAAGGTTTTAATTGAAATGGTAATTTTCTCTCGTCATGAATCAAACGTATGGCTTCTCGCAATCTCCTTAATCGCGATGCATGCCGTTGTATCGTCTCTATTTTGTTTCTAGTAATAGATGTGCCAAGTGAACTGTGGGATATATTTTATCCTCGCTTTATAGAATCTATCAAAATCGACCCGGCTTCATAATATCTATCACTTACCGAGACTTTAGCCAAAAGGTTTCATTGCCCATGCGTAACCGGGAGTTTGGTTTTTTTAATGTGGTAGATTATCCAGTAATTTTCGTCAATAATTGAGAACCGACCCAGACCCTCCGTGCGTTGAAGACTAGGGGGGTTCTGGGTGACCGAGACTACGTATAATAGTGAGTTGACAACCTATTAAGCAAAAGACATAGAAATAATTATGTTTTGAGTTTCGTAGAAAATATGAAATTCTAGCTTTAAATGACATATCATTCTGGCATTCTCAACATTAGTTCATGTGTCAATAAAATACTGTGCCAGGATACAGTTATTATACCAATATGGCTTCAAGCAGCAGGCACTGATAATAATGTTAATTGGGTATTTCTACTGAATAAAACCATCTAACTTCTGATAAAAACTGCATAAGGATTAATGACAATAGACGTGCATGAAAATATCTTTGAAATAAAGAGTAACGAAATGGAAAGGGGGCTAATGTTTTTCGGGGAGGGGGGGGGGGGGTGGTTAGCGTGCGCGCGCTGTATCATACGACCTGCCATTGCGTAAACTGGCGTGGTTTAAAATCCCCGGTTGTGCGTGGCAAGGAGTAGGGTCGCCTGTCCAATCACGTGGGTTTTCTCCGGGTACTCCAGTTTCCTCCCACTGCTAAAGACCCCTACGCGCAAGCGAATTATTGAAATAAAATTAAAACCATATGTTAGTCCCGAAATGACCTAGTTTGTGTCGTGTGTACGTTAAACCCCATCTCTCTCTCTCTCTCTCTCTCTCTCTCTCTTTACTGCTTCGACTATTTTAAACAGTGTTCTATGGGAGTTTTTTCCGGACAGTAACGCTGTGGTCTAATTACAACTGTCGAGGTTTCGTTTAAGCAAATGTTTACACGGGAACTCGGATTCTCGTTCCATCCGAACGACTACACATTGTCCCTTGACACTTACAAGGGGGTATCACACGGTTGATCGTCACATCCGGACGAGAGGGAGGGGTGTGGAGGTGGATGGCCAAATGGTTAGCGCCTGCACGCTGTATCATAATGTCTGCCATTGAGTCAACTGGCGTGGTTTCGATTCCCCGATTGTACGTTGTACATGGCAAGGAGAAGAGTCGCCCGGCCAACCTTTTGGATTTTTTCCGGGTCCTCCCGTTTCCCCCCACTGCTAAAGACCCCTACCCGCAAACGAATTGTTGAAATAAAATTGAACAATATCGGAGTCCAGAAATGACCTATAGTTTGTGTCGAATGGACGCTAAATCCCATTTCTCTCTATCCTCCCTCCATTCGATTACGATTGATAATTTTCATGGCCATATTGGTCCTATTGCTGATATATCAAGAATTCAAAAGAGAAGAAAATGTGGAATTGATGGAATTTGCTCTCTCGCAATCGAATTATAGACATTACAAATGAGCCATAATATGTTAGTCCCGAAAAGGCGTAGTTTGTGTCGATTGGACGTTAAGCCATCTCTCTTTTTCTCTCACCCGGACGACTTATTCTTTACCAGGGCTTTCACTGACAAAGGGGGGCAACTCCGAAATAACCTGATGGATGCAGACAACCATTAATTTCCCCCATTGGCATTGACTTCAATGTCATTTCTGGACTCTCCGCCAACCTCCAACTTGTCCCCAAATTTTCGTTGGGCTGGATACTTTTCACTACAGACAGAGGAACAAATGGCCATGTCTTTTGCACTAAAATTTGTATGAGGTTGACCACCAAAATTTTGAGATACACAAACTTGAAGAAGCATACTAAAAACATGTAACTAGTTTGCGTACATATCGCCGTAGCCAACCTGATAAAACCGCTATCCTTTTGCCTCAAAATCATGAATATTTATCAAAACCTGGCAGAAAATATTAATTCAAAAACTCTTCGTCAATTCTAGACCAAATAATTCAACAACAAAAATGGGCATGCTAAAGGAGCGAAAGGGGACAGAATTGCTATAAATAGACAAATCAACAAAAATGGGCATGCTAAAGGGGAGAAAAGAGACATAATTGCTATAAATAGACAAACTACAATTTCTGGTTACCGAGATGGTGAAATTTAATGGGTGTATGCTTCCTGGGAACGAACATTATACCGCCAGGTTAGCGAGCCACCATCTTATACACTGAGCCACCGCGGCTAGATGTTAGATATCGGAATCGGCCGAGGTTTGTTGAGTGAGTGTAGCCTTGTCTGTGTGTATCATCTTGGTCGTAAGTAATAAATATCACGTACCTTGACATCTATATATATTTTATTTATTTCGATTTAATTCTAATTATCAGAATTAATATTCACTATACTCCCATCACCACCAACTGTTTTTAATGGTTCAAAATTTCATGTTACATGCCTCTTGCCTTTACTACACTAGGATCTGAAAGAATTGTTATTGAACCCGTGTTCTACTTGAAGAGAAGGATTAGTCAGTGAAAGGGTCTGTTACGGCGAGCTTTAAACGAATAAATCTAAAAATGAATTTAGGAATGACATTATAATAAGAGAATTTTAAAAATGTTGCGTTCCGGTAAATTGTTTTGTTCAGGGTGATATTCTAAATCCAAAACCATTTTATCACCAGAGAGAAAGAGGCAGAGAGAGAGAGGGGGGGGGGGGGGCAAACAGGGAATCGTAACTACGCCACTTGACCCAGTGATATACCCTTTGATGTACGAAATTATCTGGCCCCGGATTCAACAAAGCATTTTCAGACTTAAATTAGGAATTTACTCAAAATTGTTTGCCCATTATAAAATTTTTGTTGTTTCATACATAAGTAAGAAACTATGTACAAAATTTTATGTTTCTGGATCAAAGATATTTGTCATAACTGCAGTAATTAAAGGTTGAATAAACTCTTAACTACAGCCCCGATAATGATAAATTGTTTTATAGTTTTTAAACCTATATTTTCTAAATTAAAATTGTACATTTTTGAGAACCCAGAAATATGTAACAATTTAATAATTTACAAGAGTAGACGTCGAGTCCCGACCCTGCTTCGCCTATATTCAAATATAATGTAAACAGTTTTATTAACACATCATTACACACAATATGGATTATAAAACAAGCTATTATGATTATATTAACATGTTTCCATGGTTACATTGTATAAAACATATAATCTTATATTACGATTATATTAACCGGTTTCTAAATGATAACCAGCGGCTAACATTTTGCAAGAGATGGATAGAGAACAAGCTAAACAAAAAGCTATTTTCCGAAGAGGATACTTGTCGAAACGTCGTGCTTTCAGAATAAAAACCGGTGATTGTTTCCCATAAAAATTGTGTTCTGTTAATGTGTTCCCCAATCACTAAATGTGGATAAGAATTGTGACCTCTAGAGGGAAGTAACAATCCGATATGCATGAATACCGACATCAATCAAGATCGACGGGTTATAAACATACATTTCAAGTTTCATCGAAATTGGTTTAAAATTGTGACCCCTGCAGTGTGCACAACATTGATCTTCCATACTTTCTTTTTACACTACTCGCATACAAGCGGCGGTCATTTTGACTGGCAGTTTTGGTCCCTTTTTTCATAAAATTCGAACTATCTCCTTTATCACGATGTAACGGTGATATATTCAAACGGTATTTGATAATAAGTGTGACTTCAAGAGAAAACCACAAGCTAAGAAATGCGATTTTGCGGACAATCAGGGGCCATAATTCAGGAATCCGACATCCGCAAATATCGAACGGGACCACGATCTTTGGATTATAAACATGCATTTCAAGTTTCATGAAAATGTGGGCATATAAAAATAGTTCATTGTTACATTGTATAAAACATATAATAATTATAAAATAATAATTTGAGCATCAATTAAAATATATAGACCTAGAACAATCCGTGAAGCCACTGCCTTTATGCAGCCCTTAATGTACATCCATTTGCTTTGTGAGAGAGGTAACACCACTTTAAACGGGTATTAATAGTGGAAAGGTTGGGTAAACAATATTATCTTAGTCAATAACGTCACTAGGCAAATTATATCATCTATATTTCACAGGGTGTCTGGTTGCGAGAAAGCATATTTCCGAAAATGCCATACTATGTACTGCAAACATCACAAGGAATGGATTATTCTCCAGTATGCACTCGCATGTGTAGCTGTGGTTTACTACTTGTAACAAATGATGTACCACAGACATCACAAGAGAAGGAGTTTTCTCCAGTATGGGATCTAATGTGAATCCGTAAATAACCCCTCGTAGTAAACGACTTTCTACATTCATCACAGGCAAAGGGTTTTTCCCCAGTATGGGATCTAGTGTGTACTCGTAAATAACCTCTTGTAGTCGTAGAAAAAACCCAGTTGTAAACAACTTTCTACAATGTTCACACGACAAGATGTTTTCTCCAGTATAAGTTCTGAAATTGCTTTTCTCAAGTATGAAGTTTTGAATGTCTTTTTAAATGTGCAAGGCTCGTAAATGATTTACTACAAGTATCACAAGAATAGGGCTTTTCGTCAGTATGGGATCTGGTGTGTTCGCGTAGATTACCCTTAGTTGTAAACGATTTACCGCAAACATTACACGAGAAGGGTTTCTCTCCTGTATGAGTTCGTGTGTGCACACGTAGAGCAGCCTCGGTTGTGAACGACTTTCTACAAACATCACACGAGATAAGGTTTTCTCCCGTATGTGATCTCGTGTGTACACGTAGAGCACCTTCTGATGTAAACGACTTTCCACAATAATCACAAGAAAATGGTTTCTCTCCAGTGTGGGATCTACTGTGGACATGTAGATTAGACCCAGTTGTAAACGATTTACAGCAAATATCACAAGAAAAGGGTTTTTCTCCCGTATGGGTTCTAGCGTGTATTCGTAAATTACTCTTGGTAGAAAACGACTTTCTACAAACATCACAAGAAAAGGGCTTTTCTCCAGAGTGAGTTCTAAGATGCACCATTAGAGACTTATTAGTACTAAAAGATTTAGTACAAACATCACACAAAAATTGTTTTTCTACAGTATGAATTTGTATGTGTGTTTTTAACGATCTGATACACGTAAATGATTTATCACAAACATCACAAGAAAAGGGCGTTTCTCCAGTATGTGTCATGATGTGCAGATGTAGAGCACGCATGGATGTACACGATTGTCTACAAATATCACAACGAAAGGGTTGCTCTCCAGTATGGGTTCTGATATGCATCTGAAGAGTCCAGTTAGTCCTAAAACTTTTACTACAAACATCACACGGAAATTGTGTTTCTCCGGTATGAATTTGTTTGTGTCTTTCTAAAGACCAGAGAATCGTAAATGATTTACTACAAACATCACAGGAATAGGGTTTCTCTCCGGTATGAGTTCTGATGTGTTGTCGAAGAATATACCTAGCAGCAAACGATTTATTACAAACTTCACAAGAATATGGTCTCTCTCCATGAGTTCTGATGTGCTGTCGAAGAATATTCCTAGTGCTAAAAGGTTTACTACAAACATCACAAGAAAAGGGTGTTTCTCCAATATGAATTTGTTTGTGTCTTTTTAAAGATCCGAGAGTTGAAAATGATTTACTACAAACATCACAAGAATATGGTTTCTCTCCGGTATGAGTTCTGATGTGACCTCGTAAATTATAACTTAAAGTAAATGACTTCCTACAAATATCACGTTTATATGGCTTCTCTCCAGTATGAACTAGACTGTCCTTATTTAATTGGCAAGGGCAGGTGGAAGTGTCACGACAAACATCACTTTTACAGTTTTTGTTATGGACAGCATAATTTGCCATTTCTACTTTTAAATCCAAATTTTCTGAAACAAAAACCAAAGAATATAATTAGTTTTAGTACAAAAGATTATAATTAGTTTTAGTACAAAAGATTATAATTATAATTAGTTTTAGTACAAAAGATTATAATTAGTTTTAGTACAAAATCTGATAATCAGTAGAGAGTAAGAAAGGTCAAGACTAGGTCATTTCGGGACTAAATATTAAACGGTAAACTAAACGCCATATTTTGTTTAGTTTCAGTATGTTTATGAAAAGAATTAATGGAATAAATTTTATCAGGCGTAAGGTGTTTTGCCAATGCGAAGATATTCTAGTTCACAAGAAATATTCATTCCGCAGTGAATCGACTCGGGGGATTTTAGAGGATTATTATACTCATTCGCCGCCACTTTTCTACTCGTCAAAATCCAAGAAATTTATTTTCTGAGCGACAATATTTCATATTTAGATATTCGGGTCTTGGTGAATGCTGATGATTTACTAGATTCTTAGTAAATTCGGTATTTTATTAGACCATTTGATCATCATTAATATTTAAATCTTTGCTCAGTCAAAATACATTACTTAGAATACATATAGCGTTTACGCTCCTCCCTCACTAATGCTTCAATTCCTATACAAGATACGTCTTAGATTACGTATTTACCCGTCACCAATCTCTAACACATTACTTACTCAAATTACATATGTGCACAACTTTTAATCCCGCCAATACTATCTAGGACTATCGCTAACTATTCAGGGCAAGAAACCACAATGACTGTACTATACTAGGACTATCACTAACTATTCAGGACAAGGGATCACAGTGACTGTACTATACTAGGACTATCACTAACTATTCAGGACAAGAAGGGGGTTGGGATGGCCTAGTGGTCTAGCTGGCCGGTCACCTCTGGCTTGCGGCTGTGGTTTCGAGCCCTGGTGTGAGCGTATGTGGCATGGAGATAGGGGCACCTTCTCAACTTCGTGGGTTTCCTCCGGGCACTCCGGTTTCCTCCCACTGCTAAAGACCACTACGAGCATGCGAATTATTGAAATAAAATGAAACCATATGTTGGTCCCAAAATGACCTAGTTTGTGTCGAGTGGACGTTGAACCCCATTTCTTTCTCTCTCCCTCTCTTCTCTTCTCTTCTCTCTCTCGCGGGACAAAAAAACAACAATGACTGTACTACCGTATATATCCTTACACATAAATAACTACTGACTTTAAGATATATACAAATAACACTTACAAGATAGACACTAGTTTTAAATAGATATTTTCACCAATATAATTAATCTGTATGGCTTGTGTCTTAATAACTTAATTCCTTAATCGTCCGCAAAGTAATCTCTGTCACAGCTCATTGTCCGACATCAATTGAAAGTGAATGAGATTATAACAGTCCTTTAAATTTGATGGATGACTCACTGTAAAGAAATATTTTTTGGGTAATATTTTCTTTTTGCAGTGGCCAAAAACTTCTAGGAAATCTTCATGATATTTTTCTTGTATATCATCAACAATGAAATCAAACCACTGGCTTTTTGAAACACACACCTGAAACATAAAAAAAACTTTAGTGAGTGTATTTGAAAGATAATAAGTAATTTCAGTTCAAGGTTGGTTTCAGAATAATGGTTGCTGTGGGCATTATGTCATAATCAGACTGGTCAAAATCGAAAATTTTCAACAAGTGAATAAAAATACTACAATTCATTGAACTCCCTATGGACCGTAAATAACTGGTGGTGATATATTTTTAAAAAACAAATATTCAAGATCGGCTGATACTTATCATATGGATAGGATAGAGACTAATTTCAACACACACACACACACACACAGGGCTTTTGGCGCTATTGCACTTTCGCACACATACATGTATATGGTGTAAATCGAGGACTTTGACTGAATCCTCCCAATTGAGGTCTTGATAAATACTGTATGTAGCTGAAAAACATCATTATTTATGAACTCTATTACATCAAAGGATTATGAAAAGGTATAAATTATACCCGAATTCATATATTTTATGCATTTGACTTTTTACGGAAGAAATGCGGACACACGGGTGTTTGCGATTATTTGGGGAAATACGGCCGAACGAGTCCCTATGCTAGATACACCTAATCGAGGACACACATGGTGTGTGTTGGGAACGCCGCCAAACGAGGTCATTTTGCTCTATACTACCATATTGTGGACTTGACATTTATTGTGGTCTTTAACCTGTAAATAACTACATTTTTGTCTCCCCTTTGACCACACATGTGAAAATTTCAATATAACTGTTTAAAATCGAAGTATGGCACAATATCGCGGTAGAACAGTCATGTTTTTATCAATGTGATCAACCGAGGACGCACATTATGTTTTAATACCGTCAAATGGGGACTTCGTGTATGGTGAACACCAGCAACCGAGTACATACACACTCACATCCGAGGACGTTACAGGTGTATGCCAATAATATAAATTCAGTTGGTTCAACACTCTATATCCGAGAACAGGCCCCCTTTGACCACATGCGCAGCCCATTGAAAAAACATTTTTTTATTGATTCAGCCACTTAAAACTTTTAATTTTCTGACTGAGGTCTTACAAAGTGTATGTAACCAATCGAGGACCTCTGGACTTGAAACTCACTGTGGTCTTAAACCTTTAAATAACTAAATTGTTGTCCCCCCTTTGACCACACATGGGATGAAAAGACAAATTAACCTTTTATAATTGATGTTCGGTGCATAATACCGCGATATAACAGTTATTTATTAATGTGACCAACCGAGGACGCACATTATGTTTTAATACCGACAAATGGGAACTTTGTGTATGGTGAAAACTAACAACCGAGTACACACACACTCACATCCGAGGACTCTAGAAGTGTATACCAATGCGGTGTTTACAAACTCTCTAATCCTCATTTAATTATCAACAAGCTGTACATAATTACTTTTAAAGACATTAATGTGAATCTTCAAGATATGACCATGAATTTCAAAGACACTAACTTGATTTGTAAGAAACACTTTACGTCTGAGGATCGCCCTTCGATAGAGGGTAAAAAGTTAGATAAAACTAATTTTTATTGAAAAGTCAAGTTGACATTTGAAAAGTCATGTTAATATTTGAAATGTCAAGTTGACATTTGAAATGTCAAGTTGACATTTGAAAAGTCAAGTTGACATTTGAAAAGTCAAGTTGACATTTGAAAAGTCAAGTTGACATTTGAAAAGTCAAGTTGACATCTTGAAATGTCAACCTTGTATATTGAAATATACCCGATTCTCTCCCGCAGGCAGCGACAAGGTCGGAAGGCGGGGATCGTTTAGCCCGATCTCTCGTCCCGTCTTCGTACGATTCAAAGTTGTAAGGAGACAGGGGGCGAGGTCGACCACCCAGCCGGCGGAGATCGATTTCTCCAGTCCCCCCGACAGACCCGAAACGTTCAGGTGTACGCTTACACAGCGGCACAGGCTGGCTCGTTCGATTGTCAAAAAAGCGGGTCTCACCTACTACCCCCGATTATCAGCCCACGGCGTGCTCGAGATGGTCTCTTGCCCACCCGGTAGCCCGTCTCGTCTCAACCTAGCTCGATCGAGCGAATCGCCGGACGACTTTGTGGTCTTGTGGTCTCCCTCTTCGCCTGATGTTACTCAGCGAACGAGGCCGGCGATGTTCAGTCCTGGCTACTGTCCTCCCGCTCTTTCGCCTCCCCCATCTCGCCCCCGCTCTTCGGTTGCTCACCTTATCTTCAGGGGAGTAGGGCAAAGGGAGACGGGTGAATGCGACTGGGGTCTATATGGTTGATCCTGCCAGTGGTCATATGCTTGTCTATAAGCTTAAGCTATGGAAGTCTTCGTTCAGGTTTGTTCCTTTCGGGAAGCGAGCCGAAACTGCACACGGCTCATTTTCATTTCCCGACGAGGGGAACGGCATTTATTTTCTATACCAGATCGCCCTAGCCTGCGAAGCTACCGTCAAAAGTAGCGACGGGGCGAAGCGACAAGTGTTGAAATCCGAATAACTTTGCCAATCGCGGGGTCTTTCCGGCCTCCCGAAGTTTTTGCCATGAAGTGTCTGTCCCATCAATTGGCGATGTACGGCTACCTGCCTACCACGGTGTTGACGGGTAACGCGGAATCAGGGTTGGAATCTGGAGAGGGAGCCTGCAAACAGCTACCACCTCCAAGGAGGGCAGCAGGCGCGCAACATACGAAAAATAACGTGGTGCGACCATTTCGTCGTCGGCGCAGGAGGAATAAGCGCAATTTAAAAGAGTGTGCGAGGAGCTGTTGGAGAGAACCCGCCGCATTTTCTGTCTACCTTGAAAACATTAAGAGTGCTAAAGGCAGGCTAATACCCCTAGCCTGAATATTTCGTCGTTGGAATAAGTGGAGTGGTCCTGTCGACTTTCTGACGTCGCTTTTGCTTTCGATTTCGCCGGAGAGCTAGGGTTCGGGAGGAATGTAGGGGGCGAGCGTACCAGGCGGGGAGAAGAGGAAAGCGCAAGTGCCTATGGTCTTGGTTTGGTCAGACGAGGAACCCGCCCCGAGAGGGGAGGTTGGGATTGTTCCTTCGGGGGCAGTCTCGCCTGCAACGGGTTAACCGTGCCAATGGTCTTTAACTCCGTGAACGAAGAATTCCAAGTAGGCGCCCGGCATCAGCTGGCGCCGATTGAGTTCCTGCCTTTTGTACACACCGCCGGTCGCTACCTCCGATAGAATGGCTAAGACTGGGCCTGTCTTCGGACGGGCTCGGAAAGGCGTTCGAGCTTAATCATTTAGATGAAGTAAAAGTCGTTACAAGGTTTCCGAAGGTGAACCTGCTGAAGCATCATTACCGTATCTTCGGTCTCTTTCTCCCCTGTGCGAGAGATGACGGAACCCTCACCATCGAAACTTTACCACCGTTTTACCAGGTCGCTCTTCTTCTACTTCAGACGCTAGGGGGCTTGTCCTGGGCGGATGGGGAGATGCATGGCTTCGGTTGTGGCTTCTCTCTTGTCGGTACGTGTTTCCCGACCCGCCCTCTCCGCTCCTCTCTTTCCCTCCTCTCCTGTGTGGTTCGGAGGAGAGAGAGACACACACAGAGAGCGGGCACGTTCAAAGAGTTTCGGTCGTCAGCACCAGAACCGCCGGTGATCTTTTTTTTTTGTCACACTAGGATGGAACTTTTTTTGACACGAGTCGTCGTCGTGAAACTTCAGCGCAGTATTTCTTTTATCCGAAGCATCCCTGAATGAAATATCCTCAAAGGGCCCCTGATAAGTCATCATGACATCGCCGATGCTTCGGTAATGCCTAGGGGGAGATTGGGGCCGTCGCAAGCCATATGGAATCATCTGGATTACTGCGAAAAATTTCAAAGTTTGTATTGAAAATTTGGCCGATACTTCCCCGATTTAAATATCCTCAAAAGTCACCTGACACTTGGGCAAGACATCTCACATGCTTCGCTGATGCCCTGGAGTTTCCTTGTGAGTCTGGAAAGATCCGGGAATGCCCCCTGGTCTGACAATGTAAGCATTGAAACTTTTCGTAGTTCTCCACAAGGCTAGCTATGCCCCGGAAGCTCCTCTGGGACACCCGCAAACCTGTTCCCGACGCTATAACCCTGTTCCCGAAACAAGGCAATCATCCCCGGAGTTTCCTTGTGGATCTGGAAGGCTCCGGTGATGCCTTCCCGATCTGTTTTCCTGGCAGTTCTCCTGTGGTCTCCCGTTGAGTAAGCGGTAAACCTGTTCCCGACGCCTCCCGAGGTTAATCATTTTTTTTCTGTAGTACATCCGCAAGGCAAAATTGTCCAGTTTTATCTAAACATTATATAACAATTGTGACTGTCTTAATACGTCCTAACAGGTGTCACTACTCACTAATATTTCAATTGCTGTAAGTTTGTTTTTTTTAAATTTACGCTTATTATTTCGGCAATAATCTTATTGTATGTTTACCCAGATAAAAAAATTCGAAATTTAAGACAGAAAAAATGTAATGACAAGATGGCTAGATTTTTTAAATATCGCACGGTTTGAAAATGGTTATAAATTTTAGATATAGCAGAACACGAATTTCTCCCACGTGACCATATATGATGTGTATGGCTGAAATCGGTTAACCGAGGACTTGATACACTCGCTGTACAATAAACACTAACTGCGGACTTGATACACACAATCATATTTTTGCCTTTTGAGATCACACACACGACAGATACACCCTAACTGCAGAATACCGCCTAACGCGGAACACCTCAGATCGACTTTAAAATCAAATGGGGTATTAAATCAAGGCTTCTGAACATCGTGACAGTCCTGGTTTCAGTTCAAAAAGTCCTCGATTGAACCGAGGACGTCCTCGGTTGACAGAGGTCCGCGATTAGAAGGTGTGTATTCAGATGTGTGTCCTCGATATACACCATATACAAACGCACCTCTACCAGTTCCCGAGATCGTAGGGACTTGACATTCTCACAGAATGTCCAGGTCGGCTAGCAATGACCCCGCACAAAATTTCAGCCAAATCGATCAATAACTTTTCATTTTACCGACCTTTAGCTTCCCAGCGGAGATATATTTATCCGTTCGACGCCATTGTGGCATTGTTCTTTGTTGACTGTATATTTAGACCCGAATAACAAGACACTCAGACGAACTCCGACACTCTGCGCTTCACGATAAACTCCACAGTTCATAATATTGTCATAGTGTATCTTTGTATATATTTATTATTATATGATTTTAGTTAAAGTAGTAATTGACCAATGTCCAAATTGATATCCGTTCGACGCCATTGTGGCATTGTTCTTTGTTGACTGTATATTTAGACCCGAATAACAAGACACTCCGACGAACTCCGACACTCTGCGCTTCACGATAAACTCCACAGTTTATAATATTGTCATAGTGTATCTTTGTATATATTTATTATTATATGATTTTAGTTAAAGTAGTAATTGACCAATGTCCAAATTTATCCGTTCGACGCCATTGTGACATTGTTCTTTGTTGACTGTATATTTAGACCCGAATAACAAGACACTCAGACGAACTCCGACACTCTGCGCTTCACGATAAACTCCACAGTTCATAATATTGTCATAGTGTGTCTTTGTATATATTTATTATTATATGATTTTAGTTAAATTAGTAATTGACCAATGCCAAATTGATATCCCACTAATCTTTCAAATCCTTTAATTGTTTAGGTTTATACTTAATGTAACGATATATGTTACGTAATTATAGTTAACTAGCGTTCTTGCCATGTCCATATCTTCTTCTGTATTTAAACATCTATTTCCTATGTACAATTTAACATATCAAATATTATTATATAATTATTTTAACCCTAAGCTTGTATATATGTTCTGTATTCTACTGTAACTTCAGTCTGGTGAACGGCTCGCCCTAGCGATACCTATTTCGTTATTGTGACCGTTAGCCAGTTTTTGGACAGTCATTATTAAAAGTACAATTTCAACTATTTATCGGGGTTTTCGTCGTTAGTGTTTAATAAGCTACAACCCCCAGAAAACAAAACTTCGGCAATATTAAAGATACATTATGGGAGATTTTGACAAGGTGTTAGCCATTCTTGCTATAAAAGTTCAAAAATAGATGTTGAAACAAGAATATATTGAAAATTTCAGTCAAATAACTTTATCCTGAACAAAGTTGTTACCACTATAATTTTTTACTAGAAATGGTAGCTAAATTCATCGACACCCTTTTCCCACTATAGCCGATTGTTGATTGACAGGCGTTAACTCCACCTACATAGTCTCGATCATCAAGTAATGTTTAAACGGTATCTAGTGAAGCTTGTGTATAGCCTCGGTCATCACTGTCTTTTATGAATAATTTCCGGAAGTATGATGACGTCAACGTCACGGAGAAACCCCACCCACGACGCCATAGTGATTAAATCAGTCGACGAAATCCTGTTTTAATCCGAGCCCAATCCAAGCCATCCGTGGGTCTACAGTGTTCATTTTGGGCTTGTTGTTTAAATAAAGATCTAATTTATAATTTCTGTGACATCTGAGGCTCAAAGGAAGACCGACGAAAGTCAGTTTTTGCTCTTCCATAATGTATGTTTAATAAATTTCGTATATTTTAATTTTTGCGCTAAGCCACCATTCTGTAAAAGACTATTTGGCGTTAACAATTTGGATTGGCGTTTACGTGTGAATAACGTTGTGACCTTGATGCTGACCCTGACTTGAAATTTTCCATCGATGAAAGGCCTTTGCGTTTATGCTTGTCAAACTTTTCAAAGTCGTATCACCAAGCCAAGTGTCCAAAACCTGACTTGAGTTCAGTTTTCTGTAACATGCCCTTGACCAACGACTTTGATACAGCTACCCTTTTTGAAGGGCATTGTCTCCGCTTTCCCCTGGAGCATTGAATTTAATAATACAGCAAGAAATAGGGCGACGACAATATTAATAGCAAAGACCCCGAGCTCGATGGAAAATTTCAAATCAGGGTCATCATTAAGGTCACAACGTTATTCACAAATGGTCAACGCCAAACAGTCGTTCACAGCATGGTGGTTTTGCGCAAAAATTAAAATATATGAAAATTAGTATTATTATAAACTGCGGGCGTCAGTATCGGAGTCCGTCTGAGTGTCTTGTTAGTCGAGTCTAAATAGTCAACAAAGGCAAATGCCATGGCGTCCAACGGATAAATATATCTCCAGTTAGAAGACACAGCATATATCTACACGGTCACACGAGTGTATGGACATTTATTAAACGTGATATGCAATTTATTTTGAAATTGTCACAGCTAGAATTTAAATTCAATTGAAAATTATTTAAAATACACTTACGATTTCCGTCTCGATCTTTAAAATTATCGCAGTGTGACCTCCCTTTTCAAACAGACACAATTAACCAGTCGCTCTCTGAACCGAATCGATCGGGAACGAGTGTTATCTTATTACGTCACGGATATTGCCACGCGTTCTCGGTATAAGAGAGAGAGAGAGAGAGAGAGAAATGGGGTTTAACGTCCACTCAACACAAACTAGGTCATTCGGGACTAACATATGGTTTAATTTTATTTCAATAATTCGCTTGCGCGTAGGGATCTTTAGCAGTGGGAGGAAACCGGAGTGCCCAGAGGAAACGATCTCGGTATAAAGCGGTATCAAATGAACAATAACAGCTGCGATATCACGTATGTGGAAGCGGACGTTAAACCAAGCATTTGATAAGACAATAACAGTTTTGTCTGCGATATCACCTTGGTGGAAGCGGACGATAAATAAAGCTATTTCACACACACAATAACAGTCCTCTAAATTCTAATCAGGTGTTTATCTCCTCAATCTTCGTCAAATAAATCTATGTCACAGCTCATTCTCAGACATCAATTTAAAGTTTAATGAGTTTTTAGATCACTCACCACTTCGATCGTGTCAAACTGAACATTATTCTGTGTATAACTTGGAAGTTAATAGTGTTAAGCAAGAAATGGTTTCACGGGTGTGGGTGTGTCAAGACCTATCTGTAATTCGAATTTCAATTGATTATTTTACCTTGGACTTGCGTCCCATCCCCACGATTACAATCTGTCTCTTGTCGGGCCATCCGCCTTGCACCATTGTTAAGGTGAGGGGGGGGGGGGGGGGAGGCACTCCGGAATATCCCGATGAACACCGGAATCGAACACGTCTGACACACTGAGCAACTGCGGCTCCACAATTCCACGAAAACTTTTATGGTAACATTGATGATAATTTAATGAACTATCACGTTCTGATTATTAAATACAATAAATACTGACCTTTATATTAACTTTAATGGTTTTATCACTGACCCAAGGGCGTTTTATAAAGGTTTATCATGGCGGAGGCTGTACTACTTTGAGGGCTCTATGTCGTGAGGGGGGGTTCTTGCGATTAATGACTTTCATGCCAATGTAATGACTGTATTCTCGTTCAGTAGTGGATTCGACAGTAACAGTGTATAGAAAAAGATTGACTCGGAATCAGGGGCCCTTTCCCTTGACAAGAGGGGCCCTTTTGTCAGACGTGGGGCCCTTTTGTCTGCCTTTAGGGCCCTCCTAACTAGGGTACGTTTTCATTTTTTTCGTCGGTTTTAGCGTTTTTCTTCCATTTTATTCTTGAACTTTGATTTTTTCCGCGAGGAGGCTGTCGCCTTCAGCGCATCGGCCATAAAACGCATTTACACTGACCACGAGAGAAAAAGAGAGAGTTTTAGAATTTTTCTTCCGTTTTATTTCTTCAAATTTGATTTTTTTCGCGAGGAGGCTGTCGCTTTGCACTGACCACGAGACAGAGGGAGAGAGAGAGAGAGAGAGAGAGAGAGGTGGGGTTGAACGTCCATTCGACACAAAGCAGGACTAAAATATGGTTTTCTCACTGACCACGAACGACAGAAAGAGAGAGGGAGACAGAGAGAATGGGTGTAACGTTCACTCGACACAAACTAGGTCATTTCGAAACTAATATTTTCCATTTTATTTCAAAAATTCGCTTGCGCGTAGGGGTTTTTAGCTGTTTTAGAAAACCAAGTATCGAAAACATGCCACATGAATCATTTATAGACCTTATGGTTTCACGCGCTCGCTTAAAACCACAAGACCACACACCCCTTCCCCGGGTTGGAAAGAAGTGGTAGGGATGGTGGTGGTGGCTTATTGGGTTTGAATGAAGTGGATGTGGTAGTGGTATGAAGGGATGTGTGTGATGGTAGGGGAGGTGGCCTAGTGGTCTAGAGTGCCGCACTTCGACCTCTAGCTGGCCGGTCACCTCTGGCTTGCGGCTGTGGTTTCAAGCCCTGGTATGAGCGTATGTGGCATGGAGATAGGGGCGCCTTCTCAACCTCGTGGGTTTCCTCCGGGCACTCCGGTTTCCTCCCACTGCTAAAGACCCCTACGCGCAAGCGAATTATTGAAATAAAATTAAAACCATATGTTAGTCCCGAAATGACCTAGTTTGTGTTGAGTGGACGTTAAACCCCATTTCTCTCTCTCTCTTATTTGGTTGGAATGAAGGGGGTGTGGGTTCAATGATTTATTCAATATCCACCATATTTAAATGGCTGACATATAACTTTATGTTAACAAATTAAAAAATTCCTTCATTTTTCTCCACGGTCTTTATTATTATTCTAAATTAACTTGTATAATATATTTGTATGGTTAACAATAAATTATTAACATTTTGTATAGCCAACACTTGTGCCAAATGATTTTATACAACCATTCAAGTGATCTGGCTTCAGATTACTATTACTACAAATGTCACAGGTGCGGCGTTTATCTTAAGTGTGATTTGTGGTATTTCGCCGTAGAAAACTGTTAGTGGTAAACTATTTGTCACAAGCATATTGATAACAAAGTTTTAAAAGCCGTAAAAAAAGTTAATAAAAATACCACAAGAAACGGGTTTCTATTCAGTATGGTTTCTTTTGGTGTGTTGATATAGAGCACTGCTAGTTGTAAACGGGTTTCTCTCCAGTATGGACCCGTGTGTGTACATGTAGAGAACTCTTATGCGAAAACGATTTACCACAAACATCACAACAAACCGGTTTTTCTCCAGTATGGGTTCTCATGTGTCGCGTTACACAAGCATTAGTCCTAAACGATTTAGTGCAAACATCACACGAAAACTGTTTTTCTACTATATGAATTTTTGTGTGAGCCTTTAAAGTATTAACAGTCGCGAACGTGTTACTACAAATGTCACAAGAAAAGCGTTTCTCCGCGGTATGGGTTCTGGTGTGTGTATAAAGAGCACTGCTAGTTTTAAACGACTTCCGACAAACATCACAAGAAACGGGCTTTTCTCCAGTATGGACCCGGGTGTGTTTTTGTAATGCACCCCAAGTTGTAAACGACTTCCTACAGATGTTACAAGAAAAGGGTTTTTCCCCAGTATGAATTCTGGTATGGGTCTGTAAAGAACTCCTAGCCGAAAAAATTTGCCATAAACATCACAACAAAACGGTTTTTCTCCAGTATGGGTTCGGATATGTAGTTGTAGAGACCAATTAGACCATTTACAGCAAACATCACACGAATAGAGTTTTTCACCGGTATGGATTTTCGTGTGTCTTATTAAGGATCTGAGATACGTAAATGATTTACTACAAACATCACAAGAAAAGGGACCTTTCCCAGTATGGGTTTCGGTGTGTTGCCGTAGAATACCTCTGGTGTTAAATGATTTACTACAAACATCACAAGAAAAGGGCTTCTCTCCGGTATGAGTTCTGATGTGTTCTTGGAGACGGACATTAGCAGTAAATGACTTGCTACAAATATCACATTTATATGGTTTCTCTCTAGTATGAACTAGAAGGTGCCTATTTAAATAGGAACGGCGTTTGAATGATTTACCGCAAACATCACATTTACAGCTTTTGTTGGAGACGGAATGATTGACCATTTCTAGTTTTAAAGGAGCTAGAAATTGACCCAAAGGGATCGCAACGCGTATAATAATGTAATCTGATTGTATATGAACTAATTTACATTCAATTGTTTCCGTTTTGACTCTAGTTTCAAATCAGTTATGTCCAGCTAAATACGGCACGAGTCTCAACTGACTAGATAAGTGATGGCGTCGCCGTTTGATATGAGTTGTGGAATATGTTTAGCCTCGGTCTCTCTGGTCATTTGGTACAAGTGAGGCCGAAACGCATTATGGTACACGATTCGTCTACCAATGGTAAATATTGGGACAGCAGAAGCCTACCTTTTCAAGGTAAGATAACAACATCAATGTTTTTTGAATTGACAAATAATTCGTGTTTTCAACGTGTAAGACTTTGGATGATAATGAGTTAGGAACTTAGCTACTTTAAATCCAATTTTTCCGTCTGAAAAAAAAAACAAAAAACAAACTCACAATAAAGTATAATCATTATAGCGTTTCAATTTGACTAATTTTAGTTCAAAATTCGCCAATCGGTAAAGAGAGAATGGGATTTAACATCAATTCGGCACAAGCTAGGTCATTTCCGGATCTTGTTATTCAGAACATAGAACTAAATGACATCATATCAAAACAAATGTATTTTACAAATGTATCCAATAAAGTTAGTTTGATCATATCTTATTCTAAATTTAATCCCGAAATGACATAGTTTGTGGCGAGTGTACTTTAAACCCTCTCCCTCTCTTTATTCTAAATTTGGGCTTTTTATCCAATCAGAAAGCGCGATGGCTCAGTGAGTAACACGTTGGTTCGCTCTGTTTTGATCGAGGTGTGGACCAGAAAGTTCATCAACAATTTCCGGTGTGGCACGCCTCTCTCATTGGTGTAGGGTATAGCCAACAAGGGAGAACGTGTCGTTTGTTTGGGTGCAACCGTAGCAGAAATTACATTCACGGAACACAATCAGCGACAATATCTATATTTAGATATTCAGCTCTTGTTTAATTCGGTATTTGATTAAACCATTATATCAAGACTAACTAAATCTTTAAGCCGTGGACACACTAGCCGAATCAATCTGCCCTAAAATTCGCCTAGTGTGTCCACTGTCATAGAAATTCGTCTGTTGTGACGTGAGAGGTTATGCAATCGACTAATGAATCGGGCGAAGCATTCGGCTAGTGTGCCCACCCATTCGACCGAACAAAATTCGGCGCCGATTAATTTGGACGACCCCCCCCCCCCCACACACACACCAATCCCTAGATTTGTATACACGATATTCCTTTGATTAAATATTTACTAAAATTGCTGCTACTACTACTACCTGACGTTTTAACGTCCGCTTCCACAGAAGTGATATCGCAGACAAGACATAGGAGAGCCGAGGCTTCTTCCTGTTTTTAGAATATGATTTTGCAATCTTTCCATTTGCGGCCTTGAACCATGGAATAGGTTTAGTGAGAAGTTCTTCCCTTTATTTAATAAAACACATATTGTTTGGTAGTTGATCTGTAGGGACAGCATTTATGCAGACATATATGTGTCTCGTCTCTGGATTGGTAGAAGTCATCTTTTGAGGTATAGTGTTTAGGTGCCAGGCCCGTCCTATCGTGGCCTCCCCTTACTCCACTTATCCCACTTTGTAGGTTTGGTGTTTTTCTAGTGGATTAGTGTTTAGATGCCGAGCCCGTCTTACCGTGACCCTCCCTTACTCCACTAGCCCGCTACTTTGGTGTATATCCCCTATGTAGTTTAGTGTTTAGATGCCGAGCTCGTCTTATCGTAGCCCCCTCTTACTTCACTATTCTACTTAATCCAACGGTGTTCATTAAATCGTGGATTAGTTCGAAGATTTGCAGCTTCAGATCGGGTCTTGGAAAGAGTAGGTTCTTAGTGTTGAGCGGTATGTTGTTGGTCTCCATCATCTCCACTAGTTCCGTTCTCTCTTCCTTGAATACCTCGCAGTCTACCAGGACATGGTCGGTGGTACATTCTTCTCCGCACTCACTTACCCCTATATATATATTCAAAATGTGTATAACTTTGAAACAATCTGCGAAGCCTTGTATACAACTCTTCAACTTGTCAGACCAATCAATCTGTGACTACTATTCTTCTACTACTACTACTACCTGATGTTTTAACGTCCGCTTCCACAGAAGTGATATCGCAGACAAGACATAGGAGAGCCGAGGCTTCTTCCTGTTTTTAGAATATGATTTTGCAATCTTTCCATTTGCGGCCTTGAACCATGGAATAGGTTTAGTGAGAAGTTCTTCCCTTTATTTAATAAAACACATATTGTTTGGTAGTTGATCTGTAGGGACAGCATTTATGCAGACATATATGTGTCTCGTCTCTGGATTGGTAGAAGTCATCTTTTGAGGTATAGTGTTTAGGTGCCAGGCCCGTCTTATCGTGGCCTCCCCTTACTCCACTTATCCCACTTTGTAGGTTTGGTGTTTTTCTAGTGGATTAGTGTTTAGATGCCGAGCCCGTCTTACCGTGGCCCTCCCTTACTCCACTAGCCCGCTACTTTGGTGTATATCCCCTATGTAGTTTAGTGTTTAGATGCCGAGCTCGTCTTATCGTAGCCCCCTCTTACTTCACTATTCTACTTAATCCAACGGTGTTCATTAAATCGTGGATTACACTATTCTTCCTTTACCACTGACTACATATATTAAAATATATTGAAATATTGATCACATATCACCAAGATAGAGACTAATTTAAAGTAGATATTTTCACCATCTTAATTAAGCTGTGTCAACAATATGGCTTGTGTCTTATTTATTGTTCTATCTTCTTCACAGTAATCTCTGTCATAGTCTATTGTCTGACATCAATTAAACTATAATCTGTTCAGATTAATGAGTTTTTAGATCACTCACCATTATGTTTTAAACTGAACATTAATCTGTGTATAGCTTGGGCGTTAATCCGCCATGTTTTAAGAAGGGAGGGGGACATCTCACTGTGCCACCCGCTATTGTTCTGATGAGGGGGGTTAATCAAGCAAGGGGATTGTCGAATACAATGGTGTTAAAAGTATAGTCCGCTTTTTAAAACTACTAGGTTTAAACTGATTAACAACTTATTCACAATAAATAGGGGCGGATCTAGGAATTTTGAAAGGTGGGGGAAGGGCCCCGCAAAATGAGGGCATTGACCATGGAGACGGGGCACGCCGCTGAAAGGGGGGTGGGGGCCCCAAGAAAATTAATATTCGATTAATATTGACAATATTTTATGAACAAAATGACAATGAAATAAAATTAATGCTGACCTTGACCTTAATAGTTCTTTAACTGACAAGTGTATATGAAGAGATTGTAAATCAATTAGAATTGATGGAAATTGCTCGCAACAACTTTCAACTATTTTAAAGGTTTTTTTTAAATAAAAATATTATATTAAATATAGTTAAATAGCTCGATTCTAGATATCTTCGCAAATGTTTTGTTAGTCAGTTGACGATCATATTCGCAGGGATATTAAACAATTTTATATCAAATACTAATTCTCTGTGTGGTTTCAGTGGAATTGGATGCCCGAATGGTTAGCACGTGCGTACTGTTGGCGGGTTTCGAATCCCCAGTTATACGTGACCATGAGTAGGGTCACCTGTCCAACCTCGTGATTTTTCCCCGGGTCATCCCACTGTTAAATACCCCTATGCGCAAGCGAATTATTGTAATAAAATTGAACCATGTTAGTCCTGAAATGACCTAGTTTGTGTCGAGTGGACGTTAAACCCCATTTTTCTCTCTCTCTCTCTGTTTGGTTTCAGGCCAGGTTTATCAACTACAGATACTCTTTATATTTTTAATACCGATACAGATATAATTCAGGCCCGTTTCAAGGGGATATTATAAATTCCTTATCATTCTATTTTCATATTAATGACACCCAAAATAAATTTACACGCGGGGAATCGAATCTTCGCCACTTGACTCAATGACAGACCTCGTGATTTCACGCACACACGTAAAAATCAATAGACCACACCATCCCCCGTTGAAACTCGCGTCACGACCCTGATTGACTTATTAACATATCATTACACATAATATACAATACATAAATGCATTATTTACCAGTTTCCAAATAGCAAAAAAGTTAATGGTTAAATTTCATAAAACATATAATAATTACCAGGGCCACATCAATCGGTGACGCCACAGCCATTATGTAGCCCTAGATGTATATCAAATTGCTTTTTGAGAGTGTTAAAATGTGGAAAGGGGAGTAAACAACTGGCCAGTGAGTGTCTTGTTGAAAGAAAAACATTCACAAAAACGGGTTTAGAGGGCCTATATATACGTGTCAAGCTACCTTTATTAGTCTAGTGGAAGTAGGCAGTAGGACGTTGATCGCCGTTTCATTTCATGTGTGATTAAATGACACATTAGATTATCCTTCATGATGAATTAGACCAGCGGCTGCCAAGCCATATTTTCCAAGAGATGGATGGAGAACAAATTAAATCCAAACCGATTTTTCGTACAATCAGGCGTTATAATCCAGATAGTTATGGTCTGAAGCGCGCAAATATGGAAAAACCTTTGGGACATAAACATATATTTTAAATTTCATCAACATGGAAAAAATTGTGACATCTAGAAGGTCCACATCCTTCGTATTACATACATGTTTTTTTTTACAAAATGCGAACCCAACCTTCAATGGTGTGTAACGGTGATATATTTAAAAAAAAATTTTTTACTATTGAATACAAATTGTGACCGAAAATGTGATTTTTCAAACAATCAGGGGTCATACCCCAGGTAGTTACGTTGGGATATGCGCGTTTAACGGAAGGAACCAAGATTTGTGTGATGTAAACATAAATTTAAAGTTTCAGCAAAATCGGATTCAAATGGGACCTGTGGAGTGTTCACACACAATTGTGGACAGACGGACCTCCAGGTGCGACGACAGTATATGTCCACAAGAAAATGTGGGCGTATAAAAATGCAATAACAACAAACTAAACACATTCTGTACATATTTTATTTTTCTCCTTCAACTCAAATAATCCATTTACAGATAAAAGTATGGTTTGAACGTCTGTATCGATATATATATCTCCAACAACTTCATTCGAGGGAATTGCAATAGGTCTCTTAAAGTTCGTATTGTTCTGAAAATGAAGTACATGTACTGCAAACATGATAAAAATGGATTATTCTCCAGTATGTACTCGCATGTGTAGCTGTAGTTTACTACTTGTAACAAATGATTTACCACAAACATCACATGAAAAAGGCTTTTCTCCAGTATGGGATCTAATATGTACTCGTAAATAACCCCTCGTAGTAAACGACTTTCTACAAACATCACAAGAAAAGGGTTTTTCCCCAGTATGGGTTCTAGTGTGTACCCGAAGATCACTCCGAGATGTAAAAGATTTTCTACAAACATTACAAGAAAAGGGTTTTTCCCCAGTATGGGTTCTAGTGTGTACCCGAAGATCACTCCCAGATCTAAAAGATTTTCTACAAACATCACAAGAAAAGGGTTTTTCTCCTGTATGGGATCTAATGTGTAACTGTAGACTAGACCCAGTTGTAAACGACTTAGTACAAACATCACAACAAAATGGTTTTTCTCCAGTATGGGTTCTCATGTGTCGCGTCACACATGCATTAGTCCTAAACGATTTACTGCAAACATCACACGCAAATGGCTTTTCTCCTGCATGAATACTTGAGTGTCTTTTTAAAAAACTAAAAGCCGTAAATGATTTGCAGCAAACCTCACAAGAATATGGTTTCTCTCCAGTATGAGTTCTGATGTGTTCTTCTAGACGAGTAATTGCAGTATATGACTTGGTACATATATCACATTTATATGGTTTCTCTCCAGTATGAATTAGAATATGGTTCCTTAATTTCGAACGGCATGTGAATGATTTACCACAAACATCACATTTATGATTTGTCATTTCTAGTTTGTTAAATTAGTTTCTGAAAAAACACAACAAATGAACCATTAGTTGCACAGCTTAATTCATACCTCCTTTATAAACTAACTATTTTATGCATTGAAATTTATTAGTTTTAGTACAAAATTTGATAATGTTAGAGGCAGTCGGCACGATTATCACTAGATGTTTTGATTTGTTTAAGTATGATATTGTCGTCCTAATATTATTTAAAACTAAATGACATCACCTGAAAACCAATAATTTAATCATAACACGATTCGTGTATAGTTTTGGCTTCAAGGGTTTTATTTCAGAGTTAACTAGCTAGATTCTTTTAAATTCGATATTTGATTAATTAAACTATGCCATCATCACCAATCTCTATCTTTATACAGTCAAATTACATATTTTGAATGTACACCACTTTATCCACCCTACATCCCCATTCACGACCCTTGTTCAAGATGGTTCTTACATTAAGTGTGTGTGTGTGTGTGTGGGGGGACTAGTGGTCTAGAATGCCGCGCTTCCACCTCTAGCTGGCCGGTCCCCTATGGCTTGCGATTTCGATCCCTGGTGTGAGCGTATGTGGCATGGGGATAGAGGGGCCATCTCAACATCGTCGGATTCCTCCCACTGCTAAAGACCCCTACGCGCAAGCGAATTATTGAAATAAAATTAAACCATATTTTAGTCTCGAAATGACCTAGTTTGTGTTGAGTGGACGTTAAACCCCATTTCTCTCTCCCTCTCTTATATTAAGTATTCATTCGCCGCCTACAATCTTTGAAACATTGCTTACCGATATTATCTTCAGTATACAGACATCTATCTTTTAAACAATCTGTGACGCCTTGATTATACTTTCCCCAACGATACTTCCACTAGCAATATATACTAGTTTTAAATAGACATCTTCAACAACTTAATCAAGGTGTGTCAACTACATGGCTTGTGTCTTGATAACTAGTTGTTTATTCTTTCTCCAAGTAATCCCTGTCATAACCCATTGTGCGATATCAATTGGTCTAGTCTTGAATGTTTAATGGGTCTTAGATCACCCAGTACTTTATATTAGACGAACATTGACCTGTATGTAGAAAGTTAATAGTATTAACGAAATGGGTTGACGGATGTGAACAAAATGGTGCCGATCACGCCTAAATGGGACCATTGTAGAAGTGTTCAAATATATAATGAGTACCTGTGATGGTACGCCCGATACCGCTATCTGTTCAACAGAGAAAATAAAAAATCTTCCGGTTACCGCACATCAACATCATCCAGTCTCTCAGAAATACATGCCTTATGACCCTCCTTAAGCCTAGGTTTGTGTCGTCATGTCTGAATTTATACTCTGTAACTTCTCCCCTATATATATGAAATATTGACTTTGCTACTATAATAAGTAGCTACAACCATAAACATCTTCTTATATTTCTTTCGTATATGAGCACTCATTGCAATTTTTAGTAAGAATGTACAAGCAAAAATAACCAAACACCTGTAGGCCTACCCAATATAAATTCTGGAAAATTTGGGCTTAATTGATAAACCAATATTATACAAAAGGAAATAAAATCGAAATCACCAAGCTTCAGCCTACTCTGCCTTACCGAATTCTCCGGTATAAGGCAAGTTATCGTCCTGTATGAGAGAGAAAGAGAGAGAGAAATGGGGTTTAACGTCCACTCAACACAAACTAGGTCATTTCGGGACTAACATATGGTTTTAATTTTATTTCAATAATTCGCTTGCGCGTAGGGGTCTTTAGCAGTTGGAGGAAACCGGAGGAAACCCACGAGGTTGAGAAGGCGCCCTATCTCCATGCCACATACCCTCACACCAGGGCTCGAAATCGCAAGCCAGAGGGAACCGGCCAGCTAGAGGTGGAAGCGTGGCATTCTAGACCAATAGCCCCCCCCACCCACACACTTAATGTAAGAACCATCTTGAACAGGGGTCGTGAATGGGGATCCAGGGCTCGAAACCACAGCCGCAAGCCAGAGGGTCCTGTATGAAGCTTCCATATTAATTACTCTACTATATGACTAAACATACCGTGCTATTTACTTTAAGTTGTCACGACTTGACATCTTAGTCATCGTTCGTTTTCGTTAAATGGAACTATCTCACTCTGTCATATAAATAAAATACCTATACACCCACTGAAATATGTCAAACAGTAAAATAGAAATCCATTAAAACATTTAAACACTAACTGTAATCAACACTCACCTCTAACATGGCCATCATAACATCCCACAATTCCATATGCACGTGCTTTTTGTGCTGGGAAACATCACACTCTCTTTCAACCAGACGTTTTTCCACTACAGAAAGTAGCTATAATATATAGAAACTTTAATTGTATTTTGTATTATATTACCGTTTGTATATATCATCTCATATTGACTTTGTATGTAAATAAATAAATAATTCTACCGTATTAAATTATAAATTATCTATTGCATTGTTAATATAATTATGCATAACTGAATGTAATTATGTGAATTTTGTAAAAAAAAAAAAAAAAAATGCGACCGACAACTAGCCTACCGTATAAATTGCACCGATGTCATATGAACTATTATTATAAAATTACGATAACCATGTATTATATTTTATAAAATTGTTGTAAGGCAACAAGCCCTGGCGCCAACTAAGGCACTGTTTCTGTTTATTTGTGGGGAAAACGGGCATTAAAAAAAAAAAACAACAAAAAACAAATCCAACTCACTGCACAGTGCTATAAGGGTGTTGCAACATACCCGGGCTATTTTACATGTGTACGCATGACCTCTGCCTTTCGTCTCATCCGTCGTCAGGCCATCCGTGTCTTACACCACTGACAAGGGGCAGCATTTTTGGCTAACACTGGAATTTAACACGGAGATATTAAACAATAAATGTAAGAAAATTATATCCGATATTAAATTCTCCGTTTGACTTCATTACAGATTTATCAACTATTTATATATAAGTAATTTTTACGGTGTCAAATAAAATGTGTTAAAACTAGAAGGCCAATCGAATTGTACAAATGTTATAATCCTTTTTATATTAATGACATCCAAAACAATTTAAACTCTATTCTATTAGACACTTAGACAGCGAGAGAGTGGGGGGAAGGAGCGAGAGAGGCGAGGATTTTAGCCCATCCAACACAACCTAGGTCATTTAGGGACTAACACAATATTCATTTCTTTTATCTAAATAATTCGCGCCAGCCTAGTGATCTTTAACACCAGGTTTGACACGACGCTACATCTTGTAACGTTCAAGCTGGGAATCAACACCACATCAATGACAAACTAAGATGGCGACAAGTAACAAGTCGTGTTTCACCTCCGCTTAGCTTTGATCAAAACTGAATATGTAGATCTTTGAAGTTTTTATAGATCAATGTTTTTCGACTGATCAAGTATTAGAAGTATGGTGTATATGGATTCTGTGATGTATTATTTTGAACTTTCTTGATTTTATTGATATAAAACTGAAGTGTCTAGTACTCTTCTGTTGTCAGCGAAGCGCACACGCAGTGACACACATCTCTCTTCTATCGTTGTGTCAATACCGAGTGTAGTGTTTTTCTTGTTTGATTTGGAGTAAATTAATGAAGTAAATCAGCTCTCCTGTTTGTCTGATAGATTAACGTAAAATCGATCGAGTTTGTTTTAATGGCGCAGATCATCAAGAACTGTAAAAGAAGATTAGATTATACTCTGACTCAAGTTTCCAAGCACAGAAACGTATGAACGAGGATCTCGAAGATCTATTATCAGATCCAGATATGAGTACTGTAGAGTTCGCCCGGTCACCGAGAGAGGTGAGAAAATTTTTTATGAGTCTGCTAACTATGTTAGAAGGTGAAACTGTTCTGCACAAACTGGCAAATAGTGTCGCGTGCATAATGCTACCAGAAATGCGACAAGAAATAAGAGACAGTGTGCAACATACGATCAAAACTCTAAACAAGAAAATAGACTATCTTGAATCTGAGATTAAAGATCGAGATATTATCATTGACGACATTCTAGATAAGCTAGACGAGAGTGAACAATATAGCAGAAGAGAAGCAGTCAGAATTAATGGCATAACTGAGATCAATTCTGAATCAACAGATCAAATGGTTGCTGACTTTGGTGCGTACATGGGTATAGACATGTCAGTAAATGATATTAATCGCAGTCATAGGGTGGGAAATCCCAACGATTACGACAACGTCACTAAACCACGACCAATTATCGCAAGATTCAAGGGATACTCCGTTAAGAGAAAATGAAAGACTCTAAGTGGGGCCCTAATCTCCCCCCGTGTATGAAGAATCATTTATATATTTTGATCTAACCAAAAAACGTGCCCTCATTGACTCAAAATGTCGAAAATTATACAAAGATAAGCAAATTATTGGTAATTGGTCCATGGATGGAATAATATTTGTTAAAACTCAGTCTGGAGATGTTAAACTTATCAGAACGGTTCGTGATTATATGAAGCTCCAGGAATCATTAAGCCTCAAGATAACTATAAAGAAAACCTATCTTATAGATCAAGATCAAACAGAAGTAAAATCCACTGATTAAATCTGAGACGCTGTACTGGTTGAATAAAATGTTATAGTATCTTTTAACTAATACATAAAATCCGACAACTGATAATAAAATTATTAGAATGATTTGATATGAAATTTTCAATTTAAATATATAATCTATCCAACTGCTATCAATTATACTGAGCATTGAGCAAGTGTCAGAGCTTCTTAATAGAAGATCGTACACTCGACAGAATTGGCTCATCAAATTTAACATTTTAAAATATGATTTAATTGTACAACTAAATGGTGATCATTCCTTTTAGTTTTAATTATAAATACAATAACTCCACAACGACCCTTTAATTACAACCACGCACAAACTCTATATAAATATAGCATCCTAAAACTCGCTTAAAGCACGGACCTCAGAGAAAGACTCGCCTGAACTGCTGTTACACACAAGGGCACAACACACAATCTTCTTGAATGTCTTTCAAAACGTCAATGTTTTATGAATGTTAAACCTAATATCGTTAGCCCCACACGTATAACGCCGTATTCACCAAGTCTTCTAGATCCGTGTCCTACTTCCTTTCCAGATCAAATCGTCTCTTCAATTGTACTTGACGCCAGACTGAGTGACCACTGTCCAATACAAATTGAGATATGTAGACAAACCCCCCACGAACATGCTTATTCTCTGACAATGTGGAGTTATGATTCTATGGACATTGATAAAATTAATCAGTTTTATAATAATTTCATTTGGAATCAATTTTACATTGAAGCAGGCTTACTTCCAAATGTTTTAGTAAACAATATTTCTACTGTCATATCAACAGGTATTAATCTGTATGTACCGCACAAAAGAATGGTCATATTCGTCCCATTATTCGTAAGCGAAATCGTCTCCACAAAAGAGCAAAGCGTTCCAATCTTCCACTTGACTGCAGGACCAGACTGTATAAATCATAAAAGACTTTAGTGAAGCCAATTACAAATCTTTTCAACTTTCTTTTAGAAAATTCAGCATTCCCAGATCAATGGAAAGAAGCACAGATTGCGCCAATATTAAAGAAAAGCCCATCATCATCAATTATTAATTACCGTCCAATATCCCTATTAAGTTCCATTGGTATAATCTTCGAAAGGTGTCTTTACAAATATATATATAATTTTCTTCTTGATCATAAGATGCTTACACCGTTCTAATCTGGTTTTACTAAGAACGACTCCACAGTTTATCAACATCTTGATCTTTATGACCAGATCTGTAAAGCTCTTGATGAAGGTAAAGAAGTGCGACCAGTATATTTCGATATAAGTAAGGCATTTGACAAGGTCTGTATTCGTGGCATTGTTCATAGGCCTCTAAAAAGTTACTTATCCAATAGACAACAACGGGTAGTGATTGACGGAGTATCTTCAAACTAGTCACCGACTCATGCAGGAGTACCACAGGGATCAGTATTAGGCCCGTTACTTTTCGTTGTCTACATAAATGATCTTGTTAACGATATAACATCGAATATACGACTTTCCGCAGACGATACATCGCTCTATCTTGTCATTGAAGACCCCGTTTCATCTCAAAGAATTTTAAACTCCGATCTTTGCACAATCAGCAATGGGCTTCTACGTGGAGAGTTTACTTCAACCCTAACAAAACCCGTCATCCTTCAACAATACTATTCTTACTGAAGTTTCTTCCCGTAAACATTTAGGTGTGTATCTTCACAAATCTTGCAACTGGGCAGACCATGTAAATTACATTACATCCAAAATCTCTAAGTTAGTTGACTATTTTCGAAGTTTCAAATACAGACTCTCTAGAAAGTCACTCGTAGTGATATATAAGTCTTTCATCCGGCCCTTGTTTGACTACGCGGATGTCTTATGGGACAATTGCACAGGTCAAGAGACTTTTGGACTTGAAAAACTTCAACTTGATGCTCTAAGAACTTTAACTGAACTTGTTCGAGGAACATCACACAGCATTTTATATGAAGAATCTGGCTTTATCCCATTAACAGAAAGACGCCGCAGACATAAACTAATCTTACTCTACATAATGATATACAAACAAACTCCAAACTATCTCTCATTACTCGTTCCACCTATAATCGCGACTGTAAATCCCCATGCTACGTGAAACCAACTGAAATATCGAAACATATTTGCAACAACATATAAACTGTCTTTTCTTCCTGGAATGACCTTACTGACGATCTTAAGCAAAGCCCAACCCTCCAAATGTCAGTTAAGCAAAAATGATCAAATAATCCCAAACCATTACTTATCAGGGGGACAGAAATATACAAATAATTCACACCAGACTAAGGTGTCAAAAAAGTGATCTACACTATCAAAAATTTTAAATGAATATATCTGATTACCCATCATGTACATGTGGTCACATTATAGAGGACAGCGAGCACTACGTATTATACTGCTCTAATTTTACTACGGCCCGACAAGAAACAATTTTATTATTACCCTACACTCAAAGGGAGATTAGAACGCTG
Source organism: Patella depressa (assembly GCA_948474765.1). Taxonomy (NCBI): domain Eukaryota; kingdom Metazoa; phylum Mollusca; class Gastropoda; family Patellidae; genus Patella; species Patella depressa. The sequence goes on from OX419721.1 coordinate 10,326,855, forward strand.
CTATATGGAAATAACCTCATAGCTCCTTCGACAAACATGGAAATCTTTACATCAGATCAGTTGTTTATTAAACAGTCTAATAGATTTAAATAAAAGCATATCCAGACTTACTTAACCGTCTCTTGATTAATGTTAGGCAACACTTTTTTTTTACTTGGTTTACGGATCCGCCGACCATAATTTTTGTTAATTGAAAAAAAATTCAAATTTGCCCTTTTTTAAAATACCGCCGACGAAATAAATTGACAATCATTAAAAAAAGAATTAGAAGAATATTGGGATGTTACAACAAAATAAATCGTTCAACTGACCGTACATAATTCGTTTTTCAAACTATAAATCTGTCTCAAAGATACCATATGGCGAAGCACAGATGTTCTAAACCGGTGAATGCTGACCGTAGATACCAGGATATTTTTGAGTCTGTCAGACATAGATCTACATCGGTGAATGGCTATGTAAAATTAATCAATGTCATTAATAAACTTAATACTGCAAATGTTAAGCCAATAAAACCAAAGAAAAAGATTTACATTGATGAACGTTGATTTATCTCATACAAAAAAAACCCAAATAATTAAGACGCTAGACATGCACACACCGTTTGTAATTCGCAACAAAGGGAGGCCACTCTTCCTGCGCCTTGCGGTAATAATATGAACTAGAATGCAGAAGGGAAGGGGGTAACTCTATTTCCCGTTCAATATGACAGCATGGCCACTTTTTTTTCAAATTGAAGTGGACTGTTTTGGGGACAGAAATTTGTCCTTTAAAGAATTGACGAAAGACCAGAAAGTTCGGAAAACGTAGGAAATTGTATTAGTGATCTGTTATTGCCAAGCGACAAAACCAGTGCTGTCACCGTTTCCAATGAAACACCTCTTACGTAAACAATGTGTTTGTTTTCTTTATTAAATTGTACTGGACAAAAATATGGATTTTTATGATGAAAGACTTCATTCACTGGCAAAATATCACTCAAACGTTCAATTTCACTGACTTGGTTTGTCCAGTATTTTTTTTTTCGGCAGCCTACTTTGCTAGAAGCTAATTTGGAAAAAAAAAATCTGAAGAGGCTTTTTTTTTTTTTGTTTTACCACCTACCGACTACAAAATTCCTCTTGAAAATCAGCAAACCAAGTAAAAAAAAAGTGTGGCCTTATTTATCGCGTATATTTTGGTTTTAATCCCCGTCTTGGTTATTGATACTACTTAACCTGTCTATTTCTTGATTATTTATTGTATTATTGGCGACGATGTTTATTATAGCATCTACTTACTGTCTCCTGCACCTGTCCAACCGCGTAGGTTTTCTGCGGGTCCTCCAATTTCCCACCACTGCTAAGACCTCTCTATGCAAGAGAATTGTTGAAATGAAATGACCCAGTTTGTGTCGAGTAGACGTTAAACCTGGGCGGATGATAGTTATCGGTTTTATTTTATATACATGTACTGCATCTGAGTTAATGATAGTGTTCACTTCTTGTGGGTAGTTATACCGACTGCCTCTTGTCTGATGATACATGTCGATTGTTTTCGCTTTCTGCTTATTTATCGTGTTCTACTTGTTTCACTTAATGTATCTTGTTTATTTATTGTTATTGACTGTGGGTAGTTTTACCTGACTGTCTCTTGTTTAATGATAGACTCATAACTAGTTGTGTCAAGTTCAGATGATACCTATTGCACCCGAAAACTTCCATCAACACCTCTAACTAGTATCCAACAAAAATCAGACAAAGTACCACCTTCCCATTTCGTTTCCTGTTCAATATTTTAGACATGACTTTCCCCTCTCCTTTCTACTATCAACAGCCCGTGATTCGCATCACACTATCACCACATTATCAACATAACATAACCGTTTCGCTAACCTATGTATATTGTATATTAAATATTTTGTACATTTTCATCAAGTGAGAATAAAAAATGTTATGCTTTTGTAATTATATGTATAAATGTATGTAAATCGTGATTATAATTATAAGAAATGTATTTATATCTGTAAATAATGTATTACGGGAAATGAATTTATATAAGCTCCGGCTTGTTTTCAGATCCCATAATTTAATATTGTATCTTTATAATATGTAAATATTGAATAAATATTGTTAAAAAAATCAATGACAGGTCTTATACTTTCACACACACACGTCTAACACCCAACATCCCATTGTGAAATATCCTTCAAATATTTTTGTTGGTGTTTTCATGAGTTTTGAATCATTGTTCATTTCAGAATTGTCTAGAAAAAGCTATGTAGAGGCAGCTAAAGGAGGGAGAGCTATTGATTTTTTTTTCTGCATCAAGTTCTGACGATATTGAAAGCTTGCCGGATTTGCCAACACCAGAACAATCTACAACTGGTCGATCAACAGACCCTTCTTCCCAACCAAAGCGTAGGAAAACTGGGCACAAACGTGTTGTGGGGCGTCCAAGATATGCTACTGTTACAGACCGATACCCTATTAGACATCAACCAAAATAAGACTTCCGCCGAAACAGACCCACCCATATACCCAGGCAGACCTAAATAGACATCCACTCAAATACACTGACACTTTATACATTGGTATTTTTATTATAATATTTGTTTTCCAGAAATGATATTATGTACTCTGGTTCTTAAAACTGGAATTGAGGAAAGTGTTTAATGGCATTCCTAAGAATTATTCCTGGTGGCAGTTTTCTTTGTCTTATATAATCACTAAATAATTTCAAAAATAGATCATTTTCTTCAACGGTCCATCTTGGCCTCGGAATTTTCTTCGTGGGTGGGGTGGTTTCATGTTCATCACTAGTGTCCAACACTAAATAAAAAAAAAATAAATTAACATAAAATTTATAGCTCATTTTGAAAGTAAATGAAACATATTACTTTTCACTGATAGTTGGCTAAAATGAAACCAGCATTTATTAAAGACTGTGAATAAATACTCCAAGAAAAGTGTCATTATAGATCTACTCAGGATGGGTAAAATCTTGAGGTATTCTTGTATTGTCTCTACAGGCAGTTGGACTCAACACGGCTAATGTGCACGCTGTGAGTGGCTGGGTCTCGAGACTATGAATAGCCAGCCGTGGAGTCTATGATACTAGAAATAGCCATGCACGCGAATTCTCTTCAAATCGATCAATAATAACAGCCGTAAAAAAATCTATTGTTGACGATTTTGAAAAGTAATAAAATTTAGCTTCTTGATTATTATAGCAGCTTTAGTAATTGCGTTTGTTTTATTTTTTAAGTTGCTTTATCATTAACTGTACCGTTAGGAATAGGAGTGACATCCTTTGGTTCAGTAGTCAAATGAAATGAAATATTGTTTTATGGCACGTCAGCTCCAACCGGGCCATACTGCGCCAAACACACGGTGAGATTTCTTGAGACAAACTAAACAAATAATCACAATATTATATATACACATACATAAATAAAAACGAATATCAAAGTAAATATCATTTAAAAATAAATATCAACTATGTATTTAAATCATGAAAGTGAAAATCAAATATAAACAATTAAAATTTTCGATAAAAATTTGTCTCTTTTAAAAAGTCTAGCGCTTTACCATATATACCCGGCTGGGCAAACAAATGATGTAGTGACTGACAACGGTAATACCGTGATCTTGTTTGCTTGCACTCAATCAAAATGTGATTAACTGTCAAAGGAACATGACAGTGTTCACATTCTGGTTGAGGCTCTCGCTTTAAGATGAAAATGTGAGTTAAAAAGGTATGACCAAGGAGAGGCTTTATGTGATGCAGTTTGTTTGTGCCTGCAAGATCCCAAGACCGTTGCCAGCGGTCATATATAAATGAATTTATAATACATTTAAAATCCTTAAATGAAATGTAAAAATCGGATATGGGAAGATCTAAAGCAGACTTGGCAGCCGAGTCTGCTTGATCATTCCCCTTTATATCCACATGACTGGGGAGCCAGCAAAGGACAGTGTCCTTGCTGATGATCTTTGATAGTAGCAGACCATAAATGTCTGCTACTAATGGGTGTTCAAGCTGTTTGTTGTTTATTGCTTGTAACGAGGACAAAGAATCAGTAAGTATGATATATTTTGAATCAGAAGATGATTGAATGAACTCCAAAGGCTGAAGAATGGCCTGGAGCTCAGCTGTAAAGATAGAAGCAGCAGGTGGAAGGCGGACAGAAATGGTCTCGGATGGCGTCACGGTAGCCGAAGCTACCCGATCACCATCTTTCGACCTATCTGTGTAAATAGGAATATAATCACCATACATAGACCTTAACTCATTAAAGAGAGATTATGATTTGGAAGTGATGCAATTTTCGTAGCATACTGCAGGGCCAGTTTATCACGTATGTTTTGCAGTGAGGGCTCATGCGCCTCGACGTATAAACTTTCCACTGGAGATGTACGAAATGCTCCTAAACTGATTCTAAGTCCCTTGTGTATGGTGTCGAGCTCTTTGAGATAAGACTCGCGGGCAGACCCATACACAATACACCCATTATCGAGTTTAGATCGAATTAATGCTCGATATAATCGGAGCAAGACCTTACGGTCTCCTCCCCAGTCAGTATTTGATAAGACTCTCAATATGTTGAAGGCTTTCAGACATTTCTTTTTTAGGTTTGTAATAAGGGGGATAAATGATAATTTCTTATCAAATATCATCCACATTGCCACCCAAGAAAAGTTCTGGATCTGGATGTAAACCTCGTTTTTGACGGAAATGCATGCAAACAGTCTTGGATTTCGAAAAAACGAAATCCATTTTCGGTTGCCCATTGTTGAAGTGAATTCAAACAAAGCTGCAACTTACGTTCGATTATCCGCATGTCTGTAGAACCATAGCACATCTGAAAGTCATCAACATAAAGAGCGCCGTTTGTAATGTTGGAGATAAAATACTTCCCTGGGGGACCCCCATTACCCCCATTTCCTGAGGAAATGGGTCATGATCACAGTCATACCTTAAATGACCTATCTTCCAGGAAATTTTTAATAAAGATCGGTAAGCGACCTCTTAGGCCGAGGTTATGGAGGTCGCGCATGATACCGTGTTTCCACGTAGTATCATATGCTTTCTCCAGATCGAAAAATATAGCAACTAAATGTTGTTTCTGGATGAAAGCGTCCCTGACGAAAGTTTCAAATCTGACGAGATGATCAAGAGTGCTCCTTTGGGACCGAAATCCACATTGGAGGTCTGTAATGAGGTTGTTTGACTCGAGGTACCAAACAGGCCTTCGATTGATCAATCTCTCCATGGTTTTGCAAAATACAGCTAGTTAAAGCGATCGGACGATAGTTGGTAGGATTCGTATGATCTTTACCCGGTTTAGGGATGGGAACTATTGTGGCTTCATGCAACGAAGGAGGGAAATTCCCATCAACCCAAATCCGGTTGAAAAGATCCAGTAAAATTAGAATAAGGTAAATGTTTAAAAATTTGATAGTGTATCTCATCTGGACCAGTTGCAGTGTCCCGAGCTCGCTTTAACGAGTCAAGGAGCTCCGCAATGGAAAAACGATCATTATAGCATTCATCATTGCGGGACTTGAAATTAAGTCGCCTTTTCTCCTGTTGTTGTCTAATGCCTCGAAAGACATCGGAGGAGAAATTGGATGATGAATTGAATGAAAATGTACTGGCCAGAGAATTAGCAATATAAGGAAATGTTTCTAAGGTGGTATTATCAACATTGAGATTAACTAATAAGTTGAGTTAACTGATAAAGCACTACTTTTACCTTTACCGTAAAAGATCCCTTGGCCGTAGTGCCACTGTTCGGGCCAAATTTCCCTCGTAGCACACTGTATGGCGTATGCCCGTCTTTAATTAGCCCAGGTTAGGTGCAGAAGAGTAGGACGTTAAAACCCATTGTAGGAAAGATGTACATATATAAAGATATTATTGTCTAATATGATTCCTATTTATCTGCATATATTTGTGCATATTTTGTTTATTGATTTACTATTTATTTGTCTTGTGAATTATATACAGAATATTGTTTCCCAGAAGAGTACATACTACCTTGTTATGAGTGGTTTATCTTGTTAAGTTGACCGGACGAGGTCACTTCAATTAGTACATTATCTTGTTTAGTTGACCATACGACACCCATAACAAGGGTTTGGTATTGTATTTTTGTGTATTCCGCAGTTGTGGAATTTTAGGTTAATGTTTCTGTCAGAAAAATAGATTGATAGAGGGTGACGTGTTAACAACTGCGAATACCAATATAAGTGAAGATCTCGTCTTCATACGTGGAGCTGATTTGGTCTGTCTTCGCAGGTGTTGGACGTAGAATCCGTTTTTTAAGGCATGCAGAGATTATCTACTAATACATCAACGATAATAAAGGTCACTAAGAAGATATACTGTATTAGTTATACTAAATCAACGTGAAGTCGGTATCAAATATTATACACGATCACAATCAACACCGAGAAAACATGGCAGAAATAATAGACGACCTATTATAAATCTGTGTGTCCCCACCACAACGCTCTCTGTTACAAACTGGTACCACTTGCAGGATAAACGAGATTAATTCCTGGAACTACATAGCAAGAAGAAGAAAACGAAGCCAAGAAAATATATCAGAACCGGTAAGTCTCTCTCTCTTGGATTAGTCAAAATCTACTGGGCACACGAAAACTATTAGATTAAGATTGATAGTTAAGTTCTATTTTAACATATCCTTTTAATAAAGTTATGTTTCAGAAATGACAGAAGAATACGCTGAGTGTTTCCAAGCATTACAACTTGACCTACGGGCACAAGGTTTACCGCAACAAATTAGGAAGTTGCGGACGAAAGTCACAAGAGATTCAATGAGTGGATTAGGGATGTAGAGAAAGTGGGTATCCTTGTAAACGCAGACGATAATAGAATGCGGTTTTTTGGCATTGCAAACTTTTAACGGGAACCGCGGCAGACTATACATTAAGACACATACCCACAATGTACGTGGAATGGGTTGAAAACAATTTTAAAGGATAGATTTAGCGACATGGCGCCGACGCCCAATTCGCTTTCATTAAAACTTTAAAAAATAAGACATGAGACTGTGCGAACGTTGGCGGATAGAATTATTTCGGTTGCGGAAGAAGCGTATACCACTGACGAAATAGCTAATCCGCTAATTCAACAATTATTATTCAATATTTTTATTGATGGTTTAAAGGAAAACCGCATAGGGAGGAAACTCATTTCAGTTCGTCCGAATACACCAGACGACGCCGTCCATATCGCCGCATACGAACGACTCGAGTCCATGGAGGTGGATGCGATATCATGCAACAGTCCTGTCCAACAATTAGAGGCTAAAACCGAACAATTAGCGGACGACTTATCAAATTATTGGCGTTAACGGAAAAACATGAATTTCGACCGAACTCATCAGTGCATCCACGACAAACTGCGCCCGCGACATATAGGAAAACGTTTCAACGAATTCCGGACAGTAGGAACCGATATCCACAAGCCCCTGACAATAGGAATCATATTATACAATAATGTCTTTATATATAATATCTTTCCTACATCATTTCATTTCATTTCTTATGCTGGGAATATAATAACAACATACGGGTTAATAGACAGTGCTTAGTCGAGGGTCGATTTTTGGACCAGATATGGCTCGACATATGAAACTATTAAGGGCAGAAAATAATTAGTGTCGAATAAATACCATCATTGGTACCGAGATACAAGAATACGAACATGTTAATCTCGGCATCCAACCCGTTTCTAATGATTCATTCAAAACTTTATGGTGTGGAAGCTATTGTTTCTGATAGTTTCAATGTATGTGAAAAATACCCCCACACGACATAAATTTACAAGACTACGAACACCTGGGCCGCCTTCGACTCGTCCAAATGTTCGACCATAGTTCAACTAGGTCTCGACCATGCACACCCGAACTTGAAATGGTTAGACTATAGTCGCGACCATGCTTAACCAACCTTTCGAGGTCGGTTGAGGCTGGTCAAGTCAGATTACAAATGGCGGAACGCGACACAACATGTGTTGTATTGGAATTTTACAAATGGCGGAAAGCGACACAACATGTGTTGTATTGGAATTGTTATTTGAAGATAGAACGTATACTACCAATCTTGCTCCAGACCTGAAAGTTATTTAAGTTCAAATAACATATTTAAATAGTTTCCATATTACATAATCATGTTTTGTCAAACAATTGGACCAAGACTGATGTCAGACTGAAATTGTGAAAGCAACAGTATTATAGTAAAATTATTCAATCTATTCGTCAATTTTATTTGGAAAAACAGAAACACCAACAAACGATTTTGTTCATTACATACATCAGTTTGATATACATTGTAAATATAAATTATATACATATAAAACTGTAAATAAACTCTGGATATTTTGTTGGTTTTTTTGGGGGGTGTCTGGGGATGACTCGGTTAGATTACAAACCTCATCTCTCAACCCGCCGAGTTTCGAGATTAGAGTTGGTCCTATATAGTTCAACGTAGCAAAGCCCATCGTGAATCAGACGGGGCATTACTAAGCCAAATTAACAAAACAACGATTGATTGTTGTTATTTATAATATTTCTACCAGATCCATCTACAATTAAGCATATAATCCTACCTGAAACGGGTAAAAAATGTTCGTATTTAAAATTAAGCCGTTACTAAAATCGCCATCTTTTTAGACGGGAGACGTATGAGGCGGTGTCATCAAGAAGGCCGGGCTAAATATATGCCTTTTATAACAGCAAATCAAAAAGGTAATCGACAGTGGTGAAACAAAATTACATCCACATGTCCAATTCGCGAATCTTACTTCATTAATTTAAACGCGAGTATTTGGATAAGACGAAAGCTTTCCGTCCCATTAGCCCAACTGTTTTTTCCCCTGGCGTACATCTCCGAAACTGTAAGAAGTGATCTGAATACTGGTGTTTCCCCATGTAAGTAATAAGTTTTGCGAAAGTTGTGAGCAGGCTAGAAAAGATGTAAATCTCTTCAACTTCTTGTGTACAGACTCTGATCGGTATTCTTGTGTTTGAACAAAAGTTAGAAATAACAGGATGGAATGCTTTGGGTATTATGAGTCGACTATTATTGTTACCGTGTAAATAGTGATACCGTGGGTGTTTCTTCACGAACTTTGACCCCAAATTTAACCATCAACGTACATCGTCACTGAATAGACAGAGAGAAAGGGAAATTTAACGTTTATTCGACACAAACTAAGACATTTTGGGACTCACATGGTTCAATAATTCATTTTCGCGCAGGGGTCTTTATCAGTGGGACGGAACCGGAGGTCCGGAGAAAACCCACGAGGAAATCGAAACAACGTCATTTGACTCAATGATAGACTTTATGATACAGCGCGCACGTGTTGACCATTCGACCCCCACCTCCTCCCCTTCCTTACTCATTACAGAGTTTTAGCTTACTTTATCACCCAATAATACATCCTCCAGAAGATATAGCTTGTGTGATAAATTTCATAATCTACTGCCATATCTCCTACATGAATTTGCTCCTCTCTCGGAAAGGATGTTAAACTCAGACCATGATATTTTAATAACTCCTAAAGTAACTGTCATGGATATTGTAGTTTACTGTATGTTACCTTTGTAGTTTGCTGTATTCGATATATAAACATAGTAACACTATAAGTAGTGTTACAGTTATAATCGATGTTTGGAAATAATTGACATCACAGTCACAATCCGTCTCCATGGTGTCACCGTCGTGTTTATTTGGTACCACGACACAGGATAGTGTAACAAAGGAACCAAGATCTTTGGATTATAAACATGCATTTCAAGTTTCATCAAAATCAGTTCAAAATTGTGACCTCTCCAGTATTCAAAAGCTAAAAACGTGTTTTTTTCGAACAATCAGGGGCCATAATCCATGTAGTTACACTCCGATACACGCCAATATCGACAGGAATGGACATGTTTGAGTGATAAACCTATATTTCAAATCTCATTGAAATCGGATAAAATGTGTGAGTTGTCGTGTGTTCACAAACAATTGTGGACGGACGGACAGGGGTGACGACAATATACGTCCACATGTTACCCTAAAGATTTGATTTTGGTGTTTTGCATGTAACTAACATAGGTTGATATTAGTGTCCATACTAATTGACATGTCCCATGTAGCACTGGAACATAAAATTTTCATTGGTCGGTTTTGCAGATATACCTCTGTGACTTCGAAATGTTTTTAATCTGGGTGCCACACAGGTGTATCTGAATATCTGTTGTTTAAAAAAAAAATAACAAAGTAGTTTAACTAATAATATTTCATGAATTATTGAACATTTAAGCAATAAACATTAAATTATCATTTCATTTAAATATAAATTAAATTTTTTAACAACCTGCAACAGTTTAATGAACACAGTTTTTGGAAACATGTTTGGGTTGGGTTTTTTTGGGGCGGGGAGCATCAAACACATAATCATAATGGCAAAACTGATGTACAGTTAACTAATGACATGTAGACCCTGTCAGGTGGTGGCATAAAGTTTGATATAGTTTTAATGTCTTGAATTTTACCCCATGGAAGTGTTTAGCTTTTGCTGTCTGAGGTTCTCCAAGATAAATTGTTGTAAAGCCACTACGGGACCACTGACGCTCGAATATCATCTCACTCAGCCATTCATCTTCAAACGTTTTCTTATACTTCGAAATTATAGGTTCATGTTGCTCATAAAGTAGCCATTTAATTAACTTTAGTGCATGGGATATTTTCAAATTTTCCAGTGTTAGCAATTTGAAGATAATCTTTAAAGTACTCAGATTTCATCTGGATAATTTTAATGGGTTTTCTCTGTTAACACGTTTTAGCAAAGGTAACAGTCCAACAGAACTGTATATTTCATTAGAAATACAACAAGAAACTGGTTTCTATTCAATATGGGTTCTTCTGGTGTGTCGATTTAGAACGCCACGAGTGGTAAATGATTTGCTACAAACATCACAAGAAACAGGTTTCTCTCCGGTATGGGTCCGGGTGTGTAGCTGTAGAGAACCCCTAGTAGTAAACGACTTTCTACAGACATTACATGAAAAGGGTTTTTCTCCAGTATGAATCATGGTATGTCTATGAAGAACACTACGGGTCGCAAACGATCTACTACAAACATCACAACAAAACGGTTTTTCTCCAGTATGGGTTCTCATGTGTCGCGTTACACAACCATTAGTCCTAAACGATTTACTACAAACATCACACGAAAATTGTTTTTCTCCAGTATGAATTTTTTTGTGTGTCTTTAAAGAATTAAGAGTCGCGAACGAGTTAGTACAAATGTCACAAGAAAAGTTTTTCTCTGTGGTATGGGTTCTGATGTGTGTATATAGAGCACTGCTAGTTGTAAACGATTTTCTACAAACATCACAGGAAAATGGTTTTTCTCCAGTATGGACTCGGGTGTGTTTCTGTAATTCACCCCAAGTTGTAAACGACTTTCTACAGACGTTACAAGAAAAGGGCTTTTCTCCAGTATGGATTCTGGTATGGACCTGCAGAGAACTCCTAGCCGAAAAACATTTACTACACACATCACAACAGAACGGTTTTTCTCCAGTATGAGTCCTGATATGCAGTTGTAGAGACCAGTTAGATCTAAAATATTTACTACAAACATCACATAAATAGTGTTTTTCACCAGTATGAATTTTCATGTGTCTGTTTAAAGTTCTACGAGACGAAAATGATTTACTACAAACATCACAAGCATAGGGACTTTTCCCAATGTGGGTTTCGGTGTGTTGCCGTAGGTTACCACTTCTGGCAAATGATTTAAAACAGACGTCACAAGAATAGGGTTTCTCTCCGGTATGAGTTCTGGTGTGTTCTCGTAGAGTATTTCTAGAAGTAAAAGACTTGCTACAAATATCACATTTATATGGCTTCTCTCCAGTATGAATTATAATGTGCATATTTAATTGGGAACGGCGTGTGAATGATTTACCACACACATCACATTTACAGTTTTTGGTGGGGACCGAATTATTTGTCATTTTTACTTTTAAAATTGAATTTTTGCCTCTGAAAAAACAAAACAAACAATAAAGTAGAAATCTTTCTAGCGTTTCAATATGGTTAATTTTAGTACAAAATTTCACAATTGGTAAAGAGAATGGAGATTAACATTCATTCGACACAACCGGAAAATACATTCATAGAACACGGTCAGGAGATAAATAATAACTGTTTAGAATTAGAGAGAGAGAAACGGGGTTTAACGTCCACTCGACACAAATTAGGTCATTTCGGGACTAACAAAACATATGGTTTAATTTTATTTCAATAATTCGCTTGCGCGTAGGGGTCTTTAGCAGTGGGAGGAAATCGGAGTGCCCGGAGGAAACCCACGAGGTTTTAGAATTTAGAGAATCGTTATACTCAGTCGAGCTACAATATTCTATATTTGGATATTCGGCTCTTGGTAAATGCTGGTGGTTTACAAAATTCATTGTAAATTCACTATGTGGTTAAACCATTACATTGTCACTAATTTATAAATATTTACTCAGTAAAAATACATAATAAGAATGGGTGCTATTGCCCACCACCCCTTCGACACCTTTACACTATAATTCTAAGATTAGGTACTTACCAACATTGATCCACCGTCACAATCTCTAAAACAAGCTGCCAAACCTATACTACTTGTGTACTTTAACCAGTTAGACCAATATGTATTCAATACTTGTGCAGTGACTACATACTACTACTACCTGATGTTTTAACGTCCGCTTCCACAGAAGTGATATCGCAGACTACATACAATTAATGATCACCTATAAACAATGTAGAAACAAATTTTAAATATAGATTTTCACCAACAATTAATCTGTGTCAACACATGGCTTACGTCTTAGTAACTTGATTGTTTAACCTTCTTCAAAGTAATCTCTGTCGTCGTCCATTGTCCGTCATCAATTTAACTATAATCTGGTCAGATTAATGAGTTTTTAGATCACTCACCATTTTGTGTTAATCTGAACATTAATCTGAGTATAGCTTGGAAGGTAATAGTAGTAAGCAAAAATTTGTTTCAATGACTCGTAAATGCACGGTGGCTGATTTAGGACACGCAAAAAATATTTTTATGTCGAGCGCTCAAGATAGTTAAGTCGAGCGCTCGAGATGATTAATACAACCGAACACGTCTCTACCGATGTTTTAAGCTATATGATTTGTGCATTATATTCAATGATAAACTTGTAGAATAAAGATTCATTTGTTTATTTTTACAGCGCATACCCCCACCCCACACTCATCACCTTTACTAAATATTTCCCCCCCTCCAAGTTGGGAGTATATCGCATGTTATTATACAAATTAATAATTGTATATGTCGATGTTACAGAGCTTTGCTGTGAGAGACTGACATTTCCTCTTATCTAGAATAGGGCGGAAGGCGAAAAACCGAGGTCCCGCGTACACGTAAAAGATCCCTTGGCAGTTGGAATTCGATATATGAGTAGGACGTAGCGCCGCTGCCCGGGCAAGATTTCCTTCATAGCACAATATGTGAAGTAAACCCGACTTCAATAGCGTAGTTTAGGAGTGAAACAGTAGGACATTAAACCCCATTTCATTTCGTTTCTTATGTATACTATTCAAAAAAAGTAGGGGATATTTGATTTTGGGGGCATAATACGAAAATATGCAAATGACTACGAAAAAAGTCACTATAGAACCTAACAGAAGAAACATTTCCAGTTACATGTGACGCCCAAACGCACCAATAGATACCGCATGGAATGCAGGTGATGCTTGGGATCACCATGGGGGTCCAACCCAAGATTTGCACGACTCTGACTTTGAATGTTACAGTCATTGTGGCATTGAATTCCAGGGTGGAAACATCAGTTTAATTGTTTTAGTGACCAGAAAACAAATTTTGATATGCGTCGGCTTACCCAAAATGAAAGATTACGTGCCCTTGGCATGCTACAGATCGGCACAACACAGGCGGTTGTGGTGCGGACGATGAATGTTTCACAGTCTGTCATAAGCAGGCTATGGTCCAGATACCGTGATACACAATCTGTACAGGACAGACCACGCTCAGGTCGACCAAGGGCGTCATCACAGCAAATCAGATCAGCACTCGTCTTCAAACAAACACTGGTGTGAGAGTGAGTGACCAGACGATTCGGAATCGACTGCATAGGGGTCACCTTCGCGCGATCCCTTGTTTGAGAGATCATCACATTCAGGCAAGACGTCGTTGGTGTAGGGATCGACAACACTGGGATATTCGACGCTGGAGCAATGTGATGTTTTCAGATGAGTCAAGGTTCACTGTTGATTTTTTGAACAGACGTAGGAGGGTGTGGCGTCGTCGAAACGAGCGTCATCAGACATGATCGATTTGGGGGTGGTTCTGTCATGGTGTGGGGAGGCATCACTGTTGCTGGAAGAACGGCTTTACATGTTGTTGCAGGGCGTGTTACAGGCTAGTACTACCGGGACAACATCTTGACAGTCCATGTTGTGCCGTTCGCACGACGCCATGGCCGCCGTTTCATCTTCCAAGATGACAACGCAAAATGTCACAGGGCCAGGATCGTTACAGGTTACCTCCAACAACAGAACATCACCACATTACCTTGGCCAGCACTGAGTCCCGACCTCTCCCCCATCGAGCATGTCTGGGACATGCTTGGACAGAGTTTACGTCAACGTCAACAACGTCCTGCCAATGTCTAAGAACTTGCTGCTGCGTTGCAACAGGAATGGGACAATCTGGACCAAAATGACCTTAGACGTCTTATTAGGAGTATGCCACGTCGGATCAATGCTTGTTTGGCAAACAGAGGAGGATTTACCCGTTACTGACTTTGTTGTGATGCTGTGGTAACTTTGCTGTTTGACCCCGGGTATCATTTTACCCTTATAATTGCCAGTCTGTGCCTTACTTAGTCTAACGATCATTTAGAATAAATCGATGAATGTGAACTTCATTTCATTTTGTCATTTGTTTCTTCGTCAGTTTCATTAGGTGACTTTAATAACACTTAAAAATCAAATATCCCCTACTTTTTTTGAATAGTATATTTACCCAACATTTCCTTCATGGTCAAATTAATAAAAACAGTTTCTTTTTAACAAAAAAAAGCTATCTACTGTCAAATGTGTTATTGGGCGATAAACTAATATTATACGTTGTACTAAACTTACCCATGGATTCGGTTAATATTAGGGTGTCCCACCATATATAAATATCTCCAAATAGCTCAACAATTACACCACAATATTTATATATATAACATGTCTTAAATCTATTTCACACATTTATAGTCACTAAATAAACGGTCATGTTAAACTTAATAAGTTATGACCATTCAAACATCATAAATAATACACAGAAAAATGGTTCGGAGCGTCGTCCATAACATCCAGACACTTTCGAGTAAAACATACGTTACGTGCCCTTGTTTTGAAACTAGTCTCACTTCACCAGCCTACCGACCATTCTCCGTCTGATTGACAGGCCGGGATAATCCAGACTACTTTTTTACGAAACTTGACAGAATGCTGGAACAAAAAATCGAATTTAGAGATAACACACGGTGGGCGACTCAACAATTGTTTTTTCTAACCTTGTAAAAGTAAAACGAAACTACTACTGGTATCATGATCCTGCCCAACCCTAGTTATTCAGAGATATTATTTGTACTAAACCAAAATATGTCACTTCTAACGGTCATGCGAAGGATAAAGCAATTTTTAAAATAAAACGAACGTAATTTCTAAAGATGCCGTAATAACCAAAACGATAAATATTACTGCTACTATTACGACTGTAATAGTTACTATTGTGTGTCCCATGGTAAATAATAAACGGATTTCTACGATTATGAACAAACTACTCTACTTAAGTTATTATAAACTTACCTATGTGTTTAAAATCACCTCCGGTTAAATAAAATTCATTGCACAATTAAACATTCCAACTGAAAAAAGAGGTTTTCTCTTGAAAATTCAATGTTTTTGCTTGTATTTTCGTCTGTGTTCATCACAACATTACACACGTGACGTTATGGGCTAACCCATCGTAATTATGTTGAAGGGGGTAATTTATGATAACCACGTGTGTTGTAATCAAAACAGCACACTGCCTTTTCGATCGTTTGAGTTTGGGCAAGAAAATAGCAACTGGAGACAATGACATTAATTTTAAACCATTTGATTGTCAGTCTACTAAATTTTATTTACCGATTATACGAATACTCGTAAATACATGTATAATATTGCTTTTCACCCCGTAATTTCACCCGTGTATATTATATATATTTTTATAAAACACATTACAGCCCAGTCAATCATAATTTTAATTGATCATATTTCGTATGAAAAAGACCACCGCTTCTCAATAATTTCCATATTTTATTCACGTTCCGACTGTTCATATCATTAATGTTCCTGATTAAATTACTTGTTTTTGTTCATTCGACAGATACTGAAATCGAAACATTCTTGATACGAACAGTTCGGGATGTCTAAACATCATTTATCGTCTTTATAAAAATGTATTTAAAACAAAAAATCACACGACAGATTGTGTATAGGCCTATTATTTGGTTTTGTGTGTTAATTATGCAGACCGCGGGGAAAATTCGTGCAAGTTTCGCGGCACTAAATTTAACCATCTGTGTAGCATACAATAACTCATATGACATGGTACCTTTTGCGGCAATATAATTCAAAGCGTTGATTAGCTGGGACATGATCGCGATCTACGAAATGCCATCGGAAAATTCAATTCTCCGTGGATTTCAAAATCTTATGGATAAACAGCCTTGTGAATTTCACGATTATAAAATTCTAACACACCAGAAATAATATTTAAAGAGAAATAGAAAGATATGGAACTATCTACCGATAATAAAACCGATGCGCGGTATGATTTGGTGATAATAATTATTGGTATATATCTATAAAAAAAAAACGTTATATACCTATTCAATGATTCAATGGCCTCGGCTATTAATTTTGCCGAGGCAAATGTAAAATACATCGGAATTTAGGTCTACCTCGTCCACAGCAGAATGTCGGGGTTAACTGGCAGGACTGCTTAAGTTCATCATCAGGAAATATTAAAAATATTCAACGGTGATATTCAAGGCCAGTAAAACAAATGTAATTCAAAAGAAAAAAATTGCCCCGAGAACTCTCTAACCAAATAATTAATACAAGGCGGAAACAAAATATCGGACTATGGGCGTATTTATGTTTGTAAACGCTCAAACTCATTACTGGGTCTCAGAGCAAAAGCTTATTCATACATGTCGCGTTCGATTATTTGCTCCGTGCTTACTCGGCCAGGATCCTCGAGTAAGTTTCGACATGCGCAGTGGAAATGGGTAATCAAACGGCCCGGCACTTTCTTCGGATATCAAAATGGAAGATGAATGCCACTAAACAATTAATTGTGCTCGATGTTCTGATGAATAACAACGAGCAGACAATAATCCATCAACAAACTTTAGACTTTTTCATTGGTATCTCATTGGAATTATCAAATCCAGAGAAGCGAAATAAAGCCCATATTATGCAGAACATACTTTAAATCACATTTTCGTTCAACCAATGTAACCTTTGGTTAGCTTTGTTAACGAGCTCCATAGCTTACAAGAATTGCAGTTAGAAGGGCAAGGTTATGATCGCACAGAGACCTGTGTTAAACCTGGGAGCGAATGAAGCGTGATATATATGATTGTAATACTGATACCTGCTCAACATGATCGTTGTTATTGCACGGAAAACCCATCTAACTTCTCTATATGATTTCTACTAAATCTAGCGTAAACCAGCAAAAGTATGTGTAGTAGGGTGTTATAGCCTCTTTAATTATTTTATTAGGTGTTATAATCCCTTTAAATCTTTTAGTCAGTTTCTATTGTCCGGTATATCCAGGTACATGTAGTCTTGCATTGCCAGTTGTTATAATTGCTTAGGTGTATAGTTTAAAGTTGCTATTTAAAGATGGTGAGTACTGTTCCGTTACTTAGCTACTGTCCTAACATCCTGTTTCACCTTTAGTCACTTTTTCTTCAGTCTCCATCTTGGATGCACCGATTTCACTAACTCAGGTAGGTTTATATTTGTTTAACTTGACTTGACATTAGTAAATATGACAATTCCTATTTAATTTAAATACTGTTTTATTCTGGCATAAATTATAAATAAGTAAATACAATAAAAATACATAAGTAATAATTTAAGTTAGATTCTAAATTGTATGTCTAATTTGGTGTTTGTTTTATCTTTTAGTGTTTCGCTATTTTCGTTATTTGTATATGGTTTTCCTGCTCTTCTAGTTCTTCCTTTTCCTTATATATTAAGAGCACCTTTCTCAGGGTACGTTTTTATCTATTTCCTTTAATCCTTATTATATGTATTACGTGTATGATAGTTCTGATTCTTTTATTATTACCTGTAATAGGCAATATATCTCTTATAGTTATCTAGTTATTAGAAGCTCTATATCTAATTCTAAGCTATATCCTTTTGTATATATATTTGCTAATTTAGTTTTATTATTATTTCAGTGCTCTTCTACTTATTCTTCTTTCTGTAAATAATTGCCTGTTTTGTTCCTGTGTGTTCCGTGTTTTGTAAATAAACTGTATAGCTGTGTTCCTGTCTTGTCTCTTTATGGTTAACTCACGACCTGGAAAGTGGATAGTCTGTCGTCCATCGATCCTGCTACATATGCAACAACACTGCAAATGTCTATTTATTGCACAGTTACGCCCCAGTGAGTTTAGCAGAGGTAAAACAATCTGCGAAAAGAACAAAGGAAGACCTCCTGTCCGTGTTGCAATTGCCCATTACACCCCACGGTTTTGCTAAATATTGTAAATTTCCCGGATTGGAATAATCGGAGGTATGGATGGCTTCCATATTCGAATATGGCGCCCATGTATGAATATCATACATAAACCGCAAAAAGGTCACTCAGTCGTACTCCAGGCTGTAGGCAATGTGATCATCGAGTTCGATTTACTCATGTTCACATCGGCTGGTCTGGGTGTACACATGACGCTAGGGTTTTGAAGACTTTCCTCTAATCAGATACCAAATTCAGTAGGAAGAATTCCTACTTGGAGACACAGTCTGCTCTCTATAGCCACCATGGCTTATGACTCCATACATTGATTTGGGGAAACTGACCCGTTATCAAGAAAAAAATAATATTTAATAAACATCTCAGTTCTGCGAGTGGATTTTTCTAATTCTTGAAATCGTTAAACCAAGATGTGGAATCACCAAAATAAACACAACACTACTGAGACAATTGTCAACAATAATTCTTCCGTCGCCTAAACTTTATCGGCAAATATAACTTCGATCAAATAATTTATTTGCTTCCATGTTGAAAAATGGGTTACTTCCAGAAGTAACCCGAACGCATTCGCGGTGGCTAGAGTAAGCGCGGCGCCAGTAATCGAACGCACCAACACAAAAATAGTCTTGCTTTGACCCCCTCATACAAAATGATCTATTCCGATAAGTGACGTAATAAGCTTCCATTTTTTATTTCTCGGTGTCAAAGTTTGTGATAAGTTCAATTTTACAAGAGAAAACTTTTTTATTCGTTGGTACATTTAGTTGTATAATGGATTTTATTTAACCGGAGGTGATTTTAAACACATAGGTAAGTTTATAATAACTTAAGTAGAGTAGTTTGTTCATAATCGTAGAAATCCGTTTATTATTTACCATGGGACACACAATAGTGTGTTTAGAATTTCCACGGGCTGTTGCTATTTATAGTCTCAACGAGTGTGCGAGACTGTCAGAAAATTAGTAGTAGTGAACCAAGTAAAGCGTGCATATTCAACGTGTCTAGTACAACTGTTTAGTGGGCACGTGGGGCACCCTATTAATATTTTAAAAAATACTAAACATACCGTGGTCAACCAACTACTAATTCGTTTTATCAAAGTAGACGAAGGGAGACAACTCAAGATTTTACAGTTCTCGTCTGAAGTCTGTATGGTTACAAAGAAGTGAAATTAAATGAAATGTGGTTTAAAGTCCCACTGTTCTGCTCCAACTTGGCTAATGAAGACGGGGAAAAATGACTAAGCAAAATAAAGTTCATATCATTGCATTTTCATAATAAATATGTAAACACATAAAATAAATGAGTAAATACATAAAAATTGTGTAAATACATAAAATAAACACATAAATAAAATTGGTCAAATTCAATGTAGTGAAGAGAGAGGGATTAATCATCTTCTCCCGACGTCATAATAAATCCAAATTAAAACAGGAGGTGGAACTGATTGATGTAAATGGGATAACTTGGGGGAGATTAAAATATTAATCAATAATGTGAAGACACCAGCCAAATAGTCGATTAAACTCAATAATCTTAATAGATAAACTTTTAAAATATTTATTCATTAATGACCCTTATTGTAATTTAACCTAATTCAATAGAATATTGCTGTTGCTACGAAAGGGGTCAGTAAGGGGGAGATTAGGGTATTGAATAATAAAGTCAAAACAATGTCACATTGTTGGCAAAACTAAATTAACTGAATACGCTGACGGACATATTTGATTACCTGATAACAATTCTCTCAATTTAACCAATCAGGGCCTTAATAACAAGTATTGTTCTGGTAGTCAATTTAACCAATCAGGGTCTTGCTAACAAGTATTGTTCTGTTAGTCCATTTAACCAATCAGGGTCTTGCTAACAACTATTGTTCTGATCGTAAATTAATACCTATAATCGTGTTTATGTTCAATAACTTAATACGCTGTCTTATCAACAAGTATTGTTCTGGTTGTCAATGAAAACACACCATCTTGTTTAGGTTTTATGTAAAGCAATAATTTCATTAACCAAAATATATTTGTTAGCATCTAGGATGTCTACAAGAAGTGTGGAGTTTAGGTTAGCATCTTGGCTGTCTACAAGAAGTGTGGATTTTAGGACTAGTCTCTGGGGATATTAGGTGAGAAATTAGACATACTTCTTCTATACAAGTGTATAGTTATAGTAG
This sequence comes from Patella depressa, assembly GCA_948474765.1. Lineage (NCBI taxonomy): Eukaryota > Metazoa > Mollusca > Gastropoda > Patellidae > Patella > Patella depressa. The sequence continues at coordinate 10,347,904 of OX419721.1, forward strand.
ATGGGTCGCATGCAGGGAGCTATAGGAAAGATATAAATTAGAGGAAATTGGTTGTGTTGGAGGGGTTCCATAATTTCATAATTTTCGACAGTGCCCTTTTTTTGCTGCTGAAAGTGCCCTTTCTCAGACCCTAATATGTCTGTTCCGAACGTTTACTTAGACGAAAATATCAGCCAAATAGCTCTTGGAATGGCTACAGATGCAAGGAAATGACGAATAACCCCCTCTCAGCGGCGTGCCCCGTCTCCGCGGTCAGTGCCCTCATTTTGAGCCCCTGAATATTTTAAATTTGGTTTATGAAAGAGGAAAACAAAATTAAGCGGTGTAATTAACGTTTGTTTTTCTTTTTTTTCAGAAACAATATTTGGATTTAAAACTAAGAATGTTAAATCATTCCGTCGCCAAAAAAAACTGTAAATGTGATGTTTGTTGTAAAACCTTTTCGTGCCTTTCGCGATTAAGTAAACATATCCTAATTCATACTGGAGAGAAACCATATAAATGTGATATTTGTAGCAAGTCTTTTACTTCGAATAACAGTCTACGAGAACACACGAGAACTCATACTGGAGAGAAACCTTATTCTTGTGATGTTTGTAGTACAACATTTACTTATCTTAGCTTCATACAGGAGAAAAACAATTTTCTTGTGATGTTTGCAGTAAATCTTTTACAACTAATTGGGCTCTACAACTGCATATCAGAACACATACTGGAGAAAAACCGGTTTGTTGTGATGTTTGTAGTAAATCTTTTAAAACTGAATGTACGCTTTATGCACATATGAATAACCACATTGGAGGGAAACCCTTTTCTTGTGATGTTTGTCGAAAGTCGTTTTCTTCGAGCAATTCTCTAGTGGTACACACTAGACTCCATACTGGAGAAAAACCCTTTTCCTGTAACGTCTGTAAAAAATCGTTTACAACTGAGGGTGCTCTACAAGTACACATCAAAACCCATACTGGAGAGAAACCATTTTCTTGTGATGTTTGTAAAAAGTCATTTTCTTCGAGCAATTCTCTAGTGGTACACACTAGAATCCATACTGGAGAAAAACCCTTTTCCTGTAACGTCTGTAAAAAATCGTTTACAACTGAGGGTGCTCTACAAGCACACATCAAAACCCATACTGGAGAGAAACCATTTTCTTGTGATGTTTGTAAAAAGTCATTTTCTTCGAGCAATTCTCTAGTGGTACACACTAGAATCCATACTGGAGAAATGTATTTTCCTTCGTTTGAGCGGATTGAGTGAATAAGAAGGAAAATATTTTCTCATCTGGGGCGTATGAATACACGCATGTGTACGTGTTTGTATAGGTTTAGTCATTCAGGTCGAAGCCGCCACCAAGTTCAGTTCACATTCGTTGCACGTGCATATTTTATACTTGACACTTGTACCATATACCTGGCGACTATAATCTTGATCATATATTATTATACCTATGTTTAACGTGTATCATGGATGATACAGAGAATCAATCGACAGTCACTTTAGAAGACATTTTAGCCGAAGTAAGGGGACAGAAATATGATTTTGACAGAAAATTTGAATATATGAAAGACGAGCTACAAGGGGTTAATAAGACGTTTACTACAGAATTGGACAAAGTGAAAGCTGATAATGACGTGGAATGGAGGTTTAAAGGTAATAAAATGCAGTTTAATTTTAATTCGAGTTTATTGGATGTAATTAAACAGATTAACTGGGCATATGAGCACGGTAAATTTGATTATGCTAAAGAGCTGACTGGTGAATTACATGAGAAATTAATACATAGAAATAAACTAATTAAAATGGCTGATAGTTCTCAGGGAGGGTGGGAAACAGTAAATCAATATGTCAGTAATCCTTTAGCTAGTGATTCCGATGACGAAAGGAAAATCAGCAGAGCTGAGAGCAGAGCCGTTAAAAGAAGGAAAGAATTGAAAACAAAAAATGTTTCAAACAAACGTCGCAAGATTGAGTTTAATAGTGATACTAATTTTCATCCATCACAATCTTCGAGTTTTTATAGATTTCAAAGAAATCAGTCCTTTCGTGCCATGCCGAACCGTGGAAGCTGCTACATGTGTGGAGAATTTGGTCACTTCAAAAGGGAGTGCCCCAACCTCAACCAAACCCAGAGTAATAATCAGAACCCCAGATCAAGCCAAACAATTACCGGATGATTCTAACCATAAAGTATCTGATGGTGTCAAAGATAAGTATTTACTCGAGGATAATCGGAATGAAATATTTACTCATGATTATTTTGAGTACGAACAGGGGCAGGCTCAAATTCTGGTAAAGGGACGACTTCGTAAAAATTTACAATTTTGGGAATCTATTGGTACAAATTCGTTTATTTTAGATGTTATTCAAAACGGATATAAAATACCGTTTAATTCCTTGCCCGAAGTTAAGATTTTGAAGAATAATAAGTCCGCTATAGAGCATTCAGAGTTTGTTTTGAAAGCTATACTTGATTTAGAAATAAGGGGTCTTGTGACAAGATGTCAAGTTGCACCCACGGTAGTTAATCCGTTGTCAGTTTCCATCCAAAATAACAATAAAAAACGATTGATTTTAGATTTAAGGGAGGTAAATCAGTATGTGAATAAATGTAGTATTAAATTCGAAGATATACGTACCGCTCTTCTCTACATTCATAAAGAATCCTGGATGATTAAATATGACTTGAATGCAGCATATCATAATATAGAAATATGTGAAACCCACACTCAATTTCTTGGTTTTTCCTGGGTAATCGGCGGAAATGTGGTGTATTTTAAATTTCTGGTGCTACCCTTTGGTCTTTGTTCCGCTCCTTATATATTTACTAAAGTTTGTCGTGTATTAATTAAAAAATGGAGAGGTGAAGGTAAACGCATGATAATGTATCTGGATGACGGTTTTGGTACGGGTGATGATTACGAGTCCACTTTTAGGATGGGCCAAGCGGTAAAGAACGATCTTATATTAAGCGGGTTTACTCCCAAGCACGAAAAGTCCCTTTGGTTTCCTGTACAAGAGATGTGTTGGTTGGGTGTGATTGTTAATACAAGAGAACCCTACTTAAAAATTCCATGTTCGAGGGTGGAAAAGCTTTTTCGCACCATTCGAGATTTGTCAAAAACTGTCTCTAAATTAGGTAATGTGGAAGTACGAAAAGTAGCAAGCATTGTTGGACAGATAATTTCTATGTATATTGTTATCGGATCAGTTTGTCAAATTATGACTCGCAGTCTGTCAATTGACATTCTTAATTCCGAAAATTGGAATTCCAAAATCCGAATCTCTACACACAGTTTGACCCAACTAAAATTTTGGCAAGATAATTTGTCAGTTATTAACAAGAAAAAATTATTGTTTGATCCATCCTGTGATCGTATAATATTTTCAGATGCTAGTTCTTACGGTTATGGTGGTTATGTTGTAGAGAGAAGTGGAGATGTAGTTCATGGGTTTTGGAGAAGGGATGAATATAGTAATAGTTCCACATGGAGAGAATTAGAAGCGGTCCGTAGGGTGTTACTATCGATTTATCCCAATCTCCAGGGGAGACGCGTAAAGTGGTATTCTGATAATAAAAGCGTAGTCAGTATTGTACGGAAGGGCAGTATGAAATCTGAATTACAAAGCATTGCTATAGAAATATTTAAAATTTGTATGAAATACGGAGTATGTATTGAAATGGAATGGATACCTAGAACTTTCAATGAAAGGGCTGATTACTTGAGCAAGATTGTTGATGGTGATGACTGGGGTATAGGAAGTGAAATATTTAATAGATTGTCTCTCGAATGGGGGCCTTATGAAGTGGATTGGTTCGCTTCTGAACATAATAATAAATGCGATACATTTTTTTCTAGGTTTTGGAGTCCGCGATGTAGCGGAGTTGATGCATTCGCGGTTTCGTGGAAAGGTTCAAATGGGTGGATTGTACCCCCAGTTTATTTAGTAGTAAGAGTAATTAAGCATATGATGTTGTGTCAAGCGTTTGGAACAGTAATAATACCAATGTGGCGCTCTGCTAGCTTTTGGCCGTTTATATGCCCCACAGGGAATAGTTTTATTAATATAGTTAAAGAATGGTCAGAGTTACCGTCAGAGAAAGAATTTTATATTAAATCTATGCACAGTAAAAGCATTTTCGGTTCTAAAGACCTGTTTTTTAAAATGATAGCACTTAGAATTGACTGTAGATATTGAGTTGTTTGTTTTTATATTACAGTGTACACTGGCATCAGTGGGTATACTTATGTTACCAGTATTGGTGGTAATATAACCTGAATAGGTGTCTAAAGGTTACCGGTATCGGTGTTGGTAGTGATTATGTTTATAGTCGCTATAGTTTAAGTTTAAACTACGTACATGGTAAGCTTTAATAGTTTATATCTATAAATATTTTTAGGATTGCTTATTCTGAGGATTATGCACATTTACCGAATAAACTTCTACCATTGCTGACGTCCCTTCCTGGTATCGCTATTCAAGCTAAAGCATCATCAACTACAGATAAATATTACAGAGGCTATTTAGCTTGGAAAGACTGGGTCCTTCGTAATGATTTAAACGAAAGTGATGTTATCCCTGCTAAACCTCTACATGTTTCCTTGTATTTGACTCAATTAATTCAAAATAAAGACACGATAAGTCCTCTATACCAAGCCTTTTACAGCATTAAATGGATACATTCGATTGCTAATCTGCCGTGTCCTACGGATTCACCATTTGTGAGAAATGTGTTGGAAGCGGGAAAACGGTTGTTATCTAAACCAAAAGTTAAGAAACGACCAATTACTAAAGAACATCTAAATTCTTTATACGATAAACTATTTGTGACTGGTTGCGCGTATCGGCAGCGAACAATTTGTGCCTGTCTGCTTGCTTACAGTGGTTTTCTGAGAAGTGCGGAACTCTTACATATCAAGGCATGGGATGTAACATTTTATGCCACTCATATGTCTGTATTTCTGGAAACGAGTAAAACTGACATTTATAGAGATGGTTCAAGGGTTATTATTGCAAAAACTAATTCCAAATTATGTCCTGTTAAGAATTTACTATTGTATTTAGAGTGGGCTAAAATTAACGTAAACAGTAATGTGTATATATTTCAGGCTTTGAGTAAATGCCATAATGGTTATAGAACGAGAACTAAAAATCTAAAATGTCTCAGTTATAGTCGTATGTTAGAATTGTTTAAAGAAGCGTTTTCTGGAATTATTGATTGTTCTCATTATGGGCTTCATAGTTTGAGGTCTGGGGGTGCTACTGCTAGTGCAAATATGGGAATATCGGATAGATTATTTAAAAGGCATGGTCGCTGGATATCAGATAAGGCCAAGGATGGTTACATAAGAGACGATCTTAATAAACGTCTATCAGTATCTTTAAATTTAGGGTTGTAACTAAGTATTTGCGCCATTATACCCTTTCTTTGTCCTTCAGTCGGTTAGGTGGCTTCGACTCTGCTACCCAAAAATGTCTTTATTTTATTTATCTGGGGTTATATGTCGGGCTGCTGTTTTTGGGAAGATTAACTCCGGTAAAGGTGTCCTGGTTGCATGTATTTAGTGACGAAGGGGAGAAATGTATTTTCCTTCGTTTGAGCGGATTGAGTGAATAAGAAGGAAAATATTTTCTCATCTGGGGCGTATGAATACACGCATGTGTACGTGTTTGTATAGGTTTAGTCATTCAGGTCGAAGCCGCCACCAAGTTCAGTTCACATTCGTTTATTATAGTGGCTTACTGGCCCTGTTTTGAAAAGTTATAATTCATTATATAATTTGTCTTTTATATATTTGTAGGTATATTGTAAAGTGGTGTATTATTGATGTATGGCGGTGATATTATGCATAATAATATATTGAATTATTGTTTAATTATTATTGTATATCAGGTGTGAAATAAATTGTAGTCGGTTAGGTGGCTTCGACTCTGCTACCCAAAAATGTCTTTATTTTATTTATCTGGGGTTATATGTCGGGCTGCTGTTTTTGGGAAGATTAACTCCGGTAAAGGTGTCCTGGTTGCATGTATTTAGTGACGAAGGGGAGAAAAGCCGTTTTGTTGTGATGTTTGTAGAAAGTCGTTTTCTTCGAAGGGTTCTCTACAGTTACACATTAGAACTCATACTGGAGAAAGGCCGTTTCCTTGTGATGTTTGTACAAAATCCTTTACGTCTGGGAGTGATCTACGGGTGCACTTTAGAATCCACACTGGAGAAAAACCCTTTTCTTGTGATATTTGTGGAACGTCGTTTACCACTAGGGGTTATTTACGAGTACATAATAGATCCCATACTGGAGAAAAGCCCTTTTCTTGTGATGTCTGTGGTAAATCATTTGTTACAAGTAGTAGAGTACAGTTACACATGCGAATGCATACTGGAGAATAATCCATTTCTTATGATGTTTGCAGTTCACGTACTTTATTTTCAGAACAATATGAACTTTTATAGACTTATTGCTATTCGCTCGCATGAAGAGAGATGCTGGTGATATATATATTGATACAGACGTTCAAACCATAATTTATCTGTAAATATTTCAAGACGAAAAATAAAATATGTACAGAATGTGTTTAGTTTGTTGTTATTACTAATACATCTTTTTAATTCACCAGGAACGATAATCCAATGTGACACTGGATCACTGCTGTGTACGTCAAATAAGCTAATCGAGGCCGCTTGAACACGTATATAAGAGAGAGAAATGGGGTTTAACGTCCACTCAACACAAATTAGGTCATTTCGGGACTAACATATGGTTTTAATTTTATTTCAATAATTCGCATGCGCGTAGGGGTCTTTAGCAGTGGGAGGAAACCGGACTGCCCGGAGGAAACCCTCGAGGTTGAGAAGGCACCCCTATCTCCATGCCACATACGCTCACACCTGGGCTCGAAACCACAGCCGCAAGCCAGAGGTGACCGGCCAGCTAGATGTCGAAGCACGGCACTCTAGACCACTAGGCTATCCCAACCCCCCAAACACGTATATAAATGGTATTAAATTGAGATTTGTAAGCACAGCAATAAAATCTATACAGTGAATTAAACATACATTATGCAAGAGCTAAATCTGTATATTGCAGGTCTTTTTTTAAACCCCATGTCTATCTCTCTATCTCATTATTATAATATAATAAATATATTTTTTAAGCAATTTGAAAATGAATTGTCGATGAAATTGTTTAAATTAAATTTGAATAAAGCTAACCAGAACCGAACACGGATATACGAGTAGGTCGTGTCACCCATGTCCGTAATCATTAGAGAGAGGGAAATGGGGTTTAAAGTCCACTCGACACAAACTCGGTCATTTCGGGACTAACATACGGTTTAATTTATTTCAATAATTCGCTTGCGCGTAGGGGTCTTTAGCAGTGGGAGGAAACCGGAGTGCCCGGAGGAAACCCACGAGGTTGAGAAGGCGCCCCTTATATCTCCATGCCACATACGCTCACATCAGGGATCGAAACCACAGCCGCAAGCCAGAGGTGACCGGCTAGCTAGAGGTCGAAGCGCGGCATTCTAGATCCCCCCCCCCGCAAATCATTAGCCCACGAGGTACAGATGACATGAAACCCAAGTCATCCGATATTTGATACTCGTCAAAAATAATCCTCTACAAATCTTGATAATTTTACACTCTACAAAGGTAACATTTATGAGCGATTGAAACCATTTCGCTCTTAATACTATTAATTTCCAAGTTATACACAGATTAATGTTCCGTGGGTTTTCTTCGGGTACTCCGGTTTCCTCCTATTGCTAAAGAACCCTACACGCAAGCGAATTATTGAAATTATAAAAAATAAACCAGGTTAGTCCCGAAATGACCTAGTTTGTGTCGAGTGGACGTTAAGCACCATCCCTCTCTCTCTCTCTGTCTCTCTCCGTCTCTCTCTCTCAGATTAATGTTCAGTTCAGTGATTGATCTAACTATCTAACAAGCGAATTATTAAAAATATAAAAAATGCAGCAGGTTAGTCCCGAAATGACATAGTTTGTGTCGAGTGGACGTTAAACACCCCCTCCTCTCTCTTTCCGTCTCAGATTAATGTTCAGTTCAGTGAGTGATCTAAAGACTTTCAATTAATGTGAGACAATGGACTATGACAGAGATTACTATGAGGACGATTAAACAATAAAGTTACTAAGACACAAGCTATGTAGTTGACACAACCGACTTCACCTGAGTTGGTGAAGATATCTATTTAAAACTAGTCTCTAACTCGTCGATATGTGATCATTAATTGTATTTTCTGTTGTCACTACACAGTTGTCTCATATTTATTGATCTCACTTGTTGAAGTATAGTATAGGCCTCCCAGATTGGTTTAAAGTTGTACACACTTTGACTATAAAATTTGAGTAAGTAATGTGTTTTTAGAATTGTGACGGTGGGTCAGTGTTGGTAAATACCTAATCTAAGAAGTGTCGTGTATAGAACTCGATGATTGAGGGGGGGGGGGGAACTGGCATCCATTCTTGCTATGTCTTTTTACCGAGTAAAGATTTAGATATTAGTGATGGTGTTGAGGTTTAATCAATGGAATTTACAAAGAAGTTTGTAAATCATTAAATGTACATAGTAGCTCGAAATATTGTTGCTGGATGATTCCTATAAATTCATATTCCTGAAGCAATGGCCCGATTCTAGAAATCGCTCTGTGACCATTAGAGAGAGAGAGAGAGAAATGGAGTTTAACGTCCACTTGACACAAACTAGGTCATTTCGGGACTAACATATGGTTTTAAGTTTATTTCAATAATTCGCTTACGCGTGGGGTCTTTAGCAGTGGGAGGAAACCGGAGTGCCCGGAGGAAACCCGCGAGGTTGAGAAAGCGCCCCTATCTCCATGCCACATACGCTCACACCACAGATCCAAGCCAGATGCGACCGGCCAGCTAGAGGTCGAAGCGCGGCACTCAAGACCACTAGGCCATCCCAACCCCCTATGTGACCATTGCTGGACAGGCTTCTGATACTTGAGCTTTTGTGGGAGTGTGTCTATTCGTCCCGTTCGATCAAATCTATCCCAAGTACAGCAACATGACAGCCCTTCGTTTAATCTGGGGGTCTTACCGAAAACTTTGGACAGTGATTTAAGATATTAAAAATTGCGAAATTAAGCTCGTCTTCAAACAGTATTGTTTACATTGTTTTCGTTTTGATAGCCTCGTTCATTACGCCGTTTTCATTACGTAACATTAGAGTCATGTTAGGTTAACATATTTGGTCCAATTTGGAGCTCTGTTTTAAGCATAATGTGTTTGTTACGCAACTATAATTGTTTATCTCCTGATTGTGTTACATAAATGTATTTACGCTATGGTTGCATCCAAGCAAACCGATAATTTCTTCCATGTCGGACGCACTGCCCTGCACCAACGACAATGACGTACCACGCCAGAAATTTTCGATAAACGTTCTGGCCCGCGATCAAAAACAGAGCGAGCCAATGTCTTACTCATTGAGCCACCACGTCGCCTGATTGGATGGAGGCCAAAATTGAAGAATCACCTTTGTATGCTCAACGTATGATATGATCAAACTAACTTTGTTGAATACATTTATAGAAGATGTTGGTTTTCAGATGATGTCACTTAGTTCTAATTTTTATCAGATTAACATGGCCATACCTCCTGTCTCGCTCTGCATTAAAACTAATCAACTAAAAACGCTAGAATAGTTTATAGATAATTCATGAAAAAGGAAAAAAATTAGCTGTACAATAATCTTTGTTTTTCTTTTCCAGAAAATTTGGATTTAAAAATAGAAATGGCAAATCCAGCCGTCCCTAACACAAACTATAAATGTGATATTTGTGGTCACTCATTCGTATGTCGTTCGAAATTAAATACGCACATTCTAGTTCATACTGGAGAGAAACCATATCATTGTGATATTTGTACCAAGTCTTTTGCTTCTAAAAATACTCTACAAGAACACACCAGAACTCATACTGGAGAGAAACCCTATTCTTGTGATATTTGTTTTAAATCATTTACCAGAAGCGGTAACCTACGGCAACACATCGAAACCCACATTGTGAAAAGCCCCTTTTCTTGTGATGTTTGTGGTAAATCGTTTGCGTCTCTTAGATCTTTGGAAAGACACAGGAAAATTCATACTGGTGAAAAACACTATTCATGTGATGTTTGCAGTAAATTGTTTAGATCTAACTGGTCTCTACAACTACATATCCGTACCCATACTGGAGAAAAACCGTTTTCTTGTGATGTGTGTAGTAAATGTTTTGCGGCCAGGAGTGTTTTAGTAGTGCACACCAGAGTCCATACTGGAGAAAAACCCTTTTCTTGTAACATCTGTAGAAAGTCTTTTACAACTTGGAGTACTCTACAGAAACACACCCGGATCCATACTGGAGAAAAGCCCGTTTCCTGTGATGTTTGTAGAAAGTCGTTTACAACTAGCAGTTCCCTAAATAAACACATAAGAACCCATACCGCGGAGAAACGCGTTTCTTGTGACATTTGTAGTAACTCTTTCGCGACTCTTACTACTTTAAAGGCACACTCAAAAATTCATACTGGAGAAAAACAATTTTCGTGTGATGTTTGTAGTAAATCGTTTAGGACTAATGCTTGTGTAACGCGACACATGAGAACCCATACTGGAGAAAAACCGTTTTGTTGTGATGTTTGTTGTAAATCGTTTGCGCATAGGAGTACTCTACAGCAACACATCCGGATCCATACTGGAGGGCAACCGGTTGCTTGTGATCTTTGTAGAAAGTCATTTACAACACGTAGTGCTCTATATCGACACACCAGAAGAACCCACACTGAATAGAAACCAGTTTCTATTGGTATTTCTATATCGACACACCAGAAAAACCCATACCGAATAGAAACCCATTTCTTGTGGTATATTTAGTAACTCTTTTACGGCTCTTAAAACCTCTTTCTGGTGGGTCTGCTGCCACACAACCCCTTCTGGTGGCCATGTTGAGCTACACGGGCATTTGGAGGCCATACAGCTACACAACCTCCCTTTCTGGTGGGCATGTAAATCTACACAACCCCTTCCTTGGTTTATTTTTAACCTTTTGAGACATTAAAACTCAGAGATAACCTGACATTATTTAATTTATTTTCACCTGTCAAACCATACAAATATTATTTTAATTAATTTACAATAATAAAACATGTGGAGAAAAATGAAATATTTTTTTTTATTTTGTCACCATGAATTGATATGTCAGTCATTTGAAGATAATATTGTTTATTTTATATTCCTAGTATTAATATATTAATTAAACTGTTTGCCTTGAATATCCCACTCCCCAACCCCTTCATTCAATCCCAATTAGCCGTTATCCATACCATCCCATTTAATAAGCCACCATCCTTACCATTATAACAAATAATGCAACGTGGTAGTACCATTGTAACGAAAAAGAAACTCGGTATAGTAACATTATAACAAAAAGACACGTGGTAGTAACATTATAAACAAATAACGAAACTTGGTAGTAACATTATAACAAATAAAGAAATGTGGTAGTAACATTATAACAAACATCAGAGACGGAGCGTGGTAGTAATATTATAACAAATAGCGAAACGTGGAAGTAACATTATAACAAGTAACGGAACATAGTAGTAACATTATAACAAATAATGACACGTGGTAGTAACATTATAACAAACAACGAAACGTGGTAGTAACATTATAACAAATAACGAAACGTGGTAGTAACATTATAACAAATAGCGAAACGTGGTAGTAACATTATAACAAATAAAGAAATGGAGTTTAACTTCCTACTGGGCTGATTTAATAAACAATGCAATGAAATCGAGTTTAACTTCCTACTGTGCTGGTCCGACGGTAATGAAAATATTAAAAAAAGTCAATACCATAACATGCTATTTCATTATAAAAAATGGGTAAACAAACGAAAAATGGATAATTAAAAAAACGAGCTTTTGCATGTGCAAATAGCACGGTGTTCAAATTCAACAGAGAGGGGGGGGGAGTTTAACGTCCACTCGACACAAACGAGGTCATTTCGGGACTAACATGGTTTATTTTTTTTATTTCAATAATTTGCTTGTGAGTAGGGGTCTTCAACAATGGTAGGAAACTGGGTAACGTCCACTCGACACAAACAAGGTAATTTCGGTACGCACATTCTAGTTCATACGAGAGAGAAACCATATCATTGTGATATTTGTAGCAAGTCTTTTGCTTCTAAAAATACTCTACAAGAACACACGAGGACTCATACTGGAGAGAAACCTTTTTCTTGTGATGTTTGTTTAAGATCATTTACGAGAATAGGTAATCTACGGCAACACAGCGAAACCCATATTGGGAAAGGTCCCTTTTATTGCAATGTTTGTAGTAAATCATTTACGTATCTCAGAACCTTAACTAGACACACAAAAATTCATACTGGTGAAAAACACATTCATGTGATGTTTGTAGTAAATGGTTTAGATCTAATTCTTCTCTACAACTGCATATCAGGACCCATACTGGAGAAAAACCGTTCTGTTGTGATGTGTGTAGTAAATGTTTTTCGGCTAGGAGTTCTCTACAGGTCCATACCAGAATCCATACTGGAGAAAAACCCTTTTCTTGTAACATCTGTAGAAAGTCGTTTACAACTTGGGGCACATTACAGCAACACACCCGGATCCATACTGGAGAAAAGCCCGTTTCTTGTGATGTTTGTAGAAAGTCGTTTACAACTAGCAGTTCTCTATATACACACATCAGAACCCATACCGCGGAGAAACGCGTTTCTTGTGACATTTGTAGTAACTCGTTCACGACTCTTAATGCTTTAAAGACACACAAAAAAATTCATACTGGAGAAAAACAATTTTCGTGTGATGTTTGTAGTAAATCGTTTAGGACTAATGCATGTGTGACGCGACACATGAGAACCCATACTGGAGAAAAACCGTTTTGTTGTGATGTTTGTGGTAAATCGTTTGCGCATAAGAGTTCCCTACATGTACACACACGGGTCCATACTGGAGAGAAACCAGTTTCTTGTAACGTTTGTAGAAAATCATTTACAACTAGCAGTGCGCTACACCGACACACCAGAAGAACCCATACTGAATAGAAACCCGTTTCTTGTGGTATTTCTTGTGACTCTTTTACCACTCTTGTTATAAATAAGTTTCTTATAAATATTTTATTACCACGAACAATTTGCTACGACGAAATACCACAAATCATACTCAAGATAAACACCGTAGCTGTGACGTTTGTAGTAAACATAGTCTACAACCAGATAATCTACTAGAATATTTGTATAAAGTCATTTGGCACAAGTGTTGGTCATACAGTCAACCACATGCATGTGCATCATAATGTAGTGGCCATGTAAAACTACACCCCTAAACCCCTTCACAGCGCCTGTCTGTTTGGCATTTACAGCTACATAACCCCTTTCCCGTGGCCGTGTTCAGCTACACTATACATTTGAAGGCCGTGTCCAGGTACACAAGCCCCATTTCCAGTTGGTATGCAAGGATAGACAGCCCCTTTCTCGTTATGTTTTTAATCTTTATAGATATTAAAAGTCGGGGATAACTTGACAACTTATATTTATTTTTCACCTGTCAACCATACAAATATATTATATTAGTTAATTTATAATAATAATAAAGCATGTGGAGAAAAATGAAGGAATTTTTTATTTTATCAACATGAATTGATATGTCAGTCATTTAAGATAGTGGGGGTCGTAGCTTATTCCAACACTAACGACGAAAACGCAGATAGATATACTGAGCGCCATAGAAAACGCATCACTTAGTTTTTCGTATAACAAAATGATCCTGTAAACACATTTTATTTATTTTGCTTCTTATTGTGAACAATATTCAAATGGGAACATTAATGCATGAACAAAACATTAACCATCTTTACTTCAATATTTCAACTTTTCACAAATGAAGAAGACGGGTTTTAAACATTGTTGGTCATTGAACATGAATGGCCCGAATTCCAAACAGTGTTCGGCGTCATATAAATTACTGGGATTACCCGCTTCCCATTGGTTGCTTTGTAGTGGAGACCCGTCATTCCAAATCCAGTCCCCTTCTTTTTCTAAATCATTCCCTCCAATCCAATAATGATGTCCTGAATTACAAAAAAATGAAATGAGGTTAAACATCCTGTCAAGGGTTCTTTTACGTGCACGCCAATGTGTACACGGTTCTTCGGTTTCCTGTACCACTGATAATGAGAAACCATGCCAGAAGATTCCGATGAACTTTCTCGACAGACACCGGGAACGACGAGATGTTAGTGAGTCTCTCCTGGTGTTTGCCGAGAAAGTTCATCGGAATCTTCTGGCATGGTTTCACCCGAGACCACTTGGTTAGTAAGTCAGGGGTTGGGTGGCTGAATGGTTAGCACATGCGTGCTGTATCATAAAGCCTGTCATTGAGTCAACTGGCGTTGTGTCGAGTCCCCGGTCGCCTGTCCAATATCATGAGTTTTCTTTGGGTCCTCCGATCGCTAACCTGCTAAAAAAAAAAACCTACGCGCAAGCGAATTATTGAAATAAAAATAAATGGATTCATAACGGAGATATTTCGGATAAAAACAAATCTTTTTAGTTTCATCAAAATCGAATAACAAATTGTGACTCCAAGAGTGTTCACAAAAGTATGTAAACTTTTACTCTATTTGCGGAAGTTTCTGTCAGATTTTCCCGAAATTAAAACTCAATCGTTCTTATGGTGTAACGGTGATATATTTAAGCCGTTTTTAAAATCAGATAAAAGTTATGATGTGTAGAGAGTCCACAAATTAAAAAAAGCGATTTTTCGTACGATCAGGGGCCATTATCCATGAAATAACGATTTATAATTTTAGGTGGTGAAACATCAAAATATATTCTCAACATTTGAGACAATAAAACAACACAAAAACAAACCGAAAAACATGTGTTCCGTATATAGTAAGTACAGGAGGGACTACACCACACATAATTTAAAGCCCCAATAACACTCTTGTTGTAACTGAATAATATGATGTCCCAATCTTCATTCTGGTCAACAAATCGTATTATTTTACAATATTCCAATAAATTGATGATACAAATTTCATCGTAACACACCTAATTTAAAAAATTGGAAAAATTCAACTAATTGAATTGAAAAATCTAACGTAAACCTTTTCAAATGTGACTTCGATTTAAAATATTTTCGAAACCTCTGGACAAGTAAAATAGGTTGTAATGGATAATTTACACAATAGGTAGGACACTTAAACATCTAGTACTTAGAATAATACTATTATTTATTTTCTGGAGCTGCCAAGCCAGCAAGAGTGTTATTGTCCCTTTAAACAAAAACAAATATAGTGAATGGATCTGAGGGGATGTCCATGCAGAAGTGTCTACAGTGCTGTACAGACCGCGACTGTAGCTACGCAGACTTCACTCAAATTTGAAAACAATCGGGAATGTAACCCAGGTAAACCATTATTTAATGTCAGCATGGGTCCTGATCTGCTACATGGTACGAGAAATATGAATATAAGCACATTGAAGTAACATTTAACTATACAAGTATAACGACATCGGTGAAATGTATAAAATAAACCCAGGTAGTCAATGTTCTAAGTCAATTAAAAAACGTTTAAGTATTCAATATGCAAACAAGCGGTTGCCTAGCTAGCAAGATACGTTCAGATTTCGCCAGAGGTGGACAGAGCACCTCCAGAATGTCCACGACCTTTGTATTACAAACATTTACACTATTCAATCTGCGTCTCGCATCATGTCATAGCGAATGGGAACGGGAGCGCAAATTGTCTATGGGTGCATCGCCGAGCGTAGTGTATGTATACAAACCAACCAACCTCCACCGTGCTGATCTATCACTTCTTTTTTCAGGAAGAAATCTTCAGACTTCATGATGAGAAGATGGCCCCCATCTTGATTACATGTGTCGTTAGCTTTAGACCAGATTTTGTTCGTCTTGAACATTCTCATACAAAACCTTCCGCCATATAAAGGATAACCATCAACACTACAGCTGTCTGCTCAGAAAAAAATAATTGCAATAACTATTTCATGGGAGAGTACTAAATCTGCGGGATCAGAAATCGGACGGAACGGCATGAGGAAAAATAATTTTCCTTTGTTTACATTTTATATCAAAGATGTGTTCAAAAATTGACTGAGTACAACAAACAAGACACTAAAATGAGTGAACACATTCGAAACAAGACGTGATGGCTCAGTGAGGAAAGCCCTAGCCCATCGGATTCGCTCCCCATATAAGTTTCTCAAGCTATTCAATCGCATTTCCCGTTGTCAATGTTGCAGGTGCGCGGGCCTGGCAAGGAAAGTCTTTACTAATTTAGATTGGCCAAACAACAGTTACACCCAAATTAACCCCGACAGCAGGATCCCGAAAGAAAGTCGGTTCTGGATTTTCTGTCGAGACAAAATTTAACTCATAGCGGGCCATGGAAGGAACAGTCTTTAGTAATTTGGATGGTTCAAACAATAAATGCAGCTAAATTAACCCCGACGGTGGGATTCCGAAAGATAGTTGGCGGTGGAGTTGCTGTTAAAGCCCCAATAACACTCTTGTATAACTAAATAGTATGTCCCAATCTTCATTCTGGTCAACAAATCGTATTATTTTACAATATTCCAATTAATTGATGATATAAATTTCATCTTAACACACCTAATTTAAAAAATTGGAAAAAT
Organism: Patella depressa; assembly: GCA_948474765.1. Taxonomy (NCBI): domain Eukaryota; kingdom Metazoa; phylum Mollusca; class Gastropoda; family Patellidae; genus Patella; species Patella depressa. Next base: position 10,364,628 of record OX419721.1, read on the forward strand.
TCAACTAATTGATTTGAAAAGTCTAACGTAAACCTTTTCAAATGTGACTTTGATTTAAAATATTTTCGAACCCTCTGGACAAGTAAAATAGGTCGTAATGGATAATTTACACAACAGGTAGGACACTTAAACATCTAGTACTTGGAATAAGGCTATTTTTTTTCTGGGCTGCCAAGCCAGCAAGATTGTTATTGTCCCTTTAAGGCAAAATTTTACTCATAGCAGTAAAAGAATATAAAAATAAAAATTGGACCATTTGTTTTACATCCACTTTTTCTTTAACCTTACCTGTCCAGTTCTCGGATCCATAAAATGATGTAATATTGACTGATCCTATTCCTGGATAATTCAGAATGTAACACGTGTTCAAATCGTAGTGGAATAATTCACAATCAGGTGTTGATGTACATCGTTCGCCACATACGATATCAGTAACACCCTTTATAGAAAACGTATAATCCATGATGGCGGATCCGTCTAAATTCACTTGAGTGTACAGGACTTCTCTTCCCTCAACAAAGGCAAGTAAACAAATTGAAACAAGTAACGTTACCATTGTGATTTAACAGTTTAACCCAAACACCTCTTCCTTTGTCAAATAAGTTAATAATCAAAACTAATGTAAGTTTCACGTCAAATAAACAGATATCGATCTTCGACAATAAACTATTTATTAACGGTAAAACAAACAAACATCTCTGATAATTAAAGAAGTATGGCTAAGTATACTACTGAAATTTGAAGTAGTTTTTATATCTCTACTTAAGGAAAGTGAATCAATTCAAACTACAAAATAAACATACATTATGCAAGAGCCAAGCCTACCTATTGCAGGTAGGTCCCTGAACGTTTAATTGAATAATACAAGTAGGGTTAAGCTCTATGCGAAGGTCTAGTTGTGTAATATAACTCTATCTGCTTTCTCTAAAACATTTTATAATCAATTTTTAATTACGAGACTAAACACTGCCCATTTGGCTTCAAATGTTATACAGTAGAATCCGTATGAGCAGCCACTCCTATATATATATATATAGAGAGGGAAATGGGTTTAATGTCCACTCGACACAAACTAGGTCATTTCGGGACTAACATATGGTTTAATTTTATTTGAATAATTCGCTTGCGCGTAGGGGTCTTTAGCAGTGGGAGAAAACCGGAGTGCCCGGAGGAAACCCTCGAGGTTGAGAAGGCGCCCCTATCTCCATACGCTCACACCAGGGATCGAAACCACAACCACAAGCCAGAGGTGACCGGCCAGCTAGAGGTCGAAGCGCAGCACTCTAGACCACTAGGCCACCACAATCCTACTACTACAGCTGTCAATCAAACCAGGTGATGTAAATAATTAGCCATGCGGTGTGAATTGGGCCACAGCGTACTGTTTTGTATGAGTGATTTTACGCGACGGCTTTGTGTACTAAACGTTAAAACACCATAATATCCTAACAAACAGCCCATTCGATAAGATTTTTGGCCCAAGGATGAGGCGTGAACACAATACAGCAGTAAACTTATACCAAATCTGTATGCTTTCTATAGAGCCCAGTGAGCGTGTTGAACCAACTATATTATTATGTCACTTTCGGTTTTAATAAAAATTAATTTCTCTTTTACAAAAACTTTTTTACTTGTGTTACACAGGGGGGATTATTTCTGAATATATATTTAAGATTGATGGAAACCTTGTTTAAAATCGTTGGTCTTCCCCTTTAAGTGGTCATTGCGTATGCTCCTTTTCCGTTTTAAATCCCGTATAAAGCGTAATCGACGTCATGCGTACCACTGTGTAATTGTGGAGTAAAGTATTTTGAGCACGTTAAATTTTTTACTATTATATCGGAGGGAGGCCTTAGGGCAACATATCTGGTGTCGCCGTTGTGTACAGTTGTATTTAATATCACGAAACATCACCACTCGTGTTAACAGGTGTGAACTACTTTCTTCGTTTGTTAATAAGTAGTTGTATGTCATTCAAACGGGTTATACTAAGTTCATGTAAGTCGTGGCTTGAAAGCATCAGATAGGTCAGAGTGGACGTAATACAGAGTGGATAAGTTTGTCAATGGTATAGATCGAAATTCGAAGTATTTAGAATAGTGTTGGTTTTTTATTAACAGTTCTGTAGGAGGTAAGGTTCCAATTAAAATGGCCTGTTGAGATTATTTTCACATGTATACTGGATGTGTTGAACTACGTGCTATCTGGGAACAGGTGGGATTCAGATAATATTAGACACTTTGAGGATAATATTGCTTTGCAGAACGGGACCTCAGAGGTTAGATAATAATAATAATAATAGTGTGTATTTATAATGCGCACATTCCATTCATGTATGCTCATGGCGCAATTGTCAGCTCTTCACATATACATATATTTGAAAAGTTAGTATGATAAAGTAAACAGATGTGTCTTTAATTGTGACTTGAAAGATTCCAAACCCTTGAAATTCTTAAATGAGGAGAGTTCCATAGGGATGGTACAATGTAGGAGAAAGCTGTATGTCCAAATGATTTAAATGACATAGAACAGGTAGGATTCAGACTACATTCGAATTTTCAGTATATTATAAGCATGTTGGTTGATATTAGATAGTTAAAAGTAGATATAGAGAATTTCCTACGAGTGTTTTTTGATATCAAAAACACGAGTTGGAGATTTTATTTATCACCCAATCATTTCTTACATGCACAAATAAATAAATATAATTCTTTGGTATAGATTTCACTCTTACTAAATCAAATTACATTACAGCGTACTGATACATCAGTTTTTTACAGCAGTTTAGCTATTGCAAAGTCCTATTGACCCAGTATTTCTTTTAAGGTCAATTAACTAAAAACAGTTTCTTTTTAACAAGAAAAGTCACTTTTTATTAAAAATAGGTTGTTGCTTTAAAATACTGTCAAATGTGTTATTGGGTGATAAAAAACACTATCCGGGAACCGGTAGGACTCAGACTACTTTAGACATCTTGAAATTAGCATTGGCTTGATGAACGGGATTGTACAGGTTCTTAGGTAAGTGTTTGAATATGTCGTGTGATGTATCTCTAATAATATTACATGTATTCTAGTTAATGTTACAGAATTCAAGATGTGGATAAGATTATTGATATTGGTGATGATGTTGAAGCCAGTTTACACATTAAACCAACCCGTAGACGTCGATATTTTAAAACAAAGCGAAGACAGTAGGTTTATCATCATACTGTAATACTTTTTCTATATCAATTATTATTTATATCAAATCCGCCCCCCCCCCTTTCGGAAAATCCTAGATCCGCCCCTGATGGCAAACCTTGTTTCAACTTGTGTATTTTAAAACGCCCACGCGTTTAAGCATTAGACCCCTCATCCCAAAAATTGTCTTTATAACAAAATATGTATACAAAACATGTCTTTATAACAAAATATGTATACACACAAAATCATGAGATTCTTGCCACTGTTTGCTTTCCTACTTGTAGGAGTACATAACTGTGTATTAATCCAGTTGGTCATTCGATGTTAAAAAACACCCATACTTTGATGACAATCTAAACGAACATCTATTCGCGAATTAAATTTATTGGGGTTTTTAACACGTTTTGGGCTGATGGGAATTTATCTCCTTCGTGGCTTGAAGCCAATATAATTCTCATTCCTAAACTGGGTAAAGATCACGCGAATCCTACCAATTATCGTCCGATCGTTTTAATAAACTATATAGATAAACCGCAGAGAGACTGGTCAATTGGAGTCTTGTTTGGTACTTTGAATCTAACACGCTTATTTAAGCAGACGGGGGATGGGGTTGGGGTGGTTAGAACGTGCGCGCTGTACCATAAAATCTTTCATTGAGTCAACTGGCGTGGTTTCGAATGCCCGGTTGTACATGACAAGGAGTAGGGTCGCCTGTCCAACCTCGTGGGCTTTCTCCGGGTCCTCTGGTTTCCTCCCACTGCTACAGACCCCTACGCGCAAGCGAATTAATTATTGAAATAAAATTAAACCATATGTTAGTCCCGAAATGGCCTAGTCTGTGTCGAGTGGACGTTAAACTTCATTCCTTTCTCTCTCCTTTCTCTCCCTCCAACTGGTTGATTGGTTTTTAATGACACTCCAAATGACGTACATCTATTCGGCAATTAACTTTATTGGACTGATGAGAATTTACCCCCTTCGCTAATTTAACTCTCGCGTAATGTATGTTTAAAAATAACACAGCCCTGGAGTGCCTTAAACCAGGTTCAAACGACTCTCCTACGCTCAGATGTTCAATTGTTCAACGGACATGCGGATATTTGAACATAAGTGGCGCTTTGTTTAAATTCATTACAGCAATGGGCAACCGGAAACGAATTTTGTTTTTTGAAATCTGCATAGGGTTTGCATAACGATTCAGAACTTTACTTGAATACAAACATACAAGGGAACCGCAGGGCTTAGTGGGTACGGCACTGGCCCGCTCGTCTGGGGGTCGCTTATTCGATCCATACATTGACCGGGAAAGTTCATCGGGATTTCCCGACGTGTTTTCCCGTTCATTGGCGTGCACGTAAATGATCCTTGTCAGTTAGAATTCTATGAAAGCGCTTGTCGTAGCATCGCTGCCCGGGCACAATTTCCCTCATAGCACACTGTATGACTTATACCCATCTTCATAAGTGTAGTTTATAAACAGAACAGTTTGCCGTTAAACCCCATTTCATTTCATTTTTAATACCAAACAGTTGTGGCTTGTGTTAACTCTTATACTGATCCATCTAATCTTCTAGTTATGTGTGTAGCTGTCTAGCAAGAAGACCTGTAGTTGCTGTTTCTGTTATCTGATCGACTTTATGATTATTATTATAACCTATATCTTTATATCAATATTATGGATAGCTGTATTTTAATACCAAAACAGTTGAATCTTGTTTTAACTCTTCATCCTGATCAGCTAATCTTCTAGAAATGTGCGTGAGAATATAATAACTTATATTTTTTTATATCACTATAACTGTATTTTAATACCAAATTTACACCCTGTACTCTCCATCAAATTTAAACAACTGTTTCTATTTGCAGCCATGAACACCCCGTCCTTTGGTTTCAAGTTCTTAATAAAACAGTGGTGTTTGTATCACAAGAATAAAGGAACAAACCCGCTTCCCGTCTACTGTCACTACAAGATTTAATGACGGGAAGCAACAAAAGAATAACAAAACGTTACGCGCTGATATATACTCAGATTCATTATTCAGCATTCAATGAAGAAAACAAAACCAAATTATCAAAGTAAGATAATCTCACGACTTGAATTAAATCGGATTTAATCTAAGATCAACATGTTTCTATTTCTCTTTTACCAATAAAAGATGGCGGTGTCTTGTTGCGCATGGGTGGTGATGTCTTGTTACGCATGAGTGCCGGTGTCTTGTCGTAACTTGGACATACATAGTGAAGTGAATTATGTTCAGACTGATATTCATTTTAGAGATTAGAGATTATTTAATGTTCACAGTGTTGCAGTTTACAAGCGATTCCTACGGAGTCTTTAACATTTAACGAACACGAACAATACGTCCACTAGTTTATTTCTCTGGTTGGAATTGTGTTTTGGTGTATAGACTGCATTGTTTACATGCATTGTAAATTAAATTTAAAAACATGAAAGTATTAGCTTCATGAATCTCCATATTGTTGTCATTATAAACGTCGTGGGTTTCACTTAATTTGATAGTACTTGTATTATTTATTCTTAACAATGTCCATAAGTTGTGTTCCCGTGTTTTTGCTATTGGGTTTTACGGTTACGTTATCTTGCTTTCTCGGCCAATGCAGGGATCTAACACCCGACCTCCAGGCTACCGAGCCAGCGTCTTACCCACTTAGCCACGTGATCCCCCCCTGTTCAAAGTTAGATATTTGGAGTCGGAATTGAACTCGGTATCTTGAAAAACCTCATACAAGACATATTAAAAACCATTCCCAATGAAATTTATAATGACAATTAATTAAACTGACTTCATTTTGGTTTTCGAAATTAATTTTTGAGATCAGAATTCAGCCAAATGACACCAAAACCATGTGAAAGATATGTTTCAAGTCATCCAATGGAAAAAACCCGATTAATTTTGGATTCCATTTTGGCTTGTTTACAAAATGTAGGATGGGTGGGAGGGGCAAGGGGCAATGTATAGTTTTGCGGACTCTAGTTGGCTTAGAAATAAGAGAAAGGCGCAGCACCGCTGCCCGTGCACAATTTTCCCTTCCCCTATCGCGCCCTGCATGTCGTATGCCCGTCTGTCCATCTCATAATAACCAACGCATTCCATCCTATTATTGGTTACTTTTGTTCAAATACAAGAATACCGATCAGAGTCTGTACACAAGAAGTTTTTGTGCACGTTAAAGATTTACATGGGCAAACTTTGGTATTCAGAACACTATCTATCCCTTCTTACAGTTTCAGAGAGTTACGTGAATGGGACGAAAAGCATTACCAATTTACCCAAAGCCTACAACAATCTTATCAGCATCTGTTGTTATTTGAAAGTAAAGGCTTGTTGTTCTTGTTTATTAGGGGGGGGGGGGGGTCACGGTGGCTAAGTGGATAAGGCGCTGGCTCGCTAGCCTGGAGGTCGGGTGTTCGATCCCTGCATTGACCGAGAAAGTTCATCTCAATTTTCCGGTGTGATTTCCCCTTGTCAGTGATGCAGAAAGAGGGCCTGACAAGAACAGCTGCCTAGTCGTTCGTATGGGACGAAAAACCGATGTCCCGTGTACACATTGGAGTGCCGTAGCGCCGCTGCCTGGGCAAAATTTCCCTAGTAGCACACTGTATGGCGTATGCCCGTCTTCCATTAGCCTGGGTTAGGTGCAAAAGAGTAGGACGTTAAACCCCATTTCATTTCATATTCTTGTTTATTAGAGACTTAATGTCCAATACATTAGATATATTATGGACAGAAATATTTAGTTAAATTAGTTACACTTGAAAATTGATAAAGAAAAACCAAAAAAAACCCCCAAAAAACATAAAATTAAAAATCCTCTTGAATATCAAAAAATTCACTTGCAAAACAGGACGTCCTAATCACTGTGAATAGAAAAAAACGTCCGAAAAAGAATGCGCTTCTTGTTTGTGTTTACGCGAAGTGGTCGCAGTAGAAACCATATAGCTGGACCCGTACATTATTTATATTTTTTAAAAAACAGTAAATGCCAAATAGTTAAAAGATTGTCAAAAGTCTTTCAAAGCCTCTCCTCAGATAAAAGTTGCCTGAAAGAAAAAGAAAACCCATCAGCAATACAAAACAAAACAATTATAACAAATTAAACCTTTCATAGAAATAATACATGGCATTAAATTTGTAAACATAAGTTAAAAACTACGTTCGTTTGTTCCTGAGGTTTCAAATCCCCTTCCTCCAGAGGTGATATTGTATACAAGGCTTTTGCTTATAAACAGCTGCAGCTGAGCGATATATTTTCACTGATATTAATTGCAGTGGGAACTAACTGTTACTTACTAAAATGACGTATTTTCACCGTGGGAAAACCAATCTTGATTTACACTTCACTGGAGTCAGTTACTATTACTGTAAAAGAAAAAAAGAACTCTAGGCGAATATCTTCTATACAATGTCAATACGAAAAGATTTTATCCATTTTAGTGCAGGTTTCGCTTAATAATGGAATACGCCGTTTTCAAGTTTCGATCCCTTTGTTCTCCTACTCCTGATATTTTGGACGAAAGTTTGAAAGCCTAATAATAAAAATCTTGGTAATAACAATGAAAGCCAAATAACAGAGAACCTCAACGCAAATGGGGAATTTTTCCCAAATTTTGTGTCATTCAATTACAAACCTCCCTGAGATGTTCTCTGATGACGAAACGTTGTCATCTTTCAAAGCAATTACAATGTACAGTTTCGCCAGTGAATGAAGACTATCCATGTGTTAAAGCGTGTGTTTTCATATATACTTACTGCCACACGCTTCTGCGGAATTTTTGAAGCTGGTCTTGTAGGGTTCCACCCAGCAGCTAGCATCATGCAAACATCCACCATATTCAAAAGCAGCACTGGAATAATGAAGAGACAATGAATGCAATAATCATATAAGTTATTACAGACACAATTAAAGATACATTATGGGAGATTAGATAACGAGCTGGCCAGTTCTCACTACATAACGTAAAGGCAATTTGCTGAAAACTCCAGTTAAATTGATCCACTATGAAACGCGAATTAAGCCTCGATCATCATTACTGAAGTCTGCAAGAGAAAACTAATAGCCTCGACTATCCATTTAATCGTTAATCACAAAGGAAGGTTTTTCAGCAAATCGGACTACAATCCTACAAATATTGCAGGCTGGCCTTGACATTGAGAGCGGATTGTGGTCTTGCATTATGCAATAGCTAAATCTGGTTATTGCAAGTCTTTATTTAAGCTTCAGATGTCATAGAAATTATAAATTAGATCTTTATTTACTCAACAAGCACAAATCAGCACTGTAAACCCACGGATGGCTTGGATTCAGCTTGGATTTAACAGGATTTCTTTGTCTGATTGAATTACAAATGGCGTTGTGGGCGGAGATTAACTGTTACGTTGACGTCATACTCTCGGAAAATTTAGATCGAGGCTAAATAATGATAGAGTGTATGAATCGAGCCCGGTCTTGAGTGAGACCTAAACAAAAAACATCTATATAAACTATTTAAAGTGCAATAAACGAAACACAGATAATGACAAATTATACACTTCCTGGAGACCGTGTGATGACTAATACAGACGGACAGGTCTTCTGTCTTAATAATATCAATAAAAATATTTTTACTTCCCCAATAGGCACGACCCCACTGGTGTACAACTATAGATTTATCATAATTGTATTATAATATTATGTCCTATGCCCAAAATACAAGAAGGGATGAAAATTTACCCTCTCACTCATTTTGTCTCATTGTTATAAAAATGCAAAAAGGTAAAACATAAATTCAGATATGATGACAGCAGACAGCAGAGATTATGTAGGTGGAGTTAACGCCTGTCAATCAAACGATCGGCCATACTAAGTATCGGTGAAGATGGAGTTAAATAGCATTTCTAGTCAAAAATTATAGTTGTGATAACTATGTTCAGAATAAAGTAATTTGACTGAATTGTTCAATATATTCTTCTTTAGTCATCTATTTTTGAACGATACACAAAAACGCATACTTATGGAATAACAGCTACTTAATTTATTTAGGCGACGTTTCGAAGAGTATTCTCTCAGCGTTAAGCTAATACTCTTCGAAACGTCGCCTAAATAAATTAAGTAGCTGTTATTCCATAAGTATGTGTTTTTGTGTATTGCTCTATCCAGTTACTAAATGCCTCTAAAAGATTATTATTTTTGAACTGTTATATAGAAAGAATGGCTCTCTCCTTATACAAATCTCCCATAATGTATCTTTAATTAATGTCTTATTAGTAGTTTTTATAACATTTGAGGCCTAAAGAAAGACCCACAACAGGCCGATTTTGCTCTTGCATAATGTATGTTTAACGTATATAATTTATATTGTCGTGGGGACAAAAGCCCACTTCAAGGAAACAAATCGCGGGGGTTGGATGGCTGAATGGTTAGGACGTGAGCGCTGCTGTATCATAAAGCCTGTCATTGAGTCAACTGGCGTGGTTTCGAATCCCCGGTTGTACGTGACAAAGAGTAGGATCGCCCGGCCAACCTCGTGGGTTTTCTCTGGGTCCTCCGGTGTTCTCCCACTGCTAAAGACCCCTACGCGCAAGCGAATTATTGGAATAAAATTAAACCAAGTTAGTCCCGAAATGACCTAGTTTGTGTCGAGTGGACGTTAAACCCCATTTCTCTCTCTCTCTCTTCATATGAGTCAAAACTGCCGGTCCCGTGTAGTAATTGGTACTGCAGGTAAATATAGTTCCTTAGTTTTTATAATCCAAGGGCAAACACCACCCCTCCCCTCTCCTATCTCTAGCATTAAGCTCGTAACCATAGAACCCATGTAATACGTGGCGAGACATTTACTCCAATTCCATTATTTATTAGTGATATTTTCATGTCCTAGTACATTTAAAAATACTTACAAGCAGTTCTTAGCATTAATGAAAGCTGTCCTGCAAGCAGCAGCACGTGTTGCGTCACAAGCACCATTAGCAACATTTATCGAGTTTAACACTAGAAGAAATATAATGAATAAAGATATTATAAAGATATTATCAGGATTTCTGTATTACAACATATTATTCACCAACTGTTATATATTCTCTTAAATAGTTTATAGTAAAACATACATCATCTAATAGCAAAATCGGCGAATTATACGTCTTTATTTGGGCCTCCTGAAACGTTATCTAAATTAGACATCAATTAACTTATCCAGACCATAATCATCTCTCGATGTCATCGCTAGCTGCTTAACGATCATTCATAATAAAATCAAAAAAAGTGGATAATCGAGGCTAAAATCTCGGTTCACGGAAGTGGATCAATAATTAGACTGAAATTTTCAACAAATTCCCTTTACGTTAGCTAGTTTTTAAATATAGTAGTGGGAACTGCCACTTATTTATCCATTCTCCCTTAATGTATCATTAGATATCTATTTTAATTATAATAGTGGGAACTGCCATTCTCCCATAATGTATCATTAGATATCTATTTTAATTATAATAGTGGGAACTGCCACTTATTTATCCATTCTCCCGTATATCATTAGATATCTATTTTCAGCTGGCGTGGTTTCGATTGTCCGCTTGTACGAGACATGGTGAGGGGTCGCCTGCCCAACCTCGTGTGTTTTCTTCGTGTCCTCCGGTTTCCTTCTCTAAAAACTCCAGCGTGCAAGCGAATTATTGAAATACATGTACTTCAAAATCGCTCGGGGGGATTTTTTGGTGCTCGTTGAAGCAACTGTTCGCTGATTAGGAGTGCACGCCCGAGCAAGTTCTACTGTAAGTTTGAACCATAACTTAGTCCCGCAATGACCTAGTTTGTGTCGAGTGGATGGTAAAACACATACCTCTATCACATATCTATTTTCTATAGATTGGCCTGATCAACGCATCTACCCGTTTGATGTAATATTTCCCAGTAGGCTACGTAACTAAAACAGTTACAAAAAAACTTGTTTCAAGATTCTCTTGGTATATTCTAAAAACGAGACGTTAACCAATTGCCCAGTTCTTCGATAAGAAGTTCTAAGGGCGTTTTACGTCATAGAATTAAGTGCAGATATTGAATTCACAAGGAAATAATTTTTTGTTTATTATCGTAACGAGGATACTTCACAATCGAGACTCTATTTTTGAACACTTCAGAGACTGATAACTTTGCTCAGATACGAGTAATTTGACTGACATTTTCAACTTATTTATTTGTCATCGTACACAATTGAACTAGTATATTATAGCAAGCACGACCAGGTCGTGATCTGAATCTTACATAATGCACCTCTAAATATACATTTAAATAATAATGAAATGAAACATTTACAGATCCAAGCCAGATTAATATAAGTAACTAAAAAACCGAAACTAAGGTGTCCACTATTTCCATCCCGTTTGTACAGTTCGGCAAATTTATTATGACCTCTATAAAGGCCCACTACCCAGAACATGCGTTTCTTATGGTATGATACGTATGACTAAGGTCATTCTGATTAAAACACACTTCCTATTTCGTTTCGTTTTTTATAGTTCAAAATTTCGTTCTATGTGTATTCACAACACTAGGATCTGGAAGAGTTGTTCTATAACAGGCGTTCTAGTTGATGAGAGGAATTAGCCAATGAAACGGTCTGTTAAGGCGGATTCTTGGCATGCTCTGAATGGATTTATGGTAAACCTTTAAAAACGTCAACGCTGAATGACGTCATAAGGTGTAAAGTCGCTCGTATAACCCCTGACACGCCGAAGTGTAGGCAATCGAAAGTTAAAAAAAACGAAACGAAATATAGATCTGTATTTTAATCAGATTGATTTTAGACTCGGTTATTCATATCTTATATATTTTTTCTTTTTGTGGAGTCACTCGTCTGTCCTTGGATTTAAAGATTTTCTGTGCGTGGTGGACCTATGAAAAAAAGCCCCGTGTCAACCATTATATCATGGTGGAGGTCGTCAATTTACCGAATGGTCAAAACGGGTTGCTGCTTGCATCCTGATAGGCCTATATATTTCTTAATAGATGGTAATAATACTGAAATATGAATTTATCTCTAGAAATGAAATTATTTTATTTTATTAGATGGTTTAAATACTGGGTCGGTCGAAAGCGTAAAATATGAATTTCTCTTTAGAAATGAAACTATTTTATTTTGTTCCATGGTTTAAATTATATAACTACTATGATATACTAATGGTTATAAAAAATGGTGTTTTTTTTCTTTTGGTATATATTGTGGTCCCTAGGTGTGTATAGCCGGGTTCAGGTGCTCCGTAGTAAATCCCCAAAGGTAAAAGTCTATGTGGTCCCCCTCTTGTTTTGTCCTGCACCCCTGACAATGGGGAACTAAGATGGGGGACCCCGAGAAACTCGTGGTTACCCAGCGTCTTAGCCCCAGTGGCTTATAAGCTTGTTCTATTCATAAACATCAAGGTGAATTGAATTTCAACACATCGACCTAAATCACTAGTACATTTATTTCTAATGTTTGACCAATATCGTTGTAGTTTTGATTTATGTCAAAGACTCAAAAGACCTGGGCTCGGTTGCTCAAAACTAAGTTATTTTGACGATCCGTTAAACTCTAACGGATCGTTATCTTTGTAACGTGTCGTTTGGTAACGGTCCGTTAAATTTCTGTTGCTGGAAAGTCAATTTCACTGGAATGTCAATTTCACTGGAAAGTCAATTTCATTATCCGTTAGCTAACGGATTCATTAAAGTTGATCCAAGAGAAGACTGTTTGTTCATTGGCTGAATTTGAAATTTTTAATTTCAATGTACATGTATAACAACTTAATAGAAGTTACTATTACCAAGAAACTGAAGACAGCGAGACAACTGTGCAATCTGTTCACAAAACTAGATTAAAGACAAAAAGATGACTGTAGAATTTACAACAGAAAACACTATAGAATACTTTATGCTTTCCTTTATAAATTTTAGCGTAAATCTGTAGGAAAAATTATTGGATTTGCACTACAGAATTATGGGGCCATTATTTCCTATAGTCCACCAAAATTCTGTAGACTAGTATAGAATTTCATCCTATAGAAAATGGAATAGGCCCGCATCGCCCAACCCTCTAGAATGTTCTATAGAAAACTACATTGGCAATCTATGACTTTTTGCTACAGCCAACTAATGGCATCATTAAACAGATAATGGAGCCCCAAACCCCCGTTAATTATAACGCCAAGTTAACGACACATTAAAGTTAACGGGACTTTCAGCATCAGTCTTTCTCTGTTAAAGTTAACGATCTGTTAACATGGAGTTAACGGATCATTAAAAAAAAACGGAGCTTTGAGCAACCGGCCCCAGATGAACACGGGTACTAATCCCGGAACGGAAAAAATTTCACTAAGAATAATGCCAAACTGACTAGTGACTACGTAGGATGAAACATAAATGTCAGGGCCCTGTTTCACGAAATTTTAACTTAAGATAAAATCCAATTTTAGTAGATACTTCAATTTTGATTGGCTAAGCACTAAAATCAATCTAATATTATCCAATCAAATTACTAAAATTGGGATCTTATCTTAGTTAAAATTTCGTGAAATAGGCCCCAGATTTAGATTTGAATGGTTGGAAGGACGTTAAACCCCATTTCATTTCATTTCTACACTAGAACTATCAACAGTTGTAACAAAAGTTTAAAGTACTCACAAATTAAAGCCAAAATAACAAACAGAGTCTTCATCATGGTCTATGTATAATATATATGGATATAACTCAAAAACTTAATGTACTCACCAGCTAAAGCCAAAATAACAAACATAGTCTTCATCATGGTCTATGTATAATATATATCGATATAACTCAAAACTTAATGTATACTAAAATCTGTGGCGTTAACCTTTGCAGACACAGCAATGGTTTAAGCTGCGCCCAGTCACTCATTTATACCTGTCGTATTCGCCAATCCACAGCTTTCTCTGTTCACACGCCTGCAGTTTTTGTAATGGTAAAACTACCAATTAAATTTCACCATCTGTCCATTGAATTCTCCACTTTTTCAATTTTTGAAATTAAAAATTCTTTGAATTAAACGGTTAGAAATATCAGATAAATATAAAAAGACAAGGTCGATACTCCCTAGTTCAACGCTGTGTACCTTTTAATTTTTGAAATTAAAAATCCTTTTAATAAAACTGTTAGAAATATCAGATAAAAATAACAAGACAGGGTCGCTACTCCCTGTAAGGTTTACACAACAACCCTTGCCTAGCCCAATCAACTGCTTTATGTTAAACAATAACCTTAAATAAAAAAAGTAAATAGGTTGATGTTTGTACAAAGTTTCCCAAAAAATTCTTGAACGGATAATAGTACTGACATTTTAACCCAATTTTTGCACCATTTCGGGCAGTTGCTGCAATAAAAATGCCGACCACGGTCAAAATATGTGGAAATCTCATTGGCGATTAAGGGAAGTCGAGTATGCCTCAGATGTAATACGATGGCATTCGACGCTCTGGTCGAACACTGCTCACTGCGGAAGCAGCGTAGCAGGCATGACGAAAGGGACCACTCTCAGCGAACCGTAGAGGCCACAGCGTCGTGGGCGTGTCGGATTTTGATGACCAATCACGAGGTGAAATCAAATAGAATGGGGTTTAACGTCCTACTCCTTTGCACCTAACCTGGGCTAATGGAAGACGGGCATACGCCATACAGTGTACTATGGTGGGGGGGGGGGAATTTGCCCGGGCTGCGGTGCTACGGTCTACTCTTACATCAAATTCCAACTGCCAAGGGATCTTTTACGTGCACTCCAATGTGAACACGGGACCTCGGTTTTTCGTCCCATCCGAACGACTAGGCAGCTGTCCTTGTCAGGCCCTCCTTCTGCATCACTGCCAAGGGGAAATCACGCAGGAAAATCGAGATGATCTTTCTCGGCCAATGCAGGGATTGAACACCCGACGTCCAGGCTAGCCAATCACGAGGTAGAAATGGAATCAGACTGATAACCCCGAGAATGAGTAAATGACCAGGATACACTTTAAGCAGTAAGTCAGGCCAAGGAAGTTACTAGTGACAGAATAAATGTCAATAGAGTTGGTGGTGACGGTTGGCTTATTGGCCTTGAGTATGGAATCCGGTAAAATCGTGCCCGTCGCTCGTGTTTCAATTTTCCTAAATTCATTAATGAAAAACGGACATATTCTGAACGTACATTCGTTTGTAATATCTCTGGATTTTGTTGGAACAAGGGAATGGCAACAGAAAGCGGGAGCACAATGTTTTCCTCGGGGTTGGCATTTCCTTAAGTATTTAAGGTATCTCTGTCGAACCTCGAGGGCACATTTTAGGAAGAGGGGACACATAGCCACCCCGCGGCCTCCCTGATACCTTGGATAAGAAAAATCCCATCGGATTCGAGCGTTATCAACCATTTCCACGTTCTTTTGTTTTTGTATTTATGAGAGCAGGCTAGGCGATTGCTGGCTACCTGCCCAGCACAACTCTGCAATGAGAATTGTTGCTTAGGTAACATAGAAGGGTGAAAACTTAAATGCTAGTATTAGATGTGCAAGTAATTAATGAGTGTCATCTATTAAGGGACATCGGTCTCAATGTTGATTTCTCTAATACAATTAGGATGATGTCTAGTCGCCATTTGTCCTATCCAAATAATAGATGTTGTGAGTTCTACTGTTAACAGCGGTCATCGATTATATCTGTTGTAATGGACCGTCTGCTAGTCTTGCCTACAGACCATGTAAAAGTTTTTGCACGGTGGACCGTCTAGACCTTGATACTGGCTCCTCCACTTCAATTGCGAGTTCTACTGTTTACTGTTGTATTAGCGGTCATCGATTATATCTGTTGTAATGGACCGTCTGCTAGTCTTGCCTACAGACCATGTAAAAGTTTTGGCACGGTGGACCGTCTAGACCTTGATACAGGCTCCTCCACTCCAACTGCGAGTTCTACTGTTTACTGTTGTAACAGCGGTCATCGATTATATCTGTTGTAATGGACCGTATGCTAGTCTTGCCTACTGACCATGTAAAGGTTTTGGCACCGTGGACCGTCTAGACCTTAGTACAGGCTCCTCCACTTCAATAGCGTTACAACATTGAGCAATAACGGTAGGTTGTTCATTATCAAATGGTTCACTGCATATCTGACAAACAGGCGATACTGTATCCATTTGGATTTCAAAATTTAATTCAATTTTTGAAATAAATTTGCCACGTGCTTCAAAAGGCACGACCAGCTTCTGCAATGACATGTTAAATGTATATGGAAATGGATTCAGTTACCCCAAAAACGTATATTTTGATACCAAACAGGCGGCCATTTTGGAATTTGGCAGGCAGTGACAATGGTTGGGCGCCCATAATGACATGATTGGTGGGGCGCCTTATGAACAGAACAGAACAGAACTTTATTCACAACTCAGATCAAATACATGACATATGAGTGATAGGTTATTTACATATTTACAAGATGGAGGCTTTTCATTTCTTAGTTGAAGGACATAAATTTGTTAATTATTATCTTTAGAAACATACATAATTTTACAATTATTGATCGTTTGCTTGAATTAAAAAGTTCATTATATTTAAAAGTATTCGGTCTTGTATATTAATATCTGGGTATATAGTTTTCACGTTCTTTAGTAAAATAAGCACAATCGAATAGAAAATATATGATTATCGGGTCGCATATAATGCACAATGCCGAGTAAGATTGATTGGGCGCTCACGATTTGATCGTTGCATTAAAAGAGTTTGTTGCATTTTTTGTTTCAGTTTTATATGTTCACACAATATTTCCAATAATTAAATGAAAAACTGTCAAGCTTCGTGTTTTTATACAACAAAACAACATAAAATTTAATATCACTCAGTTTTAAATTAAAACATCAATAATTCCATTGAAAGATAACACATTTTATGGTAATATAATGCCAATCGGTGCGTTGCGAACGACTTTATGAAAACTAATAATTACATTTACATCTCTAGGTGACCGACCTACGTCTTATTTAAAGGGCCGAACTCGATTATATTTTGGAGAACAAAACTGCTTACTTTTGTGTTAAAAGCCCTAAAAATTCTACCCTAGGGCCGTGCAACTAACTCAATATACGTGATACGCTTTCAAACAACTTAAACCCGTCAGTCCTCACCTGGAGTCCGGTGTCTCAAGCTGTATTATACCAGACTTTAATTTTATAAAATAACATCTTGGTGAAAGTACAGCGCGTGAGTCATGTACATAGACCACTGAAGGAACGGATATAGAGTATCCGGTCACTCAACGAAAATATTGAATCAAAATCTTAAAGCCCCAATACCACTCTTGTTGTAACTGAAAAATATGTCCCAATCTTCATTCTGGTCAACAAATCGTATTATTTTAGAATATTCCAATTAAACGATGATATAAATTTCACCTTAACACACCTATTTTAAAAAATTGGAAAAATTCAACCAATTGATTTGAAAAGTCTAACGTAAACCTTTTCAAATGTGACTTGGATTTTAAAATTTTTTCGAACCCTCTGGACAAATAAAATAGGTTGTAATGGATAATTTACACAACAGGTAGGACATTTAAACATCTAGTACTTAGAATAAGGGTATTATTTATTTTCTGGAGCTACCAAGCCAGCAAGAATGTTATTGTCCCTTTAAAAGGGTTACGTATCCGGATAAGCGGTTTTTGCGCTTTAATTTTATATGTACACTTTTGTTTCAATATGGGAGATTCCCTTTAAATAGAAATATTGCAAGTTGACACAAAATTGACATATAATGATAAAAAAAGAAATAAAATGTTGTTTATTTGCACGTCAGCTCCAACCGGGCTATATTGCGCCAAACATGGTGAATCTAACAAGACAAGTTAAATCAATATCATATTATGAATTTATATATGTAAATAAAAGCAAATATCACGGAAAATGTAATTAATAAGTCAAATCTTTTACATATATAAATATTTCAAACGGTATACACGATTAAATATATACAATTAAAATTTAGAATTAATAACTAATTAATTAAACGTATTATGGTATATATGAGCCAGTACACATATAAAGTTAAAGCCGGTCGGGCCTTATTTAGGTTAATATTCCACATTAATTTGTTGACCTCCACCCCCCGAATGATGCGCACGGAAAAGTTATTATGGGGATATGACTAAAGTCATATCCCAGTCGCTCCCAGGGCTTGGGATAATAATATTGGGGCATGGAGTTGTATCGATCCGGTGCTATCCACTAGGGTTGGGGTTAGCCTACTGCTGGTGCTGGTTGGTCCGGGCACTGATTTTAAACTAGAACATTACCTTCTAAGAATAATATAAAAACCGGAGTTAGCAGTTCTCTAATGGATTCTTACCATAAGTATTTCCATCACTGGAGTTCCTTCTTGCCCCTGGGACGACTTGTCCTAAGTGGAACGGAGTCCTTCCGAAAATATTAATGGCATAAAAAGTGAGCTTCTAAGAGCGCTCGTTCTTCTATAGTCTTAGCATGGAACTGACTGGTGCTGGGACCTGGTTCTGGGCTGGGGCCTGGAGTTGTATCGATCCGGTGCTATCCACTGGGGCTGGGGTTGGGGTTAGGCTTCTGCTGGTGCTGGTTGGTCCTGGCACTGGTTTTAAACTAAAACATTACCTTCTAAGAATAATATAAAAACCGGAGTTAGCAGTTCTCTAATGGATTCTTACCATAAGTTTTTCCATCACTGGAGTTCCTTCTTGCCCCTGGGGCGACTTGTCCTAAGTGGAACGGAGTCCTTCCGAAAATATTAATTGCATATAAAGTGAGCTTCTAAGAGCGCTCGGTGTTCGATAGTCTTAGCTTGTGACGTCACGATGACGTCACAAATACGCAACTTCCTTCCCGTGGCGCGCGAAAGCTACAGAGTGGTGGCAATGGGCGCTATCTGCTCGCGGCCATCCTGCCGAAGATAATTGCTACCAGCAGGTAAAATATAAAGAGATATTGAAATAAAGGTAGAGTGAATGAGAATGTAAACAAACATACAATAGGCCTAGCGAGCTAGCGATATAATAAGTATAAGAACTAAACTTCAAGGACTGTTTATTAACTTCGTTACATTACCCCCACGCCTAAACAATATTCGTCCAGAATATAAAAGAATGCAACGTAGAATAAGACCTTGAAAGTGAGTATAATTTTAATAAATTTAACAATTGATTTAAATACTAATGGCAAATAACATCTAACAATTTTATCAATCTTAACAAGTTCATCATTAGCACACAGTTATTGATACAGCATTAATCATTAAGTGTTCAAATAAAGTAAATAATAAATTATATAATATCTCCGAATCAGATCACTTTGTTTATAATTAATACTCAGTTCATTAGTATCTCTTATTTTAATTTTTACAGGTCTATGTCACACCCACAGTTCATTGTATTGTCACCGTTACACAGGGGAGTATGGATTCTCCATTAAATGTTACTTTGAAAACTATGCGATATATTACTATATCAGTACTTGATTGTCTCAATGAATGTATTATTATAACCATTGAAACCGTAGATCAGCACTTTATCGTCTCAGTGATGAATGTACTAAAAATATTGAAACTGTAGATCAGGCGCCTATTTCACGAAATTTTAACTAAGATAAGATCCCAATTTTAGTAATTTGATTGGATAATACTAGATTGATTTTAGTGCGTAGCCAATCAAAATTGAAGTATCTACTAAAATTGGATTTTATCTTAAGTTAAAATTTCGTGAAACAGGGCCCAGCACTTTATCGTCTCAGTGATGAACGTGTTATTAATATTGAAACCGTAGATCAGCACTTTATCGTCTCAGTGATGAAGGTATTAAAAATATTGAAACTGTAGATCAGCACTCAACGTATTAAAAATATTGAAACTGTTGATCAGCACCTGATCGTCTAAGTGATGAACAAATATATAAACATTGAAACTTAATTAAAATTATAAACTTCTGGCATTGCAGGCAAAATCAACTGTAACTATAAATCCTTCATCCTGCATTCAACGGCTTTTAGTAAACCCTCCAGCTAATAAAAATCTACATTCCAAGGCCAGTTCTTCTAGTTGCGAAAAGGTGAGTGGTAGCAATTTAGTAATCGATCCGATTGACACAGTTCTCATCAGATAATTTAAGATCAGGCCGAAATGTTTGGGGTCGCGGTCTAGGAAATATGTGTAAATACACTCTACCTCGTAGGGTTTCATGGGAGATTCCGGTGATACGAGGAGAGCAAGCAAAGAGGACGGATCCACCTGTAGTGTTGACGCCGAAGTTTGAAATTTCGTTCCTCCTACATTGAGGACGATCCTCCGGGACTGGCCGAGGGCCCATCCTTTAACCTTAAGTATCCTTCGATTGGCTGAAGTGGTTACCGCTGCTAGTTGGACTTTTGTGTTCTTTGTTGTCGTCTCGGACGGGGCGCTCTCGGTGCTGCTGGTGGTGTCAGATGATGAACAGCTGAGCCCAGACAGAGGCACAGTGAGAATTGGGTTCATCTCCAGCTCCTCCCCAGCGAATGTATCCTGGGCCTGCAAGGGCTGAAACAGCGGTATGTCTTCAGATTTAAATTTCTTTACCAGGATGTCCTCCTAGGGTCTCGGTCGTTTGCCTTCTTGGCCCTGACTAGCAACCTCCTTCTTCTCTCCCCCATCTGTCCTTTGGCTTGTTTTCTCTTTACATCTGCCCTCCCTTCTATCTTTCTCTCTCCTCTCTCTACTTCTATCTTTCTCTGCTTCTATATTTCTCTCTCCTTTCTCTACTCTTAAGTTTCTCTTATCTTTTCTCTACTTCCAAATTTCTCTTCTTCAGTCATTTCTCTCTCAGCTGCTAAGGCATCTTTTCTCTCTGACTCTGGTCTACGTTTGAATTTTATAATGTCTTTCCATTGGTTTGCAAGGAAATTCTTATATTCTAGACTTTCTTCGGTGCCAAACCTCATGTTACTCCTTTTTACCAGACTCATGTTAGTGTATACACCATTGCATTCGGGACATTCAAAACCGAATCCGGAATGCCGTGCCTGGAGGTGCCTCATTACATGTGTCTTCCTGGAAAAATCTGTTTTCTCACCACATATTCGACATCTATAACGTTCAACCTGAAGACAAGAAGATAACGAACTTAAGTTAATATTACAGGTCTTGTTTTGATTTATTATGATTAATCATTATTTATTATGCATCATTTACTTGTGTTCCAACTTTTATAAGCCCCCATGGGCTGTGATCT
Organism: Patella depressa; assembly: GCA_948474765.1. NCBI lineage: Eukaryota > Metazoa > Mollusca > Gastropoda > Patellidae > Patella > Patella depressa. The sequence goes on from OX419721.1 coordinate 10,386,038, forward strand.
GGACTGGGCCGAGGTTACAGTTTCAGCCAGGTAGGTTTGTTTGTCCCTGTGTATAATTTTATTTTATTATGATGTACTACTTTAGGTTTAGTCGCCAGGCATACTCCGCGCAGTGTTGCGTCTGATTAGAGGTAATCCAACTACACACTGCTATTATTAGTGGATATTGTTGTGTTAAATTTTGATTGATCAGTAGTCCGTCTACCAACCAATCACGAGCTGCCAATACTGGACCAAATATGTTTACATAACGTATACGTCATGACTCACGATTTTATTATGCCTAATTCACCCGTGCATAGCAGAATACTGCAGTAAAACTAATTGCGTGACAAAAGAGGCTATCAAGGCGAATGAAATGTAAACAATACTGTTTGGAAACGAACATACTTTCACCGTTTTCATACCTTAAATCACTGTTCAAAGTTTTAGGGAAGACCCAGATGAAACGAAGGACTGTCATGTTGCTGTACTTAAGTGATAGCTTTCATTGAACGGAAAGAATAGACACACTCCCGCATAAGTTCAAGAAACAGACGCTATTCCAGCAATGGTCAGAGAGGGATTTCTCGGGCCATAGCTTCAGGAATATGGTTGCCAGGCGCCTTTGAATTTTATAGACAACATCATTGATCCTGTCTAGAATAGTGAACGGGCCTTTCCAAGGACAATGCAGCTTGGCACCAAACCCTTTATGCCGGGGATTAAGGAACCATACTGGGTCTCCCCTTTTATACTGATTTAGCTGAATGTTACGGTCATGACCCTTGCGCATTTTATTGCTAGCAATTTTAAGTCTACCCCTAGTAAATTCGTGGATTTTCTCTAATTTTTGTGACAACTGTGTGGCATACTCTGAATTAAAATGATATGCTTGTTCTTCAGGTCTCACTCTACCCAGGACAAGGTCAACAGGCAAGTTTAATGGTTTGACCGAATACCATCTCATATGGTGAGACGCCTGTGGCCTCGTGGTCTGCGGCCCGGTAAGCCATCATTAACAGGTAAACACATTTATCCCAATCTCTCTGATTAGTTGAAACGAAGGCGGAAAGCATGGATTCGATCGTACGGTTCGTTCTCTCCACCATACCATCAGCTTGGGGCCGGTAAGGAGTGGTCCTCGAAATTTGGGCCTTGATCGAAATGTAATTGCATAGGGGTACCGAAAATGGTGACCACTCTCTCGACAAACTTATCTGCAATGGTAGGGGCTCTCTGGTTAGGCAGTGAAATTGCATCCACCCATTTAGAAAAATAATCTGCAACAACTAGTAGGTATGAATTTCCGTCATCAGTCAAGGGCAACGGTCCCCATATGTCGAGTGCCCACCTTTCGTGGGTACGCCTACAATGTAAGTTTTTAATGGCCCTTTCGGTTTTGGGGTAGGAGTTTTCCTAGATGAACATTCGTCACACTCTTCACATCTATTCACATCTTGTGTCATGCGATGCCAAAATTATCGGGCCCGTAAATTTGAAAGTATCTTTTTCGTTCCTAAATGTCCCCCCCCCCCTTGTAATTGACTATAAGCAAATCTGGTTAATTTCTCTGGCAAAACTATCTGACAGATGGATTGTCTCCCTTAGGTCTCAAGTAGTTCCCACCTATGGCATACTAGGCCATCAATTAACTTCAGGGAGTCAAATCTCGCCCAATAATATTTTGTACTGGGATCAAGTGGAGAAATCTCCGGCCAGGGTGGTCTCTTTCCGTCAGTAATCCATCTAATAAAATTAAGTAATACTTTGTCATTTTGTTGGAGATTTTTGATGGTCATAGGGTCAGAGTTCACTTCCTGACAAGGTGTCTCCTTCTTAATTGCAGGCTCGGGGACATTCAATGGGTTTGTGTTTAGACTCGGGGAGCTTGAGTCAGAGTCACAGGTGGCAGCATCAATTTGGTAAGGACAGTCCCCTTCCATTTCCTGTCTATGATTCTTAGAATCATGATCATTTAGATATTTCTTCTCAGCGGTACTGCAATGTCGGCATTCTGGAATGCATGGTCGTTGGGAAAGGGCATCAGCATTTTGGTGAATTCTTCCCGCTCGGAATTCTATTTTAAACTTGTATTAGGATAGAAATTCGAACCAACGAGCTATTTGACCTTCCGGATTTTTAAAATTTATGAGCCAGGTTAAAGCTCCATGATCGGTCCTAACTCTGAAATAACGACCGTAAAGATAGTGATGAAAATGTTTGATGGAGGCAACCACTGCCAGCAATTCCTTCCGCGTCACACAATATTTACGTTCGGATCAGCTCAATGCTTTACTAAAATAGCATATTACTTTTTCTTTCCAATCCTGATCCTGTACTTGAGATAGCATAGACCCGATGCTATTTTTTGAGGCATCGCTGTCAAGGATGAACAGTCCCTCATCCTGTGGAAATGCCAAAATAGGGGAGCTAGTCAACTTTGACTAATTTTTGATTAATTTCTGTGAGTTGGTGTAAAGGACGTGCGACCTCTGCAAAGTTACTGACAAAATAGCGGCAATATGAGCACAGGCCAAGAAATTGGCGAACCTCTTTGACTGATGAGGGGGGTGGCCAATTCTTTACGCAACACGTTTTGTCTGGGTCTGTCGCGACACCATCTTCACTGACAATGTGGCCAATGAATTTAGCTTCTTAGCAAACTGCACTTTTTCGGATTCATTGTAAGTTTTGCGCTTAGAAGTCTTTGAAATACTAGATCTAATCTTTCCAGATGTTCCGGGAAGGTTTTTGAGAATACAATTATGTCATCTAAGTGTGCCAAACATATATTCCAGTTTAATTTTGAGAGTACCTGGCTGAGCAGTCGAACGAATAATGCGGGTCCATTGCATAGGCCAAACGGAAGGGACACAAATTGCCAGAGTCCACTGCCTTGGGTTGCGGAAGCAGTTTTTACACGATCTTCCTGGGCTATGCAATATTGCCAATACCCGGACTTAAGGTCTAAGGTTGATAAATACTTCATCCCCGATAGGGCATCAGAGTGCTGTCTATACGTGGTATGGGATGACTGTCCTTAATTGTAACTTCGTTTAACCGTCGATAGTCAATGCAGAACACCAAGGGCTTTCTGAAGGTCCAATCACCCCCTTCCTAGCCATGTCCTCGATCTCTTTTTCAACTTCCTTAATAAATGCAAGGGGACTCGTCGGGGTGGCTGTCGGATTGGAGGGGCGTCCCCGGTATTTATACGGTGCTCCACAAGGTCAGTCATTCCGAGGTCATCCACAGACTGTGAAAATCTGTTCTTATATTTTATTATTAAATTTTTCAGTGCTTCCTATTGTTTGGTGTCAAGGCCTTGATTCGATTTCTGCACCATGTCCAGTTAACATTGAGGTAAGTTGTCATTGTTACTTGGGGTTTCTGTTTCCAATTAATTTAGGACTACATCATGGGGTTCTTCAATGCATTCGTTTATTTCCCCTAAAGTGGCAACAATGGTATTTGTGTACATGTTATGCTCTTTATCAAGTAGGTTCAACAATCTTACAGGGACTAGTCTAATGCGGGGGTCCACTACTGTCCTAGCAAATAATATTTCTTGTCAACTTCCCAAATTTTCGCTAGGCTCCATAATTGTGCTGGTTTTGCAGGATAAATAAAGGATCTACTATTTTCCCGGGATAAATGACCTCACTGTTTGGCGAGATCACAACGTCCTGATCTAAGGCGACACGACTGCAAACTGGGTGGCAAGTGTCTTGATATCGGAAACCGGGCAACTCCTCCCCATTTATTTTCAGACAATTTTTATTTAAGAGTATATCAGCCGAAAATTTTGTTAAAAAGTCTATGCCGAGTATGCCATCTTGTGTTATATCTGCGATGAAAAAGTCATTGTCCAAAAAGTGCTTTCCTATGTTTACCTTGACCTCAACTTTCCCTAAAAACGGTCTCCCGTTGCCGTTATCAAGTTAAGATTTACTTGAGCAATAGATAATTTTTTCAAGGTTTCATGTCTTTGTAGGAATTCCACTCAAAATGGAGATTGTGGCACCGGTATCCACCAGCATAGGTAAATGGTGAGCCTCAAGTTTGGCATGCACAAATAATCCATGTTTTTCATCGCTGACACTACTTATAATAATATCCCTAGGTCTCTCCCCTTTTAAATCCTTGACTGATTTAGTTTCCCGAGGAAGCAGGCCTTGGGTGAGCTGGGGGTTGTCTGGAAGGGAGGTTCGAATAAAAATTTCCCTGATAAAAGTTATTTCCCCTGGATCCATTGTTATAGTGGAACCGACATGTGGTTATCTCCCCTATATGAATTGTGAATATTTAGAGGGGGCCCTCTGGAGTTAGTACTGTAGGATGGTTCAGAATAATTAGTTTGCATTCCATTCAAGTGATTGAACCTACCAGACCTAGCTCTAAATTGACCCTGATTAGTAGCCCCGAGAGTCTGGCGTTTTCTAAGGTGTTAATGGGTTTGTTGAGCTAGGAAATATTTATTCTATCATCATTTACAATGGCTTTATTTCCATGTCTTTCAGGTCGTTCCTGGTCGGTGTGAGACACAGAAACAGTGCTTTCCCGTACATCTTGATGGATCCCGAAAACAGATTTACCCCTTTGTTTGTCAGCCAGGCGGTGTGCCTCTAGCCTTATAGCATGTGTCTCGGCTTCAGTGATATCTCTTGGCTTGAGCTCGCGGATTCGAAGTCTCATATCACAGTTAGAGAGAGAGTCGACAAAGTGATCTAGGGCGAGAATATTTCGTAGGCTGTTGTCCGCAGTTGGATAAGTCTGTCGTGTGAGTTTTCTAATGGATTATGCACGTTCAGACAGTGACTCATTTTTACTCCTAACCCGCGTCTGAAGTCTGGCCCGGAACACCTCAGAACTCTCCACTGAGCCAAATCTAATCTGCAAAATTTTCACCTAATTTGGTGAAATCATGGATTTCGATTGGAGATAACTCCGTTAGGAGTGCCCTAGCACTCCCTGTCAGAGGTTGCCACCCGATGATACCAGGACGCAGTACATGCCGATAGGTGGCGTTATGATCACAACCCACTTCCTGTCAGCTGTCACATTGACGTTATGACGTCAATGGACTATCTAAATTATTCTAAGTCGAAAATCTTGTGGAGTGTGGTACCTCACAGGCATATAGAGGGTCTGAGAAGAAATTTTGAAAAAAAAAATGATTTTTTTTCTAAGTCCAATATCTTGTGGAACAGTTGTGGTGAAAAGTTCCACACAAATGCCCCCAAACCTTGCCATAAATGAGATATGTATGGACTATATGATGCTTAACCAAAATACAATATATATATATTTAAATCGAGTTCTTGTGCAAAAAGCGACAAAGTTAATTTAATATATCTACATTTACACAACTTGGTAATCTAATATATTTGTACAGGTTAACAAATTTAAAAAGTTAGCATTGGATTTTGCAATAACCTCAAGCGAACATTTTCTGTCCGTTGCCAGACGTGTGCAGTCAATTAGAAATGAACTTCTTCCTCGAATTTCTCGACTGGCATTATTGGAAGTTCCATGACAACCAATTTACGACTGATGTGATTATCAGCTCTAAAAAAATGATTAAAGGGGGATAAATTTATTTAACCCCTTTAAATACTACACTACCGACACCTTCGCAATATAATCAATTACAGGATTGGACACATTCAACATTACAAACCAAATGAAAGATAAATAATAGTAATAAATATATTATAACAATATGCAAAATAACATGGGTAAATATAGGTTAATTAATGATATAAATTTCGGCAAACAAACATATTTTTATGAAAGGGAGATAAATCCGCTAACCCACTCTGAATAATAGACCACTATAGCAAAAATATTATTTGTGAAAGGGAGGTAAATTCACAAAAACCCTCTGTTTAATACAGACCACTATGCATAACATCAAGCGAACATTTCCTATCTGTTATCACATGTGTACAATCAATTAACAATGGACTTCTTCCTCAAACTATCTGGCATTTGTAACAGAAGGTGAATTCACTGTCAACACTTTATAAAAATGATTGTTATTTTATTTGCAGATATTTATGACCAGAAACATTTTGTTCGTTACGAAGATGACACAATAACTTATGATGGAACGCCGTTTATGGTTGTTAATGTAAAAAATAGGTTGCCAGGCAACGAAACATACGCCCACACAGCAGCCAAATCGTCCGGGCAGCCAACAAGAATTGTCGCATATTAAGGAATTATCAGAAAATCATTAGAATTTGTTTGGTTTTTATAATCAAACATTTTTTTTTAAATCATATAATAATTGTGACCTCCAGAGGCACCACAAGCTAAAAAGGGTGATTTTTCGTACAATCAGGGGACATAATTCAGGAAGTAATGACCCGATGGGCGCAAATATCGAAAGGAACCAAGATCTTTGGGTTTAAAACATACCTGTCAAGTTTCATCAAAATCGATTCAAAATTGTGACCTCTATAGGGTCCACAACCTTGATATAACATATTTTCACACTATTCGTGTACAAACGGCGGCCATTTTGTCCGTCAATTCTAGTCCGGTTTTCACGTAATTCAAACTCTCTCTTCATTACCATGTAACGGTGATATAGTCAAACGTTTTTTTAAATCGGATAATAATTTTGACCTCCAGAGGGACCACAAGCTAAAAAGGGCAATTTTTCGGACAATCAGGGGCCATAATTCAGGAAGTTACGATCCAATTGGCGCAAATATCGAAAGGAATCAAGATCTTTGGGTTATAAACATGCATTTCAAGTTTCATCCAAATCGGTTCAAAATTGTGTCCTCTACACTGTTCACAACCTTGACATAACATATTTGCACACTATTCGCGTACAAATGGCGGCCATTTTGTCCGTCAATTTTGGTCCGATTTTCACGAAATTCGAACCCGACCTTCATAACCATGGAACAATGATATAATCAAACGGTTTTTTAAATCGGATAACAATTTTGACCTCCAAAGGGACCACAAGCTAAAAAGGGCAATTTTTCGGACAATCAGGGGCCATAATTCAGGAAGTTGCGATCCGATTGGCGCAAATATCGAAAGGAACCAAGATCTTTGGGTTATAAACATGCATTTCAAGTTTCATCCAAATCAGTTCAAAATTGTGTCCTCTACACTGTTCACAACCTTGATTTAACATATTTTCACACTATTCGCGTACAAATGGCGGCCATTTTGTCCGTCAATTTTGGTCCGATTTTCACGAAATTCGAACTCAACCTTCATAACCATGGAACGGTGATATAATCAAACGGTTTTTTAAATCGGATAACAATTTTGACCTCCAGAGGGACCACAAGCTAAAAAGGGCGATTTTTCGGACAATCAGGGGCCATAATTCAGGAAGTTACGCTCCGATTGGCGCAAATATCGAAAGGAACCAAGATCTTTGGGTTATAAACATGCATTTCAAGTTTCATCCAAATCGGTTCAAAATTGTGACCTCTAAACTGTTCACAAGCTAAAAAACGTGATTTTTCGTACAATCAGGGGCCATAACCCATGAAGTTACAGTCCGATACAGGAACCGAGATCTTAGGGTGATAAACCTATGTTTTAAGTTTCATTGAAATCGGATAAAAATTGTGACCTGTAGACTGTTCACAAACAATTGTGAACGGACGGACGGACGTCCGGACGGACGTCCAGACGGACGGACGGACGGACGGACGGACCAGGGGCGACGACAATATACGTCCACATGAAAATGTGGGCGTATAAAAAGCTATCATGTCAGCATGGAACAGATATGCATGCCAGTCACAAAGCAAAAAGAGAGAAATCATTAGCTGAGGTATGTATAAAAATTTATTGATATAAAATAAATATTTCATAAAATATGTCTTTAATATAACAGGACAGGATAAGTTATAGGGGAGCCAGGGTATCGGTATCTTATTGAGTAAGATGTTGACTCGATAACCTGGAAGTCCTGTGTTTAATCTCTTCATTGGCCGAGAATGTTCCTCTTGTCAATGGTGCAGGATAATGTGTAATCATTCTGATGGTACAAAAACGAGGTTTGGGTACACATTGGCATGCTTGTAAAAATCCCTTGGCAGTTGAAATTCGATATACTAGTAGGCCCCCACTGTACGGGCAAGATTTCACCCATAGAACACTGTTTTCCATATGTCCGTCTTCGTTAGCCCTGTTGGAGAAGGACATTAAATATGAGATATATATTGTTGGAGTGATACCCATATTTTTTTTTCAGAATGGAGATCATGTTGTTCCAAAGAAACGAAAAAAGATGGTCCAGAGTTCCTATAAGTTTGATTGTGGTGCCAAAATTGTAGTGAAGGAAGTTGTCAGATTTCCAGATTTTAAGGTAGCAATTTGGTATATTACTTGCAAATAATTCTATGGCTATACCAGTACATCCGTGGACAAATCGAAACCATCTGAAAATGATGTTCCTTGCACCACTTCAAATTGCTCAGTATATATGAAAAGCTCTTTGAATTATAGAATCATTTAGTAGTTCTTTACAAATTTGGGCGCTACTCTAAGTGTTTTTCTGACACTTCTTTGGTATCTCCATCATTTTTACAACACACCAATCACCAATAGAATTATTTTCTTTCTGTATTTCATACATCATATTTCAGCATTGGTTTTTGTCGTGTTGTTAGTACATTGGTGTTTATGTTGGTCTACACCTATACTCAGATTTGGCTGTTCCTAAAAATAGATAAATGTTTAGACTGTAAATAAAGATTAACAATTCATACTAAGATTTCAAATTAAAGACATAGATTAATTAGTCTGGCTATTTGATCAGCCGGTATATGACTATTAATCTTTATTATTAAATGATACTTACCATCTATTGTTGTAATCAAATCATACAGATCGGCCACTCGATAATAGCAGGACGCAGTACATGTCGATAGGTGGCAGTATGATCACAACCCACGTCCTGCCAGCTGTAACTGACATTATGAAGTCAATGGATCTTCCCGCATGGGTGAAACGGGATTAATTTCCTGATTTTTTGGCATCATTTGAGTTGGAAACCAACACCAAGCTTGTTTCAACCTGGAGTGCACATTCTAAATTTGGAAATACAGGTAGATCTAGGCCTAGCTAATATACAAATGACCATACACTACCAATAGATAAATGTTAATAAATGCATTATTGGTATCAATGAATTTTCATCTTGGTGTTGACACTGTCAGAAACCGTAAGGCTACAAGCACTAACGTCAAAGAGTCTATGAAAAATAGGTTGCCAAGCAACGAAACATACGCCCACACAGCAGCCAAATCGTCCGGGCAGTCAACAAGAGTTGTCGCATATAAAGGAATTATCAGAAAATCATTAGAATTTGTTTGGTTTTTATAATCAAACGTTTCTTTTTTTAAATAAGATAATAATTGTGACCTCCAGAGGCACCACAAGCTAAAAAGGGTGATTTTTCGTACAATCAGAGGACATAATTCAGGAAGTAATGACCCGATGGGCGCAAGTAACGAAAGGAACCAAGATATTTGGGTTATAAACATACCTGTCAAGTTTCATCAAAATCGATTCAAAATTGTGACCTCTATAGGGTCCACAACCTTGATATAACATATTTTCACACTATTCGTGTACAAACGGCGGCCATTTTGTCTGTCAATTCTAGTCCGATTTTCACGAAATTCTAACTCTCTCTTCATTACCATGTAACGGTGATATAGTCAAACGTTTTTATTAAATCGGATAATAATTTTGACCTCCAGAGGGACCAAAAGCGAACAAAAGCAATTTTTCGGACAATCCGGGGACATAATTCAGGAAGTTATGATCCAATGGGCGCAAATATCGAAAGGAACCAAGATCTTTGGGTTATAAACATACATGTCAAGTTTCATCAAAATCGGTTTAAAATTGTGACCTCTATAAGGTTGATATAACATATTTTCACACTATTCGCGTACAAATGGCGGCCATTTTGTCCGTCAATTTTGGTCCGATTTTCACGAAATTCGAACTCAACCTTCATAACCATGGAACGGTGATATAATCAAACGTTTTTTTTAAATCGGATAACAATTTTGACCTCCAGAGGGACCACAAGCTAAAAAGGGCGATTTTTCGGACAATCAAGAAGTTACGATCCGATTGGCGCAAATATCGAAAGGAACCAAGATCTTTGGGTTATAAACATGCATTTCAAGTTTCATCCAAATCGGTTAAAAATTGTGACCTCTACACTGTTCACAAGCTAAAAAACGTGATTTTTCGTACAATCAGGGGCCATAACCCATGAAGTTACAGTCCGATACATGCCAATATCGAAAGGAACCGAGATCTTAGGGTGATAAACCTATGTTTTAAGTTTCATTGAAATCGGATAAAAATTGTGACCTGTAGACTGTTCACAAACAATTGTGGACGGACGGACGAACAGGGGCGACGACAATATACGTCCACATGAAAATGTGGGCGTATAAAAATGGGAATGCGGGATATCATACAACTTTTTTCGTCACTTTACCAAAAATGTCAGACCACATTACACACCATATAGGAGAGGTAGGATTACATTCAAATTTATGCTTGCGTATGCCGACTTCCACCCCCGCCCCTTAAATACCATGTTAACCTGACAAGGTCTTAAAGATTTCATGAGTTTTTTTAAGTTCGTTGTGAGGCTTTGGGATCAACATTAAAGTTTTCCTTCGGAATAATTTGCCATCTATTATTTTCAAGACAAAGTTGGTGCAGTGTGGGCGTATTTTTCAACATCAAAGTATTATGTCTTGCAGTCGTTCTGAACAAACGATGGGGTTTAACGTCCAATCGATACAAACTAGGTCTTTTCGGGACTAACATACGGTTTAATTTTATTTCAATAATAGGGGTCTTTAGCAGTGGGAGAAAACTGGAGAGGTTGGACAGGGGACCCAACTGTCCCTACTTCTTGTCACGTACATCCGGACAAAGTCAAAGAACTTGATTTGTGGGTTTGTTGAAAGAATCTTAATTTGTGATATTTTTTTTATCATTATAGGGAGCAAGTATGTTACTATTCACTGACAACCGTATAATAAAACAAATACATGGATATGTAATCACAGACAACGTTCGTCAGGTATCGACCGTCAAAAAATTAGTAAAGAACTTTGTAAGAACTAAGCTGTTTTCAGACTCAGAATTACCACCTATAACCAATAGAAGATATTGACCAACGAACAATGACACACGGAACCACATGCATAGAGCTATTATGGCAACAAGATTTAATGAACATGACCAGGAGAATCTTATCGAAAAAATCAAAGTATGGAAAAAAACACAATACCACAGACAATTGTTTCTTTCGTCCATCTAGACTAGTTGATAGTAATGAAGATTCCAGCGATGGTTTGCTATTTGTCCACCAGACAGCATGGCAGAGACGACTTCTTCAAAAATATGTCCAGGAGCTCTGTCTGTTGGACGCCACATACAAGACAACTAAATATTCTCTACCCCTCTTCTTCATTTGTGTAAAACAAATGTAGGATACCAGATTATTGCCGAATTTATTTGCCAGGACGAAACAAGTACTTCTATCACTGAAGCTTTGCAAATGTTGTTACTGTGGAACCCAAGCTGGAAACAGAGTTATTTCATGACCGAATTTTGTGAGGCCGAAATAAATGCACTTGAAAGAACTTTCATTAATATTAAAGTATTGATTTGCGATTTTCACCGCGAGCAATTCTGGGAGCGCTGATGTAAAAAACTGTCAAATGAAGTTAAACAATACAAAGCCGAGATCCTCAGTCGCCTCAGGCGTTGTGCAAGGGCAAGTTATATTGAAGATTTTACGTCCGGACGGACAGGGGCGACGACAATGTACGTCCACATGAAAATGTGGGCGTATAAAAATTATTCAATATACCCTAAGGCTGACCTCTATTATTTTAAGTGCATGCCCGACCCCCTGGGACAGAGCCAATGTTTGTGTTTCCCCTACAGGTCGCAATTCTTAACAGATCCTTTTGTGAAACGCTGCATGCATATATATTCCTTTTATTCTAAGGATGACCCGTATTGTTTTTGTTTTTCTTGCGATTGCCCAACCCACATCCATTTATACTTTGTGTGTAATGCCTGCATGCCACGATTCTTAACGGATCGTCTTTGAACTTGGGATATGTATTCCCGACCCCCAGGGGCAATCCACATCCATTTTTTTATGTTTGTCGTTTACAGGCCGCAATTCTGAATGAATCAGCTTGGTATTTGGCATATATATTCCTTATAGCCTGAAGGCGTCAACTATTGATTTTGATAAATGTTCGACCCCAGTGGCAGAGCCACGCCCACTCTTTGCCTTTAGCGCCCGCGAGCCACAATTCTGAATGGATTATCTTGGTATACTTATTCTTTATACTCTGGGGACGGCAACTATTGATGTTGATGCACGACCCCAAACTCAATCAAACCCAACGCCTAGCCTTCTTTGCCTCGTGAGTGGGGATCACGTGGCTAAGTCGGTAGCCTCGAGCTGGGGTGTTCGATCCCTGCATTGGCCGAGAAAGTTCATCCAGATTTTCCGGCTTGGTTTCCCCTTGTCATGCCCAATTTTTGATGTTCTCGTTGAATCAACAAATTTATTGGACAATTCTCTCATCGAAATGGCTCAGAATGTAAACACTCAGACATTTTTCTACGTTATTTTGACAGAGAATCTGCTCAAATCTTTCGTCATTGGGATAATTTAGTTTTAAAAGATGGAATTTTATGTTAAAACGTCAACTTACCAGATTCTTCGGAGACTATTCTTCAGATTATTTTACCGACATTACTTCATTCAAAGATTTTATATTTGTTACACGATAAGATGGGACATATGGGTCAAGACAGGACATTACATTTAGTGAAATCAAGATTATTTTGGTAGTCTATGACGAAGTATATACAAGATTACGATCGTTCATGTGATCGCTGTATTCATCGGAAAACCCCCCATTTAAATATTAGAGCTCCCCTTGTAAATATTTCTACTTTTGAACCTTTTCAACTTTTATGTACCTATTTTCTTTCAATTGAACCATCCAAAGGTAATATTGAAACTATTCTGATAATTACCGATCATTTCACCAAATCTGCTGTTGCTCTACCTAACTAGAAATCGAACTGCCAAAACCACTACTAAGGCCATAATTCATCATTTCTTTCTACCCTATGGAATTCCTACACAACTACATTCCGATCGAGGTCGCAATTTCGAAAGAAACATCAGCAAAGAAATTTGTTATACTCTTGGTATTCAAGTCACGCACCACTCTTTATCATCCCATATGAAATGATCTATGTGAACACTTTAATAGGACGCTTCTAAATAAGTTTGGGACATTATCACAAGAAAAATTGGAAAGATTATGTACAATATTTAGTTTTCATTTATAATTCTACTAAACATGATTCGACTTCATTTTCGCCAATTTTTTTTTGATGTTTGGTAGAACCCCCAAAGTACCAGCAGATCTATTTCTTGGCAGTTCAGTTTCTTCTCAGCCTTCTCAAAACTCTTATTATCAATTAGCTTTAAGATCTACAACATAAATTAAATTCAGTTAAATCACTTGTAATCGATAACATAAATAAAGCACAACTTCAGCAAAAATTAAATGTAGTTTTAGATGTGGGAGATTTTGGTTTAGTAAGAAATGTACAGATTAGGGGTAAGAATAAATTAGCAGATAAATGGGAGAAGGGCTACCACGCCATTATTACACAACCGAATATCAGTGTTCCAGCTTTTACAGTTCAGAGAAATAACAGTTCGGAAAGACGTACTTTACACAGAAATCTACTACTTCCAATTTCTTCAGTTTCTCAACCAATTTCTACACCCAGTCCACATTATTATTTTAAACTCTGTGCCTCCCATTCCAAAATCAAGCTCATTTGTTCCGCCAGTTCCTGTTCCTAAGCCACGTTTAAAACTTACGAGTTTGCCACCACATTCCAACATTTCGTCTCCTGTTTCAGATAAATCAATAATTCAGGATGATCTTTGCGACATGGATAATACCATTCCCCTTGTTCCGGTTAGTGTAACTTCCACAAAGCTCACTGACACTATTGACAGTGAAGGTTTGATTCAGTTCGATGATGATGATAATTTAATGCTATTTTCTGATAAGCACAGTGATTCTATAATAGATTTACAAATCGCCACATAGTTCCCCTGATAGCAATAGCCCACTTTCATTACTGTTACCCCACAAACACCTCAACGTAAACCACCGAAATAGATGATACCTGGCTTTTATAATATACTGAGCGCCATAGAAAACGCATCACTTAGTTTTTCGTATAACAAAATGATCCTGTAAACATATCTAATTTATTTTGCTTCTTATTGTGAACAATATTCAAATGGGAACACATCAATAACAACACATTTGACAACTTATGGATGGTTAATCTGTAATCAACGGTACAAAGTGGGTCCAAAACAAAAGTAGACAAAGAAGGTTAATTGTGCTGCACAGCGTGCGTAAGAGCCAGTGGAGGACACACGCGCTACTGACAGTGAACGGAAGTCCTGTTTAAAATCGTTGGTCTTCCCCTTTAAGATCATTTCATCTAGCACGTCGAAACGGGGTCTTCACATATCGCCGAAAGTCGACCGCGGCAGTCCAAAATTTTGTGGTAACAGCACTAGCTCATCTATAATTGTGTCAGTTTGGTTTTTTACTACATATAGTAAAGGTGTAAGGACTTGCCCAAGTTGGAATTTAAGAAAATAAAGGTTTTGACAATTTTACCATATGAATTTTTTTTTCAATTTTCTCAGTCAGGCATTTCACGATATTGCAAATAAATGTGTTTTGGGACTATCCCAACTTAAAATCCAAATTTGGTCAAAATCTTGATTGAAGCCTTGGCAACTTCTGTCTGGTTTTCTTGCGGACATGCTCTTAATTGGATAATATTAAATATATAATATATAAGTTAATTTATTTAGGACAAATACAAACAGTAGTCATCAAAAATATTTTTAAGCAGAAGATGGAAATACTGAAATATTTATACCTGAGAAATGAAAGAAAAACAAATTCGAAACTAACCTGTCTAAAAATAGACCAGTGACCTTGGGGGGGGGGGGGGGGGGGCTTTCCTCTTACAGCTCGTACGTAACATAATCTTTTAACCTTCCATAAAATACGGTTGTATGATGTTGGGTGACTTACTGGCTGGGGGAAAAATTGCAGACGACTCTTTGCGTTGATTAATGACCAAGTTGTGTCTATATATATAATATATATACATAGAAAAATAAAGGTTAAAATGCCTAAAAAGAGTACTATTATTTAATTGTCTACATGTTTCGCCCGAGCTTGTCAAGGCATACTGTGATAAATTTGCATTTCGCCACATGTTTCACATTCCGAAATTTGTATTAACCGCTTTTACCCCTCACCTCATTATACTTACTTTGATTGTGTTGCATACAAAGGCATGATGTCGTATGTTGTAGGCAGTGATGTTTATTTGTAGGGGAAACATTTAATTTTATTTGCCTTACACTGCCTTGGTCATATTTTGTATGTGCCTGGAATACTTTAGTAGTTTTTGGGCGAGGTAGTCAATTTTCATGTCAAGTAGGGTTATTAAGGGGAGTTAACTCTATTTCATGATTAAAATATATTTTTACTTATTAATTATTTAAATAAGTATATATTGATATCACTATATTTCAAAAGTTTAAACTAAGTTTAGTTAGTTTATGTGAGGCGTGGGTTCGTTTATTTTATTAGATCATATCTAGTTACGGACTTCACCATTCTGATATTTTTAACATATGATTGTTATATACGGTTACGTTTTGCATGTATGGGAGTCATTGATTCTCTGATTCACTGATATTCTCTGATCCTCTGATTGCATGTAGTAGATAAATAGATAGTCAGACCAAAGACGAGTCGATTATCTGAGTTATCTACTACAAGAATAGAGAATATATGAGTTAATTAGTATTATTAAATTTGGTAAGGTGGTAGTTGTTTTTATTATTCTTTCTCAAATAAGAAGGTGAATGCTAGATGTCACCCTTACCGCATGTCTACGTAAAACCGCTCGGGCCGTAATCTAATAAAATAGAGTTTTTATTAGTGTTGCGTGTAACAATACAATAACATGACGTCGTGGAAGGATAAACATACAATAATGTAATAATAATGAAGTAGATATATGCAGCATAATATTGTAATGTAATTATTTTGAAATGTTTAATTTGAGTTTAACTTTGTCAGTAAAAGTGATCTTCCTTAAATTTGGTTCCCTGATAGACTATTTTGCCTAGTAACCGTTACTGTGTTTTGTAACTTGTTAGTGCAACCGATGTACATTTCGGCACAGCCACAACATTTTATGACATATTACATAAGTTGCTTTACAATTCATACTTTCATTGACACAATGAAAGTTGGTAAGCCCAGGGCTCTCCATACCTGGAGAAAAGCTTATTGAAAATAAAATAAACCCAACATACCTCATTACATGAAACCTTAACTGACTACATGGATGCGGTAGCAATCTATTAGAGGTTCAAGATTGTCCCCAACATTCCTTCCAACAGAATTTGTCTGATTTTCATTACCATTTTCAGAATGTCTATCAAACTCACGGTACCCATCTTATTGACGAACAAATCACTTTTAAAAGAGTATATCATAATGCCGCCCCCTCCCTTGGTAATTCACAATTTCAGAAATACAACTAGCAATTTCTCACCTTAAGGAAGGCAAAAGCGCTCGAAGAGATGGTATTATTCCAGAAATATTTAAACATTTTACTGATATTTTGTATGTACCACTGTGCAAACTTTTTGTTATTATGTATGAATGTGCCGTGTACCCTTCAGAATGGTCAAATTGTAATTAAGTCACCCGTCCCCAAAAAGCTATCAACAATGTTATCGATAATTACAGTGTATTTAGCAAAATATTTTCTATTGCTTCCGTCGGCTATTAAGGAGGGTGTACTCTCAAATACGCAATTTGGGTTTCAACCTAACAAAAGAACAGTTGATTGTATTTTTGTCTTACAAATGATAGTAAACAAACATTTGTCAATGGGGAATAAGCTATATTGAGCTTTTATTGCCTATTCAAAAGCATTTGACAAAATATACTGAGCGCCATGGCATAGAAAACGCATCACTTAGTTGTTCGTATAACAAAATGATTCTGTAAACATCTTATTTATTTTCCTTCTTATTGTGAACAATATTCTTTTTGTCCCCCGCCTTTCGAAGAAAGTTGGGGGACTATTAAAATGGGTTCGTCCGTCTGTCCGTCACATTTTTTGGGTCACAATAACTCTCTTCCTAATTGAGCTAGAATGTTCAAACTTGGTGTATGTGTTTATTAGGTCAATGCCTTGATAGAGTTCGAAGATGAGCATTTTCCGCTTAGGGTGAGCAGAGATAAGCAATTTGATTGGTTGATGCTTTGGGACACGATAACTTTAGTTTTAATTAAGTGAGATTGATGAAACTTGGTGTATAGTTTCATTACAGTAATACCTTGACTAAGTTCAATAATGAGCATTTTCTGCTCAGGGTAAGCAGAGCGATACGCAATTTGATTGGTCGAGACTTTGGAACACAATAACTCTCCTTCTAATTGAGTTAAAATGTTCATACTTGGTGTATATGCTTATTAGATCAATACCTTGATGGATTGTGAAGATGAGCATTTTCCGCTTAGGACAAGCAGAGATAAGCAATTTGATTGGTTGATGCTTTGGGACACGATAACTTTAGTTCTAATTAAGTGAGAGTGATGAAACTTGGTGTATAGTTTCATTACAGTAATACCTTGACTAAGTTCGATAATGAGCTTTTTCTGCTCAGGGTAAGCAGAGCGATACACAATTTGATTGGTCGAGAATTTGGAACACAATAACTCTCCTTCTAATTGAGTTAAAATGTTCAAACTTGGTGTATATGCTTATTAGGTCAATGCCTTGATGGAGTTAGAAGATGAGCATTTTCCGCTTAGGGTAAGCAGAGATAAGCAATTTGATTTGTTGATGCTTTGGGACACGATAACTTTAGTTCTAATTAAGTGAGAGTGATGAAACTTGGTGTATAGTTTCATTACAGTAATACCTTGACTAAGATCGATAATGAACATTTTCTGCTCATGGTAAGCAGAGCGATAAACAATTTGATTTGCCGAGACTTTGGAACACAATAACTCTCCTCCGAATTGAGTTAAAATGTTCAAAATTGGTGTGTATGCTTATTGGGTCAATGCCTTGATGGAGTTCGAAGATGAGGTGAGGACTGGCAGGTTTAAGTAGTTTGAAAGCGTATCACGTATATTGAGTTAGTTGCACGACCCTAGGGTAGAATTTTTAGGGCTTTTAACACAAAAGTACGCAGTTTTGTTCTCCAAAATATAATCGAGTTTGACCATTTAAATAAGACGTAGGTCGGTCACCTGGAGATGTAAATGTAATTATTTGTTTGAATAAAGTCGTTCGTAACGCACCGCTTGGCATTATATTACCATAAAATGTGTCTATCTCATCTTTCAATGGAATTTAATTGGCCGTTTAGATACTACTTTTGGCGATGTTTTAACATAAAACTGAGTGATATTAAACTTTCTGTTGTTTTGTTGTATAAAAACACGAACATCATATTTGTAATTATTAAGCTTGACTGCTTTTCATTTAATTATTGGAAATATTGTGTGAACATATAAAACTGAAACAAAAAATGCAACAAACTCTTTTAATGCAACGATCAAGTCGTGAGCGCCCATTCAATCTTACTCGGCATTGTGCATTATATGCGACCTGATAATCATATATTGTCATAAGGCGCTCCACCAATCATGTCATTATGGGCGCCCAACCATTGTCACTGGCTGCCAAATTCCAAAATGGCCTCCAGTTTGGTATCAAAATATACGTTTTCGGGGTAACTGAATCCATTTCCATATACATTTTTGTGATACGTGCTACCGCTGAGTCAACATTGGGGGTTATTCAAGGTAGCGGTAAGTTTTGGCGGGAAATTCGAATTTATTTGCATAAGGATCACGTTTGGTGTGAAAACGTACGTTTTACAGGTAGCTGAATCCATTTTTGTACATATTTTAATTAAGTGATTAGGGATTTAGATTTCTGATTGGGGATCGGTGATTATTGATACTCCTACCTTAGATCTAACATAATGGCATTCATCCAATCACAGTGTCAACTAAATTTCATTTTGAGTGTCTAACAGGCAAGACTAGCAGACGGTCCATTACAACAGATATAATCAGTGACCGCTGTTACAACAGTAAACAGTATAACTCGCAACATCTATTATTTGGACAGGATAAATGGCGACTGGATATCATTCAATGCAAACCCCGAGGAAAACATTGTGCTCCCGCTTTCTGTTGCCATTCCCTTGTTCCAACAAAATCCAGAGATATTACAAACGAATGTACGGTCAGAATATGTTCGTTTTTCTCATTAATGAATTTAGGAAAATTGAAACACGAGCGACGGGAACGATTGATTTTACCGGATTCCATACTCAAGGCCAACCGTCACCACCAACTCTATTGACATTTATTCTGTCACCAGTAACTTCCTTGGCCTGACTTACGGCTTAAAGTGTATCCTGATCATCTACTCATTCTCGGGGTTATCAGTCTGATTCCATTTCTACCTCGTGATTGGCTAGCCTGGATGTCGGGTGTTCGATCCCTGCATTGGCCGAGAAAGTTCATCTCGATTTTCCGGCGTGATTTGCCCTTGTCAGTGATGCAGAAGGAGGGCCTGACAAGGACAGCTTCCTAGTCGTTCGGATGGGACGAAAAACCGAGGTCCCGTGTACACATTGGAGTGCACGTAAAAGACAGTTGGAATTCGATCTAAGAGTAGGCCGTAGCGCTGCTGCCCTGGCAAAATTTCCCTCATACCACACTGTATGGTGTATGCCCGTCTTCATTAGCCCAGGTTAAGAGCAGAACAGTACAGTTAAACCCCATTTCATTTCATTGCCTCTTGAGATATTACAACCATTTCATATTAATTTTCTATAGTTTAAAAAGCACCGTATTGCAGTGTTAGCGATGCTCTCGCATTACCTTCCAACGTTGGGTGCCCGACTAGCAAGTAGACAACCGTGTTTCAAGTGGGTTGGGTGGTGACTGGTTTGTTGACGTGCACTAACCAGTCGTCTCCTGCATTAACTCTGTTATAGCTGAATATTGTGTGAAATAGCTTTATTTAACGTCCGCATCCACCGAAGTGAAAAAGCAGATAGTTGAATAACGTATCGCCAATCTCGTTCCCAGAGGCAGCCGCGGAGCCGAAGGCCTCTGGCACATTAGACCGTCCATTTTTTCCAATTTTTTTCAAACCTAAGCCCCGCCCATTCTGACCTCTGATTGGTAAATCTTTTTGGGTCGATTTCTCGAAAACTAGAGGTCGGATCGTCGTTTCGTTTGTTGTAAAATGATCCTTGGGTCAAAGTCAACTCGCTGACATAACAAATTAGACCCTCAACGAACAAATTCAAGTTTTTGTAAAGATTTATTTTTCTACGCGTGGGTATATTTCTAAGTGATTCGGTCATCCAGGCACGTAAAATCAGGGGCGTACGACGCAAATAAACGAGAACTTTCGCGCGTAGGAATTACATATCATTTTCCGGGAAAATGGCTACCCCTATTCACCAGAGAAATTTCTTCAAAAATTTTTCTGGTTTCGAGATTGACGTATCGGCTCATTATACATATATCTTAAAAAGTCATCAAAACGAAGTTACTTCGCCACCTTCGCAAGAACATTAACCAGTCTAGGGACCACTTAAACTACCATACCTCTTTGCAGTCCATTCTCTGAAACGGCAGGGGAAAGATTGGAAGTTATAACATGTTGCAATTTCCTGGATAACGCCGTATAAAATGATAATTCGTATATTATTTAAAATTTATAAATATAAATGTCTGTTTTTGCCAATAAACAATATATTGTTATGACGTGTAGAAGGATATGGGGCTAACACATCTTGCAAATTTCCATATTACATGATAAACCTCAACTTGCACGGAGTAACGCCGGGGTAAATAAGTAACGTAAAAGTTATATACAAGAAGCACAAAATCGAAACTAACAATATCCACTAAAGTATAAGAGTCACTGGTCACATTACGCGTTTGTTCCTCGATCAGTATATTATATTAATAAAGGCACACACTACGTGGAAACACAATACGCGGAAGAAAAAAAAAATTAGTCACACAAATGAATCTCATATAAATAGTAAATGAAACACACAAACATAATCGCAATCACACGAGATCAAAATTTGGGAGTCCAAAAGTGAGAACTGTGGAAATATTCGCCATTAATTATCGAATAAATTATGCATATATTCTCCGTCACGTCAGCAGATATTTTCCACCATATATGCATCGTTCGTTGTCGGGGTATAGTGAATGCATGGGTATTTTCTCTATTTTCAAGCTTACTGTCGCTTGTGTCTTTATATAGGCCGTTATTATTCGTGTCGGGTAGTCTTTACCTTTCCATACCGCCTGGCCAACGATCTCGGGAAACCTAACTTCCCTGGGGTCTGAAGGCAGACCCCCATAGTGCGGGAGTGGACCTACTTCTCTCTAGGTCTCCCCCTGACTTAACTCTAAACTAGACTTTATATAATCTCGAGCAATACCTGCCGCGTTATTATCAAGATTCACACATTTTAACTCGACAAGTTCACTAAACAACAAGTACCTATTAAACTTACATCTTTAATCATGGAATTCTTTAAAAGGGTTTCGAGTATACACGTTTGCACAACCTATCACGTCTTACATAATATTATGTCTTAAAACTGAACTACGATTTCAAAACTACAGCAATAATTAAATTAAAATATACCGCCGTACATAATCGCCTTACTTGTTTTCAATTTTTATACGCCCACATTTTCATGTGGACGTATTATGTCGTCGCCCCTGTCCGTCCGGACGTCCGTCCGTCCGTCCGTCCGGACGTCCGTCCGTCCACAATTTGTTTGTGGACTCTCTACAGGTCACAATTCTTATCCGATTTTGACGAAACTTGAAATATAGGTTTATCCCCAAAAGATCTCGGCTGCTTTCGATATTGGCATGTATCGGATCAAAACTTCATGGATTATGGCCCCTGATTGTACGAAAAATCACGTTTTTAGCTTGTGGACCCTATAGAGGTCACAATTTTGAACCGATTTTGATGAAACTTGACATGCATGTTTGTAACCCAAAGATCTTGGTTCCTTTCGATATTTGCGACTATCGGAATGTAATTTCCTGGATTATGGCCCCTGATTGTCCGAAAAATCGCCCTTTTTAGCTTGTGGTCCCTCTGGAGGTCACAATTATTATTCGATTTAAAAAACCGTTTGATTATATCACCGTTACACCCTAAGGAAGGTTGAGTTCGAATTTCGGGAAAATCGGACGAAAATTGCCATACAAAATGGCCGCCGTTTGTACGCGAAGACAGTTAAAAAATGGTATAGCAAGGTTGTGGACCCTGTGGAGGTCACAATTTTGATTCGATTTTGATGAAACTTGAAATTCATGGTTATAACCCAAAGATCTTGCTTCCTTTCGATATTTGCGCATATCGGATCGTAACTTCCTGAATTATGGCCCCTGATTATACGAAAAATCGCCTTTATTTTAGCTTGGAGGTCACAATTATTATTCGATTTAAAAAACCGTTTGATTATATCACCGTTACACCCTAAGGAAGGTTGAGTTCGAATTTCGGGAAAATCGGACGAAAATTGCCATACAAAATGGCCGCCGTTTGTACGCGAATACTGTTAAAAAATGGTATATCAAGGTTGTGGACCCTGTGGAGGTCACAATTTTGATTCGATTTTGATGAAACTTGAAATTCATGGTTATAACCCAAAGATCTTGCTTCCTTTCGATATTTGCGCATATCGGATTGTAACTTCCTGAATTATGGCCCCTGATTATACGCAAAATCGCCTTTTTTTTAGCTTGGAGGTCACAATTATTATCTGATTTAAAAAAACGTTTAATTATATTACCGGTACACCGTAAGGAAGGTTGAGTTCGAATTTCGGGAAAATCAGACCAAAATTGCCATACAAAATGGCCGCCGTTTGTACTCAAATACTGTTATATCAATGGTATATCAAGGTTGTGGACCCTGTAAGGGTCACAATTTTAATTCGATTTTGATCAAACTTGAAATTCATGGTTATAACCCAAAGATCTTGGTTCTTTTCGATATTTGCGCATATCGGATCGTAACTTCCTGAATTATGGCCCCTGGTTATACGCAAAATCCCCCTTTCTTTAGCTTGTGGTCCCTCTGGAGGTCACAATTATTATCCAATTTAAAAAAACGTTTGATTATATCACCGTTACACTGTAAGGAAGGTTGAGTTTGAATTTCGGGAAAATCGGACCAAAATTGACAGACAAAATGGCCGCCGTTTGTACGCGAATACTGTTAAAAAAATGGTATATCATGGTTGTGGACCCTGTATAGGTCACAATTTTAATTCGATTTTGATTAGGAAGGTTGAGTTCTAATTTCGTGAAAATCATACAAAAATTGCCGGACGAAATGGTCGCCGTTTGTACGCGAATAGTATAAAAATATGGTATATCATGGTTGTGGACTCTCTACAGGTCACAATTCTTATCCGATTTTGATGAAAAGTCACATTTCTAGGTTGTGTACCGTCACACCATAATCATTGTCGGTTTCGAATTTCATGAATATCAGACTGGAACTGACCAACTAAATGGCTGCTCCCAATACAATATGAAATACAGGACTTAAAGATGTAGGAAAAATCACTTTCGGTATTGCTTGTTCTCTATCCATCTCTCGAAAATGTGGGCGTATCCTGCCTGGCAGTGCCAGCCTATCTTTAGAGCAAGTATGGCGATTGTACGGTGTACGAAAACAGAGGCAGGCCACGCCCACATCCAGTGTGTATCTTGTCTTTCATACTGTCCACATCCGGCTAGCAATATTTCAACTACCAATAACCTCCTAACTGAGGGACGTATTTCACTATCAGTTTGATGAAAATATTATTGCTACACAATTATTATGTCTGATCAGGTACATATTAGTTTACTAATTAGACGAAATAATTCAACCACGAAAACCTTTGACTGTAAAAATATGGGAAAACTGCCTTACCCCAAACGTTTATATGAAGCGACTCGATGAACGAGGCTAAACATATTCCATGGAGAATACTACCAGTGTATAATGGAATAACCAGACGTCAAAGTCTTGCACATTCAATTCGGACTTTTGCGTATTTCGCTGAACATAGTGATTAGAAATTACAGTAAAAACAGAAACGATTGAATGTGAATCAGTTTATATACATTCATATTTCGTTATTATATGCGTTGTGACTCATCTGCGTCCATTTCAAGGTACCAAAGAATGGTGATTTATCGCCTTTTCTTAAATGAACCTGTGGTCTATAAGATACCATGGTCTGATTCATGCTCCGCTAAGGGTTCCCACACTATGTGGGGAGAGGGTTTTGTAGATTGAGAAACTGAATGTAAATGATACTTTCTACGGTATATCATGCTGTCTCTTTTAGTTTATTTACACATTAACGTGTGGCAGTCTTAACGATTCATCTAAACCAGCGTATATTTATGACTATCAGGCAGTGCCGGGCTGGAGGGCCAAAGGCCCACCTGTCAGGTCATTGACCAAGGCCCACACAATACGCGCTGAAGGTGCGTCACGACCACATGGGGGGGGGGGGGTCTACGAGCGGAGTCTCGCCCAAGGAAAATTGAGGTAAACCCATTATTCAAGCATTTCAGACCAAAGCAGAAGAAGGCAAATTTTTGATTTCCTGTTACAATTAGATAACAGAATGGCCAAAAAGCACTATCATTAGATGAATTTGGGAATAAGTTAAAAGATGAATTACACGGTTCTGGGTATAATGAGGTCAAACACATAAAACATTTTCCTTGTAGTACACTTCTTTTTTTGTGTTGTTTGTCAGTCATATTTTCCCCTATCTTTTCTTTCTCCTGTCCCGTGTCCTGTCCTCCCCTTCCTTCTTTCTCACCCCTCTCCTTTCTTTTTTTCCTTTATTGACTTAGGCCCACCTGTCATGCTATCTGGGGGCTTTAAACTACGCAATATCATTAACTACGTTAGAGACCCCGGAAACTACCATACACCTTTTCAGCCCACGTATAGCATAACCATTTATGGGCTAATATTAAGGCGTAAATTCTAAACAATTAGACATAACGAAACAAGTTTTAACCTCGATGAAGATGGTGCAAAGACATACAAAATGAAGAAATTGTACTTGAACATGTAAAGCTAAACATGTTTGAAATTCTTAAATTTACTATGATAATATACATTTGAACAACCACTTACTTCTGCTATAAATATCTCCCAACAGAAGTATGAAGTTGAAACTGTAGTACTGTAAATATAGAAACGAATAATGGTTAAAAATGCCCAAAGAAAGTACTGGAAGACAATTGAACAATATCACTTTCTTTAGGCATTTTCAACCTTTATTTTTTCTATATATTATTCATTTTCTTCATAATCTTTAAGGGCAATTATTTTTTTTACCATCATTCATTTTTTTCTAAAGGCACATTTTGATTTAAAGATACAATTATGGGAGATTAGATAAAGGGGCATTATGGGAGTTTAGATAAAGAGCCATTATTGGAGATAAAGGGCCATTATGGGAGATTAGATAAAGAGATGGCAGTTCTGACTATAATAGTCCAAAACTAGATAATGTCTTAATAATAATTTAGATAACATTTCAGACTCAACAAAAGACCTGCAATAAGCAGATCAGTGGCGGATCCAGGATTTTTTTGAAGGGGGTGACAACCAAACATGTTTTTTGCCGCACCTACGCACCCGAGTTCCGTCTGCGCGAGCAGTAGAAAGGGGTATGGGGGAGAGGGGTATGGGGGGGGGGTTCTCCCACGAAAAAATTTTGAAAAATTATCATCGATTTCCTCGCATCTGAGCCATAACGAACAATGATTTCTGTTCGTCGACAATGTTTCATTTCGTTGATGATTTTCAAAATTTGAAGAATAAATTTCGAAATTTATATATATGTTGATTATTGTGTCCCGGTGGAAGCTTGTAGGGCCCGGGATTCCTATACACCGGTTTGGGGGGGGGGGGGAGGGGGTGACTAGTCACCCCCGCTGGATCCGCCCCTGGCAGATTTAGCTCTTGCATAATGTATGTTTCTTACGAGTATATAAAAAAATTCACATTCAATTTTGATGTGGGTTTTCTAATCAAAGTTCAGAGTTGTTTTACATCCATTGGGTATTAGTAATTAACTCACGAAACATAACACCTCCTCGTGTTAAAAGGTAAATAGATATTTGTCATGCGAACAGGTTACACCTGTATATAGTAAGCTGTAGCTTCAAAGCTAGGTCAGAGTGCGTGTAATACAAAGCAGATAATTTTTTCCGCCAGTAAACTTAAATGATAAATTGAAATTCGAATTACTGACCATATTATTGTTTTATAAGAAGGATTGTACAGTTCTGTGGGATCATTAATTGTTCGGATAGATAGGAGCTTAAACAGGTAAGATTCGGGCTGTTGAATCATTAATCAGTTAACTGGTAGGCCTCAGACCACTGATCATTATTGGCTTCGTTGAACGGAATTGCACATGTTTATTTTAGATCATTATTGGCTTTATAAGGAGGATTGCACATGATTTTATGTTGTACTCAGATAAACGTTTAAAAATGTCGTCTAATTACATTACTCTATTTCATGTTACAGAATTTAAGATGTGGATAAGAATGTCGATATTGGTGATGATGTTGACGTCAGTTTATACCTTAAACCAATTCGTCGTAGACGAGGATGCGGCGAACCAACCCTTAGACAACGATACCGTATACCAGTTCAGCGACACCGTGTACCAACCCATAGATGGTAGGTTTAACACTGAACTATAATAGACAGTTGATGCTTGTTTTAACTCTTCACCCTGATCTAACTAATCTTCTAAAAATGTGTGTGGCTGTTTGGAGTAATTGCATTTTACCAACTGGAACAATTTTACATCCTTAAATTATTTTTCTATCTTCAGATGCGGTCCTTCCGCCAATGCAAGGTACCAAGTGGTTACTAGATCTATTGTGTATTTATTACCAGATGAATGGAACATACCCCATACCTAGCTACTGTTACCGAAAGCAACAAATTCAATAACACAAGGATACGCCATTTGCGTTTTAGCTAAACTATCGAGTTTCCAACGGCTTAATACACGATAAATATGTTCTCACTTTGATTACGAGGTAAATCGACCTATTGAAGGTCTTTCTTTAGACCTGAAATGTTATCTAAATTATTTAGTAGACATAAATTAACGTATCCAGACCATAATCAAATCTCGATGCCAACGTTAGTCTGTGATATTTATTGGATTAGTATCCCATTTGCTTCTCAACTTTCATTATGACTTAATCATGAAATGGATAATCGACTTAAGCAATGCTGATCGATTCTAGACCTAAAAATTCAGTCGCTAATATCTCTTATCAATTGGACTGAAGTTTTCATCAAATTTCCTTTACATTATTTAGTTTTTAACTATTACAATGAGAACTGACAGCTATTTATCTGATCTCCCGTAATGCATCCTTAAGAAAATAAAATCAAAATATCAACACTAAATCAATCTGATGGCTTGAATTAACACGGATTTAAACAAAGTCAATCATGTTTCTCCACAGTCAATAAAAGGTAATTTTATCATAACTTTATAAATACTGAAGGGAATGGATTTAGTTATAGACTAATATTCGTAGTTGAGATTAAATGTTAAAGTGTTGCAGGGGATTCCTGTAGCGCATGGAGTCTTTAATATTTAGCAAAAACGAACCATGCATGGCTCGATTTCAAAGGCTGTCCATCATTAGATTATCCTATTCGGCAATGTGTTTTGTTCTATAGTACTTTATTTTCTCTACTTGTCCTATAGTACTGCATTTTCTCTACTTGTCCGAAAGTACTCCATTTATGTGTTTTGTTCTATATTGAATTTACTCTTTTTGTCCTTTAGTACTGTATTCATTCGTTCTATAGTACTGTATTTACTCGTTTTGTTCTGTAGTATTGCATTTACTTGTTTTGTCCTGTGGTATCGCATTTACTCGTTTTGTTCTGTAGTATTTTATTCACCTGTTGTGTCCTGTAGCATTGCATTTACTGTTCTGTAGTACTGCATTTATTGTCCATCTTTGGATTATCCCGTTGGCATTGTGTTCTGTTCTTTATTACTGCATTTATTTGTAAATTACCTGTATTTTTTAATTTAAATAAATTATTTTTTCATCAATGCTTCAGATTTGTGAGATGCTTATTTTTGACCTTATAACTTCATTGGTGTCACTCGATTTGATAGTATTTTTTTTATCCTATATCACTAGGGGATTTTCCGGCGTTGTTCCCCTTGCCAATAGTGCAAGACGGAGCGCCTGACAAAGGCAATGTCTTGTCGTTCGGAAAAGAACCCTTTACATTTGGAATTCAATGTGAGAGTATGCACAATTCCTCTCATAGCACATTGGCTTATGATGGTCTTTACTAGCCTATGCTCCATTACAATTTACTTAACATGTCGGTGTGTTATGTCGGAGGAGGGGGGGGGGGATTACTCATAGGCTTTTTCTACAGGGTTTCTAATAAGTTGTTACACTGGATGCCATTATCCAATACTTATTAATTTGTGACTCGTTTTGTATTTTACTTGTTTTTGAATGTGTGTTTGTGTGTCGGGGGGTGGTGCTCACTAGTCCATTAGTCAGCCGATATCTACTTTTGTCCCCCGCCTTGGGTTCTTCCGTCGGTCTGTCTGTCCGTCACACTTTTTTGAAAACAATAACTGTCCGTCTAATTGACCTAGAATGTTCAAACTTGGTGTATATGCTTATTAGGTCAATGCCTTGATGGAGTTCGAAGATGATCATCTTCCGCTTAGGGTAAGCAAAGATAAGCAATTTGATTGGTTGATGCTTTGGGACACGATAACTTTAGTTCTAATTAAGTGAGAGTGATGAAACTTGGTGTATAGTTTCATTACAGTAAAACCTTGACTAAGATCGATAATGAGCATTTTCTGCTCAGGCTAAGCAGAGCGATAAGCAATTTGATTTGCCGAGACTTTGGAACACAATAACTCTCCTTCTACTTGAGTTAAAATGTTCAAACTTGGTGTATATGCTTATTAGGTCAATGCCTTGATGGAGTTCGATGATGAGCATTTTCCGCTTAGGGTAAGCAGAGATAAGCAATTTGATTGGTTGATGCTTTGGGACACGATAACTTTAGTTCGAATTAAGTGAGAGTGATGAAACTTGGTGTACAGTTTCATTACAGTAATACCTTGATTAAGATCGATAATTAGCATTTTCTGCTCAGGGTAAGCAGAGCGATAAGCAATTTGATTGGTCGAGACTTTGGAACACAATAACTCTCCTTCTAATTGAGTTAAAATGTTGTTCTTGGTGTTTAACGTCCGCTTCCACGGAAGGTGATATCGCAGACAAGTCTTATTTTTTCATTTTCATCATCTTAGCGTACGCGCAGGGGTCTTTGCTGTGGGAGGAAACCGAATCCCCGGAGGAAACCCACGAGGTTGAGAAGGAGCCCCTTATCTCCATGCCACATACGCTCACACCAGGGTTCGAAACCACAGCCGCAAGCCAGAGGTGACCGGCCAGCTAGAGGTCGAAGCGCGGCACTCTAGACCACTAGGCCATCCCAACCCCCCAATTAAAATGTTCAAACTTGGTGTATATGCTTATTAGGCCAATGCCTTGATGGGGTTCGATGATGAGCATTTTCCGCTTAGGGTAAGCAGAGATAAGCTATTTGATTGGTTGATGCTTTGGGACACGATAACTTTAGTTCTAATTAAGTGAGAGTGATGAAACTTGGTGTATAGTTTCATTACAGTAAAACCTTGATAATGAGCATTTTCTGCTCAGGGTAAGCAGAGCGATACGCAATTTGATTGGTCGAGACTTTGGAACACAATAACTCTCCTTCTACTTGAGTTAAAATGTTCAAACTTGGTGTATATGCTTATTAGGTCAATGCTTTGATGGAGTTCGATGATGAGCATTTTCCGCTTAGGGTAAGCAGAGATAAGCAATTTGATTGGTTGATGCTTTGGGACACGATGACTTTAGTTCTAATTAAGTGAGAGTGATGAAACTTGGTGTACAGTTTCATTACAGTAATACCTTGATTAAGATCGATAATTAGCATTTTCTGCTCTGGGTAAGCAGAGCGATAAGCAATTTGATTTGCCGAGACTTTGGAACACAATAACTCTCCTTCGAATTGAGTTAAAATGTTCACAATTGGTGTGTATGTTTATTAGGTCAATGCCTTGATGGAGTTCGAAGATGAGCATTTTCTTCTTGGGGTAGGCAGAGGTAAGCAATTTGATTGGTTGATACTTTGGGGCAAGATAACTTAGGTTCATCTTGATAGATGATTTTTATGCCAATACAATGACTGCATTCTCATTCAGTAGTGGATTCGACAGTAACAGTGTATAGAAACGATTGACCCGGACACGAGGGCCCTTTCCCTTGGCCAGAGGGGCCCTTTTGTCTGCCTTTAGGGTCCCCCTAACTAGGGTACATTTTCATTTTCCTCGTCTGTTTTAGCATTGTTCTTTATAAAACACTTTTGGATGACACTCCGTGTACAGTTTGATTGCTCGATACGTTTGAAAAAAATAAATGTGCGATTAATTAATATGTGTCATCTATTTATTTTGGGATTTCAGCGGGGGACATCAGCCTCACTGTTGGCTTGTTAGGGTTAGGGTTGGGTTTGGTTTACAGTTCATTAGTCCACCGTATATATTAATATATTATTACGGTTAGGCTTGAATTAGATTTATTGGTACACATGTTTATAGTATTTCTTATAGTGTCAGACGAGTACACCTATCGACTAGAGAACCCCGCTCATGTGTGTTGGTGGGGGGGGGGGGCGTTAGTGTTTCCATCAGGTCGTGTACCAGTTCGTAACATCATACATAGAAGATTAAAATTCAATACACTTTGTCATTTACTAGAAGAGATACAAAGGTGTGAAGCTGTTTACAATAACCTTGAATACAGCGGTGTAAAAACATGTGACGTAATACTTGACAACAATAACTAGTAAACAGCGACCGCCTTGAGAGGAATGTTAAAAATCTGACTACACCTGTTTCAACTCTAGATCCATACAGAGCTTGAATATTGTCAAGGTCACCGAAAATCGTGTATACACATCGTATACATACTAGTAAATATAAAAGTTGAAAAGGTCAGGTTGTCATGAAAATCAAGTCCCCGCGATATAAACTTTAATTATTTCCGTGTTTACTTCAAATTCAGGGGAATTTTTAGTAGTTTTACAGCGCTCCTGGACAGTGATTGGGTGAATAGTAAAGTAGCTCAAATTCATGGGATGTGATGGATATAGGGAGTAAGCATGCCTATTTATATATATTCATTCATGTGTGGATTTTCCAGGGTGTCGTGACAGAGATTGGATAAATGAGCTTTTTGCATCCGGGATGTAATGACTCAAATGTATCTTATATTCCACGTGTGAATCACACTACTGGTACTGATAACATCACGAGCTATATTTATCTTATTAATATTTTGAGAGTCAAGCCCGGTATGACTTACTTGTGAAATAAAAAAGACGTTTTTGGGGAAATGAAGGACACAAAAGAAAGAACGGATTGTATTTATGTATGATTAACACATGCATAATTGACAAGGAATTTACAGTAACAGCATTTGTAGGAACCAAACAAAGGGTTGGTTGTATGTAGTTGGAAGTTTTACTATATTATAATTTTTCTATTCTGGAGTACATATAGCTGGTCAATAGTGCAAGTCTCAACATCCTTGCGTGATAACAATAGATCTGTTTTAATAATAGTTACCCAAAGCAAAAAAAGGATAGTATCGTTCGATTATTTCACTTTGGATTGTTTTGGTTTTTTTATTCCGTGAACTTTGTAAAGAAAGGATTTACAAGACGTTTATTCGGTAAGTATAACGGGAGAAGAGAGGGTCGCCCACATAACTCAAACTAACGAGTGCAAATGATCAAAGATATAAATAGACGACCGAAACCGATCCTATTATTGACATTTTACCAAGTTTTTTGTATTTTATCTGTGACATCAATGTCCATGACAACACGCTAGTTTCTCTAATAGACTACACTGATCAATACAAGACTAAAATATTATTTAAGATATCTTGAATAAATGAATGAAATAAAAAGTTTTATTGCGCGTCAGCTCCAATCGGGCTATATTATGCCAATCATACGATGATGGATGCGAGACAAATTAAACTACTGTCATATATAATTAAATGGGTTGGAGAGGATGTTACAAACTCAGAAACTCCGAGTCCATATTTCTGGTCATTTAGTTCCCCCTCCCCCCGTCGTCATACTCGCTTATCACTCTTTAACTTAGCACGATAGAAACTATTTAAAAAAAAAAAACAACTTTAACTCCGCCAACGCCGGTCCCAAGCCCGGTAGCGAAAAGGAAGAGGGTTAAGCTTAAGTGCATGGTTTGTAAAAGTTTAATTAACTTCATGTGTAAGTGCATGTAAAAGTTGAAATTTACGAAGGTATGAAACAGCTCATGTGAGGTACGAATGAACTAAATACGAAACAGCCAGGTTACGAAACGGCCGACAGCCATATTATATGTGGTTAGTGGTGTGTTCTACCTGCTCGATTTTGTATGTTCTTTGAGAAAAATAACCTTTAATCTAGAGAACGAACATAAGCCATTATTTGTAAAGTGTAACGACGCCACCTTTGATTTAATGAACGAAATATATGTTCGAAATTGAAACGAATATAAAGGAAACACCTATAATGAAAATCCAATCATAATTTGTAAACATAAATATATAACAGAGAGGTGGGAGTCACACTAGATCATTTCGGGACTAAGTTTATTTCAATAATTTGCTGGTGCGTAGGGGCCTTCAGTATTTGGAGGAAACCATGAGACACGGAGAAAAACTCACGAGGTTGGACAGGCGACCCTATTCCTAGTCACGTTCCCTGGGGGATTCGAAACCAGACCATTGCCAGTTGACTCAATTATTTGCTGGCGGGTAGGTGCCTTTAGCTGCCTTTAGCATTTGGAGGAAACCATGATACCCGGAGAAAAACCCACAAGGTTGAACAGGCAACCTTATTCCTAGTCACGTAACCCGGGGGATTCGAAACCAGACTATTATCAGTTGACTCAGTTACAGGCTTTATGAGCTATTCAACCCCCTGTAACAAAGAGACATACGGTTTAATAATTAACAACTCGGACACGAACCAGTTAATTTCAGCAGTGAGATGGCGTACAGATATAGATATTGCAATAAATTCTACTATGTTAAACAGGTGATCCTACGCCTTGTTCTGTTCAAAAGTAGCGTAGACTAGTATACATAGGTTTCCTTATAAACATTTACAAATTTTAGTGGATCATTTTTTATTAATATTAAGTGTAAGAGAACCGCCCGACACGCAAACAAAACCCAATGGACATACTGCGCTGTATAGCCCCGAGCCTGTAACGACACAGACTGTGCTTAAAGGGACAATAACACGCTTGCTGGCTTGGCAGCTTTAGAAAATAAATAATAGCCTTATTCTAAGTACTAGATGTTTAAGTGTCCTACCTGTTGTGTAAATTATCCATTACATCCTATTTTACTTGCCGAGGTGTTCGAAAATATTGTAAAATCCAAGTCAAATTTGAAAAGGTTTACGTAAACCTGTTCAAATCATGTATTTGAATTTTTCAAATATTTTTTAAATTAGGTGTGTTAAGATGAAATTTGTATCATAAATTAATTGGAATATTGTAAAATAATACAATTTGTTGACCAGAATAAAGATTGGGACATATTATTCTGTTACAACAATAGTGGTATTGGGCCTTTAAAATATAGAGAAGAGAACAATCTTTGCAATAATTTGACCGGTCTTGAGTCATCGATTTATACTAGGAATATTACAAATAGCTTGTTTCGTTGTCAAACACAATCCCAGACAGCGATGACGTCAAAGTCCCGATCCGGGTACTTGAATACATCAATATGCAATAAGTTTATTTATGTTCTTAAATTAGTTGCTAGATTTGAAAACCTTATGTAACAGTTGTAATACATTTTATCATTTCCGGTACTACGTGTAACTGCAGATTAATCCACGTGTATAATGACAGTTTATTTCACATCATTTCCGGTACTACGGGCATTGCAATATTTTATTCACGATATTTCAAATTTCTGGTAATTTCTGATTACTCCATTGTGTATTTATAAAATAAAACCGGAACTGTATAATTAGGCGGTTGGTCACGTGATTTGAAATATATTATATATACGTATACTCCGAATTATTCTTATTAAGTCATTTCTTATCCATAATAGTTTGTTTCAAAAGTTGCATAAGCATCATTGACTGTTTTACGTTGAAGTTGTTGTTTGAATTTTAATCTTATCCTTTGTATCTTTTACTGGTAAGTCTGGTTATAACATTTATACGTTTATTATTGTAACTGCTAAGTCTACACAGAGGCATGTAAAGCTCTGGTAATGTTCGGGGTCAGTTCATGGATTGTATACCCCTAGGAATCAAATATAGGACCGCATACTGGCAAATGTAAGAAAGAGAGTCATTTAAATGATCTCGAAACGGGACAGTTTTAACAACGCATTTAACAGAGATAAATTCACATTTCGAAAATTTTAACTTGATGCTAACCTTGATTGAAATACCTTTATCAGCACCTCAAACATTGATGTCCTAGTCGTCGCCGAATGTGAACGCCACTCATAAATCCTATACCATGTATTCGTGTATTTTAATTGAGATAAATGACACGTTTGTAATCTAAATATAGAATTTTACTTGACTGATATCCTATTAAGATTGATGACATTATTTTTTATTTATCTAAATATAGAATTCGATTAGTTATTAATGACGTCTAATTATGATGGATAATTCTATTTTTTATTCAATTTTAAAGTTTCAGTTCTAGTGGTAGCCATTTTGTTAATTTGTTTTATCGTCTTTTTGCATAAGTTATTAAATTTAAAAACATTGCAAACATGCAATGGGATTTATCTGGCCTTTATATAGACCATACAGTTTGCTAAAAGGACAGTTTCGAAGACGACTGTTTAACCTACGTTATTTTTACTTCACTTTGACGATTCCGTGAATT
The DNA here is from genome assembly GCA_948474765.1 of Patella depressa. Classification (NCBI taxonomy): domain Eukaryota; kingdom Metazoa; phylum Mollusca; class Gastropoda; family Patellidae; genus Patella; species Patella depressa. Next base: position 10,421,391 of record OX419721.1, read on the forward strand.
CTTTGTAAATTTCACTTATGATTTTGCAACAGTCATGGCAATGTTTGAGATTGTGGTTTAGATACTTTCCCGCGTACGAACTGTTTGATTTGATGACATATTTGGACTAAAACCATATTCAAACTAATTAAAGATACATTATGGGAGATTGGATGACGAGTTGGCAGTTCTCACTATAATAGTTAAATGTTAGATAATGTAAAGGCAATTTGCTGAAAATTCCAGTCAATTTGATCCACTATGAATCGAAAGTTAAGCGATTGAAAGTTCCACATAGCCTCGATCGTCATTTCAAAGTCGGTAAGACAAAAATCATAATCTCGATTATCCATTTAATCATTAAATCGTGAAGGAAAGTTATGCAGCAAATCTAAAAATAATCCAACAAATATCACAGACTTGCGTCGATATAGAGAGTTGATTATGGTCTGGATAAGTTAAATAATGTCTAATTAGAAGTTTATATAAAATTTCAGGCCTTAAGAAAGATCTTCAATAGACAGATTTAGCTCTTGCATAATGTATGTTTAATCTATCAAACATGTGTTTCCCCAAGCTAAAAATAAAATCTGATTTTAGAAACCACGTTTGTCACATATCTTCTCTTTAATATTTATGGTAAAGTACGTGTTGACATTTTAATGTGTTTTAGGTTGCAGATAAAATATGGTTTTCAAGATGAAGACAACGATTTTGTTACTATTAATGTTACAGGTCACGGTTTTTGCAAAGCCCACAGCTGACCTAATTACAGGTAAAATAGTTTTAACCATCCAGATATTTACTGCTATATACCCCAATGCAGTTTAAAGCGGAACAAATAATATGCCTAAAGCATAGAATAGAGTGCTGCTAGTTATTGCCAGAGGGTTGCCGTCTACAGGCGCAGTTCCATTCGCGCTGCTACACTCATGATGCCACTTGCCATAATAGCTACACGTTTAGTGTAAACTAAACTCCCTCAAATGAAACCATGTTTTCATGGGCTAATATTGGTGGTTGGAAATCCCGAGTTAGAGCCAATGACAACAACTGCACGGGATATATAAAGCTAATAGTTTTTTGGGATTAAAATTAGAACTTATTTGGGTGTTTTACTCTTGTCAGTGGGCTAATGAAGCTGGGCATACCCCATGCAGTGTGCTTTGAAGGGAATTTTGCCCGGACTGTGGCTCTATGGTCAACTCTTATTCCAATTTAAACTGTCAAGGTTTATGTTGCGTGCACGCCAATTTATAAATGACATCGTGGTTTTTCGTCCCATCCAAACGAATATACGTTGTCCCTTGCCAGTCCCTCACCTTCTACGCCAATGACAAGTAGGGCGAGGGGGTGCAACCACAGATGACCGAGCCTACGTCCGATTTCATTATCCCGATTGTCGCAGAACAGTAAGACGCTGAATCATATTTCGATCTGCATGTACAACTAACATACCAGAATAAAATATTAAAATTGTACACAACCACAGGAGTCCGTTCCGTTCAAAATACATGTTTCTAACACATTTATTTTGGACGGAACGGACTCCTGTGGTTGTGTACAATTTTAATATTTTATAATAATATTTATTATCAAATCGATATCATGAAATATTTATATATCATTTCAGGCAAGAAGATTAACCAATATCCATCGTTTGCCAAAGGGGTGGGTTTCCTAATTAAAGCCTTGTGTGCTTTTCACAAAGCTGTAGGAACAACACCTATCCCCAGTTATTGTTCTTATGGCAAAGTCAAATTCAATCAACTTCGACAATTCAAATCACATAGAATAACTCGTTTTTAACTGGTTGACCAAATCAAAATCTATTAGTTATTCCTTCTTAGGAGCTAAGTTTATGATTGAGTGAATCCAAAAGACAAGTGATATAATAGAACAATGTATTAATTCCCAAGGCAATGCCGGATTGTTCTTTCATTGTGAGGTCGGTATTAAGGGTTTCAAAATTGAATATTTGATTTAGAACCAATCATCATTTTCAGATCAACTTGGTCTGAAGACATCTGAACAGTGTCACCAATGATATCTTCTCTTTAACGTTTACTTACACTGGCGAGGTTAAGCCCAATTTCCAGTTGGGCATGATTCGGACAGTGTTCATTGAACCATAACGACTTAGTTGTCCTGACGCAAAAGTTATAAGTATGTTTTCATTAGCAAAAACTTAATAACATTTCTCATTACAAGGACTCATACGAAATCAACTTCATCTAGAAGATTTGATAAGATTTTTCACGAACTGACCTGTACCGAATCAACTTTATATTATCTACCTGATATATAAAATACTATGTGTATCTCTGAGAACTGAGATGAAGTCAGAACAGACAGAGGTGTGATTGTGTGAAACGGAACTAGTTGATTGTGTGACAAAACGATGGTTTGTACAAATATAAACCTCACTTTAAATAGAAATGGGAAAGACTATGTTATAATATATAATTTTTTTTTTAGAAGAGCAGCGATGTTGTGTGACTAATTGTAAGTAATGTGTATTTATATAATAATATGTATCAGAGAATAAATTTAATTTATTTTGCTTTTGATTAATTCAAATCCCAGCATGCAATATTAAGAATGCGTTTCATACAGACACTTCTCGGCTCGATTGGTTTTTTTTGTCATATCTAAAGAGAGGCTACCGACACGGAGTTGGGAGACAGACCATCATTAATTTCCCCATTAGCTTCTGTCCTCTTTGCCCGCCTCCAACATTTCTCCAAATTTTCGTTGGGCAAAATGCTTTTCACTGCAGACAGGAACAAATGACCATGTCTTTGCACCAAAATTGGTTGGTTGACCAGCAAAATTTTGAGATACAGAAACTTGAGAGAGAAATGGGGTTTAACGTCCACTCGACACAAACCAGTTAATTTCGGGACTAACATACGGTTCAATTTTATTTCAATAATTCACCCGCGCGTAGGGGTCTTTAGCAGTGGGAGGAAATCCACGAGTTTGAGAAGGCGCCCCTATCTCCATGCCACATAAGCTCACACCAGGGATCGAAACCACAGCCGCAAGCCAGAGGTGACCAGCCAGGTAGAGGTCGAAGCGCGTCACTCTAGACCACTAGGACATCCCCCCTACAGAATCTTGAAGTATACTAAAACACAAAACTATAGTTGCCAAACATATTACCGTTATCCTAACGCCCCATAATCATGAATAGTTACCAAAACCTGACGGAAAAATTAATTCAAACCTCCTTCGTCCACTCTAGAGCAAAAGTAGGAAGAGGAGAGAGAGAGAGAACTGCTATAAATAGACGAACTATAATTTGTTGGTACCGAGATGATGAAATTTTCTGGTGGTAGGCCTCCAGTTACGGCAATCTTATCCCTTTGTTAAATTTATTTCACATGCACCTGCAGATTTTGTCATAGACCACGGGATGTAAACAGGGCTAGCGGTAACCCTCCCCCGAATTCCTTAACCTTCCCAAGATCGAGCCCCAAGCCTTTCCCTAACCCACAATAATCGGCAATAATTCAAGTGCTCTAACCATGTTTACACTTCTGACGAAATCTTCATGTGAAATAGATCTAGCCCTTGCTACTTCCAATGTGTGCATCTCGCAAATTGTAGGGTTCACCATATTAAAGCTTTGGAGTCGGGTGTTGCTCCATCCATGATTGAAAAAGAAAAATAAACACGTGTCCAAGGAAAATATTTCGTGATCTGCTTCCTGTTATTAAATATTTCCCCAGTGACGTCAAAGTGAATTATATGGCTAAATCATTCAGATTGATTGGGTTGGTCATTGAACCCATCGTAGAGATGTTAGTTTGCGAGAGGGAGAGGGAAGGGGTTTAACGTCCACTCAACACAAACTTGGTCATTTCGGGACTAACATATGGTTTTAATTTTATTTCAACACTTCGCTTGCGCATAGGGGTTTTTAGCAGTGGGGGGAAACCGGAGTGCCCGCAGGAAACCCACGAGGTTGAGAAGGCGCCCTTATCTCCATGCCACATCAGGGCTCGAAACAACAGTCTCAAGACAGAGGTGACCGGCCAGCAAGAGGTCGAAGCGCGGCACTCTAGTCCACTAGGCCATCCCAACCCCCCTATGGTAGTTTGCATATGTAGTTACCACAAATGGATTTTTGTTTACACCCTGTTTCGTCTACCTCAAAATCATTAAAACATCGGCAGCATATTAATATTCGAAGCCAAGAACAAACTAATGGAGAAACAAAATGGAATCGTCGATAAATTTAATAAGTAGGACACCTAAAAAATAATAATATATAAAACCCAGACAACCTACATTTCAAGAGCAGAATTTACGAATCTAGCTCCCAATAATTATAGCCCTCCTGAACAATTATAGACATCATATTAAAATAACTTATTTATAATGATTCGCACTACGCGAAAACCAGTGGGGCTGACTTGTGGGAGACAAATTGAATAAATATCACAGAAAAGAAATATAGACATAAATAAAAACAATATCAAAGTAAATAAAATTAAAAATGAAATAAACCTTTTATGCATATTAATGATTAAAATACCAAAATGAAATGATAATTATACAATTTTAAAAAGTATGGGGGTCACGGTGGCTAAGTGGATAAGGCGCTGGTGCGCTAGCCTGGAGGTCGGGTGTTCGATCCGTGCATTGGCCGAGAAAATCATCTCGATTTTCCGGCGTGATTTCCCCTTGTCAGCGATGCAATGTTCTCACGTCAACGTTCATGTTATTTTTCTAATAACCTCTTAGCCCAGCTCCCGATAATCGCCATGTTATGTGTTGAACCATAGACGGATATATTTTTTGCTGTTTGTCAGAAGCAAAAGTATTAACAGTCGCACCGAAATTTACATAGGAACACGAGGTTGTCAACCTCTGTCAAAATTAATCAAGCCACGTGACGAAAGCCATATTGTTTTTCACTTTGTCGAAATTGAAAATACAAGTAAATACGTCAATTTATTCAAGAGAGAACTTTGTTATTGCTGACTTTATTTAACTGATAGGTTTAAAGCTGTTGATTTCAAATCTTCATCATGTAACCCAGGCCAAACTGTCACAAAGCCCACTTTATCAACATGTTGATATATTCAGGTTTTAGAACATGTTCCATATTCAGAGAATTGAAACCGGTTTGATCTCTGGTGTGATCACATTAACGCTTTCCTTGGAGATTGGCTTAACAACCTCATCAGAAGGATAGGGTTGTTTTCTGTCGCTATCGCATTGGTCATGTTGTATTTAAACTGGGTGCACGTGGTGAGAATCACATAGCAGGTAACAAGGGGTCCGTATGGACCCCAGTTGTAATTCAAAGTTTTTACGTACAGATGTATTTGAATTTAAAAACAGCGGTTAAGTTTTTATTTGCATTTATATTTGAAAACTGAAAAACAACTAAATTATTATACAAAAACATTTTAGTGACATTTTGAACATATTTAATAATACTCACAAAATTGCTACTTTGTGTACTATGTTATAACGAGGTTAAATGGTGATTCACGCTTGATACAAAAACCATAGAATTTTTGGAATTCATCATTTAATTTTTGGTATTTGTAACATGCAGATGTTGAAAGAGAGAATAGTCTGGCATACGCAATATGGTATCAGGCAGCAAACACATTAGCAAAATTCCTACTGCGAGTTGTAAGTTTGGGGTCCGATTGGACCCCTTGTGCCCTACAAGCGTTGGGCCTGTTTGGCATGTAACATAACTCTTCATGTGGGAAGCAGATGAATACCGATCTATTCGCTATGTTTAAAAATATATTGGAGACAAAGTCACTAAATTTCAGAAAGCAGTGCCCAGTAGTTATCACAAAACACTATAAAACAAGTGCATGGGGTCCACGGAGACCCCACGTGCACCGACAAGGGTTAAAGCGAACTCAACCAGAATGCCAACACTGTGTCATGTTCCTTTGACAGTACAATCATCTCAAGTAGATACAGTCGAAATATTACCAAGTTTTTAAAAGAAACATGTTTTTATCATCAATTTTTATTGTATACTTTTCATTTCAATTTTATGGACTCTGATATTGTTTTTATTTATGCATATAGTACTTATCTGTAATCTATATTTACCTTGTCTCACATAAATCACCATGTTGTTGGAGCTGATGTGCCATAAAACCACTTTTCATGTCATTTCTCTGAGGTGACTGAGGAATCTTGCTGCACTCTTCTTTCGGGACAAGGCATTTCGGTTTATATCTTATATTTCTCAACAACCCCAAATTATCAACAGATCTCTTTTTGCAGCATCTTCCAATGCTTTACTGACTAATTTGTAGGCAGCCTGGAGATTGCTTTAGGTTCGTTCCTGACTATGGCTGGTATTTTCTTCTTGATCTTCCGTATCCACCTTTGTCCATATCCATATTTGTCTCCATCATTATCCTCTTCGTCTCCGTTTACAGGGACTTCTTTCCTGACTTTCGACTGAACAATTTTCCGTACATAAATGTTTGAATTAAATCTATATTTCATCATCATGTATATCCAATTCTAACCTTTGATCCCCTGTGGTTGTTTTAAAAGCATCAATGGATGGGGTACAATGAATGATTTCAAGTTTTTCAACCTTTAGGACTAGGGTCAGGAATCTCTTCATTAGAATCTGAAGGTTGGTATTCGATTCTAAACAGTCCAGTCACTGTCACCATGCACTGTTTTTGCCCATTGTTCTTCCCGTAATCGCGAAAGTAAAGGTATGGACCAAAAACAACATTTCTGGCTTGATAAGAAATGAGTCTCTGAATGTGAAGTTTTAAGTTCTATCTCTGATTCATACCAGAAATGACGCATGCCATCTCTACTGACCAAATTATAGATGGTAAAATTGTGATAGATTAATGCACTCGCTTTTAACATGGTACACGCAACAAATATTGTGGATCGAGTATTAAATTTAGAACGACTGGGTCATCATACGCCCTTTCTTTATCGGATGCTTTTAATTAAAGTCATCTTCTTTTCTATTAATGTGAATATTATAATTTTTCTTCGTCTCTAGTATTATTCTCAATTGCACAACACGTGTCACATTGGTCTTTCTTGGGTGAACATATAGAAAGATTTACTTTGACCAGCAGTGGGGTAGTTATATCAGTTTTTACGGTTTGCCTCATAAGTTCTATGTAGCCCAGCAAATGAAGCGTAAACGGTTTACAGTTCAGCTAGTATCACACATTTAATTTGTAATTGCAGACCATCAACTTGATTGTCGATTTTTTAAAAACAACTGTTTCATTTTATAAGTTGTGTTATTGGCCAGGAGGCCCTTGTCCCTTCCGAAAATACGAGTATTAGGTTTACTTAGTAAAATTGTAATTAACGAACCGGCCCGGGTTCCCGTGTCGAAGCGGCCCCTTTTACTGACCGCGGAGCCAGGCCTTTCGGGGGCTCTCCCCTGGAAATGTTTGAAAAATAGGTTGCCAGGCAACGAAACACACCCACACAGCAGGTAAATCGTCCGGGCAGTCAACAAGAGTTGTTGCATTTTAAGTAATCATCAGAAAAACATAATTCAAACTCACCCATAACTACGGTTTAACTGTGATATAATCAAACATTTTTTTAAATCAGATAATAATTGTGACCTCCAGAGGGACCACAAGCTAAAAAGGGTGATTTTTTGTACAATCAGGGGCCAAAATTCAGGAAGTTATGATCCGATATGCGCAAATATGCAATGGAACCAAGATCTTTAGGTTATAAACATGTATTTCAAGTTTCATCAAAATCAGTTCAAAATTGTGACCTCTATATAGGGTCCACAAACGGCGGCCATTTTATCCGTCAATTATGGTCCGATTTTCACGATATTCAAATTCTCTCTTCATTCCAATGTAACTGTGATATAATCAAACGTTTTTTTAAATCGGATAATAATTTTGACCTCGAGAGGGACCACAAGCTTGCAAAAGGCGATTTTCGGACAATCAGGGGATATAATTCAGGAAGTTACGATCCTATGGGCGCAAATATCGAAAGGAACCATGATCTTTGGGTTATCAACATACATGTCAAGTTTCATCAAAATCGGTTCAAAATTGTGACCTCTATAGGGTCCACAACTTTGATATAACATATTTTCACACTGTTAACGTACAAACGGCGGCCATTTTGTCCGTCAATTTTGGTCCGATTTTCACGAAATTTGAACTCACCCTCCATAACCACGTAACGGTGATATAATCAAACGGTTTTTCAAATCGGATAACAATTTTGACCTCCAGAGGGACCACAGGCTAAAAAGGGCGATTTTTCGGACAATCAGGAGCCATAATTCAGGAAGTTACGATCTGATTGGCGCAAATATCGAAAGGAACCAAGATCTTTGGGTTATAAACATTTTTTTCAAGTTTCATCCAAATCGGTTCAAAATTGTGACCTCTACACTGTTCACAAGCTAAAAAACGTGATTTTTCGTACAATCAGGGGCCATAACCCATGAAGTTACAGTCCGATACATGACAGGAACCGAGATCGTAGGGTGATAAATCTATATTTTAAGTTTCATTGAAATCGGATAAAAATTGTGACCTGTAGACTGTTCACAAACAATTGTGGACGGACGAACAGGGGCGACGACAATATACGTCCACATGAAAATGTGGGCGTATAAAAATGAATCCCAAATATGCGATTTGGTGACAAATCTGATTATAATCTCTGTCAAATAATATATTTCTTAAGTAGATTAACCCCGACGTGCAAGTAATTTACAACCATCAACCTGTGAAATTAACATATCGTCATATTATTAATTAACGTATTATCATTGTATCGTCAAGAGAATTTAATTGGTTAAAAAATGGGACTAGTTGAGAAAATTTTGACCATTTGATTAACCAGTTAGGAATATTGAATAAGTAGGAATATTTTCATTGAAAAATATCCCATTTTTGTTGCCGGGAGCGCTGGTTGATTCCTCCTGTGATGGAAGGTTGCTTTTTGAATTTTGGATTCTGGCGTATCCCTACAAACTAGGTGCAGGTGACTTAATAATTAGTAAATTGTGGGTCGACAGTGTTGGGTGAATTCGATGAAATTTTCGGATGAAATTCAGAATCCCCATTGCAGGATTCCGAATTCTGGCCCATGCCCAACACAGAAAGTCTATTATAGCAGCCCATTCCAGACTCCAGTGATGGCGTGGCTGCCCGTTAAAGTCACCGGCCACATACAACATGATCATCATCGCTCCATGGCCGGTCCAATACCCCCCTCCCCATATAATGTTCAGCAGAAAAGGTTGTTTTTTTTTTAGACGAATTGGACAAAACTATTTATTTCATTTTATGTCCGGCCAGCCCAATCCGCCCCTGCGAACAATGCATTAGATTGTACACATCTACCTTATATTATTTATAATATTTAGTATAGTAGCAACATGGCCCCCTATATCCGGTTAAACGGCTATGGAAAATGAATTTGGTCTCACACATCTACGTGACATTTACGACAAATAGCGGCCATTGAACACCTCACCCCACCCTACTTGTTTATTATAAGCATGTCCGCCACAAGGAAGTACATCTTAACATATGCATATTTATTGAAAGAAGAGTTTCAAATATTATTGGTTATTTCACTACTAGTTATATCTCACAATCTGTAAAGTGAACACGCGGGTATCATGGTCGGGTTACACGCGGTTGTTTTTAGATCTATCGCAACCGTTATCATAATATTACATATTGGTGCTGTGAGTAAGTAACGATTATTAATATTAGTTTCTTTTTATTAAACAATACCTGATTGATAAACTGTAATGACCTATCTATCCCCCCTCCGAATACTAGCGTATTAATTCGTGTACTTACATGAGAGATTGAGAGAGAAATGGGGTTTAACGTCCAGTCGACACAAACGAGGTCATTTCGGGACTAACATGTAGTTTAATTTTATTTTAATAATTCGCTTGCGCGTAAGGGTCTTTAGCAAGGGGAGGAAACCGGAGTATCCGGGCAAACCCACGAGGCTGGGTAGGCGACCCTACTCCTTGCCACGTACAACCTGGGATTCGAAACCACGTCAGTTGACTCGATAGCAGGCCGTCGCGTACTTACATGGATGATGCCACAGATTAATGTGTTTTAGAGATGCATCATGTAGAAAAACGAGCTGATAATTCTTGCATATAATACTTTAAATAGATAATGGGAAAAGATGATATAGGGTGAATAAATATCTAATTAATAATTCATATGACATTTCAGACCAATAGAAAGATCTGGAACAGACGGATGTAGCTCTTCGCTTACATATCAATAGCAAAAATGTTTATCACGTATAGTTGATATAATTATCATATTTAATCTCCAACATGACTTATGTAGTAATGGAGCTTTTTCTATTTTACAGCCAGCATGAACTGCGATACATCAAGTACCAGTAAGTAAATTTAACTTAGATAATGTTAATATTTGTGATTTTATTAAACAAAATAATTTAAGTTCTATTGACCATTACTGTACACAAATAAAACTATGCGTGTCACTGCACTAAGTTTATGTTGAAATTCTGGGGCCTATTTCACGAAATTTTAACTAAGATAAGATCCCAATTTTAGTAATTTGATTGGATAATACTAGATTGATTTTAGTGCTTAGCCAATCAAAATTGAAGTATCTACTAAAATTGGATTTTATCTTAAGTTAAAATTTCGTGAAACAGGGCCCTGATTATTAGGTTGTTTAATTCTGACACATTTTACAAAATTCAAACCGCTTACTTTTCAAATCTGGAATTGAATTTGAGAGAGAGACTAACATATGGCTCAATTTCATTTCAATAATTATCTTGCGCGTAGGGGTCTTTAGTAGTGGGAGGAAACCGGAGGACCTGGACCCGGAGTAAACCTACGATGTTGGGCGTGCTACCCTTTTTCAACAACAACTGGACAAATGAAGATGGAACTTTGGCAAGAAAATTGTGCGTTTGTTTCTTTTTTCAAAGTAATCTTTGTCATCATATCACTTTCAGTTATTAATTTTATTTAAGATTTGCAGCCGGTAGTGCCGTTTTGTAGTGATCAGGAAAGTGTCGGAAGGGCTGTTTATTTATCTGGAATAGATAACAAAACAAATGGTATCGGATGTAATTGTTCCATAAGTTTAAATCAATATGAACGGGATCCTGTGAAAATTGAAATAAAGAATGCAACTATACAACCCTACCTGTGTGACTATATATTATTTTTTGTATATAGAAATCATAGTAGAATTGTGAATTCATGTGGTGCAGATACATACAAAGCGAGTTTTGATTTGAAACCTATGGCAACTGTGGGATTGTATATGGCAAAAGGAACTTATAATGATGTTGGATTTCCATTTTGTCTTCAACTACTTGCTGTTCGAGGTAAATATAAATATATCTCATTCTATGTAATTAAATCAGCAAATGTATGTATATGCTGCCGAATCGTGCCTGTAAAGTTTCTACAGTTACTTTTAGCCAAATGGTCCTTGACACGTAAATCTGATTTGAAGTAGGCGGTATGATAAAGGTTATAAATGTTTCTTGGATCCAATTTGAAATGAAATATATATTTGATCATAGCTACACATTATTGCATATTCAATTATCTCAAGTAAAGGGACAACGACATCTCCATTCACACCCGCTTCTGTTTCCATCCCAAAACGAGACCCCCCCCCCTTTTTTTTTTTAAAAAAAGCGAGATTAGGTTTGCTCGGTGTTGTTTTTTTCACAACAAATTAAAATATTTAGTGATTCCCACAATAAATATTTACATAAATTTTAATTAATCTGTCATTGACTTATCAGTGTATACATGTCGTAGCTCTAAAATACTTATCCGACCTCATGCAAATACATGTTCCCTTACGTAACCCCCGATTAAGCAGACTTCATCAGTTGTGTTGCCAAAGGTGGAAGCTAAAATCATCCGGATACAGATCCTCGGATAATGCACCGGAATAATCTACAAGAAATCATTAAATCATCTCCAGCTCTTTCTTGTTTTAAACACATCTTTTTGAGAAATGTTATCATGATTAACCAAATTAATTAACTGTATGCGCTGTGAGCATGCCCCTGTACATGGAGTACTAGCGCTATGTAAATGTACATATTATTATTATTATAGCACATGGTGGGTATGTATGTATTTTTTTAAGGCAAAGACGCATGTACTACCAGGCGCAGATCCAGAGGGGGGTGCACCCGGCGCCCACCCCCTCTATTTTTTGAGATGGCAACAATTTTTAGCTCTATATATTCTCGCAGGAAAGAAGAACAAAATAGTTAAGGATGGAAATCGTAATGTACAGTGCTAGTATGAAATTAATCCTTGCTGACATTTTTTCCACTAAAAAATCACGGGCCGGTCTTCGCACTCCCAAGTGGGCGAAGCACGTCCCCCCCCCCCGCCTTTGAAAATCCTGGATCCGCCCTTGGCTACAGGTACTCCAGTTTACCAGTCCATAAGAAGCACAATAAGATTTGTCACAGATAATTTACATAATAATTAACCACGTATTGGACTTCTTTGGTCTTTAAGGACCATCTGGAATGTTGAATATATACTTCAGACAGTGATTAGGAGGACTTAATATAATTAATATTTTGTAGGTTCCCAAATGAAATTAGCATGCACGTCCGGGTCAACAACAACCACGGCGTCACCAATCTCGAATACATGGAAAATTGAGAATGCGAGTTATACTTCGGATAAATCTAACATCAGTAGTGTCACCCCTTCAACAACTGAACAACAACCAAACGATAATTATTCTGATCGATGTAAGTATATTGGTCATTTGTTGCTCTTTCCGAAACTCATGGTTTAGTCATAAAATTATTTTATTGTTATCAAATAATTGTCTGAAATGAATGGTGTATTTGACAATTCACTATTATTTTTCAAAATAACATTTATATTTCTGTAATTTAAATGAAACCCTGAAAATACGAAATAGGATGATAAATTAGGAAGTATACTTAAATAAACTACTATTTAAATAAAAATATTTCTAGGAAAATACCAGCTAAAGATAATGTTTATCTGACTACTTTTTCAAAATAACATTTATATTTCTATAATGATTTATAATATAACTATAAAAATATGTAAGCGGGTAATAAATTATAAAATATATTAATACATAATTAAAGGCAAAGAGTTTCTGGTAAAATACTCCCTAAAAAGAAGTTTGTCTGATTGGTAATCATAATTTAACTGTTTAGACCAATAAGGTGTATCCCTGCGTTGGCTGACAAGACCCTGATATTTATCAAACAAGGGTTCCACTTGTAACAGATGGCACTCCGATATGACAAAAAAATGGTCTGTGAATAAATAGGTAGTGCATGTAAAAGATTCCATGGAAAATAGTATACGGAACCCACTGTCAGGACATGATGCTCTCCCTTAAATATATTAATGGCATCTTAGTCTCAATATGAACTAATAAAAGTGTCAACCAGATCTTTACTCCATTTCAAATTATAAGGATAAAAGCAGGTCCAAATTGGTATGGGGACGTAGGTTTTTAAGAGGATATTCCCGTAATATTTAAATCATCCTTGATGTGGAATTCCTCATAATCTGATCTTTGTAATATATTTACAGTGATTGGTATAATAATTGGATCTATCCTAGCTGTTCTGGTTGTGGTAGCTTCAGTTATTTTAATTTTCTGGTCAGTATACATAACATATTTACATCCATTTTCTTTTATGTTACAATTATTATTTTCATATCGTTAATCAATTTATAGAACATCGAAATGGTATTTAATGTTGATATTGCATTTTTTAAAGCGTTCAACAAGTAACTGTTAGCAACAACTAAAACACACAGACGCCTATAACCGGAAAAAATGTCCTTCATAAATAACATTTAGCTGTGACTAAATATTAGGTCTACAGTCTATTATGTTCATGTTCAAAATCAGGGGCAAATAACTCGTCTGATACTTAATTGGGATCACGGTCCATTAGCCTCCACTCTATCAACCAGTGTTAAATACATACAAGGGACCTTATGTCTCAAAATCTTAACTTAAGATAAAATCCAAATGTTAGTAGACAGTTCAATTTTGATTGGCTAAGCACTACAATCAATCTAATATTATCCAATCATATTATTAAAATTTGGATTTTATCATAGTTAAAATTTCGTGAAACAGGCCCGAGTTCCCCAATAATGTAGGCACATAAGTATGATTAAATGTCTTATTTATATTAATATTTCTTCTTTTTAGCTTGGTGAAAAGGCGAAAGAAGGATCCCATATATGAGAAACCACGCGGATCACAACAGAGTGCACATAAAAATATTTATATGGATTTACATGTTGAACCCGTTAACACTAGAACACAGCAAAACAACATTTATGTCAACAGCGTGGTGATTTAAAGAAAACTGCATTGACTCTATAAAGTACCGTTGAATTTTAGCAGATGGGAATAATCGGGACTAACCGCAAAGTGAGGCATGACACACCCCGAAATCACCTTTCAAGAACGCGATGTCCTCAACAGGCAAATTGTACAGGTGTCATCCATTAAGGATTAGTAAACTGTGATGTCCTATACACGATTTGGTGGTTGTAGTGTACAGGTTTTATGCATTAAGCCATGCTGACACTTGCACGACTTTTGGCCACGATTTCATCGTGCCCATCAGTGTCCACATTGACACGGACTGGCACGACGAGTTCACGCATAGTTTGCGCATTGCTTACGCACTTCCCTCATTGGCACGACGAGTTTGCGCAAATCGGACGGTGTCGTGCCGACTCGAGTCGTGCCAATGCGTGCCACGGAATCGTGCAAGTGTCAGCCTTGCTTTAGGGATTAGCAAACCGCGGTGTCCTATACACGATTTTGGTGGATGTAGTATCCGAGTGCACGCCAGTATTACGTGTACTTATTAAGAGTTTGTAAGTTAATAAATTAGACCGTGTCTTCTTTGTGTTATTTTAATTTGTTTTAAATGTTTTGTTTTAGACAGATCTGATCGATATGATTTACTGTCGTTCTTCGATAGATATCTGAATCTGAAAAGGGCTTCCATTATGGGCGGACATATCCTTAGTTCTGGGAATGATGATAGTAACTGTATTTTAATATATCGCACTCGCCTAAATTCTTCACTAGCAAAAAGCCATTTGAAAACCCAAATGAAAACAAATTACGGTTAAAAGATTACACATTTTGTGTAAGACTAGCAAGCGCCACATAACCAACACACCCCGGTTTTACACCAGCAAGTCTCCCCGATGTGTGTTCAAACACAAACGCTAAGAACAACTAAAATAAGTTTATAAAATAAAAGAGTTAAAACCACTAAACACATAAGTTGTTTTACAAACCGCTTTTCGCGGGTTACACGTGTTGGTGTGATTTATATTCGAATTTACCTGGAATTCAGATACGTAATGTAATTTAAAGGGGGGGGGTAATATATTTGTAAACTTTTATTACAGAAACCCGTTAGCAATAAACGAATATTTTAATGAAAGGGAATTCTGTTAAGGGCTGTGAGACTGGTTATTGTCAACGACCCACACATAATGTTTTGTACTGAACATAGCCTCTCATTTAGTTAGTTACTGGGTTATTGAAACGAGGAAGTAAAAAATGCAATAATTATGTTCTTTATGAATAACACGTCGTCTGCTTTATACATTCTATAAATGAATAATTTAGTAACAAATGTCTGTCGTCACGCCAATGTAATTAAATATTTAAATGAGAATTAATTACTGTCTTTTACCCTATTTGATTAACCTTGTATATAATCTATATATTCATTGTTACGTGTACATGTATTAATTATGAGCTTGTCACAGTCATTCCTCTTCAATGCACATCTGTAAATACATGTATAAATTTCAAACTCTTTTCTATCTATTAAATGTACATATGTTCTCATTGTTTGAAGGGCAAAATGTAAGAAAGGCCATTGGCCTAATTTTCAACCCTTTTGAAATAAAGTAATTATTATTATTATTATTATTATTATTAAGTTAACGTCTTCAATGCCATGTTTCACCTCTTATGTGCCTAAAATGTACATCTGTAAATACATGTTCATTTGTTTATATTATAATTATAATATATGTATGTATATATCTTTTAATGTATAAATTTCAAACTCTTTTCTATCTATTAAATGTACATATGTTCTCATTGTTTGAAGGGCAAAATGTAAGAAAGGCCATTGGCCTAATTTTCAACCCTTTTGAAATAAAGTAATTATTATTATTATTATTATTATTATTAAGTTAACGTCCAAACATGAATTTTACAAAAATCGGTTATATCAACTCAAATATTTCTTTTTTTATGTATAAATATAGAATAGACATTTACATGTGATACCGTTTTCAATGTTAGTGAAGATAAATTGTTTTATTTGCCGATACGTCATAAATCAATACAGTAGACCTATCTTATCCCTGGCGCGTGTCTATAAACTATTTTACGTTGGGATTAATTTAAATAGACCACATGTCAGTGGTTTATAAGCTATTGGAATTGTATAAGTTATGTGGGGTGGTTATTTTTAAAGTTGTAAAATGGGTCATTTCATGTATTAAATGTATGGGTTGTACAACTCTACCTGAAATGTAAGACCACAGGAGGGTACCATTGAACAGAGTTACCAAGGCCTAGTTATAAATATACCTGTTGCAAGGGACATTGAACAAGTCACCTCGCATTACTTGTTTATCATAAATAGACTTGTAACAAGGAAGTATATTATTATTGAATAAATGTCAGTTCAACGTAAACATATTTGTGAAAAAAAGATCTTTTGACGCTTTATGAATTTGTAATTGAACTATACAAGATATAAATCAGAAATGTGGTAAATGACATCGGTTGGGTAATTTTACAACATGTTTCATCGTACAAGCTTCACAGTGAAATAAATGGTGATAGGAACACCGGTGAATCATGGCCAGATCACATAGAGAAATATTTAGTTTCGTCGTGGCCATTATAGTATTATATATTGGTGTTGTGGGTAAGTAAATATTAATACTAGGATATCTACGTAGGTTTCATAGGTTCAAACATTACTACAAAATGTTAGCATGCTATAAATACAATAGATGTTAAAGGAGCTAAATCGCTAATATTTGGGACCTCGAATTTGACACAAATGGGTCACAACGCATATGTAATATGAATTGATATACACGGATTTACATTCAAGCATTTCCGGCTTTACTCTAATTTCAAATCAGTTATGTTCGGTGAAAGAAAAAAGGGCCTGCGCCTAAAGTCTCCATCGAATGCCTATCGTCTGGTTATGCCAGTCTACATAGTATTTATTACGTCACTCGGCTAATCTCGACAGATTCCGTAAACTACATCTAGTCTCGGATGTATGACAGTAAGTGATATGTACCTACGCCCATACATTTGCGATGCGGCTACCGGTTTACTTTAACAGGAAAACTTGACGCTATTACACAAATTGGGAACCTATTCGGCTAGCGACCTATTCGACCGATCGAGCTACAACCTGTGCGTTGGAAACCTATTTAGAGTAAAGACAACAATCTCTATTTATCAACCAATAACATCCAACGTTATGTCTATCAAATGAAAGTAGAACATATTATTTTTTATCCATTCCTTCAGCTCAGAATAGAAGTGTAATTTCGTCATTATCTTACAGCTGGATCGGTCGAATAGGTCGCTAGCCAAATAGGTCGCCAACTTGTGTTTGGAATGGGCGCAGCCATGTTCCATCCGGGACCTTTAAAGTAGTTCCAATATGGCGGAATTCATCATACAGCCGAGTTTAGATTGTCCGAAATCTTACAAGGTTTGCCGAGTGTTATTACGTATGCTCTCCAGATAAGATTATGCGTCACCGTCGAGCCTCGTTCTTCAAGTCCTTTGTTTTAAAATGGGCCTAAAACACATTATGGTACACGATTTTTATGTTGTCTTAAAAATTGGATATCAGAAGCCCATCGTTTCCAGGTAAGATCACAACATCAATATTCATTTAAATTGATAAGTAATTCCTGTTTTGTTTTCATTGTCGAAGATTTTGGATGAGGTTGAGTTAGAGACTTAGCTACTTTAACACATTGTGTGTCCTTGTGCTTTTGGTCTAAATTTGAAATATCCGAGTATTGTTCGCTGTCATTTGTTTTAATTAAATGCAATAAGGGCATGTGTCTATTTCAAAGAGGACATATGTGGAAAGTTTGTTTTACCAAACTGCCAAAGTGGTCGAAAAACAAAAATGAGGTTTTTTAAAAAGAAGATTGTAGGCAGTGTTAAAATCAGGAATAATAAGTGTCCCGATTTTCTGGAGAGGGAGGGGGGTTAAAGTCCAATTGACAAAAATTATATCATTTCAGGACTTACATGCGACAATTACATTTCAATATTTCGCTTGAGCGTAGTTGTCTTTAGCAGTGGGAGGACCGGGAAAAAGTCCACGAGTTTGGACAGATGATCATAATTCTTGTCATATAAAAGCGGGGAATCGAATCCACGCCCCTACGTATTTGTACAAATATTCTTGTCCTTTCCCAATAGCGCCATATTTTTAAAAAAAATATTCTTAATTCCTTTTAATGCAAATGTTGCTGTCCTGTGAATAAAGTCAGTGACGCCAGCATGTTTGATAATTCATAATTTGTTGAAATTTGCATAGTATCCAGCATTGGTCACGAAAGAATCGTCGCTCTTAGGTTCCATATTAGTATTATCGTATTGGAATCGAATCAGGTGTTATCTCTTTACAAATGGAAAATCGATCGCGTCTATAAGAATAGGATCCCGATTGTTCAGACATCATGATACGGCCATGTGACGTTTCAGAAGTAGGTTTGATATCTAGGCTCTTTGAAGTCAGACAAGACAATAGGTTACAATATTTACATGTGATTTTTGTACTTCCTTGTAGTTCTTATATAAACACGGATTTAGAGAAGTACGGTGTTCTAGAGTTGACTATTTAAAAGTACAAAACACGAAGTCAGGATATACTGTCGCAACTTCCTGTGCGCGGTTAGTGGTTCCCTGACACAGTTTCCAACTGGTTATTCTTTGTTATGTCACCGGACGCGTTTCTGTAAACTCTTCTTCATCACTTTCACGGAATAACATTTCAAAGTACCCTTGATATTTACCCATTTTACTTAAACCTTAAACATAGTAAAATTACGATTGGACACATGGACAAATTTGAATACACGAGTACCTGTTGTTCATTTAGTCAAGTAGCTAACGTAGCGATTTGAAATTTCTTTGTCAGTTTTCTAATTATGTGCAGCAAAAGACCCGCAAGGTTATTGAATATATTGCTCAGCCAGACAGTTTTCCAAAATGTTTGTTGTCTTTGATAATAACCTTTTGTTTTTATTTCAGCCATTGCAGAAAATTGTCCACCAAATGGTATTTATATATTATGTTTTATTACCTCTATATCTCGAAATATAATTTGAAAATCTCTATGAAACATAATAACAATGGCCATCACATGTGTTTAATAGGTCCAGTGCGATCACTACCTAACTACATCTTCGTGGTTTTAATACATTTAGAAATCAGCATGTTGATTTGATATGTTAAATTCCCTTGCAAACTATTACAAACATCGTCAATGTGAAGGTTTAATATTCATTTTTATTCCATGTTATTTTGTTTTGAAATATTGATATTAATGTAATAAGTACTAAAATACTACCCTTAGGTTCCGCAGTTGCCAGCTCCTCGATATGTAGTGGTTTGGGATCTACAGGACGTAATATCTATTTGTCGGGTGTTCCAAATGGTACCTGGAAGGATTGTCACTGTTCACTCACTCTGGCGTATCCGCATAAGAACTATATTATACATGTAGTCAATACAACTACTATAACTGGCTGTGATTATTATCTAAATATTTCACTTAAAAGTAACAGTCTACAATATTCGTGTATGGTGAATGAACTTGGATATATTGATATGAAAGATTTTCCAGTCTATATTTATCTTGCCCTTGGAACTATAAATGATCGAGGATTTCGATTTTGTCTTAACTTTTCGGGTACGTATTTACCAGTCATTAAACCACACATATTCAAATCCATCAAATTCTAACATATATATCTGTGAGAAAACCCACGAGGTTAGATGTTTATTTCAAATTTAAATAAACGAATATTGATTCGTGTTGAGAATACTAATTCTGTTGTATTCCCCCTCAGTCCATTTTTACATGTATTTAAGTGTATTCATATTGTCTAATTACTCCAGACCGGGGTTTTAGTTTTAAATACAATTAATATGCTTGTAGGATCTCATAATATAACATTGAGATGCGAATCCCAGTCAACACCAACCACGGCTTTGACATACAATAATCCGACAAGCACAGCCTATGATTCGTCGACAAATAGTAATGGTAATATACCTACAAATGCTATTTCGACGTTTACCTCTACCATCGTCCCTTCTCAAAATAAACCACGGGCAAACAATCTTAATAGTGATACAAGTAAGTGTCAATGTAGTGGATTTGTTTCTTGAAAGTATATTTATGTACCGACATCTATAATATTTTTTGTAAAGGCCACGGCCAAATTGTACCTAGGGCAGACAAGCGTATTTGGTCACCCGATCGCTCCGATTTTTAAAATTGCTCGAAAATATTGCCCGTGTGTCTGTTCATGGCGATGGCGATTCTGCTCAGCGAACCATTCGTCTGGCAGATCGCCCGTATCTAGCATGTTTTCGGCCGGTGTCCGGCGCATATTGTTGATCAAACCATTTTCATAAGCCGAAGTGTGGAGTTAGACGAAAGAAGACGAATCGGTGATTCTTTGGTTAAAAAGGCCTTGCCTTTTTGGCGTTACGATTCCAGAGTTTTAGAAGCAAATGACACAAAAAAATTACGTTTGCAACGATTTGACATGTTGTATAAGTCACGTGATCGTACGTTCTCGAGACGATCACTACGTGTGTACGTTTATGATCGGCCATAAAAAATCACAAAAGACAGACAACTAGCTTATGATCTGATGTAACACTATAAATATTACCTTTTAGTTTAGTATATACTCGTCGAAACGTTGTTTTAAATGTGTATAAACCAGTGATAGTATTCCATATCCCACTCGAGTATTAGATGTATCCTAGTTTTAGTTTATTTTCAGTGATTGGTATAATAATTGGATCTATCCTAGCTGTTCTGGTTGTAATTACTTCAGTTATTATAATTGTCTGGTCAGTATACAATCCACATTAATTTTTTGTTCATTCATTATTATTGTTTCGAAAGACACCCAATTTTATACGCAATTTGGGAAAGCTGAAGGATGAATAGTATGGCGGGGGAAAGCGGCAAAAACCTAATGCTATGTAGAAATGTCTAATTCAAAACACACATGTAACATAATGCCATACCAAATACCTAAAACGTCTAATGCAATAACAAAATACAAGAAACCTCTAATACAAAATACCTCATACGTCTATTGCAAAAGACAAAATACAAGAAACCTCTAATACAAAATACATATAACCTCTATGCACAATTGATTTTACAATCTGAAACATCTACCATAAGCATTAGATGACATATCTCGTTGTCATTACTTACATTTCTCCACTGAATTATCTTTATTTAGGTCAATGTCAAGGTCACCGAACACAACTTGGCGACCTATTCGGCTAGCGAGCTATTCGACCGATCCAGCTGGCAACCTGTTCGTTGGCAACCTATTCAGAATTAAGACAACAGTCGCCCAAACTCATCTATTTTTAACAACCAATAAAATCCAACGTTACGTCTATCAAATGAAAGTAGAATAATGTATAATTAGGGTTTCACACTGCGTAGCTTGTGTGAAACACTATTGTTTTTGTTAAAATTCTTCTTATTATTATTCTTATTAGGGTTTCACACTGCGTAGCTTGTGTGAAACACTATTGTTTTTGTTAAAATTCTTCTTATTATTATTCTTATTATTATTATTTTTTTTTTTCCAATTTGCTTATATCTCAGGATCTACTTGTCGGATCGATGCAATGTCTTGAGTTTTACTGCGAAAGTGGGTGTGACTTAGAGATTAAAGCTATTTCCGGCATTCTGCGACAATGCGAAATGTCCGAAATCACCAAAGTTGTCGTTTTTTGAAATATTGCCGTAATATTAACAACAATTGTTGGATTTTATCGTTTGATAGTTTTTGACATAGCCAGAGACATGGCACATAGCTACGGGTCTTTAGAGTTTTAAATTTCGCCGAATCTTCGGAAAAATAAGGCGCCAAATTTTGAAAATTTAAATTTTGACAAAAAACTTTTTTATTAATGAATATTTTTTAATGACTTTTTACCAAGGGTTAAAGGGTCATCTGATTTGGGCAAAAATGTGAACATTTTTTTTCTGGATAATTTTTATTGGTCGCTATTGGCTAATTCAGTTTATAGGTTCTATATAAATTATTTATTGTCCGATTTGTATAAAACAAAGTTTATATGCTCCATGGTCCAAAATGTCATTTTTTTTGTTACCGGCAAAGTTTCCTGTCGGCACCGTAAGTGACGTAAATTTAGCAAAAACTACAATTTTAACAGTTCGGTACCACTTTTTGAAAGCAAAAATTATTTTTTTCAAATCTAATATGACTGAAAAGATGTGCCATATAAAGGCGCACAAAACATCGCGCTCAGTTTTTTTAATTTCGATTTCGTTTTCGGGCAATTTGGATTAAAGGGTGAAAAAAGGCGTCAAAATGAGCTATTTACAACCCATCCAGCGTCTTCATATTAAAAAATATATCTTTGTAACATTCATAATCTCGTAGCAATAACCCATACGAAGAGAATGTATGTGAAAATTAATTTGTAATATGCGCAGTTGCCGAGAAAAAGTCGATTTTGCATGAGCCACTTTTCACGTTATTTTGGCTGTATAAGAATCAATTATTATGCTATTTTCAATTTTCTTTCACCGTTGGATGCCTAATGCCATAGTGGACAAGGTCAAACCATTCTAACTCATACGCTGCCACCGGAAATGACGTCATTTGCTCAAAACTTAATTTTTAGCATTAAAAACAATATTTTATTCAAATGGGTCGTACTTGTTATTTTTTTCAAATTATGATATTTGATTCTATTCATCAAATAGAACGAACCCATGCGATCATACAGATATCACAAAACGGTTTCTAACTTGTACGATTGCAGAGAAATGGGCGATTTTCCACAAGTCACTTTTCGAGGATTTTGGTCTATAAAAGTGTCAGTTATTATTCGATTTTCATAAAATTTTCACCATATGATATCTTACGTCATTTATGATTTCATAAAACTAATTTAACATTTTCAGTATCACCGGAAGTAATTATATTTTGGCAAAAACTGTATTTTTAGCCTTCAAAACAGATGTTATTTTCAAATGAGTCTGATTTGTAATATATTTAAAATTATGATATTTAGTTCGCATCAACTAATAGAATGAACCCATGCGATCATTCAGATACCACAAAATGGTTTCTCACTTGTATGGTTGCAGAGAAATAGACGATTTCCTACAAGTCACTTTTCAAGGTTTGGGGTCTATAAACGTGGCAATTCTTATTCGAATTTACATAAAATTCTCACCATGTGATTATTATTTCTGATTTTAAGAAACTAATTTAATATTTTCATTATCGCTGGAAGTACTGTGTATGGTCACGATCACTTACATGTAACACATGTATAAAATGGATTGGTTCCTGTGGTAATTAGCGCATAACTTCCTGAATTAAATATGATTGTATGAAAAATCGCTTTTTGTTTAGCTTGTTCACTATCCATCGCTTGCAAATTGTGTTTGTTAATTTGTTGGAAAGATTTATAAAAAAAACCCTCAGAACCATTTGTGGGCTATGATCTAGTATCTTAATGTTATTTATTACCCGTCGGCGTCAGTGATTATGTACATGTCGTGTATCCCTTAGTACGTTTTTCACATTTGACCAAAATGGGGGAAACAATGAAAGAAGGGATATTATATTTGTTTCGTGTATTAATCAATGCAGACTTTCGAGGGCCAGATTAACGTGTTTGTCTATATTCAAATGGTGAGCGTAGTTTGTTGATGCCGAGTCCACAATATTATGGACACGGTGCGTTTTGGTCTTGTGCATCGATCTCCCAAGCAGAGTTGTCTTCGCTTGCAGTTCACACCTTGTCTCAATTGTCATTTTTTTTTGTTACCAATAGTTTTATCTGTCGGCACCGGAAATGGCATAAGTTTACCAAAAACTACCAAAATCTACACTTTTGACAGTTAGGTACCATTTTTCAAGAGAAAATATTATTTTTTTAAAAACTTGATATAACAAAAAGAGTGCGCCCTTTAAAGGCGCAAAAAAGGGTGAGCTCAGAGTTTTTAATTTCAACTACATTTTCGAGCAAATTCGATTAAGAGTTGAAAAAAGGTGTAAAATTGACCTTTTGCAACCCATTCAGGCTTTTCAGATTTTAAAATATTTCTACGTAACTTTTATAAACTTGTAGCTTTGATCCATACGCAGAAATTGTATGTTAAAATTAGTTTGTAATATAAGCAGTTGACAAGAAATGGGCAGTTTTGCATAAGTCACTGTTTTCGTAATTTTGCCTGTAAAATAGTCAATTATTAATGGATATTCACAAAAGTGACATCATTTGATTAAAAAAGCAAGTGTGCGTCATATCATGTTGATTACTATTTAAAATTGACACATGAATTGACGTCATTTAGTCAAAAACTCCATTTTTAACTTCTAAAATCGATATTTTTTTCAACCAAGAATTATGTCATATGTAATAATAAAATTAACTTTTGGTTTAAATTCACATATTAACAAAACTCATATGGTCATACAGATATCATAAAATTGTTTCTAACTTGTTCGGTTGCCGAGATATAGGCGGTTTTCTACGAGTCACTTTTAAAGGTTTTTGGCCCGTAAATGTGTCAATTATTATTCGATTTTCATAAAAGATTCATCATTTGATACCTAATGTCATAGACGATATTATAAACTTAATTTAATATTTTAGTAATGTCATTTTGGCAAAAACTGTATTTTTAGCCTTCAAAACAGATATTTTATTCAAATGAGTCTGTTTTGAAATCTTTTTCAAATTATGATATTTGATGCCAATCAACAAATACAATGAACCCATACGTTCATACAGATACCACAAAATGGTTTCTAACTTGTACGGTTGCAGAGAAATAGCCGATTTTCTACAAGTCACTTTTCAAGTTTTTTGGTCAATAAAAGTGGCAATTATTTTTCGATTTACATAAAATTTTCACTATATGATAGCTTATGCCATTTCTGATTTCATGAAACTAATTGAACATTTTCATTATCACCGGAAGTACTGTAATTTTATCAGGATCAATTACATGTTACAACTGTATAAAATGAATTGATATTGCTGGATTTTTGTTGATTCTGTTTCCCTTTTATTTGATGTGTGCAATGTTTATGTGGAAATCTGTTTATCGTTGCCATTGGTTCAAGGGCAACATGGGAGCGAACGTGACATAAGTTTAAAGTTAACGTGGCACCAGTGAAACCCGTCATTCCTGCATGCAGGTCTAGTTATTATTATTTTTTTTTTCCAATTTGCTTATATCTCAGGAACTACTTGTCGGATCGATGCAATGTCTTGAGTTTTACTGCGAAAGTGGGTGTGACTTAGAGATTAAAGCTATTTCCGGCATTCTGCGACAATGCGAAATGTCCGAAATCATCGAAGTTGTCGTTTTTTGAAATATTGCCGTAATATTAACAACAATTGTTGGATTTTATCGTTTGACAGTTTTTGACATAGCCAGAGACATGGCACATAGCTACGGGTCTTTAGAGTTTTAAATTTCGCCGAATCTTCGGAAAAATAAGGCGCCAAATTTTGAAAATTTAAATTTTGACAAAAAACTTTTTTATTAATGAATATTTTTTAATGACCTTTTACCAAGGGTTAAAGGGTCGTCTGATTTGGGCAAAAATGTGAACATTTTTTTTCTGGATAATTTTCCTTGGTCGCTATTGGCTAATTCAGTTTATCGGTTCTATATAAATTATTTATTGTCCGATTTGTATAAAACAAAGTTTATATGCTCCATGTTCCAAAATGTCATTTTTTTTGTTACCGGCAAAGTTTCCTGTCGTCACCGTAAGTGACGTAAATTTAGCAAAAACTACAATTTTAACAGTTCGGTACCACTTTTTGAAAGCAAAACTTATTTTTTTAAAATCTAATATGACTGAAAAGATGTGCCATATAAAGGCGCACAAAACATCGCGCTCAGTTTTTTTAATTTCGATTTCGTTTTCGGGCAATTTGGATTAAAGGGTGAAAAAAGGTGTCAAAATAAGCTATTTACAACCCATCCAGCGTCTTCATATTAAAAAATATATCTTCGTAACATTCATAATCTCGTAGCAATAACCCATACGAAGAGAATGTATGTGAAAATTAATTTGTAATATGCGCAGTTGCCGAGAAAAAGTCAATTTTGCATGAGTCACTTTTCACGTTATTTTGGCTGTATAAGAATCAATTATTATGTGATTTTCAATTTTCTTTCACCATTGGATGCCTAATGCCATGGTGGACAAGGTCAAACCATTGTATCTCATACGCTGCCACCGGAAATGACGTCATTTGCTCAAAACTTAATTTTTAGCATTAAAAAACAATATTTTATTCAAATGGGTCGTACTTGTTATTTTTTTCAAATTATGATATTTGATTCTATTCATCAAATAGAATGAACCCATGCGATCATACAGATATCACAAAACGGTTTCTAACTTGCACGGTTGCAGAGAAATGGGCGATTTTCCACAAGTCACTTTTCGAGGATTTTGGTCTATAAAAGTGTCAGTTATTATTCGATTTTCATAAAATTTCACCATATGATATCTTATGTCATTTATGATTTCATAGAACTAATTTAACATTTTCAGTATCACCGGAAGTAATTATATTTTGGCAAAAACTGTATTTTTAGCCTTCAAAACAGATATTTATTTCAAATGAGTCTGATTTGTAATATATTTAAAATTATGATATTTAGTTCGCATCAACTAATAGAATGAACCCATGCGATCATTCAGATACCACAAAACGGTTTCTCACTTGTATGGTTGCAGAGAAATAGACGATTTCCTACAAGTGACTTTTCAAGGTTTGGGGTCTATAAAAGTGGCAATTCTTATTCGATTTACATAAAATTTTCACCATGTGATTATTATTTCTGATTTTAAGAAACTAATTTAATATTTTCATTATCGCTGGGAGTACTGTGATATGGTCAGGATCACTTACATGTAAAACATGTATAAAATGGATTGGTTCCTGTGGTAATTAGCACATATCGTAACCTCCTTAATTAAATTTCATTGTATGAAAAATTGCTTTTTGTTTAGCTTGTTCACTATCCATCGCTTGCAAATTGTATTTGTTAATTTGTTGGAAAGATTTATAAAAAAAACTCAGAACCATTTGTGGGCTATGATCTAGTATCTTAATGTTATTTATTACCCGTCGGCGTCAGTGATTATGTACATGTCGTGTATCCCTTAGTACGTTTTTCACATTTGGCCAAAATGGGGGAAAGAATGAAAGAAGGGATATTATATTTGTTTCATGTATTAATCAATGCAGACTTTTGAAGGGTTTGTCTTTATTCAAATGGTTTGCTGATGCCGAGTCCACAATATTATGAACACGGTGCGCTTTGGTCTTGTGCATCGATCTCCCAAGCAGAGTTGTCTTCGCAGTTCACACCTTGTCTCAATTATCATTTTTTTTGTTACCAATAGTTTTATCTGTCGGCACCGGAAATGACATAAGTTTACCAAAAACTACCAAAATCTACAATTTTGACAGTTAGGTACCATTTTTCAAGAGAAAATATTATTTTTTTAAAAACTTGATATAACAAAAAGAGTGTGCCCTTTAAAGGCGCAAAAAAGTGTGAGCTCAGTTTTTTTAATTTCGATTTCATTTTCGAGCAAATTCGATTAAGAGTTGAAAATAGGTGTAAAATTGACCTTTTACAACCCATTCAGGCTTTTCAGATTTTAAAGTATTTCTACGTAACTTTTATAAACTTGTAGCTTTGATCCATACGCAGAAAATGTATGTTAAAATTAGTTTCTAATATAAGCAGTTGCCGAGAAATGGGCAGTTTTGCATAAGTCACTGTTTTCGTAATTTTGTCTGTAAAATAGTCAATTATTAATGGATATTCACAAAAGTGACATCATTTGATTCAAAAAGCAAGTGTGCGTCATATCATGTTGATTACTATTTAAAATTGACACCGGAATTGACGTCATTTAGTCAAAACTCCATTTTTAACTTTTAAAATCGATATTTTTTTCAACCAAGAATTATGTCATATGTAATAATAAAATTAACCTTTGGTTTAAATTCACATATTGACAAAACTCATATGGTCATACAGATATCATAAAATTGTTTCTAACTTGTTCGGTTGCCGAGATATAGGCGGTTTTCTACAAGTCACTTTTAAAGGTTTTTGGCCCGTAAATGTGTCAATTATTATTCGATTTTCACAAAAGTTTCATCATTTGATGCCTAATGTCATAGACGATATTATAAACTTAATTTAACATTTTAGTAACACCGGAAGTAATGTCATTTTGGCAAAAACTGTATTTTTAGCCTTCAAAACAGATATTTTATTCAAATGAGTCTGTTTTGAAATCTTTTTCAAATTATGATGTTTGATGCCAATCAACAAATAGAATGAACCCATACGATCATACAGATACCACAAAACGGTTTCTAATTTGTACGGTTGCAGAGAAATAGCCGATTTTCTACAAGTCACTTTTCAAGTATTTTGGTCAATAAAAGTGGCAATTATTTTTCGATTTACATAAAATTTTCACTATATGATATCTTATGCCATTTCTGATTTCATGAAACTAATTGAACATTTTTATTATCACCGGAAGTACAGTAATTTTATCAGGATCAATTACATGTTACAAATGTATAAAATGAATTGATATTGCTGGTTTTTTGTTGATTCTGTTTCCCTTTTATTTGATGTGTGCAATGTTTATGTGGAAATCTGTTTATCGGTGCCATTGGTTCAAGGGCAACATGGGAGCGAAAGTGACATAAATTTAAAGTTAACGTGGCACCAGTGAAACCCGTCATTCCTGCATGCAGGTCTAGTTTTTATCAATTCCTTTAGCTCAGAATAGAGATGTAATTTCGCATTATCGTACAAAATTCTAGACATCCAACTAAATATATTCCGAAAGGTAATTAAATAGGCTTTCTAAGTGTTATCAGTAAAAATTGGCACATTCATATTAAAGGGGTGCACTCTCTTCCTAAACATGACCAATTTTTTAAAAATTTTAAAGGGAAAAACTGTTAATATCCCGTGTCAAAATTCGGACCATCGTACAAAATTCTGATGATCCAACTAAATATATTCTAAAAGGTAATTGAATAAGCTTTCCAAATATTATTAGTAAAAGTTGGCACAATCATATTAAAGGGGTGCGCTCTCAATCTGAACATAGCCAATTTTTCAATATTTTAAAGTGAAAGAACGGTAATATTTCGAGTCGAAATTCGGACCATCGTACAAACCAGCTTCTGAAAGGTAATTGAATAAGCTTTCTAAATATTATTAGTAAAAGTTGGCACAGTCATATTAAAGGGGCACGCTCTCAACCTGAACATAGCCAATTTTTCAATATTTTAAAATGAAAGAACGGTAATATTCCGAGTCGAAATTCGGACCATCGTTCAAAATTTGGAGCACCCGGCTATATATATTCTGAAAGGTAATTGAATAAGCTTTCCAAATATTATTAATAAAAGTTGGCACAATCATATTAAAGGGGCGCGCCCTCAACCTGAACATATCCAATTTTTCAATATTCTATATGTGAAGATAGACCGGTATTTTTTTTGAAGTCCAAATTCGAACCATCGTACAAAATTCTGAGCATCCAGCTATATAAATTCGGAAAGGTATCTGAATGAGCTTTCCAAATATTATTAGTAAAAGTTGGCACAATCATATTAAAGGGGCGCGCTCTCAACCAGAACATCGCCACTTTTTTAATATTTTAAAGTGAAAGAACGGTAATATTCCGAGTCAAAATTCGGACCATCGTACAAAATTCGGAGCACACAGCTATATAAATTCGGAAACGTAATTGAATAAGCTTTCGAAATATTATTAGTAAAAGTTGGCACAATCATATTAAAGGGGTGCGCCCCTTAACCTGAACATATCAAATTTTTCAATATTCTATAAGTGAAGATAGACCCGTATTTTTTTCGAAGTACAAATTCGGACCATCGTACAAAAATCTGAGCATCCACCTATATATATTTTGAAAGGTAATTGAATAAGCTTTCTAAATATTATTAGTAAAAGTTGGCACAATCATATTAAAGGGGCGCGCTCTCAATCTGAACATCGCCAATTTTTCAATATTCTATATGTAAAGATAGACCGGTATTTTTTTCGAAGTCCGAATTCGGACCATCGCACAAAATTCTGAGCATCCAGCTATATATATTCTTAAAGGTAATTGGATAAGCTTTCCAAATATTATTCGTAAAAGTTGACACAATCATATTAAAGGGGTGCGCTCTCAACCTAAACGTCGCTAATTTTTTAATATTTTAAAGTGAAAGAACGGCAATATTCCGAGTCAAAACTCGGACCATCGTACAAAATTCTGAGCATCCAGCTATATAAATTCGGAAAGGTATTTGAATAAGCTTTCCAAATATTATTAGTAAAAGTTGGCACAATCATATTAAAGGGGTGCGCTCTCAACCTGAACATAGCCAATTTTTCAATATTCTATATGTAAAGATAGACCGGTATTTTTTTCGTAGTCCGAATTCGGACCATCGTACAAAATTTGGAGCATCCAGCTATATATATTCTGAAAGGTAATTGGATAAGCTTTCCAAATATTATTAGTAAAAGTTGGCACAATCACATTAAAGGGGCGCGCCCTCAACCTGAACATATCCAATTTTTCAATATTCTATATGTGAAGATAGACCGGTATTTTTTTTTGAAGTCCAAATTCGAACCATCGTACAAAATTCTGAAAGGTATCTGAATAAGCTTTCCAAATATTATTAGTAAAAGTTGGCACAATCATATTAAAGGGGTGCGCTCTCAACCTGAACATCGCCACTTTTTTAATATTCTAAAGTGAAAGAACGCTATTATTCCGAGTCAAAATTCGGACCATCGTACAAAATTCTGAGCATCCAGCTATATAAATTCGGAAAGGTATTTGAATAAGTTTTCCAAATATTATTAGTAAAAGTTGGCACAATCATATTATAGGGGTGCGCTCTCAACCTGAACATAGCCAATTTTTCAATATTCGATATGTAAAGATAGACCGGAAATTTTTTCGAAGTACAAATTCGGACCATCGTACAAAAATCTGAGCATCCACCTATATATATTTTGAAAGGTAATTGAATAAGCTTTCTAAATATTATTAGTAAAAGTTGGCACAATCATATTAAAGGGGCGCGCTCTCAATCTGAACATCGCCAATTTTTCAATATTCTATATGTAAAGATAGACCGGTATTTTTTTCGAAGTCCGAATTCGGACCATCGCACAAAATTCTGAGCATCCAGCTATATATATTCTTAAAGGTAATTGGATAAGCTTTCCAAATATTATTCGTAAAAGTTGACACAATCATATTAAAGGGGTGCGCTCTCAACCTAAACGTCGCTAATTTTTTAATATTTTAAAGTGAAAGAACGGCAATATTCCGAGTCAAAACTCGGACCATCGTACAAAATTCTGAGCATCCAGCTATATAAATTCGGAAAGGTATTTGAATAAGCTTTCCAAATATTATTAGTAAAAGTTGGCACAATCATATTAAAGGGGTGCGCTCTCAACCTGAACATAGCCAATTTTTCAATATTCTATATGTAAAGATAGACCGGTATTTTTTTCGTAGTCCGAATTCGTAGTCCAACTTTTACTAATGATATTTGGAAAGCTTATCCAATTACCTTTAAGAATATATATAGCTGGATGTTCAGAATTCTGTACGATGGTCCTAATTTCGACTCGGAATATTACCGTTCTTTCACTTTAAGATAGGCTGGCACTGCCAGGCAGGATACGCCCACATTTTCGAGAGATGGATAGAGAACAAGCAATACCGAAAGTGATTTTTCCTACATCATTAAGTCCTGTATTTCATACTGTATTGGGAGCAGCCATTTAGTTGCTCAGTTCCAGTCTGATATTCATGAAATTCGAAGCCGACAATGATTATGGTGTGATGGTACACAACCTAGAAATGTGACTTTTCATCAAAATCGGATAAGAATTGTGACCTGTAGAGAGTCTACAACCATGATATACCATATTTTTTACACTATTCGCGTACAAACGGCGACCTTTTCGTCCGGCAATTTTGGTACGATTGTCACGAAATTAGAACTCAACATTCCTCATCAAAATCGAATTAAAATTGTGACCTATACAGGGTCCACAACCATGATATACCATTTTTTTAACAGTATTCGCGTACAAACGGCGGCCATTTTGTCTGTCAATTTTGGTCCGATTTTCCCGAAATTCGAACTCAACCTTCCTTAGGGTGTAACGGTGATATAATCAAACGTTTTTTTTTAAATCGGATAATAATTGTGACCTCCAGAGGAACCACAAGCTAAAAAGGGTGATTTTTCGGACAATCAGGGGCCATAATTCAGGAAATTACATTCCGATTTTGTCTGTCAACCTTCCTTACGGTGTAACAGTGATATAATCAAACGTTTTTTTAAATCGGATAATAATTGTGACCTCCAGAGGGACCACAAGCTAAAGAAAGGGGGATTTTGCGTATAACCAGGGGCCATAATTCAGGAAGTTACGATCCGATATGCGCAAATATCGAAAAGAACCAAGATCTTTGGGTTATAACCATGAATTTCAAGTTTCATCAAAATCGAATTAAAATTGTGACCTTTACAGGGTCCACAACCTTGATATACCAAATTTTTAACAGTATTCGCGTACAAACGGCGGCCATTTTGTATGGCAATTTTGGTCCGATTTTCCCGAAAGTTGAACTCAACCTTCCTTACGGTGTAACAGTAATATAATCAAACGTTTTTTTTTTAAATCGGATAATAATTGTGACCTCCAGAGGGACCACAAGCTAAAAAAAAGGCGATTTTGCGTATAATCAGGGGCCATAATTCAGGAAGTTACGATCCGATATGCGCAAATATCGAATAGAACCAAGATCTTTGGGTTATAACCATGAATTTCAAGTTTCATCAAAATCGAATTAAAATTGTGACCTCCACAGGGTCCACAACCTTGATATACCATTTTTTAACAGTATTCGCGTTCAAACGGCGGCCATTTTGTATGGCAATTTTGGTCCGATTTTCCCGAAATTCGAACTCAACCTTCCTTAGGGTGTAACGGTGATATAATCAAACGTTTTTTTAAATCGGATAATAATTGTGACCTCCAGAGGGACCACAAGCTAAAAAGGGTGATTTTTCGGACAATCAGGGGCCATAATTCAGGAAATTACATTCCGATAGCCGCAAATATCGAAAGGAACCAAGATCTTTGGGTTACAAACATGCATGTCAAGTTTCATCAAAATCGGTTCAAAATCAGGGGCCATAATCCATGAAGTTTTGATCCGATACATGCCAATATCGAAAGCAGCCGAGATCTTTTGGGGATAAACCTATATTTCAAGTTTCGTCAAAATCGGATAAGAATTGTGACCTGTAGAGAGTCCACAAACAAATTGTGGACGGACGGACGGACGTCCGGACGGACAGGGGCGACAACATAATACATGTACGTCCACATGAAAATGTGGGCGTATAAAAATGGTGAAAAATTGGCTATGTTCACGTTGAGAGCGCGCCCCTTTAATATGATTGTGCCAACTTTTACTAATAATATTTGGAAAGCTTATTCAGATACCTTTCCGAATTTATATAGCTGGATGCTCAGAATTTTGTACGATGGTTCGAAATTGGACTTATTACCGGTCTATCTTTACATATAGAATATTGAAAAATTGGCTATGTTCAGGTTGAGAGCGCACCCCTTTAATATGATTGTGCCAACTTTTACTAATAATATTTGGAAAGCTTATTCAATTACCTTTTAGAATATATTTAGTTGGATCATCAGAATTTTGTACGATGGTCCGAATTTTAACACGGGATATTAACAGTTTTTCCCTTTAAAATTTTTAAAAAATTGGTCATGAGAGTGCACCCCTTTAATATGAATGTGCCAATTTTTACTGATAATACTTAGAAAGCCTATTTAATTACCTTTCGGAATATATTTAGTTGGATGTCTAGAATTTTGTACGATAATGCGAAATTACATCTCTATTCTGAGCTAAAGGAATTGATAAAAATAATATATTATTCTACTTTCATTTGATAGACGTAACGTTGGATTTTATTGGTTGTTAAAAATAGATGAGTTTGGGCGACTGTTGTCTTAATTCTGAATAGGTTGCCAACGAACAGGTTGCCAGCTGGATCGGTCGAATAGCTCGCTAGCCGAATAGGTCGCCAAGTTGTGTTCGGTGACCTTGACATTGACCTAAATAAAGATAATTCAGTGGAGAAATGTAAGTAATGACAACGAGATATGTCATCTAATGCTTATGGTAGATGTTTCAGATTGTAAAATCAATTGTGCATAAGAGGTTATATGTATTTTGTATTAGAGGTTTCTTGTATTTTGTCTTTTGCAGTAGACGTATGAGGTATTTTGTATTAGAGGTTTCTTGTATTTTGTTTTTTGCATTAGACGTTTTAGGTATTTGGTATGGCATTATGTTACATGTGTGTTTTGAATTAGACATTTCTACATAGCATTAGGTTTTTGCCGCTTTCCCCCGCCATAGAATAGGGCCACTGAACTCAAATGTCGATGTGTGCTGCATTCAAAAACTAATGAGCTTTCAAGCGGATGAAATTAGTATAACTCCGAAACCGAAACAACACCTGGTCCATGTTACTCCCATTTCAACGTTGGGACAGCCTTAGTATAGCCGCCAGTCTTGAACAGTCACAAGTAGATTGATACCTGCATTGTTCGAACACATTGTAACTTCAGATACTCGTTTTCTTGATGACCACATCAATTCGGAACATAGTTTCCATCGATCTCTTATTGTAAATGATTTCATAAACATAACAATTGTAGACAGGTTCCACCTAGCTTCCACACACTTTATTGATGCTAGTATTTATTTGTTTTAGCTTTTTTAAAAGACGAAAGAAAAAGTCCCCGTATGAGACGCCGCTGGAACCACAAGACAGGCCACATAGTTATGTAAACGCAGCCGTAACACCCGACAACGTCAACCAAAATACGCAAAACGGTAATCCGGGAATGATATGTTTAGAAAACGATCTTTGTAAAAGTGTTAATGACGACAAGCCGGTAGGAAGGAAGGGAGGTAACCACGAAGGAATGATATATCTGGAAAATGATCTTTATATTTCAAGTAATGAAACTGACGACGTCAATCAAGATGCAGACAACTCAGTTCCTCATCAACCTGTTGAATATGCTGTGGTTAATAAAACCGCCAAGAAAAGTAGTTCTGGTCATACTGTTGGACCACGTGGTGATGAATACACGTTCGTACAAAAGAAATAGTTATAGATCGTCAAATTAAACAAATAACTCAAAAATCAGAAATGATAGACAGTACATGTTCGAACTACTTGATCTTAGATCTTGCAGGCACAAACACATCAAGCAAGCCAGCCTTAGGAAATTGGCCAAACTCCTATAAGTCCTACACGAAGAATGATGTTTTGTGTCGCTTTCGCGTTGGTCATGCTTTTCACATTTTCATCTTGAAGCGAGGGCCTCAAACGGAATGTGAACATCGTCTTTGATAATTAAGCACATTCTGATTGTGTGCAAGCATCTCAAAGATATGGGATTTACATTCGTCCCTTACAGTTATTGCAAAAACTATTTGCCCAACCGGGTCTATATTGTAAAGCGCTGGACTTTTTAAAAGAGACATATTTTATATAGAAATATATACTTGTTTTTACAATGTTTTTTATTTTAAATATTTGATGTAGTTAAAATTTTGTTATTTGATTTTAATTATGTTTATACTTGTTTATATTTATGCATATGAATATTTTGTGATTTTATTTTATGTGTTTCGTGGATATGTTTTGCGCAATGTATCCCCGTTGGAGCTGACGTGCAATAAAACTACATTTCATTCATTCATTAATTCAAACCGAATGAATAATTGTCTCATTAAGGTGGACATGTCTGCTTCTAATGTGATGATATATGCCGCTACAAACTAACCGCTAAAAGAAGCTAATCATACATGGTGCACCCGGTAAGCTTCTCAAGCTTCTCTATACATGTATCTGGAAATATCAATATGTGTTTCCAATATCCACTGTGGTAATATATCCACTGTGTCACTATTATAATTTCATGTAAATGCATTCAGACTTTAGTGACTAAACAAAATTTGAACTTGCATAAGGAATATAGTCTGAATAGCCCGTCAATGTTTTGTATTAATATATTGCTTCTCTGTAGTACACAATATAATCTTTATAGATACTATTCATCAGGTGGTTATTTCCAATAAAAGTATGGCAATTTGGGTATATATAGAAATATCCAATCTTACTAGAAAAAATATTGGATTCCCTGAAAAACACCCATATACAGGTTTCCCTAATCGACAGGAATGTCTGCTCGCGTCACGTCAAGGGCAGCACGCGAAGATTGAGCGCTTGGTATATATGTTGATATACTTGATGAAGAGTTAGACGTACAACACTTTCTGAGATAAAAAAAATACGGGAAAAAAGCAGGGTAGTGGATAATCCGAAAATTTAACGATGGTTCGATATTTATGATTTATAGATAGCGATTAAAGGCTTCGTCTTGTGTATGCAATGAATTCTCCCCTAGGTTGCTAGGTAGTGCTTCATTGAAGTCACGTGACACAAAGATGTCTTCTTTTAATATGGCCACAGATCACTAATTATTTCCCCATTGACTTCAATGTTAATTCTCGTCTCTTAGATCGGCTGTAACTTTTTCCCAAATATTCGTTGGGTAGAACCTTTCTGCCACAGATGGGGCAATATGTGGCAAACTCTGGCCCAAAAGCATGTATGAGGTTCACCATGAAAAACTTGAGATACACAAGCTGGAAGTAGAGACAGCTAACCAGGCAATTTTCGCCCCCCCCCCCCCTTTCAACGTAAGCAACCTCACAACTCTTGTATCCTTCCGCCTCAAAATCATGAATATTCACCAAAACCTGGCAGAAAATGTATTTTCAAACCCTTTTTTTCGATTCTACACCAAAAAGTAAACAAAAATCACCATGCAAAAGGGGGAAAAAGGGAAAGGGGGAGAAAGACTAAAAATAACTTGGCCCTTCAATACCGGCGTAGAAATATTTAGTGATCTTTGTCCATGTAGTACGGGTATTCCCCTTCAAAACCAGTGCTTTGAGAAGGATCTGAAAAAAGATTTTGTACGCGGTAACGTATCTTTAAGACATTCTAAATATTGTTTACGCTCTGTTAGCTTCATATCATTATATATAACTGCAAGTTATCTTTAATCTCGGAAAATTTATTTAAACACCAAATTAGATGTACTTAAAAAGTCCAGCCCACGTCTTGTATTTTGCAACCAGGTCCAGTCAGCATATACGTGTATAACTGAAAAATACCTCTTCACATGTGGTATGAATAACATAATGATATTAACTAAAAACCAAAAGTGGCCTCAAAACCAAAGGCATTATTACTATTACATTTTACAAATTATAAATGGCATTAACATACAGGGCCTACCCGGTTGTGAGAGAAAATAACTACATAGGCCCGACCAATCCTGCTTCCATCTGCGAATTTCGGGTAGTTTGGCAGCTTTCAGTACGAACAATGAACCACACGGAAGATAGCAGTGGTCGCTGGGTGTGGTAAGGTAGTATTAATTGTGATATAATAAATGGTACTAATGTCATTTAGTAATTGGACTGAAAATACACAGGTCACCACCGTTCCATGAAAAACAATTACTGATAATATTTGCGACGTTTAGACTAGGCTACTCTACTGAAACGTCTTTAATTCAGAAACAGTTATTGTATTTCAAAGACTTGTGACCTGTGTAAATTGTAGCAAAATTGGTAAAGGGTACATGAACATAAAGTCTATACTACTTTGTGTGACATTTTCCACCAACACCTGCCAGCCGATGATTTTCGGAATTGGTAATTATACACATTGCGTGTTGTGCACTATAATTTTGTAAGTTATAAATATTATACAGATAAATGGGGTTTACGTCCACTGAACACGCTGTACAATTGTGTTTGAATAATTCGCTTGTCTGTACGGATCTTGAACAGTGGGGGGAAATTGGTCAACGAGACAAACGAAAAACAGTAGATAAGAATAACCAGAATGCAGTTCCTGTTAAAAATAATTTGAGCAAGTGGTTCATTGTATACTAAGCCCCATGGAAAACGCATCACTTTTTTCCCCAAATATTTTATTACTAGGTGGTTTTGTATGTATAATATTATACAATACTATTGTTTCACACAATGCTTCCAAACGCATAAAATATCAGCCCGTGTGCACACAAAAACAAATATGCGCGAGATGCACATGGAAAAACCAATATTCACTGGCAGCATTGTGTGTGAGCCCTTTAAAAGCATGTTTTCAACTTAATGTGCAGTACATGAACTATGAAACGTCAATCTGTCATAATTTGTCGTTGAACGTGTGAAGGAATCTGGCTAGAGATACCGAGACTTACTGAAAATCAACGGAATTAGGCCACGGGAATGTCCAGGGCTGGCGTGTCTACACATGCTATTGCCAGACACTTTAATTGTCATCAGTCCACTATTGTAAGGCTGGCGGAACGTGTTCGAGTTACTGGATCAACACATGACCGTCAACGTCCTGGTCCACAAGGCGTTACAACCCAGGCTCAAGGCGTTTGATATGGGCTCAAGGACACCAGACATGGAGAAGAGTAGACTGGCAAAGTGTGCTCTTCAGTGATGGGAGTCGCTTTCATCTGATGGCCGTCAACGTGTGTGGAGACATCTTTGGAAACGTCTTGCAGACTGCTGCGTCTTCGAAATCGGTCGATGGGATGGGGGAAGTGTAATGGTGTGGGAAGGCTTCACATTTCATCACCGGACCCCCCCCCCTCCTACACATTTGCAGGGGTCGCGTTAATGCTGTAGCCTACCGTGATGATGTCTTTCAACCAATTGTTTCTCCGATGTTTCGAGCGCACCCACAACTTCAGCACGTCCAACACGATAATGCACGTCCGCATACCGCCCATGTCAATATGGACTACCTGGCTGCTAACAACATCAATGTCTTGGACTGGCCAGCCATGTCTCCGGGCATGGCACCGATTGAACATGTCTGGGATGAGATTGGACACCGTCTGTATCGCAGACCACAGATGCACACCATTGCTTCTTTAGAAGCTGATCTTGTCCAAGAATGGAAAAATTTGTCCCAGGCCTCCTTTCAAACATTGGTTAATTCCATGCGACGTCGCTGCATGGCGTGCGTAAGAGCCCGTGGAGGACACACTCGCTACTGACATCTGTGTCATACTTTTGGTTTTGACCCCTCTGACTTTGTACCGTTGATTACAGATTAAACATCCATAAGTGTACAAATGTGTTGTTATTGATGTGTTCCAATTTTTAATATTGTTCACAATAAGAAGCAAAATAAAAAAAAATGTTTACAGGATCATTTTGTTATACGAAAAACGAAGTGATGCGTTTTCCATGGCGCAGTATATATGGTTCTGGATCGTTTCAATTGTAAATGTATACCACTAACTAGTTCTGGTTTATTTTGAAAGTTGCTGTACTGATCGGAAATTCCCTTGAGATAATACATGTACCCGTCCCTTGAGATATTATGTGTATCTACCTGTAATTAACGAACAATGTATTAGCTGTACACCTGCACTTAAACTTTACGACAAAGGGGGCCCTTGACCAAGTTACCTCGCCCTACGGTTTATAATGAATATACCTGTAACAAGGAAGAATATTAGTATTGTATTGATATACAGCCCAACAATATTACAAGCTGTACAGAGAATATAGGTGCAACATGGCCAGGTCACATAGGGAAGTTTTGAGTTTCTTCCTGACCATTATAATATTACATGTTGGTGTGGTGGGTAAGTAAAGCTTATTGATAGTAGTTTTGTTTATAAACAGTCGTTTATTAATAAATGAATGGGACTGAATTTGTCTGCTCTATGCAATATTATGAAAATCACTTATAAAATGTTAGGGGTCATGTTAGGGGTCATGGTGGCTAAGTGGATGAGACGCTGGCTCGATAGCCTAGAGGTCGGGTGTACGATCCCTGCATTGGTCGAGAAAGTTCATTCATATTGACCGGCGTGGTTCCGTACTGTCAGTGATGTCGGACATAGGGCCTGACAAGACAGCTGTCTAGTCGTTCGGATGGGACGAACAACCAAGGTCCAGTGTACATGTATACATTGGCGTGCACGTAAAATAACTCTTCACAGTTAGAATTCTATACAAGAGTAGGCCGTAGTGCCGCTGGTCGGGCAAAATTTCGCTCACTTTATGGCGTATGCACGTCTTCATTGGTCCGGTTTGGAGCAGAACAGTAGGACTTTATATCCCATTTCATTTCATGAAAATTGTTAACTGTGTGACGGTTTGAGTTCAAGTCCACTTATGTATAAATAACGCGCCTGGTCACGGTCGCCGGTAACGTGGAAAATATTTCAAAAATAATTTCAAACAATGACTAAGTGTAATGTCTAAAGTCTGTTACATCTATGGTCGTAAGCGAGATTATGACATAGTTACTTTCCCCTGCGTTAGAAATTGGAACCAGACCAGTTATTTGATAATCTCGTTTACGAACATGGGCGTATACTTAGACATATACTTAATCATAGCCTTATGTTATTTTTGAAATATTAGGCGCCTGTGGTTTGATCGTTATCGCGGTGTATGATACCATACATCACAATCTGAACGACAGACTCACCCTACCTGCAGAGAAGTGACTCTGACACAGTGAATAGCCATGATATCCATATGACGTTATCTAAACGTCACAGGTCATGAGGTCACATCAACAAACAAAATGTCAACAATATCATTATGATCATTATCAACATTACAAGACACAATGTTAACCTTCCTGCAGCCTTTAGCACTGTATAATCCGTACAATCATAACGCCTTATCGCTTCTTCTAAAGATTTTTTCACAAAAATAACATCTACAACTCTAAATTTGACGTCGGCATATTGGCACTATTTTGTGCTTAGGTCGTGTCTATTTCAGATATACACAATCAATTCTGTTAATGTTTTTAACGCGGGGATTGACTAATTCATAGTTGATTTATTTCAGTCCTAAGCAAACATTTAAAACTTTAACGCAATTTAAAAATAAATAGCTAAATTCTGGCTGGGATTACTGAGCAAAATGGACATTCACTGTATACGTGCGAAAAAAAAAGCCAGCTACCATTTAATTTTCGTACGTTTGTTACGTACGCATAGATCAGTGCCTATTGATAGAAAAACACACTTTATCACATAGATTTGATATGTTGATTAAGTATGAATCCTACTTTATTGATCTTTTGCGTGAAGTAGTTACCGATAATTATGCTCCAAATAATTATGTTTTCTTTCACATTCTCACACCAATCCACACTTGTTTTCATTAGCACGTCTCAGTTTTATTTGTACAATGACTAGTAATTTTGTTTGGTTGTTTTTATTTTCAGTCAGTATGAACTGTAATAGTTCAAGTAAGTAAATTTTACCAAGACCAGTTGTGCATTTCGATTTGAGATAATACAAATTAATTTCTAAAAACCATAACTATTGAATAAAGTTTTAATGAGTCACATTTTACCAAATTTACACCTCGTACCTTGATAATAATAGTCAATGTGTGGCATAGGAAGGCGAACCATGAAGCAATAAATCCGACATGTTATCTTTGTGTTCTTCCAATGCTAATATTATTGTTTTCATATTAGAGAAAATGCAAAATAACTGAAAACACATTGCCGAAGAAAATATGTATTGGTTTCTTTTAAGTATTTTTCATATCATCATTATCTCAGTTTCAGCAATTAAGTGTAATTAATTTATTTTAAAGATGTGTCACCTGTAGTGCCGTTTTGTAGTAACCTTGAAGTTGCCGGAAGGGCTATTTATTTATCAGGAATAGATAACAGAACAAATGGTATCGGGTGTAATTGTTCCATTAGTTTATATTCATCTAATCAGGATCCTGTGCAAATTGAAATAAGGAATGTAACTACTATATCCAAGGCGTGTGATTATTCATTATTCTCTGTATATAGAAATACTAGTACAAGATTG
Source organism: Patella depressa (assembly GCA_948474765.1). Classification (NCBI taxonomy): domain Eukaryota; kingdom Metazoa; phylum Mollusca; class Gastropoda; family Patellidae; genus Patella; species Patella depressa. Next base: position 10,463,919 of record OX419721.1, read on the forward strand.
TATGGGTGTGATGACACTGTACCTTTACAGAGTTTTGACATGAGACTCATGGAAACTGTGAGGTTATATATGGAAAGGGGAACTTACAATGGTGTTGGATTTCCTTTTTGTCTTGAATTATATGCTAATAAAGGTAAATATTTCTGAATCTATTTGGTGAGTCATTAATTGTATGTGTTGCGGAATCGTGGCTAAACGCTTCTCCGTTTACATTTAGCACAATGGCCTTTGAGACGTAAAACTGGTCTGAAGTGGGCGGTAAGAAAGACAAAGGTCATCGATGTATCTCGGGTCCGATTTGAAATATGATATACATTGACCATGGCTTCATATTCCGCTTTTAATGTTTTGTGTCTCTGGTAGAGAACAAGAACATTCTCGTACCCACCCAACTTCCATGATACGAAAATATTTTTTTTTAAATGGCGATGTTAGACTATACTTGCCAAACTTTAGTTGAATTCAGTAATCTCAAGTCTGTTGTGACGTCCACAGCAGATTGGAATATTAAGTGATTCTTACAATATATTTTCCCATATTATTTTAATTACTCTGGATAGCACATTGCCATGATGCATTGTTTTATTAATAAAATGCATATTTTACTTTTCTGGGACCGGTTGCTCAAAGCTCTATTATCTTTTAACGATCTGTTAACTCCATGTTAACGGGTCGTTAACTTTAACGGAGAGAAAGGTTGTTGCTAGAAGCCCTGTTAACTTTAACGTCTCGTTTACTTGCCGTTATAGTTAACGGCGGTGTTGGGCGCCGTTATCTGTTTAACGGTGGCATTAGTGGGCTGAAGTCATACATGTAGTGTAATTTTCTATAGAAGGGAAGGGAAATGGGGTTTAACGTCCACTCGACACAAACTAGGTCATTTCGGGAGTAACATGGTTTAATTTTTTATTTCAATAATTCGCTTGTGCGTGCGGGTCTTTTAGCCGTGGGAGGAAACCGGAGTGCCCGGAGGAAACCCACGAGGTTGAGAAGGTGCCCCTATCGCCATGCCACATAAGCTCACACCAGGGATCGAAACCACAGCTGCAAGCCAGAGGTGACCGGCCAGCTAGAGGTCGAAGCGCGGCACTCTAGACCACTAGGCCATTCCAAGCCCCCAATTTTTTTATAGAACATTCTAGAGGGTTGGGCGATGGGAGGCTATTCCATTTTCTATAGGATGAAATTCTATAGTATTCTCCAGAATTTTGGGGGTCTGTAGAAAAAAATGGCCCCAAATATTCTGTAGTAAAAATCCCATAATATTTAATACCGATTTATGCTAAAGTTTCTAAACGAAAAAATAAAGTATTCTATAGTAAATTCTCTTTTTGTAGTGTGAATTGTTAGCGTGTTTAGGACACTTCAAGAATCAAAAACTTTTTGAATTTGACTTAGTTTTTTAAAAAGTGAAATTTTATCATATGGCAATATTTTATGCATGAAATTTTATTGTATTGATGTAATCCTATGTTTTCTTTGCAAAGGCTTCCTTGTTCTTCAGTTTCCCCTTACTCCCCCATTAGACCCATATTTTTTTTATTACATGTTTTTACTATGGTAACAACATGTCTTTATTGGGGGAAGGTATGTAAGACTATGGTCTTTAAGACCATATTGTGTCTTTGGGAAATTGTTAAAACAACTATTTCTATAAAGTCAAACTCACATGTACCTAGTGCACGTGAATTAAAAGCTATACATAAAAAAACAAGTGATGTTTTGGTAAAATCCTAACCACTGTCAAAATATTCGTCAAGTTCTTCTTGTTATTTGACCTATGGTTGGAAGACCATATAAGGAGTATCACCTCATTGTAGCGGTGAGAAATATAAGGCTTTATTCCATATTTGGAATGGAATTTAGGGCCAAAGTTAGAGCGAGATTCGTTAGAAACTCACCCAGATATCCAAGCAGCCATTATCTGTGGAGAACAAGGGACCTGCGAAGTCATTAGCTTGGCAATAAAGTTCTTATACTTTAAATACTGTGGTATTATTTTACGATCACAAAAACACAACAAAAGCAAGAAGTCCTAAAAGTAGCAGTAGTACTACATTGGATGATCCCAGTGTATATGTAAATACTCTAGATAGAGTATTAAGTCAACATATTCACCTCGAACAATTCACCTATACATTCAAACAATCCTCATAGATCTCTGTACAAATGGTAATTATGTTTGCCGGTACAAGAAACCCGAAAGCTCTGATAATCTGGTTTACCATATACATGATATCACCCGAATAACGTTAATAACGAAAATCAAAACTGATAAATATTTCGCATTTTATTTAAGCAGGTTCTACTATTTTGCTACATTGCACATTCAAGTCAACACCAACCACGACATCACCTAATCCATTAACTTATTTGAAATCGACAAGCACAAACACTTTGGTGTCGACGACTTCTAACAATAACATACGAACTTCCAGTACATGGCGAAATGATGGTACGAGTTATACGACGTTTATATCTAACATCAGTAGTGTCATTCATTCAACAACTGAACCAGCTAAAGAGGATTCTAATCGAGATAAGTATATTGTTGGTCATTTGTAAAACGCATGATTTGTTCATAAAATTATACAGACAGTTGTCGTTCTTGTGTCTGAATGAATGGGGTATTTAACATTTCACTATTTTTTTCAAAATGACATTTATATTTCTGTAATGATTTGTAAAAACCTGGAAAATATCTAATCAGGTAATAATTTAGACAATATATCAGTTACATAATTTAAAAGCAAATGATTTTAATGAAATGTGTGTGTTCTATTTACAGTGATTGGTATAATAATTGGATCTATCCTAGCTGTTCTGGTTGTGGTAGCTTTAGTTATTATAATTGTCTGGTCAGTATACAAAACATTTAAATATTATGTTTTATTAATTGATCAGTTGAAAGGACATTTAAGTGATGGTCTATGGAACAATTCTGTTTGCGTACAAGTAACCACCAGGAACAACTAAAATAAATAGGCACCGGCCTGTCCCCTTCGTAACTCGGAAAATCCTTTTAATAAATAAATTTAAACTGTGACTAAATAATGTATTCTGAAGTCTATTACGCTCACGTCAGGGGCAAATAACTCATCTGATAATTATTTAAATCGGTAGATATATGGACACAGATCACCAAATATTCAAGGGCGAAAGTTATTTTTAGTCTTTCTCTCCCTTTCCCTTCCCCCCCCCCCCTTTGCATGGCGATTTTTGTTGAGTTTTTGATGTAGAATCGAAAAAAGGGGTTTGAAAATATATTTTCTGCCAGGTTTTGGTGAATATTCATGATTTTGACGAGGAAGGATGCAAGAGTTTTGAGGTTGGTTACGTTGAAAGGGAGAGCCGAAAATTGCATGGTTAGCTGTATCTCAAGTTTTTCATGGTGAACCTCATACATGCTTTTGGTCAAGAGTCAGCCATATGTTGCTCCATCTGTGTCAGAAAGCGTTTTACCCAACGAATATTTGGGGAAAAGTTACAACCGGTCTTAGAGACGAGAATTAACATTAAAGTCAATGGGGAAATAATTAGTGATCTGTGGCCATATACAAAGTTACGAAACACACTGACAACTAAAGGTGGCATCAAATTCTACTAGGCTTTGCGTCCACCAGTTAGTCGCAATACTCACATATTCTCATTATGTAGGCACACAAGTTTGTTTGGATACCTTATCAAATAATAATATTTGTTCGTTTTAGTTTGGTGAAAAGACGAAAGAAAGATACAATATATGAAAGGTCACGACAACCACAACAGAGTTCACATATCTATATGGATTTACATGTTGAACCCGTCAATAGTGGAACGCAGCAAAACAACATTTATGTGAACAGCGTGGTGAATTAATGAAAAATGTATTGACTCTATAAAGTACCGTTGTCTTTTAGTAGATGGGAATAATGGAGACTAACCGCAATTACATGATACACCAAGAAAACCATCTTTCAAGAACGCAATGTCTTCAACAGGCAAATTTAACAGGGTTCGACAACTTACCACACAAACAGTGGTTGTATTGATTTTTAATAGAATACCAAAAGCCTGTGTTCTCTATGACAAACTATTAAAACTCTCATATATAATGATGAATAAAACTGAATGAGTAAAACTATATGGTGACTTTTCAAATGCGTTCATATGCTAGTCTAGCTGATTACCGACTTTTTTCTCATGTTTTGTATGTACCTAATGTGGTTCACACCAGTTTATGTTTATTACTCTGTAATTGTTTTAATTGTGTTCATGGACTAAAATGTGTTTCTTTTTGTTATTTCAACGATTACACAAGAAGTTGTGTACATGTGTAAATGTTTTGGATTAAAATGTATCTTCTTTATTTTATTTCAATAGCTGTAAATGCTTTTGTTTGAACCCTATTTGATTTAGTGTCAATCTTCACTAGCTGTCCGAAGAAAAGCTTCGATTATGACCAGATTTTAGCCCTGTTGGCATCCAAACTAGTTTGCAACAAGATGGTGTCGAGAGCGGGGCATCAATTAATATATTCATACTGCACAATGGCGTTAGCCAAAGTCTTCTTTCAGTATATTACACAATTTCGTAAGCACTAACTATCCTGCATGTACATTTCAATAAAATACGTCACGTCTATAACAAGGAACCGAAGCTTTCTTTAAAGGGCCAATCCCGATAACTTTTTGGGGAATAAAACTGCTTAATTTTGTGTTAAAATCCCTTATATCCCATTACCTAAGGCCGACCAACTAACCCGATATTTGTGATATGCTTGTAAATAACTTAAACCTGACAGTCTTCATCTGGAAATGGAGACCGTTGTATTATACAGTATCTGGATAAAACCAGACTTTTTTCTATAAATATGATATGTAGGTGAAATTTACCTTTTGTTATCAAGTACAGTACATGGGTCTTTCACTGTATAGACCTCTCAAGAAACGGGAATCGATTATTAGGTCACTCAATCGAAAAATTGACCCCAAATCTTAAAAGGGTTACGTGTCCGGATAAGCAGTGTTGACGTTAACGTCAAAACGAGTCAATATTTTGAGCTGAAACTTTGATCCAAGGTAAATACACCATGCCTCTACATTTTGGTCCATAACTTTCATAAAGCCTCGGACTTTAATTTTTGAGACTCTGTTCTTATCGGGATTGTCCCTTTAATGAACATCGGAAACAGGAATTGGGGACAGGTAGTCCCGGTATTTCACCTTTCTAAATACAATATGTGACGGGAACCGAAGCTTTCTTAAGGGAACATAGGAAACAAGAATTGGAGACATGTAGTCCAGTGTTTTACCTTTCTGAAAATTGTAAACTATGCACAGAAGTTTGAATGTAATTCTGCTTTCCACCCCAAATTGTAGACGTCTGACATTATCATCCTTATCTTCTCGATTTTTAACAATCAGTTTCCGAACGCGGTACTGGAAATATGTTTGTAAGATTCGATAAGTTTGTAGATAACATAACATAACAACGAGTTTTATAAATTAATAGCAATATTGCTACCTTTAAATTCTTTATGAACTAACTCCATTATGTGACATACATTCCTTTGTGTGTAATGGGCGTACCTGTGTTATTGCGATAGCAAGGTTTCTTATTGTCAAGTTCTATACAATCCGACAAAAATATTCTACTCGTTTTGTTAGTTATTGTGTTATGAAACGAAGAGGTAAAATACACATACTATTGGTGTGTAAAGTGTTCTCTATAAATAACACGTCGTCTGCTTTATAAATGCATATTGTAGTAACACAAGATATATGGTCACGCTAACGTAACTTGCAAACATAAATCTTTAAAAAAAATCTTTATTTTATCAACCCCAATATTAGTTTAGTTAATCGTCCGTTTTTAACATGGTGGGCGACGGGGTGGCGCGTGTGCGATGCATCATCAGGTCTGTCATTGAGTCAACTGGCGTGGTATCGTTTCTCAGGTTGTACATGGCATGCAGTAGGGTCGCTTGTCCAACCTCGTGGGTTTTCTACGGTTTCCCCCACTGTTAAAGACCCCGTGCTATTGAAATAAAGTTGAACCATATATTAGTCGTGAAAATGACTTAGTTTGTGTCGAGTGGACGTTAAACCCCCTTTCTCTCTTTATAACATAATATGTTAGTCGCGACAATGGCTTAGTATGTGTCGAGTGGACGTTAAACCCTCTTTCTCTCTTTATAACATGGTGTTGTATCTGGGTTATGTGATATCAGTGTATCACAATGGTTTTTATATGTGATTTGTGATATCGTACTGGATGTTATGAATAATATGGTTTCTATATTTTATTTGTGATATCGTACTGGATGTTAGTGAATATTATGGGTTTATATGTGATTTGTGATATTAATGCAGATCAGTTGTGTTATTCGTTGATACGTGACACAAGCATGGTCCTATCTGTGACGTCTTTATTGCCTATCTTATGTTAAGAATAATTTAAATAGACCACATATTACTGATTTATAAGCTGCTACAATTGAATAAATTATGTGGGTTTTTTTTTAAAGTAACACAATGGATTTCTCAATGTAGTACATTTATGGTTTGTACAAATCTGCCTGAAGTTTACAACAAAAGGGGCCATTGCACAGATTTGTCAAGTCCTAGTTACATATTATAAATGTGTTGTAGAAATGTCAAGCTCAGAGTATATATATCTGTGAAGGAAAGATGGTTAAACACATTATGAATGTTTAACTCAATGTGTTACAATAAAATGGTGATATGAACAACGGTGAATCATGGACAGGTCACATAGGGAAGTGTTTAGTTTCGTCGCGGTCATTACAATGTTACATATTAGTGACGTGGGTAAGTAAACATCAAACGTATATGTATATATACATTCAAGAGTTAATGTATAATTTCATAGTTCAAATCGTATTATGTCTTTATAATAAATAAAGGTTACAAGTGCTTAAAGAACGTTCTATTATTTAATTGTCTACATGTATCACCAGAGCTTGTCAAGACATACAATAACAATACAACAATATACATTATATAGCATACAATTGTTATTATTTTGAAATGTTTAATTTGGGTTTAAATTTAGAGTATTTCAATAGAAGTGAAAATAAAGATAAATCCATTCATTGTAAGACGTAAGCACTAGATGATTTTTGTTAATAAGTATCGAATTCTCCGGTAATACTAAACGATCACATAAAGATGCGTAAAAATACAGCTAAAACATTGAAAAGAGATATCAACCCTTATCAAGAGATGAATCCATAGTGATAAAACAAGCAGCTAAAGATGGTGAGAAAGTAATTTTGAAATATGAGTACACGTACTACAATAGAATGGAATTAGACACATTACGCGATACACTACCATAAATTACCATGCGTTTAGTATACTAGTATTGTGGCGGGGAGTGTGGATGGCCAAATGTTGAGGAGTGTCAGCATCACGCGATATTCACAATGGCAACTCCCATGGTCATCTGAATCCGAGTAAAGTCCTATTGATATATGGGCATAAGGACGTTACCTATATCAAATTAGAAGAACTGGATAAATTTACTGTATGCCGCTATTTTGGAATGGTGTGAAATTTCTGTGATGTTATCACCCTGTCGCAGTGTTTATCATATGTATTTATTTTATAAGATGCGGTTACTATTGTCATGAATGTGCGCTCTGTACTAATAACTTTGTTATTTTTTTTTTGTATTTTCAGTCAGTTTTAACTGTGATATTTCAAGTAAGTATATTACACTTGTATTTTCGACAATAATCCACAGACTAAATTATGATGACTATCGCTGTAAAACTTTAAACATAATGTTGATATTGAAGTGTGTTTATGTTTACATTCTAATATTTAGATATGGATTGTTTTCCACGATTCGGGTGGTGGTGGGAGGGGGTGGGGGTGGATGGCCGGATGGTTAGCACGTCAGTCGGCTGGCGTGGTTTCGAATCCACACTGCGCGCAAGAGAATTATTGAAATAAAATTTATCTAAAAATTAGTTCCGAAATGACCTAGTTTCTTTCGAGTGGACGTTAAATCCCATTTTCTGTCTCTTCCACGATTCAGTCATTGTTATTAAAGGACAATATTGATGTCAGTCATTATCACATAATATGTATTAGAACTTGTTAAACACTTTCCAAATATACAGAAATCATTGCTACGATAGATGAGTAATAACAGTTTCTTGTATCGGAACTGACGAACGCAAAAGGAAAACACAGGTAATCCCACTATAGAACTGACTGAAGTGACGAGTGATAACCATGGGCGAATTTCTGCACACTAATAATTCCTTCACTCGTCACGTCAGTCATGTTTTCCTTTGGCGTTCGTCACTTCCGAGTCATGAAACCGTTATTACTCATCTATCGTAACCATGATCTCTGTGTTAAAATTGTGTTTGGAAAGTGTTTAACCAGTTCTATCACATGTGTGATAATGACTGACACCAATATGGTCCTTTAAATAGGATAGAACGCGGTGTGATAAAATAATGTGCTTAAATAAAACAAAAATCAGATGGCATTTGTTCCCGTGTCAGTTTGTATTACAAATTAGAATCTCTGCCCTCACACGGATATAATTATTTAAAATCTTAATTTTTTGTCAACTACTCGTGCTTTTATTTCAAATTGGAACAAATGCAACCGTAATGAGTATACTTGTAGTTTCTGTGTTCACGTTTTATTTTAATGACTTATTCCGTGTACTTGACTGTTTACAGATTTGAAACCTGAAGCGCCGTTTTGTAGTGACGTGTCAGTTAGCGGAAGGGCCGTATATTTGTCAGGCATAGATAATGACTCAAATGGTGTCGGCTGTAATTGTTACTTTAGTTTATGTAGTTTAAATACATCTATGCAGCTACCAGTGAAAATTAAAGTAAAAAGTGTAACTACCGCACCCACATGGTGTGATTATTTATTATATTCTATATATAGAAATGTTAGTACAATTCTGTATTCGTGTGGTGAAAATGTACATAAAACGAGTTTTGAATTGGGACTCATGGAAACTGTGGAATTGCATCTTGAGAAAGGAACTATTAATGGTTTTGGGTTTCCCTTTTGTCTTCAACTAGTAGGTGAACAAGGTAAATATTTCTCACCATATATGTATAATTAAATTAGTATATGTTTCTGGATGTGATTCTAAATATTTCCCTAATTTTTGTAGGGGCCGATTTCAAATAAATAATTTATATTTTACTATCAATGTATTCCACTTGGCTATATTAAACTATAGCGTTTGTTATTTCGTATTCATTTTTCATCCGCCGGTCTAATTAGAAGAGAATACGCGATTCCCACTCATTTCGACCCCAGATGAGAAAATTAAACCGTGTCATATTAGGGGTTGTTGCTCGTCTAGGCCTATGTTAAGATTTGTCATGAATTCAAACAATTTACGATGGTTGTCGGCGATATCACGTCGCTAGAAGCGGTCGTTACATAAATCTACTCCACACTTACACACACACGAAGATATCTCTACATATTTGGCGGTCGACGAAAAACTCAAGTTTGATTATCAACTTGCCATTGTTGGGTTATTAATTCGACAGAGCGGTTTTTTTTAACGTCATATATGAAACTGAAATAAATGCGTTAAAAGGGATATTTTAACCATAGGCTCAAGTCAGCCAAGCCATCAAGACTGCTGTTTGTTTTTAATCTTGTAGGTTCCGAAATACAATTAAGATGCACGTCCAGGACGACAACGTCAAGCACAAACAATGGTATTTCTGGCAGTACCGGGAGAAATGATGAGCCATGTGCGACTCGTTCAACTGTAAACCCCAAAACCGAGGGAAATGATGGCACAAGTTATAGAACGGATAAACCTAACGCCCGTAGTGACATGCCAACAACAACTAAACCACAACCAGCTAATTCTGATCGATGTAAGTATATTGGTCAAACTGTGAGTAATATTAATGTTTGCTTTTCAAATCAAAATGTAAAAACCAATGGAGCATAGAATGAAACAAAAACAAACAAAAGGTTTTCGTGATCTGAAAACAATTATCTATTAAAACGATATGACAATATTCCGGGGGGGGGGGCTTTTTGTATATAATATGTAAATATAAAAGCACTAGATTAGGCAATCGGGACATTAATTAGAAAATTATTTACACTGTTATTTAAAATTACAATGGTTAGTGTTAATTACTCTCTATAGAATTGCTGATGGTTAAACAAGACTGTGGGCGAACTCGGTTCATCACTGTGTTGACCGTGAAGAGCCCTGTATTATTCTGTGAGGCAAAATGTGACAATACAACGAGCTACTTTGTACAAATTGGCTTGGATAATCCTGCATTTGATCCGGGAATTTTCAGTCTGGTTACCTCTTGTTAGTACAAATAGCGCCCCACTGTCACAAATTGTTTTAAGATGTTTTTATTATGGCAAAGGGAGAATCTGACCTGCGCGCACGACAGCAGTGTATAAATGTGATTTGGATTGACTTTTTAATATACAAGGACTTTTTATTTCGTGTGTTAACCAATTGTATGTTTTTACCAACTTTCAATCCTTGAAGTGTAAATAACTTAATTTAATCAACCTGTCCATAATATCATATATAATGTATTTGACGTTAAATCTGTAGAAAACAACACAACAACAAATTGGTATTTCAAGAGTAACATCACATGGCTCAAATAGGCTAAAACCCTGATTAGCGATTCCACTTAATCCGAATGACGGGCAAGCGAGCAATGGGCTTTTCGATAATGTTCTACAACAATCATTCCCATAACATTTAAAGATATATCGGTGTATTCTTCTATTTTAACCCTCTGTTGTATTATATTTACAGTGATTGGTATAATCATTGGGTCTATCCTAGCTGTTCTGGTTGTAGTAGCTCTATTTATTGTTATTCTTTGGTCAGTATACATCAAAATTATAACAACTGTTAAAATATTGTGTTAATATTGGAAAAAAATCGAAGTGTTGTTCTATTGTATTTTGTAAAGCTATGCGCCTGAAATGTGGACAATCTCCTTCATAAATATCACGAAACAGTGACTGAGTGTTATGTCTGAAGTGTATTACTACTATTACGTTCATGGTCGTTTGCGTGATTGTCAATATCAGTAGATATAATATACAAAGGTCAGAAACACACTTGTCAAATGAAAGGTGTGACCACAGTTTACTAGCCTTCATTCCATCGACCAGTCGCAATACTAATTTGTTCTCACAAGCTTGGGGACAACAGTTCACTAGCCCTCCTTTCTATCAACCAGTCGCAATAATATCTGTTCTCGCAAGCTGGGGAACAAGTGTTCTAAGCATACAGCATTTCTGGCATTAATGTAGACACTTAATGATTAAATGTCTTACTAATATACTTTTTAGCTTGATGAAAAGACGAAAGAAGGATATCATATATGAAACGACACGACAACCACAGCAGAGTTCACATATTTATATGGACTTATATGGTGTTCCCGTTGAAAACAGCACTCAGTACAGCGAATATATGAACGTCGGAAAAGAGGGGGTGATTTAAAATATATGTATTGACTCTATAAAGTACCGTTGCCGTTTAGTAGATATGAATAATGGAGACTAACCTCGATGACATGATAAAACTATAGAAACAGTCTTTCGAGGTAGCGTTTTTCACACAGAAATCTATGACAAACTAATAAAATATTGTGTAATCTGAAAGATTCACAAACTGTTACATACAACAAGATCTATATATGAAGGGTGAATTTTCAGAGTCTCTATTAGTAGCCTTGGATTCATTCTATGTATATAATTGATATGCAACCACCAGCTCAATTAATTGGTTGTAACAATGAATAAATAATTATAAGCATTGATCAATATGCATTTATAGATTACTATTCAATCGTTCGGTAATATTTACGAAATATGACGAATTGTCCCGATTGACCTGTAAACAAAATGCAAATATGGTTATCGCGGTGTCCCGTGCACGTGATGAAACGATTATTATCATGTGGCAATGATGTCGAGTTTTTAACGTGTAGTAGTGTTTAAGTTAATAAATTAAAATATGTGTCTTCTTCGTGTTATTTCAATAATGTTTTGTGTGTACCCTATCTGATCTTCAATAGATATCTAAATAAAAGCATCCATTATGGGCGGAGATGGTCATAGTTGTAGAAACGATGATAGCAATTCTATTGTTACATATCGTACTCGCCTAAATTCTTCGCCATAGGCGTACGAGGCCGAACTTGTTTGGGGGGGGGGGGGGGGGGCAGCATATTTTCCCGACAAATATATTTCTTTAGAGTACACGGAGCGGCGGGCGGCGAAGCCATACGCATGCGAGTGCTGGAGGTGCGAAGCGTCCCACGGTAGGTCTGGGGGGCCTCCCCCAAAACATTTTGAAAACCAGACGACCGTAGACACGATTTCCAGGCATTTCGGGAGTTCCTCGTCCCTTTACATAACCTCGTCCCTTTACATATTACGTGTATTACATGTGCTGGTGGCTTGAGATATTACGTGTATTAAATGTGGTATAATATACATCTATCTGTAAATAACGAAAATGTTTACCTAAACTTCACGACAAAGGGGGGCGGGCATTGAACAAGCCACTCCACCCAACCTGCATATTGCAAATATACATGTAACAAGGAAGTATATTATTACTGTATACATATCAAGTTCAACATATAACTATTTATTAAATATTACAAACTGTTTGAGAATACAGGTGCAACATGGTCAGGTCACATAGAGAAGTTTTGAGTTTCGTCCCGACCATTATAATATTATATATTGGTGCTGTGAGTAAGTAAAGATTATTTAATAGTAGTTGGGTTTATAAATAGTCGTTTATTAACAAATGAATGGGACTGCATTTAATCGCTCAACACAGATGGAATGCTAATGTATTATATAATATAGTATATAAAATTCACTTGTAAAATGTTAACTGTGTGTCGGTATGTATAAATAACACGTATATTCTTTAGCGTTGTGTATGATACCATAGATCAGTGTGTTTCGATAAAAGAAATGAAATTGGGTATAACATCCAACGGTTCTGCTCCTAAAATGGGCTAATGAAGGTGGGCATACGCTATACAGTGTGCTGTGAGGAAAATTTTGCCCGGGCAGTGGCGCTACGACCTACTCTTAAATCGAATTCCCACTGCCAAGGGATCTTTTACGCCAATGTGTACACGGGACCTCGATTTACCGTCCCTTCCGAACGAGTAGACAAAGAAAAACACACTTTACCACAGATTTGATACATCAAATTATAGTATGCGTTGAAGTGGTTTAAACCATACAGATAATTATTCATATCCATCCATACTAATTATGATAACACTTGTTTTCTCAGTTATAATTGTACAATAAATATTTGCTAGTAATTTTGTTTGGTTGTTTTTATTTACAGTCAGTATGAACTGCAATAGCTCCAGTAAGTAAATTTTACCAATACCAGTTGTACATTTCGATTTGGGATAATATTACAAAAACTAATTTCTAATAACCATATCTATACAACACTGCAAACCATGAAGCAATAAATCAGACATGTTATCTCTGTGTTCTTCCAATGCTAATATTATTGCTTTCATGTTAGAAAAAACGCAAAAGAACTGAAAACGTTTGACGTAAGAAAATTATGAACTTGTTTCTTTTTATATCCTCATTATCTCAGTTTTAGTAATTATGTGTAACTAATTTCTTAACGAGGTGTGTCGTTTTGTAGTGATCAGGAAAGTGTCGGAAGGCGTGTTTATTTATCTGGAATAGATAATAGAACAAATGGTATCGGATGTAATTGTTCCATTAGTTTAATATCAGATAATCAGGATCCTGTGGAAATTGAAATAAAGAATGCAACTACTACCCCAATTGTGTGTGACTATTCATTACACTATGTGTATAGAAATACCACGATAAGACTGTATTCGTGTAGTGAAATTGTAGCTAAATCTAGTTTTGATTTGAAACCTATGGAAACTTTGAGATTACACATGGAGAAAGGGACTGACAATGGTGTTGGATTTCCGTTTTGTCTTCAACTACTTACTGGACCAGGTAAATATTTCTTATTCTAGATGATTACATCACTAAATGTAACCTGATTGTAAACATTTCCCGGTTTTGTATCGCATAACGGCACCGAGACCTGAACCTGATCTGAATTAGGCGGTGGGTCGGACAAAAGCCAAACACGTTTCTAGGGACTGATTCAAATAAAACTCTAAAATGTATTTTGCCATAGTTGCTATGCAATTTGTGTGTTGTTCACTTTTCTATTTTGCGTCTCCAGTAGAGACGTTCATGCAGTAAGTAGACGAGAGGTGTATCCTCGTACACTCCACTTCTGTTTCCAGTCACAAAAAGAGTCATTTTAAAATTTAAAAAAAAATGCGAGAGAAGATCACCTTCTCCACAGTAGGCCGTACTGACGCTGTTCCCACAAAAGTTCCCTCATAGCACAATGCATGACGTATGTCCGTCATCATTAGGACGTTAAACCACATTTTATTTCATTTCGTGACTCACACCGCAGATTTATAGATTCAGTGTCCAAAATAGATGTTACATATATTTAATTACTATAAGATACATGTACCACACTGTCATCATGCATTGTTATAACTACCTTTACATAATAAATGTACACATATTTTACTTTTCTGAACTATGTGTACCATCTGAAATGTTGGCGGTTCTTGGGGTTTGGTTCGGTTCATATATTTGTAGGAACAACAACCACAGCTTCAACATTCGTACACATATTCACCCTTTCTGATCTTTGTGGACCATCCGGGCTGTTCTATATTTTACTCCACATCCTGATTATTTGATTTTGATTCAGTTCATATATTTGTAGGTTCTCACATCAGACTAGGGTGTACAGCAAGGGCAACAACAACAACTACAGCTTCAACATACATGATATCGACAAGAGCAGAGAACTCCGTGACAACGATCTATGACAATAAAAATATACCAGTCTCGAGTTATACCACGTTTATATCTAACATCAGTAGTGTAGCTCCTTCAACATCACCTAAACCACAACCAAACAATGATGATTCTGATGACAGTAAGTCATGTGTAACTTGAGGGTAGACCTATGAGATTCATCCCAGTGTTGACCGAGAAGATGCCACTTCGCACGGGTGACGCTCTTGTCGGTCCGATATGTAAAAATATTCCATGGAAGAGGAGTATTTGAAATCCCAGAATCCGACCACAACGCTCTTACTCGCGCAGCGCATGTAAATATAGAAATACATTGACGTATGCTAATTTAATAAAATAAAACTAATTACGAACAATCCAAACCATTAGACAGAATTCGAAGTCCTAAAAAACGTTATGGGCAAAATAGTGTAATCAGCAAATGGACTGTTAAAGCATTCTAGATGTGTAATGTTCTTTAATCTAATGTCGCTGCGCTGGCTGTGGTAGCTTTAGCTAGTTTAATTGGAACTATTTAGAATCTAATATATTTTCAAGGATCAAGTCTAATCCAATGTGTGTACACTGAAAAAAAACTTGTGTTGGATCGCAACACAAGTACTTGTGTTAAAACTAATCTACACAAGTTTGTGTTGTTTTGCATTGCATTTACACAAACTTGTGTAGATTTGTAAAAATCTTGTGTGTTTTCAAATCAGTAACACAAGTATTGTGTAGGCCTACCGTCAACCAAAGATTTTTTCTTTCTTTTTTTTTTTGGTTTTTGTTTTTTTTATATTTGTTTACAAAGTCAGAATTCGGGAGTTCACAAGTTTAAGAAAAGAAATAAAATAAAAGGTTTAATTCAAATCCCGAAAAATACATGGGGTTATTCACTGGAAGAGTGTGCGCACTAATTAATCAGACAATTGCCAGGCAGACTTGAATGTTAATTGGTGTTAAGTTGTCTATAAAAATGAAATGTCTGGTTGTCTTTTTTTTTATTGATCCAATAAACTGATATATCAAAGGAATATATAGTGTACATGTGATTTTCAGCACCCTTGTGTTTGTCAAAATTGATTCAATGTGCATTGGAAAACAATGAGTAAAACTCTTAGTAAGGTAATTGGTTGATGTAATCGAAATTGGACAGTATATTGGTTAACTAAACAGTAACCAATCAAATTTAATTAATCTTCCAGATTTGTCTCATAATTGATTTATTGATACAATGGTTCTCCAAGTTATCTATACTCTATTTGATATTTTATTAGCGACATTCAGTTAGACATTTAACTGTAGGACGCCATGTTTCGTAGTAGCGTCAACCGAGAGTGATATTTTTAAAAATATAATTGTTACACAGAATACAAGACCGCAGGTTTGTAAAATTTAAAAAAAAAAATAAAACCGTGTATTTAATTTAGCATCGATTTATTGTTTATATGTATATTACTAATAATTCAAAACAAACAAGTCAGACCAAGACTTGTTCTAGAACTAGTAGAACCTCGTAATCTTCAACGTACGTTATTCGTAGAATATTTTTCTGGATGTTAGAGACTAACTCAGAACAATTAAACCGGAAGTGTGTATTTAAAAATGGCGGACAAGAAATTTTTTTTGATTGTTTCTAAAGCGTCCCGGACCCGGTAATTCAACAGTCTAACGAATTTGTCTTAATTTTTCTGAAAACGTGCTTTATTAATATTATTCGGCGCTACATCGTTGTTCAAATACTTGTATTTGCAAAAAAACAACTCCAACTGGGACCAGCAGGTAAGAATTTCTCTTCATTTTATAATCGCCAGGCAGCCATCTTTGTTTCGGGCAAAATGAGAAATATGTGTATATCAGGCATGGACTATAGCTAGATACTAACTTTTGTACTAGTTTAATTGAAATGTAATCTTAATTTGGCCGCTATCCGCCAAAGCCAATAAATATCCGTTACTATAGTAACTAACCCAGAACAAAAATATAAGGTCATACCATGCTATCGGGTTACATGCACGCCAATGGGACTGCAGATTTTTTGTTCCATGGAACAATACAAATGCACTTTCTCAGGAAAAAATGAGAGAAAACCCACCACCTCCAGAATAGCAACCCGCACCTTACTCACTCAGCCACATGGCTATCGTCTAATTACTGTGACAGCCCAGTCAAATGACAAACAAGATAGATTTTCACGGCTTATGTAAAATCTTCAGGATTCAAATGGTTTTGGATACCGTAGATATTTTAGTTTCAATTTCATATCACACAGTTTTTATGTGGTACGATATCTTAAACAGTTAATTACATGTCATATATTCATATTTTTCAGTTTCCATATTAGATGCCATAGCAAATAAAACATCATATAATAAAATAAGAAAAAAAAAACAAATATGGGAGAAGAAAGAGCTGAAAGAATGAGGTTTTTGGAGGGTGAGTGTTCAATTCTAATAGAAAAGATTGTTGATATGGTAATTTGAAATCTCACCATTAAATGTGTTTGGCACAATGTAGCCCGCTTGGAGCGGAGGTGACATTAGCCTCCATTTCAGTTTATTATTTTGAAATATAAAATTCAATTTAGTATAGTAAAAGTATACACACACATGTATGTGCACATATGACTGTCTCATTTGTGGAGAGTCGAGGTGGGTAAGACGCTGCAGGTTTGCTCTCAATGTTGACATAGAAAATTCAGGATGGAGGACCTGACAAGGACATTCGTCTAGTTGTTCAGATTGAACAACAAAACATGGTCCTGTGTTTACATAGGCATGCATGTAAAAGATCCTCTGGCAATTGTAATTTGATACAAGAGCATGCCTTAGGGTCGCGGTACCATGCAAAATTTCAGTCCAAAATCTCAAGGCCTTTTTGTGACTTCTAAGGGGGTGGGGGTGAATTGCCGGTTGGATGGCCGGATGGTTAGAACATGCGCGCTGTATCATAAAGCTGCAGGTCCTCCGGTTGCTCTCACTCCTAATGACCCCTCAGCGCAAGCGAATTATTGAAATAAAATTAAACCGTATGTTGGTCCCAAAATGACCTAGTTTGTGTCAAGTGGATGTTAAACCCATTTCTCTCTTTCTCTGACTCTAACCCATTTCATTTGAGCATTATATTCTGTCTGGGCCTGTAACTTGACAAGACAAAAGGAGTGTTACGCAAAGTTGAAACAAAATAGAAACTAAGTCTCGATGTGGCAAAATAAATTGTTTATTTAAACATTATGAACCATATAGAAAGTATTCTTATTTCCCACTTTTTATTTTTTAGGCTGAAGCACCCTCGGAGGAGAATTTAATGAATGATAAAAAGAAGAGAAATCAAGCATCAATTTATTTTATAATTCTGGAAAAGAATGCATTTGACCCAATTTTTAAATATTTATTTTTTGTTTTTAATATTAAGTATTCTTCGAAAACACAATTAGATTTTAATCCTCTTTTTAATTTCTGTATAATATAGAAAGTAAAGTGACATATAAATCACTAAAAATTTGGTCGGAAATCATAAAAGTATTTAATAGACATTATCTAGAAACCAAATGTAGATCAGATATCCCAGAATTACAAAAAACCTTGACCTACATTATGGTGACTTTTCCTTGCTTATGAAACGAAATGAGGTTTAATATCCCACTTTTCTGTGTTATTAGGGTGATTCTGCCTTACAGTCTACTCTTATATTTAATATTTCAACTGTCAAGGATTCATTAAAGGGAACTCAGGGGGTCGAATGGTTAACGGGCACACATTGGATCAGGAGGTCTGGCAATGAGTCAAATATGTCAATTGTCAAGGGTACTTTAAAGTGAACACAGTCGAAGTGGCTTTGATCCAGGCTTGTACCCAGTTTGTGTCAAGTGGACGCTTAACCTCATTTCTATCTCTTCTTTAAAATACACGGCAATGTGTACATTAGATCGAGTTTTTTTGTCCTATCCAAACAACTATATATTGTCCCTTCCCACGTCCTTCACTACTGACATGGAGGAACTATGCTTGGAACTCCAGTTGAAATTTCTCGGCCAACGCCTTATACTCACTGTGGCTTCCCATTGCTTATGATTTGTAATTGTATGTAAATATTTTGTACATATTATTCAATATTTGCCATTGTCTCTGATATTTTTATATTTCAATCCTGCAGTCTTGATGCTTTGCTCCTTATATGTACAAAATATTCATTTTGTTTGGGTTTTTTTTCCTAATGAGGAAAGAGTTCTACACCATTTTATTACTACTGTAAAATAGGTCATTTTTCTTCTGTTAATTTTCTGTGTATGCTAGTTATTTCTAGATTACTCAATAATCACTTGTAATTCGACTTATAACACTTTTCACTGTTTGAAAGTAATTCAAATTAGTGGATAATTTATCTTATTAGTGCTTGGTATATATCTTATTAAATTTAAATATATTTGAATTATATATTTTGGGGGTATGGGGTAGGGATACTGTCTTTATATGCTTAGTACTTGTTGATGGGTAAAGAAAAATTTAAATAGCTATTTTATAGTTTGTGATTTTTTTTTTTTTTTGGGGAGGGGGCATTGTTTAACACAATTTTATTAATATTATTTTTCTGTTAACATTCCAAATATCATTTTATGAATAAATAATAATTTAACAAAAAAAAAATTATTGTTACCTCATTTATCAAACTTTGCAGGTTAAACAGAGCAAAAGGGGGGGAATGCTGCATGGGAAAAGTTGCTATATTGGATATAAATTGAGGGAAATACAACACAAGTTTTTGTTGATGGTTATACACAAGTTTGTATATGAAACCACACAAGTTTCAGAAATTTCAACACAAGTTTCAGAAATTTCAACACAAGTTTCAACACAAGTTTCAGAAATTTCAACACAAGTTTCAGAAATTTCAACACAAGTTTCAGAAATTTCAACACAAGTATTGTGTAGATTTTCACACAAGTTTCAACACAAGTTTGTGTTGTTTGACAAATTTTAACACAAGTCTTGTGTTGTTTCAGCATTCAACACAAGTTTGTGTTGTTTCAACACAAGTTTGTGTTGTTAAATAGTAACACCCAACTTGTGTTGAAAACAACACAAGTTTGTGTTGTTTCAACACAAGTTTTTTTTCAGTGTATCCTATTTACAGTGATTGGCATAATGACTTGATCTATTTCAACTGTTCTTGTTGTATAACATTTTGTTTTATATTTTCAGTGATTGGTATTATAGTTGGATCTATTGTTGGTGTTCTAATTGTAGTAGCTTTAGTTATTATACTTGTCTGGTTAGTATTCAATACAATTTTATACCAACTTGTTTTTGTGTTAAACTATTGTGTTAATCAATTGATATGAAATCTAAGTGTTGTTCAATTAATCCATTGTATTTTGTAAAGCGTACCTAGCTGTCTGTCAACAACAACTAAAACACACGGGCGCCGTGTAACGTGGACAATCTCTTCCATACATAAGATGAAGTGTATTACGTTCGTGTTCGTAAGCGTGATTATCAAAATCATGCGGACATAACTGAAATCTATTTTTTATCAGTAGATATAATATACAAAGGTCAGAAACACACTGACAAAGAAATATGGGATTTAAGTCGCAATACTCACCAATTCTCATTGGTTTTTGTAATAATGAAGGCCAAGACATGTTTAGATACTTGATAATGTTAATCATTAATACTTTTCCGCAAGGTGGGGACAAGAAAGTGCTATACCAGTTCTAGTGTGGGTACATAGATTTGTTTAAATGCCTTATTATTGCTAGTATTTATACTTTACAGTTTGATGAAAAGACGAAAGAAAGATGTCATATATGAAACGCCACAACAACCAAAGCAGAGTTCACATATTTATATGGACTTACATGGTATACACGTTAACAGTGGGACGCAACAAAACAACGAATATATGAACGTCGGAAAAGAAGGCGTGCTTTAAAATATATGTATTCACTCTATAAATTACCGTTGACGTTCAGCAGATAGGAATAATGGAGTCTTATCTCGGTGACATGCTAAATCTATAGAAACAGTGTTTCAGGGCAACGTTTTTCACACAAAACTCTATGACAAACTAATAAAAAATGGCGTAATTTGGAAGATTCACAAACTGTTAACCTACGTGTACTCACCTACAGTCAAATCTAAATCTGAAAGGTGAATTTTGAGGATCTCTATTACCAGTCCTGTGTTCATTCTATGTATGCACTGATATGCAACCAGCTCAATTACTTGGTTGTTACAATGACTAAATAATTATAAGCATTGATCAACATACATTTAGATTACTATTCACACGTTCGGTAATATTTACGAAATATTACGAATTGTCCCGATTGACCTGTAGGCAAAATGCAAATGTTTATTTCGTAGTGTCCCGTGCACGTGGTAAAGGATTATTATCCCGTGCAACGATATCGAGTGAACGCAAGTTTTTAACGTGTAGTGGTTTTTAAGTTATAAATTAAAATATGACTTCTTTGTGTTATTTCAATAATGTTTTTTTGTATACTGTATTTGATTTAGTGTCGTTATTCGATAGATACCCGTAAAAAGCATCCATTATGGGTGGTCATGGCCATAGTTGTGGAAACGATGATAGCAATTTTATTATTATATATCGTACTCGCCTAAATTTTTCTCTAGAAATAAGCAAATTGAAAACCAATTGAAAACAAATTCTGGTTATACCCCAGAAATTCTTCCCGATGTGTGTTCAAACACAAACGACAGGAACAGTAAAAATAAGTTTATAAAATGTAAGTGTTGAAACCCCATAACACCTAAGAATTCGTTTTACCAAATGTTTTTCTTTGATTACGCGTTGGTCTAAATTATATACAACATTACCTGAAATTTTGACACGTGATACAATCTGTAAGAGTTGAATCCAGAAACCCGTTTAGCAATAAGTTCACATTTTAATCATCAATACAAATCATGGGCGCTATCTATGTCGTTACTACGTTTACATAGCGCCCGTCCGTCTGCTCGAAATATAAACAAATCGTAACATTTGCGAACATCTGATGGGATTACAACCAAATTGTAAATGTATAACACTAACTTGTGCTGGTTTATTTTGAAAGTTGTTTTACTGATATGATCGGGAGTTCCTCGTCCCTTGAAATATTACGTGTATTATATGTGCTGGTGGCTTGAGATATTACGTGTATTAAATGTGGTATAGTATACATCTATCTGTAAATAACGAAAATTTTTTCCTAAACTTCTCGACAAAGGGGGGAGGGGGTCATTGAACATGTCACCTCGCCATACTTGTTAATTATAAATAGACCTGTAACAAGGAAGTATATTATTATTGTATAAAAATCAAGTTCAACATAATAACTATTTATTAAATATTACAAGCTGTAAGAGAATACAGGTGCAACATGGTCAGGTCAAATAGAGAAGTTTTGAGTTTCGTCCCGACCATTATAATATTACATATTGGTGCTGCGAGTAAGTAAAGATTATTAATAGTAGTTGGGTTTATAAATAGTCGTTTATTAACAAATGAATGGGACTGCATTTAATCGCTCTAAACAGATGGAATGTATTATATAATATAGTATAAAAAATTCACTTGTAAAATGTTAACTGTATGTCGGTATGTATAAATAACACGTATGTTCTTTAGCGTTGTGTATGATACCATAGATCAGTGTGTTTCGATAAACGAAATGAAATTGGGTATAACATCCAACGGTTCTGCTTTTAAAATGGGCTAATGAAGACGGGCATACGCCATACAGTGTGCTGTGGGGGAAATTTTGCCCGGGCAGTGGCGGTACGACCTACTCTTAAATCGAATTCCTACTGCCAAGGGATCTTTTACGCCAATATGTACACGGGACCTCGATTTTCCGTCCCATCCGAACGAGTAGACAAAGAAAAACACACTTTACCACAGTTATGATACATCAAATTATAGTATGCGTTGAAGTGGTTTAAACCATACAGATAATTATTCATATCCATCCATACTGATTATGATAACACTTGTTTTCACTAGCATATCTCAGTTATATTTGTACAATAAATATTTGCTAGTAATTTTGTTTGGGTGTTTTTATTTTCAGTCAGTATGAACTGTTATAGCTCAAGTAAGTAAATTTTACCAATACCAGTTGTACATTTCGATTTGGGATAATATTACAAAAACTAAATTCTAATAACCATATCTATACAACATTGAAGGTATTCTTCACATTGAATAAAGTTTTAATATGACACATTTTAACAAATTTACACCTCGTGTCTTGATAGTTTTTCTTTTATAAGCAATATTTTTTTTCAGATTTGTATCTGAATAGGGATTGGGGAACAGGCATAGCCTATATTAAGTAACATTAATAGTCAAAGTATGGCGTCGGAAGGCACACCATGAAGCAATAAATCCGACATGTTATCTTTGTGTTCTTCCAATGTTAATATGTGAAAGAACTGAAAATTATGAATTTGTTTCTTTTGATATCCTCATTATCTCAGTTTTAGTAATTATGTGTAATTAATTTGTTTTAAAGATGTGTTACCTGTTGTGCCGTTTTGTAGTGACCAATCAGTTACCGGAAGGGCTGTATATTTATCTGGAATAGATAACCGAACAAATGGTATCGGATGTAATTGTTCCATTAGTTTAAATCAATATAAACTGGATCCTGTGAAAATTGAAATAAAGAATGTAACTACTGCATCCAACCCGTGTGACTATTCATTATATTCTGTGTATAGAAATAGAAGTACAAGACTGTATTCGTGTGGTGGAAATGTACTAAGAGAGAGTTTTGATTTGAGACCTATGGAAATTGTGAGAATACATGCGAAGATAGGGACTATTAATAGTGCGGGATTTCCTTTTTGTCTTGAACTAATTAGTGATCAAGGTAATTTTTTGAATATATTTTTTATTTAAAGTATCTCAATATCGTCCAAAGTCTTCGACATTGAAAACACGAATTATTTGTCAATTTAAATAAACATTTTAGTATTGGTACACGATTCGTGTACCATAATGCGTTTCTGCCCCATTTGTAGTAAGAGACTGGAAGAACGAGTCTATATAGACATAGTTATTTCATCTGTAAATACTGAATCAATGTATGGATATTCTGTATGATACTATTGGGGGCCAACAAAATCTTAATCCTGCTCTGCTATTACAGCAGTATTTTATGAGACCTTCATTGCACATCGCCACAGAGGTATAGCCTAAAAGATATCTGATATTGACTTTGTTCTACACAAATGTCAGTCTTCAAATATAACATTTCTAAAAGTTAGAATTTGTGGTCGGCGAATGGTGACATTAATAGGCGTTTGACAGTCTCGCCTCCATCAGCTTTCGTCATCATATATTTTATAAACTTATATAAATGGATTTGTTTGAAAAAGTCAAATGTGTTTATTTATAAAAACGGCTCTTGTCCATCTTATGGACTAAGACTAGTAATTATTGTGCCTAAAAAGATTGGAACCAACGGAATGTTGAGAAAAAAACTACAGCCTGTGATGTTACAGGCATTTAACATTGAAGTCAATGGGCAAATAATTACTAGTCTGACTCCTGAATGTAGTGCGATTTATAAATAGACAATTTTTCCCTTATTTTTTTTCTCCCCTCTTCCTGCATTTTTGGGTTGACTTTTTGGTCTAGAATTGGAGAAAAGGCATCAAATTTTCAATTTCATAGCAGTTTTGGGTAATACTGAGGATATTACAGCGGAGGGATAGGGGTGTAAAATGTCTTTCTGCGGAGCAATCATTGTGTCAGAAGTGAGATTTTCACCCCAATCAACTTAAAATCCCCGTAGCAAAAAATCTAAACGGTCAACCCCCTACAAACTTATGATGAGGAGATTGCCAAATGTGGTCCCCATTGTGCCTAAAAAGATTGGAAGCAACGGAATGTTGAGAAAAAAACTACAGCCTGTGATGTTACAGGCATTTAACATTGAAGTCAATGGGCAAATAATTACTAGTCTGAGTCCTGATTACGTGTTTTTTTTACTGATGGAGTGGGGTAACTCAATCCGATTGTGCAACTGTACATGGTACACACATTCGACAAACGTAGACGTTGTTGGCCTCTGTTGATCTATTTATTATATATGAATAGTCTTATTTTTGACGAATAAGAAGTGTTTTACGGATAGGACAAAAAATATCTCGGTTATTTTTCAACGGATCTTCTCCAGTTTTACATTTTTAGATAGTGGTCGTCGTTCATCATCTACTAGTAGTGAAGCGCAGTTAGGACGGGATGTGAGCAACCCAACCCACCCCACTTCTGTTTACCGCCAAATATGAGAAATTGAAAAAGGAGACATTAGGCTATCTCCTGGGAACTTTCATGCATATAAATTGTTTAGGCGGCATTTTGTAACTGTATGATAATAACATATGTCACAGTCATATGGAACACAAGTTACTTGAAAGATTTATTTCTGGCGACGTTTGGTCAAAGGTATTTTCGTCTTTATCAAACAATATTAAGCGAATACGTATTATGGCTTATTGTAAGGTACTCTAGATCTCGGTACAAATTGTTGACGGTCCAAGAAAAACACAAGTTTTGATTATCTGATTTATCATGTATAGCTACATGCGTGAATGACATGGTAGCGAAATATCACTAGAGGAATGCTAATAACGAATATCAAAACTGAAATTTAGTTCGAACATTTACTCAAGTTCGTAATTCATGGGCTTTAATTCAATTAATTAATATTTTAGCGGGTTCTAATAACGTTAATAACGAAAATCAAAACTGATAAATATTTCGCATTTTATTTAAGCAGGTTCTACTATTTTGCTACATTGCACATTCAAGCCAACACCAACCACGACATCACCTACACCATTAACTTATTTGAAATCGACAAGCACAAACACTTTGGTGTCGACGACTTCTAACAATAACATACGAACTTCCAGTACATGGCGAAATGATGGTACGAGTTATACGAAGTTTATATCTAACATCAGTAGTGTCATTCCGTCAACAACTGAACCAGCTAATGAGGATTCTAATCGATGTAAGTATAATATTCGTCATTTGTAAAACTCGTGATTTGTTCATAAAATTATACAGACAGTTGTCGTTCTTGTGTCTGAAATGAATGGGGTATTTAACATTTCACTATTTTTTTTCAAAATGACATTTATATTTCTGTAATGATTTGAAAAAAAACATGGAAAATATCTAATCAGGTAATAATTTAGACAATATATCAGTTACATAATTTAAAAGCAAATAAATGATTTTAATCCAATGTGTGTATTCTATTTACAGTGATTGGTATTATAATTGGATCTATCCTAGCTGTTCTGGTTGTGGTAGCTTTAGTTATTATAATTGTCTGGTCAGTATACAAAACATTTAAACATTATGTTATTAATCAGTTGAAAGAACATTTAAGTGATGGTCTATGGAACAATTCTGTTTGCGTACAAGTAACCACCAGGAACAACTAAAATAAATAGGCACCGGCCTGTCCCCTTCGTCGCTCGGAAAATCCTTTTAATAAATAAATCTAAACTGTAACTAAATAATGTATTCTGAAGTCTGTTAAGCCCACGTCAGGGGCAAATAACTCATCTGATAATTATTTAAATCGGTAGATATATGGACAAAGATCACCAAATATCAAGGGCGAAAGTTATTTTTAATCTTTCTTTCCCTTTTCCCCCTTTTGCATGGCGATTTTTGTTGAGTTTTTGGTGTAGAATCGAAGAAAAGAGTTTGAAAATACATTTTCTGCCAGGTTTTGGTGAATATTCATGATTTTGAGGCGGAAGGAGACAATAGTTTTGAGGTTGGTTACGTTGAAAATTGCAAAGTTAGCTGTCTCTACTTCCAGCTTGACTATCTCAAGTTTTTCATGAAGAACCTCATACATGCTTTAGGTCAAGAGTCTGTCATATGTTGCTCCATCTGTGGCAGAAAGCGTTTTACCCAACGAATATTTGGGGAAAAGTTACAACCGGTCTTAGAGACGAGAATTAATATTGAAGTCAATGGGGAAATAATTGGTGATCTGTGGCCATATACAAAGTTACGAAACACACTGACAACTAAAGGTGGCATCAAATTCTACTAGGCTTCGCGTCCACCAGCTAGTCGCAATACTCACATGTTCTCATTATGTAAGCACACAAGTTTGTTTGGATTCCTTATCAAATAATAATATTTGTTCGTTTTAGTTTGGTGAAAAGAAGAAAGAAAGATACAATATATGAAAGGTCACGACAACCACAACAGAGTTCACATATCTACATGGATTTACATGTTGAACCAGTCAGTAGTGGAACGCAGCAAAACAACATTTATGTCAACACCGTGGTGAATTAATGAAAAATGTATTGACTCTATAAAGTTCCGTTGTCGTTTAGTAGATGGGAATAATGGTGACTAACCGCAATTACATGATACACCAAGAAAACCATCTTTCAAGAACGCAATGTCTTCAACAGGCAAATTTAACAGGGTTCGACAACTTGTCACACAAACAGTGGTTGTATTGATTTTTAATAGAATACCAAAAGCCCGTGTTATCTATGACAAACTATTAAAATATGTACTCTCATATATAATGATGAGTAAAACTGAATTGTGACTTTTCAAATGCGTTCATATGTTAGTCTAGCCGATTAGCGACTTTTTTCTCATGCTTTGAATGTACCTAATGTGGTACACACCAGTTTATGTTTATTACTCTGTAATTGTTTTCATTGTGTTCATGGACTAAAATGTGTTTCTTTTTGTTATTTCAACGATTACACAAGTCGTTCTGTACATGTGAAGATGTTTTGGATTAAAATTTTATTTCAATAGCTGTAAATGTTTTTGTTTGAACCCTAGTGTCGTTCTTCACTAGCTGTCCGAAGAAAAGCTTCGATTATGACCAGATTTTAGCCCTGTTGGCATCCAAACTAGTTTGCAACAAGATGGTGTCGAGAGCGGGGCATCAATTAATATATTCATACTGCAGAATGGCATAAGTCAAAGTCTTTTTTCAGTACATGTATATTACACAATTTCGTAAGCACTAACTACCCCGCATGTGCATTTCAATAAAATACGTCACGTCTATAACAGGGAACCGTAGCTTTCTTTAATGAACATGGGAAACGGGAATTGGGGACAGGTAATCCGGTATTTCACCTTTCTAAATAAAATACGTGACCGGAAACAAGAATTGGAGACATTTAGTCCAGAGTTTTACCTTTCTGAAAATTGTAAGCTACACACAGAAGTTTGAATGTAATTCTGCTTTCCACCTCAAACTCTAGGCGTCTGACATTCTCAACTTATCACCCTGGTCAGTTTTCAAAAGCGGTACTTGAAATATGTTTGTAAGATTCAATAAGTTCGTAGATAACCGTAACATTACAACGAGTTTGATAAATTAATAGCAATTTTGCTACCTTTAAATTCTTTATGAACGATCCATTATGTGACATACATTCCTTCGTGTGTTATGGGCGTACCTGTGTTATTGCGATAGTAAGATTTCTTATTGTCAAGTTCTATATAATAGGACAAAAATATTCTACTCGTTTTGTTAGTTATTGTGGTATAAAACGAAGAGGTAAAATACACATACTATTGGTGTGTAACCTATTCTCTATAAATAACACGTCGTCTGCTTTATAAATGCATATTCTAGTAACAAGAGGTATATGGTCACGCTAACGTAACTTGCAAACATAAATCTTTAAAAAAAAATCTTTATTTTATCAACCCCAATATTAGTTTAGTTAATCGTCCGTTTTTAACATGGTGGGGACGGGGTGGCCGAATGGTTAGCGCGTGTGCGATGCCTTATAAGGTCTATCATTGAGTCAACTGGTGTGGTGTCGTTTCTCCGGTTGTACTTGGCAGGCAGTAGGGTCGCTTGTCCAACCTCGTGTGTTTCTCCGGTTTCCCCCCACTGTTAAAGACCCCGTGCTATTGAAATAAAGTTGAACCATATGTTAGTCGTGAAAATGACTTAGTTTGTGTCGAGTGAACGTTAAACCCCCTTTCTCTCTTTATAACATAATATGTTAGTCGCAATAATTACTTAGTATGTCTCGAGTGGACGTTAAACCCTCTTTCTCTCTTTATAACATGGTGTTGTATCTGGGTTATGTGATATCAGTGTATATATGATTTGTGATATCGTACCGGATGTTAGTGAATAGCATGGGTTTATATGTTATTTGTGACATCGTACTGGATGTTAGTGTATAACATGGGTTTATATGTGATTTATGATATCGCACTGGGTGTTAGTGAATAATATGGTTTTTATATGTTATTTGTGATATCGTACTGGTTGTTAGTGAATATTATGGGTTTATATGTGATTTGTGATGTTAATGCAGATCAGTTGTGTTATTCATTGATACGTGACACAAGCATGGTCCTATCCGTGGCGTCTGTATTGTCTATCTTATGTTAAGAATAATTTAAATAGACCACACATTAGTGATTTATAAGCTGCTACAATTGAATAAATTATGAGGGTTTTTTTTTGAAAGTTACACAATGGATTTCTCAGTGTATTACATTTATGGTTTGTACAAATCTGCCTGAAGTTTACAACAAAAGGGGCCATTGCACAGATTTGTCAAGTCCTAGTTACATATTATAAATGTGCTGTAGAAATGTCAAGCTCAGAATATATATATCTGTGAAGGAAAGATGGTTAAACACATTATGAATGATTAACTCAATGTGTTACAATAAAATGGTGATATGAACAACGGTGAATCATGGACAGGTCACATAGGGAAGTGTTTAGTTTCGTCGCGGTCATTACAATGTTACATATTAGTGACGTCGGTAAGTAAACATCAAACGTATATGTATATATACATTCAAGAGTTAATGTATAATTTCATAGTTCAAATCGTATTATGTTTTTATAATAAATAAATGTTACAAGTGCTTAAAGAACGTTTTATTACTTAATTGTCTACATGTATCACCAGAGCTTGCCAAGACATACAATAACAATATCGTGATCTATGCTAATACAACAATATACATTATATAGCATACAATTGTTATTATTTTGAAATGTTTAATTTGGGTTTAAATTTAGAGTATTTCAATGGAAGTGAAAATAAAGATAACTCCATTCATTGTAAGACGTAAGCACTAGATGATTTTTTGAAATGTTTAATTTGGGTTTAAATTTAGAGTATTTCAATGGAAGTGAAAATAAATCAACTCTATCTAATAGGACCACCATGTGATATTCCGGACAAACAACAACAATTGGAACGCTGCATTGAGAGCATCAGAGTATGGATGACTGCAAACTTTCTTAAACTGAACTCTGACAAAACAGAGTACATGACCATTGGCTCAAAATCACATGTTTCATCATTAGATAGTCACCCCATTCAAGTTGGAATTGATCACATCAGCCCTGTTCAATCTGCCCGAAATTTGGGTGTTATGTTTAACTCTACTATGGATATGTCCAAACAAATTGCCGCAGTATCAAAGGCATGTAACTTCCAACTGTACAACATTGGTCGCGTACGAAAATACTTAAACACAGATTCAACTAAACTGTTAGTGAACTCATTAATCGCATCTAGACTGGACTATTGTAATTCTTTACTTTATGGTCTTCCAGCTTCTTCTCTTCGCTCCCTACAAAAAATACAAAACACGGCCGCACGTCTGATCACCAGAACAAGACTACGTGACCACATTACACCTGTGCTCAAATCCCTCCACTGGCTCCCAATTAACAGGCGTATTCAGTACAAGATAATCCTTCTAACTTACAAGTGTATCCATGGTTCAGCTCCTAATTACCTGAGTGATCTTATAAAAATCAAAAGTGGAGAAAGAACAACTCGATCAACATCAAAACACGACTTAGTTGTTCCAAAAACTTTTAAAGTGTCGTGTGGTGATAGGGCTTTTTCAGTGGCAGCACCCACCCAATGGAATAAACTCCCAACAACATTAAAGGAAGCCAAAACAGTAGAGTCTTTTAAAACATCCCTTAAGACTCACCTATTTAACTGTGAATACCAAACGTGACAGAGCGGCTCAGCGCCATCGAGTAGAACAGTTCTAGATGAGAGGCGCTATATAAATTCATTATTATTATCATTATTATAAATCCATTCATTGTAAGACGTGAGCACTAGATGATTTTTGTTAATAAGTATCGAATTCTCCGGTAATACTAAACGATCACATAAAGATGCGTAAAATACAGCTAACACATTGAAAAGAGATATCAACCCTTACCAAGAGATGAATCCATGGTGATAAAACAAGCAGCTAAAGATGGTGAAAAAGTAATTTTGAAATCTGAGTACACGTACTACAATAGAATGGAATTAGACACATTACGCGATACACTACCATAAATTACTATGCGCTTGTTATACTAGTATTATGGCGGGAGTGTGGATGGCCGAATGTTGAGGAGTGTCAGCTTCACGCGATATTCACAATGGCAACCCCCATGGTCATCTGAATCCGAGTAAAGTCCTATTGATATATGGGCATAAGGACGTTACCTATATCAAATTAGAAGAACTGGATAAATTTACTGTATGCCGCTATTTTGGAATGGTGTGAAACTTCTGTGATGTTATCACCCTGTCGCAGTGTTTATCATATGTATTTATTTTATAAGATGCGGTTACTATTTTCGTGAATGTGCGCTCTGTACTAATAACTTTGTTACTTTTTTTTTGTATTTTCAGTCAGTTGTAACTGTGATAGTTCAAGTAAGTATATTACACTTGTATTTTCGACAATAATTCACAGACTAAATTATGATGACTATCGCTGTAAAACTTTAAACATAATGTTGATATTGAAGTGTGTTTATGTTTATATTCTAATATTTAGATTTGGAATGTTTTCCACGATTCGGGTGGTGGTGGGGGGGGGGGGGTGGCCGGATGGTTAGCACGTCAGTCGGCTGGCGTGGTTTCGAATCCCCAGTTGTACGTGACAAGGAGTAGGGTCGTCTGTCCAACCTCGTGGGTTTTCTCTGAGTCTTCCTGTTGCCTCCCACTGCGCGCAAGAGAATTATTGAAATAAAATTTATCCAAAAGTTAGTCCCGAAATGACCTAGTTTCTTTCGAGTGGACGTTAAATCCCATTTTCCCTGTCTCTTCCACGATTCAATCATTGTTATTAAAGGACCATATTGATGTCAGTCATTATCACATATGTGATAGAACTCGTTAAACACTTTCCAAATATAATTTTAATACAGAGATCATTGCTACGATAGATGAGTAATAACAGTTTCATGTATCGGAACTGACGAACGCAAAAGGAAAACACAGGTAATCCCACTATATAACTGACTGAAGTGACGAGTGATAACCATGGGCGAATTTCTGCACACTAATAATTCCTTCACTCGTCACGCCAGTCATGTTTTCCTTTGGCGTTCGTCACTTCCGATTCATGAAACCGTTATTACTCATCTATCGTAACCATGATCTCTGTGTTAAAATTGTGTTTGGAAAGTGTTTAACCAGTTCTATCACATGTGTGATAATGACGGACACCAATATGGTCCTTTAAATAGGATAGAACGCAGTGTGGTAAAATAATGTGCTTAAATAAAACAAAAATCAGATGGCATTTGTTCCCGTGTCAGTTTGTATTACAAATTAGAATCTCTGCCCTCACACGGATATAATTATTTAAAATCTTAATTTTTTGTCAACTACTCGTGCTTTTATTTCAAATTGGAACAAATGCAACCGTAATGAGTATACTTGTAGTTTCTGTGTTCACATTTCATTTTAATGACTTATTCCGTGTACTTGACTGTTTACAGATTTGAAACCTGAAGCGCCGTTTTGTAGTGACGTGTCAGTTAGCGGAAGGGCCGTATATTTGTCAGGAATAGATAATGACGCAAACGGTGTCGGCTGTAATTGTTACTTTAGTTTATGTAGTTTAAATGCATCTATGCAGCTACCAGTGACAATTAAAGTAAAAAGTGTAACTACCGCACCCAAATGGTGTGATTATTTATTATATTCTATATATAGAAATATTAGTACAAATCTGTATTCGTGTGGTGAAAATGTACATAAAACGAGTTTTGAATTGGGACTCATGGAAACTGTGGAATTGCATCTTGAGAAAGGAACTATTAATGGTTTTGGGTTTCCCTTTTGTCTTCAACTAGTCGGTGAACAAGGTAAATATTTCTCACCATATATCTATAATTAAATTAGTATATGTTTCTGGATGTGATTCTAAATATTTTCTTAATTATTGTAGGGTCCGATTTCAAATAAATAATTTATATTTTACTATCATTATATTCCACTTGGCTATATTAAACTAGCGTTTGTTATTTCGTATTCATTTGTCATCGGCCGGTCTAATTAGAAGAGAATACGCGATTCCCACTCATTTCGACCCCAAATGAGAAAATTAAACCGTGTCATATTAGGGGTTGTCGCTCTTCTAGGCCTATGTTGTGATTTGTCATGAATTCAAACAATTTACGATGGTTGTCGGCGATATCACGTGACTAGAAGCGGTCGTTATACATAAATCTACTCCACACAAAAACACACAAGAAGATATCTCTACATATTTGGCGGTCGACGAAAAACTCAAGTTTGATTATCGACTTGCCATTGTTGGGTTATTAGTTCGACAGAGCGTTTTTTTTAATATCATAAATGAAACCGAAATAAATGCGTTAAAAGGGACATTTTAACCATAGGCTCAAGTCAGCCAAGCCATCAAGACTGCTGTTTGTTTTTAATCTTGTAGGTTCCGAAATACAATTAAGATGCACGTCCAGGACAACAACGTCAAGCACAAACAATGGTATTTCTGACAGTACCGGGAGAAATGACGAGCCATGTGCCACTCGTTCAACTCTAAACCCCAAAACCGAGGGAAATGATGGCACAAGTTATAGAACGGATAAACCTAACGCCCGTAGTGACATGCCAACAACAACTAAACCACAACCAGCTAACCGTAATTCTGATCAATGTAAGTATATTGGTCAATCTGTGAGTAATATTAATGTTTGCTTTTCAAATCAAAATGTAAAAACCAATGGAGCATAGAATGAAACAAAAACAAACAAAAGGTTTTCGTGATCTGAAAACAATTATCTATTAAAACGATATGACAATATTCCGGAGGAGGGGGGGGGGGGCTTTTTGTATGTAATATGTAAAAATAAAAGCACGAGATTAGGCAATCGGGTCATTAATTAGAAAATTATTTACAATGTTATTTAAAATTACAATGGTTAGTGTTAGTTACTCTCTATAGAATTGGTGATGGTTAAACAAGACTGTGGGCGAACTCGGTTCATCACTGCGTTGAACGTGAAGGGTCTGGTATTATTCTGGGAGGCAAAATGTGACAATACAACGAGCTTCTTTATACAAATTGGAAGTCATTCAAGACCGGTGGCTTGGAGAATCCTGCATTTGATCCGGGTCACAAATTGTTTTAAGATGTTTTTATTATGGGAAAGGGGGAATCTGACCCGTTCGCACGACATCAGTTTATAAGTGTGATTTGGATTGGCTTTTTAATATACAAGGACTTTTTATTTCGTGTGTTAACCAACTGTATGTTTTTATGAACTTTCAATCCTTGAAGTGTAAATAACTTAATTTAATCAACCTGTCCATAATATCATATATAATGTATTTGACGTTAAATCTGTAAAAAAAACAACACAACAACAAATTGGTATTTCAAGAGTAACATCACATGGCACAAATAGGCTAAAGCCCTGATTAGTGATTCAACATAATCCGAATGAAGGACAAGCGAGCAATGGGCTTTAAGATAATGTTCTACAACAATCGTTCCCATAATATTGCCGAAGTGCTGTTTTTCTGGGGGTTGTAGCTTATTCCAACATAAACGATGAATAGTTAAAAATGTACTTTTAATAAACAAGTGTACAAAACTGGCTAACGGTCACAATATCGAGATAGGTATCGCTAGGGCGAGCTAGTCACCAGTCTAAAGATACAGTAGAAATGAAATGAAATGAAATGGGGTTTGACGTCCTACTCTTTTGCACCTAACCTGGGCTAATGGAAGACGGGGTTTACAGTAGAATATAGAACATATATACAAGCTAAGGATTAAAATAATTATATAATGATATTTGATAAGATGTTAAATTGAACATATGAAACATATGTTTAAATACAGAAGAAGATATGGACATAGCAAGCATGCGTGTTAACTATAATAACCAGGGCTCACACTGGCTTACAATTTTTTCCGCCAAAATGGATGATAATTTTTATATAAAGAAATGTTCATATATTTTTTCCGCCAATTGCATATTTTATCCGCCAAAAATATGTGATAAAAAATTATACAGTATCTAACAATTTTATGTTTCAGTTAGGCTTATTATAAAACAATTACCGATATATACAATATACAACAACTTTTAACAAATCTGTCTTTGCATAATACATTTAGCACAGTTTTGGTTTACTAAGATCGGATTTTATTTTTGGTAACTTTAGTCTCTTTGAAAATCGTCGTATTCAGTATTTACACGTCAAATCTTGTCCAAGGATTGCGTGTACAATAGACCTATTTTTTCCAGGTGCCGTAACGGCATCTGAATCTCTGATAGAATGATATGTACTGTTTGAGTTTATACTTAATGTAACGCAATATATATCGTTACATTAAGTATAAACTCAAACAGTTAAAAGACTTGAAAGATTAGTGAGATATCATTGCGGACATTAGTTATTTACTATTTTAACTAAAATCATATAATAAAATATATACGAAGATACACTATGATAATATTTAAAGACATATCGGTGTATTCTTCTATTTTAACCTTCTTGTATTATATTTACAGTGATTGGTATAATAATTGGATCTATCCTAGCTGTTCTGGTTGTAGTAGCTCTAGTTATTGTAATTATTTGGTCAGTATACACAAAATTATAACAACTGTTAAAATATTGTGTTAAAATTGGAAAAATATCAAAGTGTTGTTCTATTGTATTTTGTAAAGCTATACGCCTGGAATGTGGACAATTTCTTTCATAAATATCATGAAGCAGTGAATAAGTGTTATATCTGAAGTGTATTACTACTATTACGTTCATGGTCGTTAGCGTGATTGTCAATATCAGCAGATATAATATACAAAGGTCAGAAACACACTGTCAAATGAAAGGTGTGGCCACAGTTTACTAGCCTTCATTCCATCGACCAGTCGCAATACTAATTTGGTATCGCAAGCTTGGGGACAACAGTTCATTAGCCTTCCTCCCATCAACCAGTCGCAATAATATTTGTTCTCGCAAGCTGGGGGACAAGTGTTATAAACATACAGAATTTCTGGCATTAATGTAGACACATAATGATTAAATGCCTTACTAATATACTTTTTAGCTTGATGAAAAGACGAAAGAAGGATATCATATATGAAACGACACGACAACCACAGCAGAGTTCACATATTTATATGGACTTTTATGGTGTCCCCGTTGAAAACAGCACTCAGCAACACGGCGAATATATGAACGTCGGAAAAGAGGGGTTGATTTAAAATATGTATTGACTCTATAAATTACCGTTGGCGTTTAGTAGATATGAATAATGGAGACTAACCTCGATGACATGGTGAATATATAGAAACAGTCTTTCGAGGCAGCGTTTTTCACACAGAAATCTATGACATAAACTAATAAAATATTGTGTAATCTGAAAGATTCACAAACTGTTACATACAACAAGATCTATATATGAAGGAGTCTCTATTAGCAGCCTTGTATTCATTCTATGTATGTAACTGATATGCAACCAGCTCAATTATTGGTTGTAACAATGAATAAATAATTATAAGCATTGATCAATATACATTTATAGATTACTATTCAATCGTTCGGTAATATTTACGAAATATGACGAATTGTCCCGATTGACCTGTAAACAAAATGCAAATATGGTTATCGCAGTGTCGCGTGCACGATTAGGTGCACGTGGTAAAGGATTATTATAATGTGGCAATGATGTCGAGTTTATTACGTGTAGTAGTGTTTAAGTTAATAAATTAAAATATGCGTCTTCTTCGTGTTATTTCAATAATGTTTTGTGTGTACCCTATCTGATCTTCAATAGATATCTAAATAAAAGCATCCATTATGGGCGGAGATGGTCATAGTTGTAGAAACGATGATAGCAATTCTATTGTTACATATCGTACTCGCCTAAATTAGGCGTACGAGGCCGAACTTGTTTGTGGGGGGGGGGCAGCATATTTTCCCGACAAATATAGTTCTTTAGAATACGCGGAGCGGCGGGCGGCGATGCCATACGCATGCGAGTGCTGGAGGTGCGAAGCGTCCCACGGGAGGTCTGGGGGGTCTCCCCCAGAACATTTTGAAAACCAGACGACCGTAGACGCAATTTCCAGGCATTTCGAATACTTTCTAATAATTTGGAGTGGGTAGTAAATTATTTCAGTTGCAACATAAAAACTGGTAAAAAGTCATCTTTAAAATACAAGCTCTATTACTACGAAAACAAGAACGATTTACTTTTGCCACATTTTTCATTTTATGAGATTTCACATTTTTTATCCAGATCTCAGATGTATAAAAGACTTGTACATATATATTTAACATCTACATCATAGGGGTTTTGGAACTTTTTCCTAGAGAGATTTATAAGTAAAATAAGCGTTGTTGAGCACATTATCTTTGTAAAAAACTCTTGCCAGTTGCACTTTACATTCACCAATGAATATTTATTTCCAAAGAAAAGGGCTCAATATCGAATTATTTACGGCATGGAGTTGGATGCCAGTATACAGGAACACAGTACTCAAGAACTGAGAAAGGCCATGGGTACGTGCTAGTTCCATTCGGATGGCGTACGTGTTCATCATTGACTGGACTGGTTTCTTTCCGCTTCCATATTATTAAAAAAATTTAGATATTCAAAACCCGACAGACGGCGCGACGCTTCCCGACAAACTGAGCATTCATTCCCGACAAGACCATAGCCTTCCCCGACAAGGCCATACCCCTACCCCCACCCAATTTTCAAAAACTCATCGGCTAATGACCGATCTCACAATTCTGAGCTTTTTTCAGATTTATATTTTTTTTTCATAAAAATATTTGGGGCGGCCGGTGCCCCCCCCCGGCCCCCCCCACCTTGTACGCCTATGTTCTTCGCTAGAAATAAGTAAATTGAAAACCAATTGAAAACAAATTCCGGTTATACCCCTGACGTGTGTTCAAAACACAAACGGCGGGAACAAAAAAATTAGTTTATAAAACATATGTGTTAAAACCCCTATACACATAAGAATTCGTTTACTAAATGTCTTTCGTGGATTACGCGTTGGTCTAAATTATATACAACATTACATGAAATTTTGATACGTGATACAATCTGAAAGAGTTTAATCAAGAAACCCGTTTAGCAATAAGTTCACATTCAGGGGCGTACATAATGATTTCGTTTGGGGGGGGGGGGTGTTGAGCCAAAATGCGACCGACTGATGCACATACCCCCCCCCCCCCCAGTGCGAGTGACGCAATCAGGAGCCGAGCACCAAGTGCGAGTTTTCCAGGGAATATGGGGGTGGGGTAGGAGCGGTTTCAAATGAAGGGCGCCAATCACATTTTAATCATCAATAGAAATCCTGGGCGCTGTCTATGTCGTTACTACGTTTACACAGCGCCCGTCCGTCTGCTCAAAATATAAAAAAAACGTAACATTTGCGAACATCTGATGGGATTACAACCAAATTGTAAATATATACCACTAACTTGTGCTGGTTTATTTTGAAAGTTGTTTTACTTGATATGATCGGGAGTTCCTCGTCCCTTTGCATATTACGTGTATCACATGTGCTGGTGGCTTGAGATATTACGTCTATTAAATGTGGTATAGTATACATCTATCCGTAAATAACGAAAATTTGTACCTAAACTTCACGATAAAGGGGGGAGGGGGTCATTGAACAAGTCACCTCGCCATACTTGTTAATTATAAATAGACCCGTAACAAGGAAGTATAGTATTATCGATTAAAATCCAAGTTTAACATATAACTATTTATTAAATATTACAAGCTGTAAGAGAATACAAGTGCAACATGGTCAGGTCACATAGAGAAGTTTTGAGTTTCGTCCCGACCATTATAATATTACATATTGGTGCTGTGAGTAAGTAAAGATTATTAATAGTAGTTGGGTTTATAAATAGTCGTTTATTAACAAATGAATGGGACTGCATTTAATCGATCTACACAGATGGAATGTATTATATAATATAGTATATAAAATTCACTTGTAAAATGTTAACTGTATGTCGGTATGTATAAATAACACGTATGTTCTTTAGCGTTGTGTATGATACCATAGATCAGTGTGTTTCGATAAACGAAATGAAATTGGGTATAACATCCAACGGTTCTGCTTTTAAAATGGGCTAATGAAGACGGGCATACGCCATACAGTGTGCTGTGAGGGAAATTTTGCCTGGGCAGTGGCGGTACGACCTACTCTTAAATCGAATTCCCACTGCCAAGGGATCTTTTACGCCAATGTGTACACGGAACGACTAGACAAAGAAAATCACCCTTTACAACAGATTTGATACATCAAATTATAGTATGCGTTGAAGTGGTTTAAACCATGCAAATAATTATTCATATCCATCCATACTAATTATGATAACACTTGTTTTCACTAGCATATCTCAGCTATATTTGTACAATAAATATTTGCTAGTGATTTTGTTTGGTTGTTTTTATTTTCAGTCAGTATGAACTGTAATAGCTCAAGTAAGTAAATTTTACCAATAGCAGTTGTACATTTCGAATTGGGATAATATTACAAAAACTAATTTCTAATAACCATATCTATACAACATTGAAGGTAACTTCACATTGAATAAAGTTTTAATGAGACAAATTTTAACAAATTTACACCTCGTGTCTTGATAATTTTTCTTTATAAG
Source organism: Patella depressa (assembly GCA_948474765.1). NCBI lineage: Eukaryota > Metazoa > Mollusca > Gastropoda > Patellidae > Patella > Patella depressa. Next base: position 10,503,835 of record OX419721.1, read on the forward strand.
CAATATTTTTTTGTATCTGAATAGGGATTGGGGAACAGGCATAGCCTATATTAAGGTACATTAATAGACAAAGTGTGGCGTCGGAAGGCAAACCATGAAGCAATAAATCCGACATGTTATCTTTGTGTTCTTTCAATGCTAATATTATTGTTTTCTTATTAGAAAAAAACGCAAAAGAACTGAAAACGTTTGCCGTAAGAAAACTATGTATTTGTTGGTAATGTTTGTATCATCATCTCAGTTTCAGTAATTATGTGTAATTAATTTCTTTTAAAGGTCTGTCACATGCAGTGCCGTTTTGTGGTAAACAAGGAATTAGCGGAAGGTTGCTTTATTTATCCGGAATAGATATTGGCACAAATGGTATAGGATGTAATTGTTCCATTAGTTTAATCCCATATAATCAAGATCCTGTAAAACTTGAAATAAAGAATGTAACTACTGCATCAAACCCGTGTGACTATTCATTATATTCTGTGTATAGAAATAGAAGTACAAGGCTGTATTCGTGTAGTGAACAGTTACATAAAAAGAGTTTTGAATTGAAACCAATGGAAACTGTGAGATTACATATGGAGATCGGAATTTATAATGGTGTTGGATTTCCGTTTTGTCTTCAACTGCTTACTGAAAAGGGTAAAAATTTCTTATTCTAGATGATTACATCAGTAGATGTAACCTGATTGTAAACATTTTTATACGCCCACATTTTCATGTGGACGTATTATGTCGTCGCCCCTGTCCGTCCGGACGTCCGTCCGTCCGTCCACAATTTGTTTGTGGACTCTCTACAGGTCACAATTCTTATCCGATTTTGACGAAACTTGAAATATAGGTTTATCCCCAAAAGATCTCGGCTGCTTTCGATATTGGCATGTATCGGATCAAAACTTCATGGATTATGGCCCCTGATTGTACGAAAAATCACGTTTTTAGCTTGTGGACCCTATAGAGGTCACAATTTTGAACCGATTTTGATGAAAATTGACATGCATGTTTGTAACCCAAAGATCTTGGTTCCTTTCGATATTTGCGGCTATCGGAATGTAATTTCCTGAATTATGGCCCCTGATTGTCCGAAAAATCACCCTTTTTAGCTTGTGGTCCCTCTGGAGGTCACAATTATTATTCGATTTAAAAAAACGTTTGACTATATCACCGTTACACCCTAAGGAAGGTTGAGTTCGAATTTCGGGAAAATCGGACGAAAATTGCCATACAAAATGGCCGCCGTTTGTACGCGAATACTGTTAAAAAATGGTATATCAAGGTTGTGGACCCTGTGGAGGTCACAATTTTGATTCGATTTTGATGAAACTTGAAATTCATGGTTATAACCCAAAGATCTTGCTTCCTTTCGATATTTGCGCATATCGGATCGTAACTTCCTGAATTATGGCCCCTGATTATACGCAAAATCGCCTTTTTTTTAGCTTAGAGGTCACAATTATTATTCGATTTAAAAAAACGTTTGATTATATCACCGTTACACCCTAAGAAAGGTGGAGTTCGAATTTCGGGAAAATCGGACGAAAATTGCCATAAAAAAATGGCCGCCGTTTGTACGCGAATACAAAATGGTATATCAAGGTTGTGGACCCTGTGGAGGTCACAATTTTGATTTGATTTTGATGAAACTTGAAATTCATGGTTATAACCCAAAGATCTTGCTTCCTTCAGATATTTGCGCATATCGGATCGTAACTTCCTGAATTATGGCCCCTGATTATACGCAAAATCGCCTTTTTTTTAGCTTGGAGGTCACAATTATTATCCGATTTAAAAAAACGTTTGATTATATTACCGTTACACCGTAAGGAAGGTTGAGTTCGAATTTCGGGAAAATCAGACCAAAATTGCCATACAAAATGGCCGCCGTTTGTACGCGAATACTGTTAAAAAATGGTATATCAAGGTTGTGGACCCTGTAAAGGTCACAATTTTAATTCGATTTTGATGAAACTTGAAATTCATGGTTATAACCCAAAGATCTTGGTTCTTTTCGATATTTGCGCATATCGGATCGTAACTTCCTGAATTATGGCCCCTGGTTATACACAAAATCCCCCTTTCTTTAGCTTGTGGTCCCTCTGGAGGTCACAATTATTATCCAATTTAAAAAAACGTTTGATTATATCACCGTTACACTGTAAGGAAGGTTGAGTTTGAATTTCGGGAAAATCGGACCAAAATTGACAGACAAAATGGCCGCCGTTTGTACGCGAATACTGTTAAAAAAATGATATATCATGGTTGTGGACCCTGTATAGGTTACAATTTTAATTCGATTTTGATGAGGAAGGTTGAGTTTTAATTTCGTGAAAATCGTACCAAAATTGCCGGACGAAATGGTCGCCGTTTGTACACGAATAGTGTAAAAATATGGTATATCATGGTTGTGGACTCTCTACAGGTCACAATTCTTATCCGATTTTGATGAAAAGTCACATTTCTAGGTTGTGTACCGTCACACAATAATCATTGTCGGTTTCGAATTTTATTAATATCAGACTGGAACTGACCAACTAAATGGCTGCTCCCAATACAGTATGAAATACAGGACTTAAAGATGTAGGAAAAATCACTTTCGGTATTGCTTGTTCTCTGTCCATCTCTCGAAAATGTGGGCGTATCCTGCCTGGCAGTGCCAGCCTATCTTCCGGTTTTGTATCGCATAACGGCACCGAGACCTAAACCTGATCTGAATTAGGCGGTGGGTCGGACAAAAGCCAAACACGTTTCTAGGGACTGATTCAAATAAAACTCTAAAATGTATTTTGCCATAGTTGCTATGCAATTTGTGTGTTGTTCACTTTTCAATTTTGCGTCTCCAGTAGAGACGTTCATGCAGTAAGTAGACGAGGGGTTTATCCTCGTACACCCCATTCCTGTTTCCAGTCACAAAAGAGTCATTTTAACATTTAAAAAAAAAATGCGAGAGAAGATCACCTTCTCCACACCTTAGTAGAATCCAGTCATGTGTTGTGACTCACACAGGGGATCACGATGGCTAAGTGGGTAAGACTGTGGGTCGCTAGCCTGGAGGTCGGGTGTTCGATCCCTGCATTGCCCGAGAAAGTTGAAATAAGGAATGTAACTACTACATCCAATATGTGTGACTATTCATTATACTCTGTATATAGAAATACCTCTACAAGACTATACTCGTGTGATGAACACGTACAGCTACATAAAGATAGTTTTGATTGGAAACCCATGGAAACTATGAGACTGCAAATAGATCCAGGAACTTATAATGGTTTTGGATTTCCCTTTTGCCTTCAACTATTTTCTAGTTACGCATGTAAATAGTTCTCATTATGTTTAATTATATCATTAAATGTTATTGTTGCGGAATCGTGATTAAACGTTTCTCCGATTAGTTTTAGCACAATGACCCCCGAGTCGTAAACCTGATCTGAAGTGGGCGTTGTTCGGGACGGGTTTGAAATAACATATAAGATTGACCATGTCCACATATTCCGCATTCGATTTTGTGTCTCCTGTACCCACACTTCCCTCTACCCACTCAACTTTTCTTTTCATCATGCGAGAGCTATTATTTTTTTTTTAAAAAAAAACGGCTAAATTAGACTATACTTGCCAAACTTTAGATGAAGTCAGTCATCTAAAGCCTGTTGTGGCGACCACATCAGATTAGAATATTAAACTAAATCTGCCTATTGTAGGTTTTTCATTAGGCCTGAAATGTTATTTAAACTATTAATTAGACACGAATTAACTTATCCAGACAATAATGAACTCTCGATGTCAACGCTAGCCTGCAATATTTGTTGGATTATGATCCGATTTGCTACATAACTTTCCTTCACGATTTGATAATTAAATGGATAATCGAGACTATGATTTTTGCTGTACTGACTTTAATAATAATGATGATTAAGATTAGGCGAGACTTTCAATCGCTTCGCTTTCGGTTCATAGTTCAATCGCTTCGTTTTCGGTTCATAGTTCATTATCTAGTTTTTAGCTATTATAGTGAGAACTGTCAACTCGGTATCTAATCTCCCATAATGTATCTTTAAATGATTCTCACAATATATGTTACCAATATATTAATTACGAATTCAAAGGTTGACAGTTCATCCGAAGCATAGTAACACTTTTCTGATCTTTAAGGATCCTCTGGAATTTTGGCCACGTAATCCAGACTGTACTTTGTGGGGTTTATTACTATTAATAATTTTGTAGGGTCTCAAATAAGTCTTCAGTGTAGGACTGCACCACAGTCAACAACAACTACAACCAATACGTCACCAACAGCATTAACATCCACGAAAACATCAAACACAAACAATTTCACGACGACAATTTATGACACCCACAACATACCAATCTCCAGTACATGGAGAAACGAAGATGCGGCTAAAACACAAACAAACGATGATGATTCTGATCGATGTAAGTATATTGATCATTTGTTGCTTATCTTATGATCGGTTTTTTGAATTATACAGATAGTTGTCGTTCGTTATTTTGCTATTAAAGGGCCAATCCCGATAACTTTTTGGGGAATAAAACTGCTTAATTTTGTGTTAAAATCCTTTATAACCCATTATCGAAGGCCGACCAACTAACCCGATATTTGTGATACGCTTGTAAATAACTTAAACCTGACAGTCTTTATCTGGAAATGGAGACCGTTGTATTATACAGTATCTGGATAAAACCAGACTTTTTTCTATAAAAATGATATGTAGGTGAAATTTACCTTTTGTTATCAGTACAGTACCTGGGTCATTCACTGTATAGACCTCTCAAGAAACGAGAATCGATTATCAGGTCACCCAATCAAAAAATTGACCCGAAATCTTAAAAAGGTTACGTGTCCGGATAAGCAGTGTTGACGTTAACGTCAAAACGACTCAATATTTTGCGCTGAAACTTTGAGTCAAGGTATATACACCATGCCTCTATATTTTGGTCCATAAATTTCATAAATGCTCGGACTTTAGTTTTTGAGACTCTGTTCTTATCGGGATTGTCCCTTTAAAGAAGGTCTGAAATGAAGGATGTAATTTAACAATTCACTGGGGTTTTTTTTCTTCAAAATAACATTTTAATTTCTGTAATCAGTTAAAATAAAACCCGGAAAATATGTGCCCTCGAGTAATAAATTAGAAGATATATAAATTACATAAATTAAAAACAAGTGTTCTTATATATAGTTTGTGTCACCAAGATAACAGAATGCGCTCCTATATAACAAAAAAACACAGTTCCGTGTGTTAATATAGGCATGTTAAAGATTCCGTGGAAAAAGACTAATCAAACCCACAATATTTATGGTATATTAGTCTCAATATGATATAACTAAAGTATCCACGATGCGTCTAACATTATTCCACTTCAGGTTCTAGGGTCATGTACTTAATGATGAGAGGTGTCTAGAAAGTTTTAAGGAACATTCCCTTAATATTCAAGTTATTCTTGATGTGTTGTAGTATTGGGTAGTATGTGGTTATATTGAGGTGTATTGGGTAGATCGTCCCACCCTATAATTACTTCTGATCCGATGTTTGTATTATTTTTTGTATTGTTTTTACGATGACAGGGATAATAATTGGATCTATCTAATTTTGTTGTATTATATTTACAGTGATTGGTATAATAATTGGATCTATTATTGCTGTTCTGGTGATAGCTTCAGTTATTATAACTGTCTGGTCAGTATACAAACATTTAAATATTTCGTTAATGTTTATTAAAATCAATTGAAACAACAATGAAGTAGTGTTCAAAGGGGCTATTTGCGTTTTCCAAAACGTACAGCAAGTAACCGCCAGCAACTTCTGGACAATGGTTCATAAATACATCTAACTGTTACTAAATAATATGTCTGAAGTATATTACGTCACTGTTCGTAAACGCGACAATCGAAACCAGGGGGAGATAACTTAGATACCTTATTAATAATATAATATATGTTCTTTTTAGTTTGGTGAAAAGACGAAAGAAGGATATCATATATGAAACGCCACAACAACCGCAACAGAGTTCACATATTTATACGGATTTACATGTCGAACCTGTTAACACGCGAACGCAGCAAAACAACATTTATGTTAACAGCGTGGTGATTTAAGTAGATGGGAATAATGGGGACTATCCACAGTGGCTTGATACAACCAGAAATCATCTTTCAAGAACGCGATGTCTCAACCAGGCAAATTTAACAGGCTTTGACAAATGCGAACACATCGCTTTTAATAGACTGCCCAAAGCTTGTGTTCTATACTATATGACAGAAACTAATGAAACATGGTGGAATGGTGCTGATTCACAAACTATTAAAACCTATATGTACTTTCATATACAATGATGAGTTAAACTGAATGGCGACTTTTCGAATGCGTTGATATTTTAGTCTAGCTGATTACCGGGACACAATTGGAGACACAACGTGAAGTCAGACAATAAGTAACTACTTGATGCAGGAGACGAAAGGATTTAGTAGTTTCCTATAGAAGTGGTACACTCCAGTTTATGTGTATTACTTTGTTTTAATTGTGTTCATAGACTAAATGTGTTTTTTCTTCTTTGTTTTATTTCAACGATTTATTGCCGTTGTTTACAAGTGAAAATGATTTTGATTAAAATATCTCTTCTTTATCATATTTCAATATTTTTGAAAGCTTTTGTTTGAACCCTATTTGATTTATTGTCGTTCTTCACTAGCTGCCCGAAGAAAGGCTTCCATTGTGACCAGATTTCAGCCAAACCAGTTTGCAACAAGAGTCGAGAGCGGGGCATGTAAGCCAAAGTCTTCTTTCAGTATATTACACAATTTCGTAAGTACTAACTACCCCGCATGTGCATTTCAATAAAATACGTCACGTCTATAACAGGGAACCGTAGCTTTCTTTAATGAACATCGGAAACAGGAATTGGGGACAAGTAGTCCGGTATTTCACCTTTCTAAATAAAATACGTGACCGGAAACAAGCATTGGAGACATTTAGTCCAGTGTTTTACCTTTCTGAAAATTGTAAACAACGCACAGAAGTTTGAATGTAATTCTGCTTTCCACCTCAAACTCTAGGCGTCTGACATTCTCAACTTATCACCCTGGTCAGTTTTCAAACGCGGTACTTGAAATATGTTTGTAAGATTCAATAAGTTCGTAGATAGCTATAACATAACAACGAGTTTTATAAATTAATAGCAATATTGCTACCTTTAAATTCTTTATGAACGACCCATTATGTTACATACATTCCTTCGTGTGTAATGGGCGTACCTGTGTTATTGCAATAGTAAGATTTCTTATTGTCAAGTTTTATATAATCCGAAATAATAATTTACTCGTGTTGTTAGTTGTTGTGGTATAAAACGAAGAGGTAAAATACACATACTATTGGTGTGTGAAGCGTTCTCTATAAATAACACGTCGTTTGCTTTATAAATGCATATTTAAGTAACAAGAGATATATGGTCACGCTAACGTAACTTGCAAACATACATCTATAGTTTATCCACCCCAATATTAGTTTAGTTAATCGTCCGTTTTTAACATGGTGGGGAACGGGGTGGCCGAATGGTTAGCGCGTGCGCGATATATCATAAGGTCTATCATTGAGTCAACTGGCGTTTTGTCGTTTCTCCGGTTGTACTTGAAAAGGAGTAGGGTCGCCTGTCCAACCTCGTGTGTTTTCTCCGGTTTCCCCCCACTGTTAAAGACCCCGTGCTAGCGAATTATTGAAATAAAGTTGAACCATATGTTAGTCGTGAAAATGACTTAGTTTGTGTCGAGTGAACGTTAAACCCCCTTTCTCTCTTTATAACATAATATGTTAGTCGCAACAATTACTTAGAATGTCTCGAGTGGACGTTAAACCCTCTTTCTCTCTTTATAACATGGTGTTGTATCTGGCTTATGTGATATCAGTGTATATGTGATTTGTGATATCGTACCGGATGTTAGTGAATAGCATGGGTTTATATGTTAATCGTGACATCGTACTGGATGTTAGTGTATAACATGGGTTTATATGTGATTTATGATATCGCAATGGGTGTTAGTGAATACCATGGTTTTTATATGTTATTTGTGATATCGTACAAACATGGTCCTATCTGTGACGTCTGTATTGCCTATCTTATGTTAAGAATAATTTAAATTGACCACATATTAGTCGTTTATAAGCTGCTACAATTGAATAAGTTTTGTGGGTTGTTTATTTTGAAAGCTACACAATGGATTTCTCAATGTATTACATTTATGGTTTGTACAAATCTGGCTTAAGTTTACAACAAAAGGGGCCATTGCACAGATTTGTCAAGTCCTAGTTACATATTATAAATGTCCTGTAGAAATGTCAAGCTCAGAGTATATATATCTGTGAAGGAAAGATGGTTAAACACATTATGAATGTTTAACTCAATGTGTTACAATAAAATGGTGATATGAACAACGGTGAATCATGGACAGGTCACATAGGGAAGTGTTTAGTTTCGTCGCGGTCATTACAAAGTTACATATTAGTGTCGTGGGTAAGTAAACATCAAACGTTAATGTAACATTACACATAACTATTTTATTAAACAGATGTTATATTACTGCATCATAACATATTTACATATTGTGGTTAGATCGGGAGACATATATAACTAAAGATGTTCTCCTTAGGTCTCAGAAAACCCAACTCGTCCCAGGGTCTGAGGGCAGACCTCCATTGCCCGAGAGCGGACCCGAATTGCCTCTCGGTCTCGCTAAGACCTCACTGGTTCTCCCTCAGGCCTCACTCCCTAAACCTATCTCAAAACTGGGCTTTATATAATATTCTCGAGCAAGTATGGTTGTCGCAGTGTCCCGTGCACGATTAGGTGAACGTGGTAAAGAATTATTATCAGGCCTCACTCCCTAAACCTATCTCAAAACTGGGCTTTATATATTCTCGAGCAAATATGGTTGTCGCAGTGTCCCGTGCACGATTATGTGAACGTGGTAAAGAATTATTATCATGTTGCAATGATGTCGAGTGAACGCCAGTTTTAACGTGTAGTGGTTTTTAAGTTAATAAATTAAAATATTCTTTGTGTTATTTCAATAATGTTTTATTTGAACCCTATCTGATTCAGTATTGTTCTTCAATAGATATCTTAAAAAAAGAGCACACATTATGGACGAACATGGCCAGAGTAGTGGAAATGATGATTAGCAATTTTATTATTACATATCGTATTACATACACTGCGCCAGCCCGTCTGCTAGAAATATAAAAAACGTAACATTTTCGAACATATGATGGGATTACAAACAAATTTCTAACTTGTTCATTGTAATAATACTGTATTACAAGGGACATTATGAAAATACATCTTCCCGTATTCTAGCTGAGGTATTTTGCAAGCATAGCAATTTGTGTATAAGGCAGCTGTTTATAAGAGCTTGTCACGGCCACTTTGCTATCTCGACTGCTCGCTACCTCGTCCTCTCACTTTATGGCGTTTGAAAATCCCCACTTCTCGCCCCCTCGAATTCTAGACGTCTCACATTCTCTTATTTTAATCCTGTCAACTTTAAGAATCCGAATTTTCTAACGTTTTACTTGACAAATGTGGAGGTTTGTATGATTCACCGAGATTGTGATGGCCATAATAAAGCATGTTTTAACTTCGTGCAGCGATATTTATTAATTAATAGCAATATTGTTACTCTTTGTTAGAAATAACATCGATGTTCGTTCAAAATTTGTGGTTCAAATATGTTTTTTTTTATAAATTAATAACAATATTGGTTCTTTAAGATTTGTATTAACTCTTTATAAGGCAGGTATTCCTTGACGTGGGCGTGCTTGGGTTGTTGCCATAGTTAGATTGGTTATAATAACCCGCAAATAGTTTTTATACTGAACATAGCCCTTCATTTAGTTAGCCATTGGGTTATTGAAACGAAGAACAAGATTACGCATACTTCTGATGAGTAACCTGGGCCCTGTTTCACGAAATTTTAACTAAAGGTAAAATTCAAATTTTAGCGGATACTTCAATTTTGATTGGCTAAGAATTAAAATCAATCTAATATTGTCCAATCAAATAACTAAAATTCAGATCTTATCTTAGTTAAAATTTTGTGAAATAGGCCCCAGTTCTTTGTGATTATAACACGTCTTCTGCTTTATAATTGCACATTTTAGTAATAAAAGTGTGTGGTCACGGTATCTTGAGTTTCTAGCATGTATTAAGATAAAACGTAGTTATATATCAGCTACAGTGTTAATTTGGTTGGTGTTCTGTGTATCAACATGGATTGTTCTGTGATTTCGTGCTGGATGTATATATTAAGATGGTTCAGTGGAATCGGATAACGGAATGCGTTCACCTAAATACGATTGGTAAAAGTGGTGGTTAACTTATTTTATTGGATTTTTAAATGTGATTTGCGATATCGTACTGGATGTCAGTGTATAACATTGGTCGTTTTATGTGATGTGATATATCGAACAGAATCTTAGTATACATCATTTGTTTTATATGTGATTTGTGATATTATTGTACTTGATACGTGGCAAGTGAATGTACGTATTCCAAAATGCCTGTCTTATCCTTGTGTGTATTTTATGTTGAGAATAATTTAAATAGATGACATATTAATGATTTATAAACTGCTGCATTTGAATTCGTTATGTGGGTTGTTTATTTTGACAGTTACTCAAAAGATTTTTCATGCATATAAAGGGGGTCATTGAATACAATTACCAAGCTCTGCATGTTTATTATTACCATGCCTGTAACAAGGAAGTATACTATTATTGTATAAACGTAAACTCCACGTACAGGTATTTGTGAAATGTGAAAATATTATAAATGTGCAGGCCTGTCTCCAAAACGACAGTTCATATGAATCAGAAATATGTTTAATGATATTAGTCATGTAATTTCACAAGTATTTTTTATCTCAAACGTTGTACAGCTAAATGTAATAATATTGCTTGTTTAGTTTCAGTAGTAAAATTGATGTATGAACGTTGGTGAATCATGGCCAGGTCACATAGGGAAATATTTCATTTTGTCGCGGTTAATATGATATTATATATTGGTGTTGTGGGTGAGTAAATATTATTACTATATTTTTGATGAGCTCTTGAAATGTTAAAATGTTATTAATCCAGTGATGAAGCCAGCTTCTGTCGGCATAAGATTAAGACCTTAGCCCGCTAACTCTTGTTCGATTCCTACATTGGCCGAGAAAGTTCACGGTATGTTCCGACGTGCTTTCCGTCTGTCAGTGGTGCGGGACGGAGGGCTTGGCGAGGCGATGGCGTATAGTGGTTCCGATTAGACAAAACAACTTGTACACATTGGCGTTCACGTACGAGAACCCTTGACGGTTGGAATTTGATATAAGAGTAGGCTATAGCTCCGCAGTCCGGGCACAATTTCCCTCAAAGCACACTCGAGGACATAAGCCCGACTTCTTTAGCACTGTCGGAGCACAGCAGTATGACTTTAAATCCCATTTTATTAATGTGAATCAAACAGGTAATATTTTCGAATACATATATTGTTAGCTATTTGACTGTATTACCTGGCGTTAATAAGGCAAACCCTCGAGTTGAACACCTTTCTTTCTCTTTTTAGGTTATATTTAGCAAACATTTGTTATAAGTATTTGTATGTTATGTGAACGTCCCATCAACTAAACGGGACATTGACCACTAGGATAGAGACCACTTCTTCACTCTTTTATTTGTAATCTTTTATCACTGATTTTGTTTTACCGTTGTTTTATTATTTTCAGGGGGTTTAAACTGTGATAACAGGTCAAGTAAGTAATTTTTACTTAGGCGATTTTTACATTTTGATATACTATAATATAACACAAACGCATTGTGGTACAATAAAGGACGTCCTATCTTCGTATTGGTCACCTATTTATTTTTCAAATTGAATTCCTACATGGTACCTAATTCAAACTTTCTTTGAAGTTGTGGATATCTTGCTAATGATTTTAATTCTCTATTTATTGAAGTTGCTGGAACAAGTGTGCCCTTTTGCAGTCACCTGGAAAGTACAGGGAGGACTGTTTATTTGTCTGGGATAGATAAGGACACAGATGGTCTCGGTTGTAGTTGTTCCATTAGTTTAAGTCCATCTAATCAGGATCCAGTGACAATTGAAATAAAGAATATAACTGCTACCTCCAACCTGTGTGACTATTCATTATATTCTGTATATAGAAATACAAGTACAATTCTGTATTCCTGTGTTCAAAATTTAAATATACATAGTTTTGAATTGGAACGTATGGAAACTGTGAGATTGCATATGAAACTAGGAAATAATAACAACGCTGGATTTCCGTTATGTCTTCGCATATCTAGTGATCGAGGTAAATGTATATCTATTTTATCAAATCCAACGGATCATGATTGTATAGATATGTCCATTGTTGTTTAGCACAACAGCTTCTAGAATATAACCCTAAAGTAGGCGTTGTGTAAGCCCAAATTCCAGAACTGTTGGCGGGTTCGACATGGCGCATGTCACCGTTTGACATGACCTGAGGAATATGTTTAGCCTCGTTACAAATGGCGCTGTTATTACTATTTACCGGTCGTTGGAAAGCACAAACTTTGGTTATCCGATGTTCCATAGCTAGGTAAGCATAGTGAAAGATCATCGTTTTCAAATCAAAAATAAAGTCAGAATAAAAACTTTAATATGAAACACAAAGACCGTGGGCATTAATGCAATTAATTTATATTTTAGTGGGTTCTAGCATTGGGCTAAACTGCACATCTACGTCAACAACAACCACAGCTTTACAAACAACTTTGAGATACATGAACACGACAAGCACGAACAATTCCATGTCGACAATTTATAACAACAGAAATACGCCAATCTCCAATACACGGATAAATAGTGATAGAAGTGCCGCTCATTCAACAACTCAAAACTCCAGACCGGGAGGAAGTGATGGTAGGAGTACGACTAAACCACAACCACCTTATGATGATTCTGATCGATGTAAGTATATTGGTCATCTGTGGGTACTATTGAAGATAGTTATTTGTTTATAACACGAATGCCTGTCTGAAAACAATTCTCTTTTATAAAGGGCCAGGTACAAAACTCGGAAAACTCGGAAATCTCGGAAAATATTTTCCGACTTTTCTCCTCTCCGAGATTTATGATTTGACTCATTGAAAATACAAAACTCGGAAAAAATTGTCCGACTTTTTTGTTTGAATAAAGTTTTTCGTATATCAGTATAATCACTCGCATCAACATGCGCATATATATATATATTATTTCCCGTCCTAATACAAAAACCTCATCCTCTCGGGATGTTGTATTTATTTAAACCAGATCAAATCGTTGTAATACTCCACAACAATCTATTCATTAATCATTTGTGTTTATTTCAGTGAAAGGGGTGGTTCATAGGATTTGATCAAATTCCATTTTCTCTAACCGTTTGTCCTTATTAAAACCTACTAATTATTGTATATACTCCACAACACTTAACCATTAATCAATTAGTTAGTTTGTTTTTATTTTTAATTAAGTGGTCTTATTGAATGTTGTCAATAACGTTTCAATTTATAATCCTTAATTGAATTAGATTCCCTTTAGGTACGAGCAATTGTAGATCTGTGGTTTGTCAGCATTAAGAAAGTATTGTTGTGTACATGTATATATTGACTTGTCTCTTTTTAGATTTTATCAAGCCTAGTCGAAACGTCGCTCAGTAATAAGCAGTAATTGTATTCCATAAAATTGTGACCTGTATAGTTCAATTACTAAATGCCATTGAAACAGTTTATGGTAAATGAAGTTTTGGGAATTTTTCGACCCCAAGGTCAAAGGTCAGACCAAAGGTCAAGGTATGGGTGCCAAGGTCGATAAATTATGCATCCAACGCCGTGACCTTCGACCGGCCACAGGGCTCTCAGAGGTCAAGGTAGGGTCAAACATCACTTTTAGTGGCCGTTTCGCCCACTTTCGGTCACCGGAAATCATTTTTGAAGTAACCCAGCGACTTTTCGGGTCGCATATACTTATCGAATACCGAGCCTGGAAACCCGCCCACGCCCCTTCGGGGCGTTTACAGAGAGGCGTGCGTGCACTGCCACGAAATCGTCTAAGTCCGGGGTCCTTTAAGGCGACATTTTACTCGAGTTCCCTTTGTAGGCAGGGTGGGTCATTCTAGGTCATGACCTTTACGTCAAAGACAGCCCCGTCACCGACCTTGCGGGTGGTGACCTTTAACTTGACCTTGACCTCCCTGCCGAAATTCTGGACGGTATATGAAGTTTGGGGAGTTTTTCGACCCGAAGGTCAAAGGTTAGACCAAAGGTCAAGGTATGGGTGCCAAGGTCGATAAATTGTGCATCCAAGTCCGTGACCTTCGACCGGCCACAGGGCTCTCAGAGGTCAAGGTAGGGTCAAACATGACTGGGAAATGCACATTGGGGGCGGGGGGCCCCAAGAAACCGGAAATTCCGGATTTTGACACCAGATCCAGGCATGGGGCATCAGTCTATGCCACGCCCCCAAATATCAGACCTCTCCGTCTTCCGGTTGGGAAATGAGAGCCAAAAAATCCCAAAAGGGGTGTGTCTGCAACTGCTTTTTCCAGGTCAAATTTCCGGAAAGCCCCTGGGGTAACAGGAGTTTGCCCCCGAAGACGTAATCGGACACGGCGAATCAGGAAATGCCCTCAGAATTCACTTCCGGTCACGCCCAGAGAGCCTTAGAGGCCTTTTTGTGAAAATAATTGCGATTTCACCCACTTCCCTTCACCGGAAGTGAAATCTGAGGGGTCCCAGCGACTTCTCGGGTCAACTTTAGTTCAAGAATAACCAACCGCAGAACCCCACCGTGGGTGCATCAGGGTGTTTACAGAACAGGATTGGGTGTTATGGGGCCGAAAATTTTTCCGTTTTAACGACACGAGGGGCCATGTTTGCGGCCCTATATCTCGGGCCAGGGTTAGGGTGAGGGTCGGGTTTAGGCCGGGATCGATAGCCGGGGCAACACGCTCCACGGTATTAAATTTGGGGGCTCCTGGCTCCAAAATCGTGCACGTGGCAGTTTGACAAACATGGCTTTTGCGAATCGTCGGAATCGTTCAT
Organism: Patella depressa; assembly: GCA_948474765.1. Classification (NCBI taxonomy): domain Eukaryota; kingdom Metazoa; phylum Mollusca; class Gastropoda; family Patellidae; genus Patella; species Patella depressa. The sequence continues at coordinate 10,518,942 of OX419721.1, forward strand.
AGCTCCGCCCCTCCGCCACTTTCCGAGTTTTCCGAGTTTTGTATTTTCGTCTAGGCCAAAATCGGAAAACTCGGAAATTTAATTATGACTGTTATATTGCATTATTTTGGTTAAAATCTAACTGAAAGGGTTATAGATCTTGTCCAACTTATTAAATAGATGTGTTACTGTCATAATCATAATTATCCAATGCAAAATAGTTTATTTTTATATCTTTTTGCCACTTTCCGAGTTTTCCGAGTTAATACAAAACTCGGAAAACTCGGAAATTTAATTATAACTGCTATATTGCATTATTTTGGTTAAAATCTAACTGAAAAGGTTATAGATCATGTCCAACTTATTAAATAGATGTGTTACTGTCATAATCATAATTATCCAATGAAAAATAGTTTATTTTGATATCTTTTTGCCACTTTCCGAGTTTTCCGAAAGGTACATGTCCTGGCCACATTATCCTTAAATTTAAATTTTTTTAATTCACGGGAACCATGGCTTTAACCAAAATAATGCAATATGGCAGTTATAATCGAAGATCCGAGTTTTCCGAGTTTTGAATTTTCGTATAGGCGAAAATACAAAACTCGGAAAACTCTGATATTTAATTATAACTGCCATATTGCATTATTTTAGTTAAAATATAACTGAAAAGGTTATAGATATGTCCAAATTATTAAATAGATGTGTTACTATCACTTAATTATCCAATTCTATAGATATTCTCGACACGTAGTAGGCCTACTGCCTGTGATGTCTGTCTGCATGTAACGAAAACTTCAGTGGGCTACACTAAATATCAAGTTATTCCCGTTAAAGAGAAATCCGCTGTATAATAATCATAATTATCCAATGAAAAATAGTTTATTTTGATATCTTTTTGCCACTTTCCGAGTTTTCCGAGTTTTGTATTTTCGTATTGGCGAAAATACAAAACTCGGAAAACTCGGGAATTTGATTATAACTGCCATATTTCATTATTTTGGTTAAAATCTAACTGAAAGGTTTTAGATCATGTCTAACTTATTAAATAGATGTGTTACTGTCATAATCATAATTATCCAATGAAAAATAGTTTATTTTGATATCTTTTTCCCACTTTCCAAGTTTTCCGAGTTTTGTATTTCCGTATAGGCGAAAATACAAAACTCGGAAAACTCGGAAATTTAATTATAACCAATCTGATTAAAACACAGATCCAATTTCGTTTCGTTTTTTATAGTTCAAAATTTCGTTTTTACTTGTCTTTACTACTCTTAGATCTGGAGGACTTGTTATTTAACTTGTGTTCTACCTGAAATGAGGGGTCAGCCAATCAAATGGTCTGTCGAATCGACCGTTTGACCTTTTCATGCGTGGAACTGTGGGTGGATATTACCAGCTGATAGACATCAAAACAAGAATAGATTTTAAAAAGCATGGCGGTCGCTAATTGGTTAATCGAATGACTGACGTTATCGGGTCAAATGTCCCGTGCTTGATACCTGACGTCATAGAACGTGAGGTCCCACTATAACTAGTTAGATCTACATGAGTGTAGGCCATCGAAAGTATAGAAAACGAAACGAAATATAGATCTATATTTTAATTAGATTGAATTATAACTGCTATATTGCATTATTTTGGTTAAAAAATAACTGAAAAGTTACAGATTATGTCCAACTTATTAAATAGATGTATTACTACAACTACTTTCGCCAATTTAAAAAAAATAATATTTTTGATAGTTTTCCAACTTTTTCTTTTTCCGAGTTTTATGATTTGACTCGATTGAAAACACAAAACTCGAAAAAACTCGGAAAAAATTGTCCGACTTTTTGTTTCAAACTGAAAAGTCGGAAAATATTTTCCGAGTTTTCTATTCAAACAAAATAGTCGGACATTTTTTTCCGAGTTTTTTCGAGTTTTGTGTTTTCAATCGAGTCAAATCATAAAACTCGGAGAGGAGAAAAGTCGGAAAATATTTTCCGAGTTTTCCGAGTTTTGTACCTGACCTTTATAAAGATATGATAATACTATAAAGGTCATTCTGCATAATTTTATACATCCAACAATAAAGTCGAAAAATTAATAAGAAAGGCTAGTTATTACTTTAAATGGTATTTAAAATACAAAGGTTGGTGTAGAATAGCCTGTATACGAAGTTGTACCGACAATAGTTAAGTCTGTAGACCAAGTAAGTTCAACCCTACGTTGACCAAGGGGCGCCTGGTATTAGTATAAAAACCAAGGTAGCTGGAAAATCTCTGGTTCGATCCTGCTGTTTGCCTATGGGAATGATTAGTCTGGTTTTACCTTGTTAGTAAACAAATACACATTCATTGTCTCACGATTGGTATTGTGCGTAAAACATCATTCTGAAATAGACGAAACATCTTGAGCCCTCTTAATCAGAATCTTTGGGGATGGTTAGGGCAATGTTAACGAAGTCTTTTAAAATGGGGACATTTGAGTAGAATATTTGTAGATGACATCCCATAATATTTAAATAACTGTAGGTGTATTCTTCTATTTTAATTATTATTGTATTCTATTTACAGTGACTGGTATAATAATTGGATCTATTGTTGGTGTTCTGGTTGGTGTAGCTTTAGTTATTGTAGTTATATGGTGAGTATAGTTTTTTTTAAAAGAATCTTAACATGCAGATTCTGTTGGTAGCGCAGCTGTCTCCGAACATAATTACCCTCACAGCACACTTTATCGCAAATGCCAGTCTTTATTAGTCCAGTCGGGGCAGAACAGCAGGACGTAAAATCCAATTTCATATGTAATATAAATAGCGATTTTGCTTATTTTCCTCGATATCCTATTTGTATCGCTTACAGGAAAAATAAATAGAAATGGAAAGGGGATAAACGTTCTACAGAATTGGAATGCATCGATCCCGTCTTGTAAATACATTTTATACTTAAACATTACCAACGTAACATATCAGCCACATGTCGTGTACTTTAGTAACACTTGTATTTCTTTGATTTAGCTTGGTGAAAAGACGAAAGAAAGAGCCTCCATATGAGACGCCATTGGAACCACGGGTCAGGCCACATAGTCATGTAAATACAACTGTAACACCCAACAGCAACGCGCTCAGTAACAACAACCAAAATACGCAAGTTAGTAATCAGGGAATGATCGTTTTAGAAAATGATCTTTATAAAAGTATTGATGACGACGAGCCGGTAGGGAGAAGGGGAGGTAACCACGAAGGAATGATATATCTGGAAAATGATCTTTATATTTCAAGCAATGAAACTGAGGAAGTTCATCAAGATGCAGAAAACTCGGTTCCTCATCAGCCTGTTGAATATGCTGTGGTTAATAAAACCGCAAAGAAAGGTAGTAATGGCGCGACAATGGGTCGCACCGTGGGACCGCATGGTGACGAATACACGCGTGTGCAAAAGAAATAGCTATAGAGCGCCAACTTATACAAATAACTCACAAATAAAACATGCTAGAAAGTGTATGTCCAAATCACCTAGTATTGGATATTATAGGCTCAAACAAACTTAAGCAAAAGAACTTAGACAGACAAATGATAGACACTATGTTAAAACCAATTGCATTTTCAGTTTATTATCTATTATTTTAATTATATTATATACATACATATAAATTCAAAATCACCACCTCTAAGTGGTAAATTGAAATCAGGTCCAGACAGGATATTTTTGTATAAATGAAAAAAAAAAAACCCTTCGGAGCTGGATTCTGGTTACCAAACAGTCTACAAGTGTTTTCGTTTTATTATGAATAATAACAATAATAATCACAAATCTAATTGTGATATTAAATTGTAATATCGGATTGTGATATTAAAACGTGATGTGATATTTTCTAAGATTTTTAAGAAAATGTGATCAACCCTTATTTTAATGTATTAACACAATTAGCACAAGTTCTTTTCTATGATTCTCTGTTTCTTACAAGGATTATCAATTTCATGTTTCTTACAAGGATTATCAATTTCACGAGCCAGGGTTCGAAAACTGCAAATGGAAATTAACTGCAATGTGCACAAATTGGTGATTATATATCATATAAACGTAAGTTGCGACCAATTGCTTCATGCAGTGACTGGTGTTGTGGAAGAGGTAGGTTATGCTTATTTCTGTCATAGAGCATCCTGGATAACACCTGTCGTTTGAGGAGTTCGTGTACTTAACAAATTGTGTGGTTTAAATGTATCTTTAACATGCCATATTTACAGAGAATGAGAGACATGGTTTAGTTATTAATGTTTTCAATACATGTAACACGGAAATAAAGGATATAGTCAACATAATCTTTATTCAATATCTTAACCCTTTCAAAAAAGACCACGGGGATGAGATACACACGGTTTCATAACTAAAGACTTGTGCCACAGGCCTTGACAGTAAACAGTAAAATTCAAAGTTGTATAATCTTCTGAGTTGTACTTCAGCGGATGCGACCGCGACGATGGGGGAATGAGAGAGAGGAAATGGGGTTTAACGTCCACTTGACACAAACTAGGCCATATCGGGACTAACATATGGTTTAATTTTATTTCAATAATTCGCTTGCGCGTAGGGGTCTTTAGCAGTGGAGGAAACCGGAGTGCCCAGAGGAAACCCACGAGGTTGAGAAGGCGCCCCTATCTTCATGCCACATACGCTCACACCAGGGCTCGAAACCACAGCTGCAAGCCAGAGGTGACCGGCCCGCTAGAGGTCGAAGCGTGGCACTCTAGACCACTAAACCACCCCAACCCCCAGGGGGATGAGAGAGAGGAATGGGCTTTAATTTTATTTCAATAATTCATAGGAGTCTTTAGCAGTTTGGGAGGACCCGGAGAAAAACCACAATGTTTGACAGGTGACGCTACTCCTTGTCACGTACAATTGGGGATTCGAAACCTCGCCAGTTGACTCAATGACAGGCTTTCTGATACAGAACGCACTCGACCATCCCCCCCCCCCCCCCCCGATGGCATTTAAATACTTAACTGTTATTTCAATACTACGGTGGTTCAGTGATTAAGACGTTGGCTCGCTGAGCTGGCGATTCGTGTACGAGAAACCTCATCGGCATTTTCAGGCGTGGTTCACACTTGCCAGTTGTGCAGGACGGAGGGCCTGGCAAGGGACAACTTACATGTATATCCTTCGGACAGGGCGAAATATCGAGGACCCGTGTACATACTGGAAAACACATAAAAGATCCATTGGAAGTTGGAATTGAAGAAAAGGCCGTAGCGCCGCTGCCAGAGCATGACGTATGCTCGTCTTCATTAGCCCTACATGAAGTCCTTTAAACTGATGGCGAATACGAACGCGGACGAATTTATGAGTACGAAGTCAACTCATAAATGCAATTCTTTCCTCTGTGAAAATCCGCTCGTATCGCAGCTTTCAGTATGATTCGCGTGGTCTCGCACAGTATGAACGGACAATTGTTTAATAATTTTAATTAAACCCATTTACTAATCCTATCCTGAAAATGGATGATGAATTGTGGTTAGATGTTCTCCAGGTGATGAAATAAACTACACCAAATTGTTCCAATGACATTTATTGATTAAACTGGAAATACGAAAGTCACAATTCAAATAAATACAATTGCCATTTATTACCGAGCGACAAAATTGATAGATACTATAGATACTATATACAATCGACACCACTGTGCATTTCATTTTCTATTCAACCCCTATCTTTTCTTTTGTACATGCATTGGGGCAATGATTTAGGAAATGATGTGTATATATATTATTATTTGTGGAATTTGAAAGTTATGACCCAGACTTGTAATTAACGAACAGTGTATAGGTTGCACAAATTTATATGTAATATAACATTGAAAGGGGCATTGAATAGAGTTATCAAGTTCTAGTTTATATTATAAATATACCTATATCAAGTCACTCCACTCTATCTGTTTATTATAAACACACCTGTAACAAGGAAGTATATCTTAACATATAAGTATTTACTGAAAGAAAAGCGTCAACTATCTAATATTGGTTATATTAGTTTCATCCCACAAGCTTTACAGTGAAAACAAAGACATCATGGTCAGATCACACACGACAGTAATGAGTTTTATTGCGGACATTATAATATTACATATTGGTGTTGTGAGTAAGTAAAGATAATAATGACAATCGAGGCTACGATGATTTGTTATATAAAGTTTTTCGGCTTCGAATGAAACGATTTAACTTACAATTTCAGCACATCCCCTTTACATTATCTAGTTTTTTTTAACTTTTATAGTGAGAACTCCCAGCTCTTTAACTAATCTTCGATAATGTGTCTTTAACTAATCTTCGATAATGTGTCTTTAACTAAGACAATGTTTACATTTTGATTTGCGATAATATTACACAATATTAATTCCATTGACCATACAAAATTAAAAGTATTATTAGCATTGAAGACGGTATATATTGCCATCCTAATGTCTTAGTTGTTTAATTCAGACAGATTTTACAAAATTAACACCACGTACTTTTTTAATTTGAAATAAAGAATGTAACTACTGCATCCAACCTGTGTGACTATTCATTATATTCTGTATATAGAAATACGAGTAATATTGTGTATTCGTGTTTTCACAATTTATATAAACATAGTTTTGAATTTTTACATATGGAAACTGTGAGATTGCATATGGGAATAGGAACTTATAATGGTGCTGGATTTCCTTTCTGTCTCCGATTATTTTCTAGCTACCCAGGTAAATATTTCTGAATTTATTCGAATAAATATCAGTAGCTATATTGCGACTTATAATTGTAAATCTTTCCGAGACGTAATGTAGTGTTCCGAGACGTAAATATTTTTGGTAAACCAATCGCCTTATTTATTGAAGTCTTGGATATATTTGTTTAGATTTTCCAGAAGGTGACGCGATGGCCAAAGTCTGGGCTACACATGTTAAATCTCAAATTGGATATACCAACAGTAGGTCAAGTTCCTTAGACATTTAGACACATTTTGATTGAGTGCAATTGTTGGCCCAATCGGAGTTATAATATTGTAAATACTAGACTTTTTAAAAGAGACAAATTTTTGATGAAAATTTTAATTGTATATTTGTGATTTTTCGTTTCATGTATTTTAACTATATACACATAATGTGATATTTGTTTATAGTTGATATATACTGTGATATTGCTTTTATTTTTATATTAAACCACATTTTATTCATTTCAACAGTAGACTATACCCAACTTTGCTGCATGGTACACTATTCAATGTAGTGACGTTCCAATAATGGAGCCCGTCCAGTTAGTAGGGGATGTGCACATCCTCATAATCAACTCACTTCTCACGAGACGCTTTAATTCAAATTCTCCACTCCAGAGAACATATTTAATTCAGCTTATTTATCTCGTGCAATTGTTATATATTCAAATAATCCACAACGATCAATGTACAAATGTTATTCAGTTCTGGTCATTTGATTTGTTATAGCTATAAATTTAATTACGGCGAAATATCACCAGAATAAAGCTAAGTGAATGTCTGTTCTTTTATTTCGGTTCAGGGCAATAATACCCATAACGGTTTTCCACATTTCATGTTTCAGATATTTCTAGAGCATCTGATAACTGTTTATTCGAAATAGTGGTTCTTATACAATTGATATGTTTGTAAGTTCTATATTTAATCTACAATGCAGATCAAAGTCAACAACCACAGCTTTGCCAACACCATTAACATACATAAATACAAGAAGCACCATCAATTCCTTGTCAACATTTTCTAACAGCAATAATATATCAACCTTTAGTACCCGGAGAGGTGATGCTACAATTACCCCATTTTCAACAACTCAAAACCCCAAGCCTGAGAGAAATAATGATACGAGTTATACGACGTTTAAATCTAACACCAGTAGTGTCATTACCTCAACAGCTGAACAACAACCAAGCAACAATGATTCTAATCGATGTAAGTATATTGGCCTTATAGAACTGTTCACTGAAAAAAAAAAATATTATGTCAAAAATGCACAATAAATCCAAACTTAAGCATTATTTATAAAATTAAACCAAGGAGTGAATGATGTATTCGAAAATTCATTTAGATTCAAAAACAAAACCTGGGAAATAGGTAACCGGGTAATAAATTAGAAAGATGCTTTAATTACATAAAACTGTATTAGAAAACCAAAGGTTTCATGTAAAACATCGATTGGATAGGACAGAAACAATGTATGAACTTAGTGCACGTACAATATCCCATGGAAGAACGGTATGGAAAAGCCCACAATTTTGACGGCGTCCCTCGTCGCATTGTGGAGATGTTGACGGTATTCTAGGCTTTAACATGACATAATTATATCCACGAAACCTGTGACACTATTCCGTTCCATTCCAGTATGGTTCTATTTGTAGGAACAGGTTAATCAAATATTCTTATCAGAACTGATGAGCAGCAGGCTTTCGGAGCATATTCTAGACCAATCGTTTAAATTAGTTATGTGATAAGTGTCCTAACAAGAAAAGGTGCCCAGAAGCCCTTCAGAGGATATTCCCGTAATATTTAAAGCATGAATAATGTCTTCTTATCTATTATATTTTGTATTATATTTACAGTGATTGGAGTAATAATTGGATCTATTATTGGTGTTCTGGTTGTGATTTCTTTAGTTATTGCAGTTGTCTGGTAAGTTTAGCACACACTTCACGTACATTTTTCGTCATATTAAATCAATTTATAGAGCATCGAAATGGTGCTGAATCATGCTATTGATTTTCTAAAGCTTACAGTAGCCAACAGTCAGCAAGAACTAAATCAAATTTATCAATTTGATTAAAATGCAGATCTATATTTCGATTCGTATTTATACTTTCGATGGCTTCTACTACATGAATATCTGACTAGTTGTTTTGGGAAGTCGCGTCAGGGGTCATGTCACCATTCCAGTCACTTGAAAATTTGCCTTGATGTTATAATGTATTCATACACAGATATCTATTAAAGTGAATCAAGGTTTATTTTTTGTGTTTGGTTTTATAGGCCCTTCATGGCAGAAAATAACTTTGTCTTTTTAATTTCAACGTGAAAAATTGTTTTTTTATTTATATAGTCATAAAGTAATGGGTAATGGTAATTAATTACTTTCAATGCAATGGGTAATTACATTGCTAAAAATGAGAAAGTAATTGTAATGATTACATTTGAAAAGTAATGGTAATGGTAGTGTAATTAATTACATTGGCAACTCTTCCAGATCCTAGTGTTGTGAGGACAAGTAAAACCAAATTTTGAACTATAAGAAACGAAACTAAATAGGATCTGTGTTTTGATCAGATTGTCAAATTTAAAGAACATCCAAATGGCGGTCAATGGTTTTTGTTCTATTTTGTAAAGCGTACAATAGCTGTCTGTCAGCAACAACTAAACACATAGTATTATGTCTAAAGTGTATTACGTTCATGTTCGTAAACGTGATTTCCAAAATCAGGGGCAAATAATTCAGTAGATATAATATGGACCCAGACTAGTAATTATTTGCCCATTGACATCAATGTTAAATGCCTGTAACATCACAGGCTGTAGTTTTTTCTCAACATTCCGTTGCTTCCAATCTTTTTAGGCACAATGGGGACCACATTTGGCAATCTCCTCATCATAAATTTGTAGGGGGTTGACCATTTAGATTTTTTGCTACGGGGATTTTAAGTTGATTGGGGTGAAAATCTCACTTCTACAATGATTGCTCCGCTGAAAGACATTTTACACCCCTATCCCTCCGCTGTAATATCCTCAGTATTACCCAAAACTGCTATGAAATTGAAAATTTGATGCCTTTTCTCCAATTCTAGACCAAAAAGTCAACCCAAAAATGCAGGAAGATGGGAGAAAAAAAATAAGGGAAAAATTGTCTATTTATAACTCGCACGACATTGTATATGGACTAGTTGGTTTAAATGCCTTATTAATATTATTCCTTTCAGCGTGATGAAAAGGCGAAAGAAGGATCTCATATATGAAACGCCGCGACAACCACAGCAGAGTTCACATATCTATATGGACTTAAATGGTGCACCCGTTAATAATGGAACTCAACAACTCAACGAATATATGAACGTCGGATAGGAAGGGGTGATTTAAAAATATATTAACCTCAAAACTATGATATACACAGAAAAACATCTTTCAAGGGGCAAACTTATGTTATCGGTATCGACAACTTGTCTACCAAACAGTGGCTGTCATGCTTTTTCATAGATTACCCTAAAAATAATGTGTTGTTTATGGGATAACCTAATATGATATGGTGTAATCTGGACGTTTCGTAAACTTGTAAAGCCTATGTACTCTCGCATACAATTATGTGTAAAACTTAAGGGAGACTTTTCGCATCACCGACAGGGGCGTGTTTATGTCCATAGTTATCGCAGTATTGACAAAAAGTGACCGACAGTTAAGGGCAGTTAAATCAGTCAATATTTCAATTCACACAAACAAATAATAAAATAAACGTGTAGAACGTTCTAAGCATACTGATCACGTATTTCACCGACCATTTAGACACTACAAAAATGTTTTTTAACAATGGAGCATAAATCAAATATACTTTTACATTACATTAATATGCCCTTCTAGACCCATTTGAAGTTACTAAGAATAGATTCATACGGCCTTTAAAATTGTTAATGGTTGGTTAGCTGTATAATAATAAACATGTAACTGCGAATTATTATGTTCATTATTAAATAGAATATCTACTTCGGGGGTAAATTCGAGAAACAAACAATAATGTTACAAATATTTTCGTTGTATTGTTGTATTAAATTATGTTCTCTAAGCATTTTAATAAAATATAATCAGCCCTTAGCTGTTTTTTTTTTGTTTTTTTTGTCCCCCGCCTTTCGAAGAAAGTTGGGGGACTATTAAAATGGGTTCGTCTGTCTGTCTGTCTGTCTGTCAGTCTGTCTGTCCGTCACACTTTTTGGGACACAATAACTCTCTTCCTAATTGAGCTAGAATGTTCAAACTTGGTGTATGTGTTTATTAGGTCAATGCCTTGATGGAGTTCGAAGATGAGCATTTTCTGCTTAGGGTAAGCAGAGATAAGCAATTTGATTGGTTGATGCTTTGGGACACGATAACTTTAGTTCTAATTAAGTGAGATTGATGAAACTTGGTGTATAGTTTCATTATAGTAATACCTTGACTAAGTTCGATAATGAGCATTTTCTGTTCAGGGTAAGCAGAGCTATACGCAATTTGATTGGTCGAGAATTTGGAACACAATAACTCTCCTTCTAATTGAGTTAAAATGTTCAGACTTGGTGTATATGCTTATTAGGTCAATGCCTTGATGGAGTTCGAAGATAAGCATTTTCCACTTAGGGTAAGCAGAGATAAGCAATTTGATTGGTTGATGCTTTGGGACACGATAACTTTAGTTCTAATTAAGTGAGAGTGATGAAACTTGGTGTATAGTTTCATTATAGTAATACCTTGACTAAGTTCGATAATGAGCATTTTCTGCTCAGGGTAAGCAGAGCGATACGCAATTTGATTGGTCGAGACTTTGGAACACAATAACTCTCCTAATTTAGTTAAAATTTATATGCTTATTAGGTCAATGCCTTGATGGAGTTCGAAGATGAGCATTTTTCGCTTAGGGTAAGCAGAGATAAGCAATTTGATTGGTCGAGACTTTGGAACACAATAACTCTCTTTCTAATTGAGTTTAAATGTCCAAACTTGGTGTATATGCTTATTAGGTCAATGCCTTGATGGAGTTCGAAGATGAGCATTTTCTGCTCAGGGTAAGCAGAGCGATACGCAATTTGATTGGTCGAGACTTTGGAACACAATAACTCTCCTTCTAATTGAGTTAAAATGTTCAAACTTGGTGTATATGCTTATTAGGTCAATGCCTTGATGGAGTTCGAAGATGAGCATTTTCCGCTTAGGGTAGGCAGAGATAAGCAATTTGATTTGTTGATGCTTTGAGACACATAACTTTAGTTCTAATTAAGTGAGAGTGATGAAACTTGGTGTATAGTTTCATTACAGTAATACCTTGACTATGATCGATAATGAGCATTTTCTGCTCAGGCTAAGCAGAGCGATAAGCAATTTGATTTGCCGAGACTTTGGAACACAATAACTCTCCTTCGAATTAAGTTAAAATGTTCAAAATTGGTGTGTATGCTTCTTAGGTCAATGCCTTAATGGAGTTCGAAGATGAGCATTTTCTTCTTACAGTAGGCAGAGATAAGCAATTTTTGGATGACACTTCGTGTTCAGTTTGATTGGTCGATACGTTTGAAAAAAATAAATGTGCGATTAATTAATATGTGTCATCTATTTATTTTGGGATTTCGGCGGGGGACATCAGCCTCACTGTTGGCTTGTTTTTCTTATAATGAGTAGCAATGTCACGAGCCCAGTTTCGAAAACTGCGAATGGTAACTAACTTCAAAACTAGTCCGCGGCCATTGCTCCGTGTAGTGTGACTGGTGTTGTGGAAGAGGCAGGTTATGCGTATTTCTAGAACATCCCGAATCCCACTTCTCGTTTGATGAGTTCACTTACTAAACACATGTCGTTTAAATTCAACCTTAAGTTGTCATATTTATAGAGAATGAGAGACATTGGTTAGTAATTTATATTGTCAATACCAGTAACCAGCAAATACAGGATTGCTGTAGTCCACATTATCTTTCTCCAATTACTCTCCCATGTAAACGTACAGCAGGAGAACGTGGGCAAACCGCGACATTGAACATTGAACAGTAAAATTCAATGTTGCTCATACTAAAAATGCTTCTGTGGCATTTAAAAAATGAACTGGAAAATACAGGTCGCAATTCTATGGTATACAATTACCTTTTATTATTCAGCGACGATACAGCTAAGATTCTTTAGTCCTATCAAGTAATGAGAAGATTAGTCGAAACGGTGATTTAGGAAATATTGTACACATAACATGTTATAGATTTTGAAATTGATGGAATCTAACCTGTAATTAACGAACGATCTATATTATACACATCTACCTGAAATGTAGGACGTATAGGGGAAATTGAATAAGTCACCTTGCCCTGCTTGTTTACTATAAACCATACCTGTAACAGGGAAGTATAAATGAAATGAAATGGGGTTTAACGTCCTACTCTTATGCACCTAACCTGGGCTAATGGAAGACGGGCATACACCATACAGTGTGCTATGAGGGAAATTTTGCCCGGGCAGCAGTACTACGGCCTACTCTTATATCGAATTCTAACTGCCAAGGCATATTTTACGTGCACTTCAATATGTACACGGGACCTCGGTTTTCCGTCCCATCCGAATGACTAGGCAGTTATCCTTGCCAGGCCCTCCGTTCTGCATCATTGATAAGGGGAAATCACGCTAGAAAATCGAGATGAACATTCTCGGCCAATGCAGGGATCGAACACCCGACCTCCAGGCTAGCGAGCTGACGCCTTATCCACTTAGCCACGAGATCCCCAACAGAGAAGTATAATATCACTGTATAAATTGCGAGTTCAACGTATACATATTTATGAAAGGAGAGTGTCAACTAAAATTGTTTATGTCATTTCGTCTTACGAGCTTCACATTGAACACCGGGGCATCATGGTCAGGTTGAGTTTTGTCGCGGCCATTATAATATTACATATCGATGATTTGAGTAAGTAAAGATTATTAATACTGCAATTTAATAGTACAATGTGCACTGTATAACGACATGAATAATCAATATCGATTGTGGCCGTTTTCCTGGTTTTTCGTGGCCCAATAGATCAGTGTGTTTGCATAAATTTGGTATAATATATATTGTGCTTTGAAGTGGTTAATTGATTCCTGTGTAAAATCTAAATCTGCCCATAACTGATATTGAGTGCATAAGACAACGAGTGTCATATATCGATAACAGTGGTAATTTCAACATAATTATTTTTCATTATCTAGTTTTAAAGTGTTATATCAAGAACGACAACTCTAATTAAGTATTTAACGATAATGTTCAGTAATTTGCTTTGATTGTTTTTATTTACAGACACTATGAACTGTGATAGCACGAGTAAGTACATTTTACCAAGACGATGTTTACATTTTGATTTAGGATAATATTACTAAAAATAAGTGCTACGCGTAATAACGATTACAATACACAGCTGAAATTATTCTTAAAGTAGCTAATTCTAACTCAATATTATCGAAAGTCTTCGACGTTGAAAACACAAATTATTTGTCAATTTAAAACGACATTGATGGTGTGGTCCAATATTTAAGACGAAATCATTTTTTTTACCATTGGTAAACGAATCGTGTACCATACAGCGTTTCAGACTCATTTACAGCTAGGGACCCAAAGAACAAGGCTAGGTATACTCTACATTACATTGTCATCTCAAACGGTGAGCATGCGCAATAAATAATATGTAGACCGGAATAACCAGACGCTATATATATTGTGATTCAATTGAGACTTCTGGTGTACTTCGCCAAACATAACTGATTTGATATTAGAGTAAAAACGGACACGATTGAATGTAAATCAGTTTATATACATGTACATTCATATTACATTATTATATGGCTTGCGACCCATTTGTGTCAATTTCTAAGCCCCAAATATTAGCGATTTAGCTCCTTTAATGATGATCAGGTTTTATGTGTAAATCTTTAGGTTGCTTAATGGAGATATATGGAATGGAAGTCTGTATTTCCTTTTTCAAAGTAATTTGTATATCCTCATTATCCTATTTTCAGTAATTACGTGACTAATCAATTATCTTTTAAAGGTGTGTCACCTGCAGTGCCGTTTTGTAGTAACATACAATTAAGTGGAAGCAGCGCTGTTTATTTATCTGGAATAGATAATAACACAAATGGTATCGGATGTAATTGTTCCCTTAGTTTAATTACATATAATCAAGATCCTGTGAAAATTGAAATAAAGAATGTAACTACTTCATCAAACCCGTGTGACTATTCAGTATATTCTGTGTATAGAAATACAAGTACAAGACTGTATTCGTGTGGTGGAAATGTACTAAGAGAGAGTTTTGATTTGAAACCAATGGAAACTGTGAGATTACATATGGAGACCGGAATTTATAATGGTGTTGGATTTCCGTTTTGTCTTGAACTACTTACTGGTGTAGGTAAATATTTTCTTTTATTCTAGATGATTACATCAGTAGATGTAACCTGATTGTAAACATTTTCCGGCTTTGTATCGTATAACGGCACCGGGGCCTAAACCTGATCTGAATTAGGCGGTGGGTCGGACAAAAGCCAAACACGTTTCTAGGGACTGATTCAAATAAAACTCTAAAATGTATTTTGACATAGTTACTTTGCAATTTGTGTGTTGTTCACTTTTCAATTTTGCGTCTCCAGTAGAGACGTTCATGCAGTAAGTAGACGAGAGGTGTATCCTCGTACACCCCACTTCTGTTTCCAGTCACAAAAAAGTCATTTTAAAATTTAAAAAAAATGCGAGAGAAGATCACTTTCTCCACACCTTAGTAGAATCCAGTCATGTGATGTGACTCACACAGGGGATCACGATGGCTAAATGGGTAAGACGGTGGCTCGCTATCCTGGAGGTCGGGTGTTTGATCCCTGCATTGCCAGAGAAAGTTGAAATAAGGAATGTAACTACTACATCCAATATGTGTGACTATTCATTATACTCTGTATATAGAAATACCTCTACAAGACTGTACTCGTGTGATGAACACGTACAGCTACATAAAGATAGTTTTGATTTGAAACCCATGGAAACTATGAGACTGCAAATAGAGCCAGGAACTTATAATGGTTTTGGATTTCCCTTTTGCCTTCAACTATTTTCTAGTTACCCATGTAAATAGTTCTCATTATGTTTAATTATATCATTAAATGTTATTGTTGCGGAATCGTGATTAAACGTTTCTCCGATTAGTTTTAGCACAATGGCCCCATGTGGTAAACCTGATCTGAAGTGGGCGTTGTTCGGGACGGGTTTGAAATAACATATAAGATTGACCATGTCCACATATTCCGCATTCGATTTTGTGTCTCCTGTACCCACACTTCCCTCTACCCACTCAACTTTTCTTTTCATCATGCGAGAGCTATTATTTTTTTTTTTAAAAAAACGGCGAAATTAGACTATACTTGCCAAACTTTAGATGAAGTCAGTCATCTAAAGCCTGTTGTGGCGACCACATCAGATTAGAATATTAAACTAAATCTGCCTATTGTAGGTTTTTCATTAGGCCTGAAATGTTATTTAAACTATTAATTAGACACGAATTAACTTATCCAGACAATAATGAACTCTCGATGTCAACGGTAGCCTGCAATATATTTTGGATTATGATCCGATTTGCTACATAACTTTCCTTCACGATTTGATAATTAAATTGATAATCGAGACTATGATCTTTGTTGTACTGACTTTAATAATAATGATGATTAGGGTTAGGCGAGACTTTCAATCGCTTCGTTTTCGGTTCATAGTTCATTATCTAGTTTTTAGCTATTATAGTGAGAACTGTCAACTCGGTATCTCATCTCCCATAATGTATCTTTAAGTGATTCTCACAATATAAGTTACCAATATATTGATTACCGTGGGTAGCGTATTGCCAATATGCATTGTTTTATGAATGGAAAGGTTGACAGTTCATCCGAAGCTTAGTAACACTTTTCTGATCTTTAAGAATCCTCTGGAATTTTGGCTATGTAATCCAGACTGTACTTTGTGCGGTTTATTACTATTAATAATATTGTAGTGTATGGAATAAAACTTCAGTGTAGGACTGCCCCACAGTCAACAACAACTACAACCAATGCGTCACCAACAGCATTAACATCCACGAAAACATCAAACACAAACAATTTCACGGCGACAATTTATAACACCCAAAATATACCAATCTCCAGTACATGGAGAAACGAAGATGCGGCTAAACCACAAACAAACGATGATGATTCTGGTCGATGTAAGTATATTGATCATTTGTTGCTTATCTTATGATAGGTTTATTGAATTATACAGATAGTTGTCGTTCGTTATTTTGTTATTAAAGAAGGCCTGAAATGAAGGGTGTAATTTAACAATTCACTGTGTTTTTTCTTTCAAAATAACATTTAAAATTCTGTAATCATGTAAATTGAAACCCGGAAAATATGTAATCGGGTAATGCATTAGAAAATATATTACATAAATTAATAACAAACACGCAGTTCAGTGTGTCAATACTAAGCGCATGTTAACGATTCCATGGACAAAGACTAATCAAACCCATATTATTTATAGTATATTAGTCTCAATATGACATAACTAAAGTATCCACGATGCCTCTAACACTATTCAACCTCAGGGTCTAGGGTCATGTACTTAATGATGATAGGTGTCTAGAACGTTTTAAGGAACATTCCCTTAATATTCAAGTTATTCTTTATGTGTTGTAGTTTTGGGTAGTATGTGGTTATATTGGGGTGTATTGGGTAGATCGTTCCACCCTATAATTACTTCTAATCCCCTCTTTGTATTATTTTTTGTATTGTTTTTACGATGGCAGGGATAATAATTGGATTTATCTAATTTTGTTGTATTATATTTACAGTGATTGGTATAATAATTGGATCTATTATTGCTGTTCTGGTGATAGCTTCAGTTATTATAACTGTCTGGTCAGTATACAAAACATTTAAATATTTCGTTAATGTTTATTAAAATCAATTGAAACAACAATGAAGTAGTGTTCAAAGGGGCTATTTGCGTTTTCCAAAACGTACAGCAAGTAACCGCCAGCAACTTCTGGACAATGGTTCATAAATACATCTAACTGTTACTAAATAATATGTCTGAAGTATATTACGTCACTGTTCGTAAACGCGACAATCGAAACCAGGGGGAGATAACTTAGATACCTTATTAATAATATAATATATGTTCTTTTTAGTTTGGTGAAAAGACGAAAGAAGGATATCATATATGAAACGCCACAACAACCGCAACAGAGTTCACATATTTATACGGATTTACATGTCGAACCTGTTAACACGCGAACGCAGCAAAACAACATTTATGTTAACAGCGTGGTGATTTAAAAAAAATATGTATTGACTTTTAGTAGATGGGAATAATGGGGACTATCCACAATGGCTTGATACAACCAGAAATCATCTTTCAAGAACGCGATGTCTCCACCAGGCAAATTTAACAGACTTCGACAAATGTGAACATAGACTGCCTAAAGCTTGCGTTCTATACAATATGACAGAAACTAATAAAACATGGTGTAATGGTGCTGATTCACAAACTATTAAAACCTATATGTACTCTCATATACAATGATGAGTTAAACTGAATGGCGACTTTTCGAATGCGTTGATATTTTAGTCTAGCTGACTACCGAGACACAATTGGAGACACAACGTGAAGTCAGACAATAAGTAACTACTTGATGCAGGTGACGAACGGATTGTGTAGTTTCATATAGAAGTGGTACACTCCAGTTTAGGTGTATTATTTTTTTTTAATTGTGTTCATAGACTAAATGTGTTTTTTCTTCTTTGTGTTATTTCAACGATTTATTGCCGTTGTTTACAAGTGAAAATGATTTTGATTAAAATGTCTCTTCTTTATTATATTTCAATATTTTTGAAAGCTTTTGTTTGAACCCTATTTGATTTAGTGTCGTTCCTCACTAGCTGCCCGAAGAAAGGCTTCCATAGTGACCAGATTTCAGCCAAACTAGTTTGCAACAAGATGGTGTCGAGAGCGGGGCATCAATTAATATATTGATACTGCATAATGGCGTAAGTCAAAGTCTTCTTTCAGTATATTACACAATTTCGTAAGCACTGACTACCCCGCATGTGCATTTCAATAAAATACGTCACGTCTATAACAGGGAACCGTAGCTTTCTTTAATGAACATCGGAAACAGGAATTGGGGACAGGTAGTCCCGGTATTTCACCTTTCTAAATGAAATATGTCACGGGAACCGAAGCTTTCTTAAGGGAACATAGGAAACAGGAATTGGAGACATGTAGTCCAGTGTTTCACCTTTCTGAAAATTGTAAACTACGCACAGAAGTTTGAATGTAATTCTGGTTTCCACCTTAAATTGTAAACGTCTGACATTCTCAAATTATCATCCTTATCTTCTCGATTTTTAACAATCAGTTTCCGAACGCGGTACTGGAAACATGTTTGTAAGATTCGATAAGTTTGTAGATAACATAACATAACAACGAGTTTTATAAATTAATAGCAATATTGCTACCTTTAAATTCTTTATGAACTAACTCCATTATGTGACATACATTCCTTTGTGTGTTATGGGCGTACCTGTTATTGCGATAGCAAGGTTTCTTATTGTCAAGTTCTATACAATCCGACAAAAATATTCTACTCGTTTTGTTAGTTATTGTGTTATGAAACGAAGAGGTAAAATACACATACTATTGGTGTGTAAAGTGTTCTCTATAAATAACACGTCGTCTGCTTTATAAATGCATATTGTAGTAACACAAGATATATGGTCACGCTAACGTAACTTGCAAACATAAATCTTTAAAAAAAATCTTTATTTTATCAACCCCAATATTAGTTTAGTTAATCGTCCGTTTTTAACATGGTGGCGACGGGGTGGCCGAATGGTTAGCGCGTGTGCGATGCATCATCAGGTCTGTCATTGAGTCAACTGGCGTGGTATCGTTTCTCAGGTTGTACTTGGCATGCAGTAGGGTCGCTTGTCCAACCTCGTGGGTTTTCTCCGGTTTCCCCCCCACTGTTAAAGACCCCGTGCTATTGAAATAAAGTTGAACCATATGTTAGTCGTGAAAATTACTTAGTTTGTGTCGAGTGAACGTTAAACCCCCTTTCTCGCTTTATAACATAATATGTTAGTCGCAACAATTACTTAGTATGTGTCGAGTGGACGTTAAACCCCCTTTCTCTCTTTATAACATGGTGCTGTATCTGGGATATGTGATATCAGTGTATCACAATGGTTTTTATATGTGATTTGTGATATCGTACTGGATGTTAGTGAATAGCATCGTACTGGATGTTAGTGTATAACATGGGTTTATATGTGATTTCTGATATCGCACTGGGTGTTAGTGAATACCATGGTTTTTATATGTTATTTGTGATATCGTACTGGGTGTTAGTGGATATTATGGGTTTATATGTGATTTGTGATATTAATGCAGATCAGTTGTGTTATTCATTGATACGTGACACAAGCATGGTCCTATCCGTGACGTCTGTATTGCCCAGATTTGTCAAGTCCTAGTTACATATTATAAATGTGCTGTAGAAATGTCAAGCTCAGAGTATATATATATCTGTGAAGGAAAGATGGTTAAACACATTATGAATGTTTAACTCAATGTGTTACAATAAAATGGTGATATGAACAACGGTGAATCATGGACAGGTCAAATAGGGAAGTGTTTAGTTTCGTCGCGGTCATTACAATGTTACATATTAGTGACGTGTGTAAGTAAACATATATATACATTCAAGAGTTAATGTATAATTTCATAGTTCAAATCGTATTATGTTTTTATAATAAATAAAGGTTACAAGTGCTTAAAGAACGTTTTATTACTTAATTGTCTACATGTATCACCAGAGCTAGCTTGCCAAGACATACAATAACAATATCGTGATCTATGCTAATACATCAAGTGTTATAAACATACAGCATTTCTGGCATTAATGTAGACACACAATGATTAAATGCCTTACTAATATACTTTTTAGCTTGATGAAAAGACGAAAGAAGCATATCATATATGAAACGACACGACAACCACAGCAGAGTTCACATATTTATATGGACTTTTATGGTGTCCCCGTTGAAAACAGCACTCAACAACACGGCGAATATATGAACGTCGGAAAAGAGGGGGTGATTTAAAATATGTATTGACTCTATAAAGTACCGTTGGCGTTTAGTAGATATGAATAATGGAGACTAACCTCGATGACATGGTAAATATATAGAAACAGTCTTTCGAGGCAGCGTTTTTCACACAGAAATCTATGACATAAACTAATAAAATATGATATAAACTGGAAGATTCACAAACTGTTACATACAACAAGATCTATATATGAAGGGTGAATTTTCAGAGTCTCTATTAGTAGCCTTGGATTCATTCTATGTATATAATTGATATGCAACCACCAGCTCAATTAATTGGTCGTAACAATGAATAAATAATTATAAGCATTGATCAATATACATTGATAGATTACTATTCACTCGTTCGGTAATATTTACGGAATATGACGAATTGTCCCGATTGACCTGTAAACAAAATGCAAATATGGTTATCGCAGTGTCGCGTGCACGATTAGGTGCACGTGGTAAAGGATTATTATCATGTGGCAATGATGTCGAGTTTATTACGTGTAGTAGTGTTTAAGTTAATAAATTAAAATATGTGTCTTCTTCGTGTTATTTCAATAATGTTTTGTGTGTACCCTATCTGATCTTCAATAGATATCTAAATAAAGCATCCATTATGGGCGGAGATGGTCATAGTTGTAGAAACGATGATAGCAATTCTATTGTTACATATCGTACTCGACTAAATTCTTCGCCATAGTCGTACGAGGCCGAACTTGTTTGGGGGGGGGGGGGGGGGGGGGGCAGCATATTTTCCCGACAAATATATTTCTTTAGAGTACGCGGAGCGGCGGGCGGCGAAGCCATACGCATGCGAGTGCTGGAGGTGCGAAGCGTCCCACGGGAGGTCTGGGGGGCCTCCCCAAGAACATTTTGAAAACCAGACGACCGTAGACGCGATTTCCAGGCATTTCGAATACTTTCTAATAATTTGGAGTGGGTAGTAAATTATTTCAGTTGCAGCATAACAACTGGTAAAAAGTCATCTTTAAAATACAAGCTCTATTACTACGAAAACAAGAACGATTTACTTATGCCACATTTTTCATTTTATGAGACTTCACATTTTTTATCCAGATCTCAGATGTATAAAAGACTTGTATATATATATTTAACATCTACATCATAGGGGTTTTGGAACTTTTTCCTAGAAAGATTTATAAGTAAAATAAGCGTTGTTGAGCACATTATCATTGTAAAAAAACTCTTGCCAGTTGCACTTTACAGTCACCATTGAATATTTATTTCCAAAGAAAAGGGCTCAATATCGAATTATTTACGGCATGGAGTTGGATGCCAGTATACAGGAACACAGTACTCAAGAACTGAGAAAGGCCATGGGTACGTGCTAGTTCCATTCGGATGGCGTACGTGTTCATCATTGACTGGACTGGTTTCTTTCCGCTTCCATATTATTAAAAAAATTTAGATATTCAAAACCCGACAGACGGCGCGACGCTTCCCGACAAACTGAGCATTCATTCCCGACAAGACCATACCCCTACCCCCACCCAATTTTTAAAAACTCATCGGCTAATGACCGATCTCACAATTCTGAGCTTTTTTCAGATTTCTATTTTTTTTTCATAAAAATATTTGGGGGGGGGGGGGGGGGGTATGTTGAGTAAGATCGAAATCGATCTTTGGGGGAGACATAGTCCACGGGGGAGTCCTAAAGACAGGGGTATTCGCAATACTGTCGAGGCTGATGCCAGCCTCAGACAAAAGGGGTTGTATGCGAATACCGAATGATGGAACAACATTCGTCTTTACCAGATACAAATGCTCATGAAGAGGTCTAAATATGGTGTTAAATGAAATATGATTGGGAAGTGATGCAATTTTCGTAGCATACTGCAGGGCCAGTTTATCACGCCTGTTGTGCAGTGAGGGCTCGTGCGCCTCGACGTATAAACTGTCCACTGGAGATGTACGAAATGCTCCTAAACTGATTCTAAGTCCTTGGTTGTGTATGGTGTCAAGCTCTTTGAGATAAGATTCGCGGGCAGACCCATACACAATACACCCATAATCGAGTTTTGATCGAATTAATGCTCGATATAATCGGAGCAAGACCTTACGGTCTGCTCCCCAGTCAGTATTTGATAAGACTCTCAATATGTTGAGGGCTTTCAGACATTTCTTCTTTAGGTTTTTAATGTGGGGGATAAATGATAATTTCTTATCAAATATCAGCCCCAGAAATTTGGTTTCATCCACAACTGGAAGGCGATTGCCATCCAAATAAAGTTCTGGATCTGGATGCAAACCTCGTTTCTGACAGAAATGCATGCAGACAGTCTTGGATTTCGAAAAACGAAATCCATTTTCGGTTGCCCATTGTTGAAGTGAATTCAAACAAAGCTGCAACTTACGTTCGATTATCCGCATGTCTGTAGAACCATAGCACATCTGAAAGTCATCAACATAAAGAGCGCCGTTTGTACCTGGTTTAAGGCACGCTGGGATAGTATTAATTTTTATTGCAAATAATGTTGGTGATAAAATACTTCCCTGAGGAACTCCCATTTCCTGAGGAAATGGGTCAGAGAAAATTGATCCCAGTCGTACCTTAAATGACCTATCTTCCAGGAAGTTTTTAATAAAGATAGGTAAGCGACCTCTTAGGCCGAGGTTATGGAGGTCGCGCATGATACCGTGTTTCCACGTAGTATCATATGCTTTCTCCAGATCGAAAAATATAGCAACTAAATGTTGCTTCTGGATGAAAGCGTCCCTGACGAACGTTTCAAATCTGACGAGATGATCAAGAGTGCTCCTTTGGGACCGAAATCCACATTGGAGGTCTGTAATGAGGTTGTTGGACTCGAGGTACCAAACAAGCCTTCGATTGATCAATCTCTCCATGGTTTTGCAAATACAGCTAGTTAAAGCGATCGGACGATAGTTGGTAGGATTCGTATGATCTTTACCTGGTTTAGGGATGGGAATTATTGTGGCTTCATGCCACGAAGGAGGGAAATTCCCATCAACCCAAATCCGGTTGAAAAGATCCAGTAAAATTAGAAGTGTTGGATAAGGTAAATGTTTTAAAATTTGATAGTGTATCTCATCTGGACCAGTTGCAGTGTCCCGAGCTCGCTTTAACGAGTCACGGAGCTCCGCAATGGAAAAACGATCATTATAGCATTCATCATTGCGGGACTTGAAATTAAGTCGCCTTTTCTCCTGTTGTTGTCTAATGCGTCGAAAGGCATCGGAGGAGAAATTGGATGATGAATTATATGAAAATGTACTGGCCAGAGAATTTGCAATATCAGGAAATGTTGTTATGGTGGTATTATCAACATTTAGATGGTTAACTGATAATGCACTACTTTTACCTTTAATCCTACGAATCCTATCCCACACCGACTTAGATGTGGTACGGGAATTGATCCTTGAGACATAACTCTCCCATGAAGATTTCTTTGCTTGGCGTATGGTTCTACGGGCCTTCGCCCGGACCATTTGGTATGCCGCAATATTCTCCATGGAAGGATGGTTCTTTAATCGTCTCAGGATACGATCACGCTCTTTAAGAGCGGATTTGCAATCGTCGTTAAACCATGGTTTATTGAAACGTTTTGGTTCAGTCGTGGTTTTTGGAATCGCCTGCTCAGCTACATCTTGAAGAATTGAAGTGAATAAGGCCATAGGCTCATCTGCATCCTCTAACTCCTTTGCATCAAAGGAGAAGAGACACAAAGATTCAAATAGAGCCCAATCAGCCTTATGCAACTTCCACCTCTGGGGTCTTTCGACCGGAGAGGGACCATTATTATCAATTATGATAGGGAAGTGGTCACTACCACACAGATCATCATTTACTCTCCATGAGAAATCCTGAAACAGGACCGGAGAACAAATGGTGAGATCCAGGGAAGAAAAAGAAGCTGTGGCAGGATGTAGATAAGTAGGCGAGTCATCATTTAGTAAACACAAATTATTAAGGTTAATGAAGTCCGCTATTTGTTTACCTCTGTTGTTATCATCTGGACTACCCCAGAGGGAATGATGACCATTGAAATCTCCCGTAATAATAAACGGGAGAGGAAGTTGTGCAACAAGGTCATCAAGATCTCTGGGATTAAGATGTAAACTCGGTGGAAGATATACAGAGCAGAGTGTTATAGGAATATGCAACGTTATCCTAACTGCAACTGCCTGTAAAGGCGAGTTGAGGGTGACTTGACTCTGAGGAATATCTCCATTAAGAATAATAGAAACACCCCCATGAGCTCTACCATCACCAGCTGCGTGATGATGGTAACCAACAAAATGTCTAAAAGACAAAGTGTCAGTATTCCGTAAAAAAGTTTCCTGTAAACAAATAGCTAAAGGATTGTGGTTTTGAAGTAATAATTGGACTTCATTAAAATTTGGTTTTAAACCACGACAATTCCATTGCATAATGGAATTTAACATTGTCAGGGAATTTTATTTTTTGACGGCTTACCATGCGGGTCCATATGGACATCCGCGACGGCAACACCGTCCATCAGATCATCCCCATATCTATTATAGAGGAAAATAGGGTCTTTTGAACCCTTTTTCATTTTCTCTTTAAACTTTGCTAATCTCCTCTCTTTCCTGGAGAGGACAGTTTGATCCTGAGAGGGTGGGATACCCTTCAGCTACGAACTTGATCCAGCAGAACTGGAATCAAGAGCGACAGCTTCAGCAGAAGGCGAGGGGCGCGACCCCTTGTCATTCTGGGTTGACGTGTTGGGGATAGTCCCAACACTTCCAGGTTGCGGCAAGGAAGGTTGTCCCTCGCCAGGCAAAGTATTAATAGTTTGGATCGAGTTCTCTCGCGTTTGAGAGAAGCTCGATGCCCCTTGATCTGATATGTCTTTTGGCATTTCCTCTTGATCAGGCCAGGTTATGTCTGTCTGAACAGAAGTTGTTTTAGTAGAAACTTTGACTGTACTTGCATAAGATTTCCCTTGTGGTGCAATGGGAAATAATGCAGTAAGTTCTACTTGCTTACGAGCATCGAAATATGACATCTTTCGTTCAGACATCACCTGTTGGATTCGTTTCTCCTTCTGCCAAATTGGACATTCGCGAGAGTAAGCGAAGTGCTTACCCTTGCAATTTATACAACAAAAATCAGCCTGGCAGGTAGCGCTTTCGTGGCCATCATGACCACAGCGAGCGCAGGTGTCTTTACCTCTACAGACAGTTTTGCTGTGTCCAAATTTTTGGCATTTGTAACAGCGAAGGGGGTTAGAAATATACGAATCATCAGGTATATTAAGATAACCTGCCTTGAGAGTTTTGGGTATTTCGGGACGATTGAAAGTGAGGATGTAGGTGCTTGTAGCAATCACCTTATCTCCCCGACGTACGCTAATTCTTTTAACATGCGAGACGCCTTGGGATGAAAGGTATTCTACCATTTCATCCTCACTGCTGCCTTCAAGATCCCGACAGCGAATAACTCCTCTACTTGAATTTAGAGACCTATGTGGCGACACCTTGATCGGAATGTCTGCTAAGGTTGTGGATTTAAGCAGCATGGTAGCATGCTGTTCCTTAGCACATTCGATCAGAAGTGTTCCATTTTTCAGTTTTTTGATAGCCTTGGGCTCACCGGCCAAGCCAGCTATGCCCTTGGATATCAAAAAAGGTGAAATTTTTGAGAGGTCGGTAGAGGGACTCTCAATCAAGAGAAACCTCGGCCATGCCTTTGACATTTTATTTGTTGACTTAAATAGAGTAGAAACGTCCTCTGTACTAGGACGTTTCTGTTTTTTTATTATTTTGTTCTTTATTATTATGGATTGGGGGGGTTGGGGTATCCATGAATAAATAATTTTTTTAATTCACCCCTCGTCGTCCCCCAGGTTACTTCCCTGCCTACCAGGGGGAGGACTAGCACGGATCGCCAGTGCATGGCCTCAGGGCTCGACGAGGGGTATACTCAAGCCAGAAGTAAAAAATACTTTCCAACCTGATTGACCCAAGCCGCCGCTCTGTAGAATGTACTTAGGACACAAAGGTAGATATTATGCTGAGTGAATAAACAACAGAGCATTAAACTGGAAAGGGTACATTCTACAGAGCTAAAACGACCAAAGCCGATTGATCAGAGTGGGCCACTCTGACCTCCCGTCTAGGTGAACCATGGGCCAAAGCAATGTGTTGCCGAGAAAGGGCTCGCAAGCCAAATCCCCACTCAATTACCAGGATTCCACTCTCCACCGACACGGGTCGCAACGCACGGCAAAAACGTTGCCCCATTACAGGGATCCTTTTAGTCGCCTCTTACGACACGCAGGACATACGAAGGGTATATTCTTATCACCCCCTACACCCCAGGGGGGTTCCCGCTTAGGGTAAGCAGAGATAAGCAATTTGATTGGTTGATGCTTTGGGACACGATAACTTTAGTTCTAAATAAGTGAGAGTGATGAAACTTGGTGTATAGTTTCATTATAGTAATACCTTGACTAAGTTCGATAATGAGCATTTTCTGCTCAGGGTAAGCAGAGCGATACGCAATTTGATTGGTCGATACTTTGGAACACAATAACTCTCCTTCTAATTTAGTTAAAATCTTCAATCTTGGTGTATATGCTTATTAGGTCAATGCCCTGATGGAGTTCGAAGATGAGCATTTTCCGCTTAGGTTAAGCAGAGATAAGCAATTTGATTGGTTGATGCTTTGGGACACGATAACTTTAGTTCTAATTAAGTGAGAGTGATGAAACTTGGTGTGCAGAGCGATACGCAATTTGATTGGTCGAGACTTTGGAACACAATAACTCTCCTTCTAATTGAGTTAAAATGTTCAAACTTGGTGTATATGCTTATTAGGTCAATGCCTTGATGGAGTTCGAAGATGAGCATTTTCCGCTTAGGGTAGGCAGAGATAAGCAATTTGATTGGTTGATGCTTTGAGACACGATAACTTTAGTTCTAATTAAGTGAGAGTGATGAAACTTGGTGTATAGTTTCATTACAGTAATACCTTGACTAAGTTCGATAATGAGCATTTTCTGCTCAGGGTAAGCAGAGCGATACGCAATTTGATTGGTCGAGACTTTGGAACACAATAACTCTCCTTCTAATTGAGTTAAAATGTTCAAACTTGGTGTATATGCTTATTAGGTCAATGCCTTGATGGAGTTCAAAGATGAGCATTTCCCGCTTAGGGTAAGCAGAGATAAGCAATTTGATTGGTTGATGCTTTGGGACACGATAACTTTAGTTCTAATTAAGTGAGAGTGATGAAACTTGGTGTATAGTTTCATTATAGTAATACCTTGACTAAGTTCGATAATGAGCATTTTCTGCTCAGGGTAAGCAGAGCGATACGCAATTTGATTGGTCGATACTTTGGAACACAATAACTCTCCTTCTAATTTAGTTAAAATCTTCAATCTTGGTGTATATGCTTATTAGGTCAATGCCCTGATGGAGTTCGAAGATGAGCATTTTCCGCTTAGGGTAAGCAGAGATAAGCAATTTGATTGGTTGATGCTTTGGGACACGATAACTTTAGTTCTAATTAAGTGAGAGTGATGAAACTTGGTGTATAGTTTCATTACAGTAATACCTAGACTAAGTTCGATAATGAGCATTTTCTGCTCAGGGTAAGCAGAGCGATACGCAATTTGATTGGTCGAGACTTAGTCCCCCCCACCCCACATTTACGCCCCTGTTCACATTTTAATCATCAATAGAAATCCTGGTCGCTGTCTATGTCATTACTACGTTTACACAGCGCCTGTCCGTCTGCTCCAAATATATAAAAAAAACGTAACATTTGCAATCATCTGATGGGATTACAACCAACTTGTAAATGTATACCACTAACTTGTGCTGGTTTATTTTGGAAGTTGTTTTACTGATATGATCGGGAGTTCCTCGTCCCTTTGCATATTACGTGTATTACATGTGCTGGTGGCTGGAGATATTACGTCTATTAAATGTGGTATAGTATACATCTATCTGTAAATAACGACATTTTTTACCTAAACTTCACGACAAAGGGGGGAGGGGGTCATTGAACATGTCACCTCGCCATACTTGTTAATTATAAATAGACCTGTAACAAGGAAGTATATTATTATTGTATAAAAATCAAGTTCAACATATAACTATATATTAAATATTACAAGCTGTAAGAGAATACAGGTGCAACATGGTCAGGTCAGTTAGAAAAGTTTTGAGTTTCGTCCCGACCATTATAATATTACATATTGGTGCTGTGAGTAAGTAAAGATTATTAATAGTTGTTTATTAACAAATGAATGGGACTGCATTTAATCGTTCTACACAGATGGAATGCTATTTATTATATAATATAGTATATGAAATTCACTTGTAAAATGTTAACACTGTGTGACAGTATGTATAAATAACACGTATGTTCTTTAGCGTTGTGTATGATACCATAGATCAGTGTGTTTCGATAAAAGAAATGAAATTTGGTATAACATCCAACGGTTCTGCTTCTAAAATGGGATAATCAAGACGGGCACACGCCATACAGTGTGCTGTGAGGGAAATTTTGCCCGGGCAGCGGTGCTACGGCCTAGTCTTAAATCGAATTCCTACTTCCAAGGGATCTTTTACGCCAATGTGTACACGGGACCTCGATTTTCCGTCCCATCCGAACGACTTGACAAAGAAAACACACTTTACCACAGTTATGATACATCAAATTATAGTATGCGTTGAAGTGGTTTAAACCATACAGATAATTATTCATATCCATCCATACTGATTATGATAACACTTGTTTTCACTAGCATATCTCAGTTATATTTGTACAATAAATATTTGCTAGTAATTTTGTTTGGTTGTTTTTATTTTCAGTCAGTGTGAACTGTAATAGCTCCAGTAAGTAAATTTAACCAATACCAGTTGTACATTTCGATTTGGGATAATATTACAAAAACTAATTTCTAATAACCATATCTATACAACATTGAAGGTATTCTTCACATTGAATAAAGTTTTAATGAGACACATTTTAACAAATTTAAACCTCGTGTCTTGATAATTTTTCTTTTATAAGCAATATTTTTTTTTCAGATTTGTATCTGAATAGGGATTGGGGAACAGGCATAGCCTATATATAGGTACATTAATAGTCAAAGTGTGGCGTCGGAAGGCTAACCATGAAGCAATAAATCCGACATGTTACTTTGTGTTCTTCCAATGCTAATATTATTGTTTTCTTATTAGAAAAAATGTGAAAGAACTGAAGACGTTTGCCGTAGGATAATTATGAACTTGTTTCTTTTTATATCCTCATTATCTCAGTTTTAGTAATTATGTGTAATTAATTTCTTTTCAAGGTGTGTCATTTGCACAACCGTTTTGTAGTTACCAGGGAAGTGTCGGAAGGCGTGTTTATTTATCTGGAATAGATAACAAAACAAATGGTATCGGATGTAGTTGTTCCATTAGTTTATTTTCATCTAATCAGGATCCAGGGGAAATTGATATAAAGAATATAACTACTTCATCAAACCCGTGTGACTATTCACTATATTCTGTATATAGAAATAACACTATAAAGCTGTATTCGTGTGATGAACAGTTACATAAAAAGAGTTTTGAGTTGAAACCAATGGAAACTGTGAGATTACATATGGAGACCGGAACTTATAATGGTGTTGGATTTCCCTTTTGTCTTGAACTATCTGCTGATCTAGGTAAATATTTCTCATTATGTTTAATTAAATCAATAAATGTATATGTTGCGGAATGGTGATTAAACGTTTCTCTGATTAGTTTTAGCACAATGGACCTCGAGTCGTAAAGCAGATCTGAAGTGAGCGTTGTTCGTAATGGGTTTGAAATATCATATAAGTTTGACCATGTCCACATATTCCGCATTCGGTTTTGTGTCTTCTATACCCATACTCCCCTCAACACACCTTTTTTCATCATGCGAGGACATTTTAAAATATGGCGGAATTAGACTATACTTGCCAAACTTTACCTGAAGTCAGTCATCTCAAGTCTGTTGTGGCGTCCACAGCAGATTAGAATGTTAAACAAACATTATGCCAAAGCTAATTCGGCCAATTGTAGGTCTTTCTTCAAGCCTTAATGTTATGTAAATTATTAATTAGACATTAATTAACTTATCCAGGCAATACACAACTCTCGATGTCAACGCTAGCCTGTGATATTTGTTGATCCGATTTGCTACGTAACTTTCCTTTACGATTTAATGATTAAATGGGTATGATGATCGAGGCTAGGCGGAACTTTCAATTGCTTAATATTCTGTCCATAGTTCATTATCTAATTTTAATAATTAGAGTGACAACTCTGCCAACTCGTTATCTAATCTCCCACAATGTATCTTTAGTTGATACATATATTGCAATTACCATATAAATAGCACAGGGGCGTGGTGAGAATGAGTTCATGAGTAGCCATACTCATGCGCCAAAAAGTTTTTGCGCCAAAATCACAATCAAATTACTCAAAAAATGAAAAACATTTGTAAGTGGAAAAATTGTTTCATCTGACCCAATTAAAAAAATTTTGAAAGAGTCAAGTTGGAAAATTTAATCATATTTTATTACCGTATTTCTTGTCTCGGATTGCTGGAGATTGCGTTTCTGGGCTTCTAATTTTCGAAATTTTCCCGGGGGAGGACCCCCCGCCGCGGGCTCGCGCCTTCGGCGCTCGCGGTGGCCCGCTTCGCCGGCCACAACTCCGCGGTCAGTAAAAGGGTTTTTGTGCCAAAATCTATTTTGTTACTCATAATTTCTTCTCAATAAATGCCCTCACCACGCCCCTGAAATAGCATAGTGTCATTTTCATGTGGACGTATTATGTCGTCGCCCCTGTCCGTCCGTCTGTCCACAATTTGTTTGTGGACTCTCTACAGGTCACAATTCTTATCTGATTTTGACGAAACTTGAAATATAGGTTTATCCCCCAAAGATCTCGTCTGCTTTCGATATTGGCATGTATCGGATCAAAACTTCATGGATTATGGCCCCTGATTGTACGAAAAATCACGTTTTTAGCTTGTGGACCCTATAGAGGTCACAATTTTGAACCGATTTTGATGAAACTTGACATGCATGTTTATAACCCAAAGATCTTGGTTCCTTTCGATATTTACGCCTATCGGGATGTAATTTCCTGAATTATGGCCCCTGATTGTCCGAAAAATCGCCTATGGTTCCTCTGGATGTCACAATTATTATCCGATTTAAAAAAAACCTTTGACTCCATCACCGTTACACCCTACGGAAGGTTGAGTTCGAATTTCTTACCCACTTAGCAACATGATCCCCAGTCGAATTTGAAGCCTACTGAAATGCACCTTTATAACCCAAAGATCTTAATTCATTTCGATATTTGCACATATCAAAATTCTAACTTAATGATGTAGGAAAAATCACTTTCGATATTGCTTGTTCTCTATCCATCTCTCGAAAATGCGGGCGTATCCTGCCTGGCAGTGCCAGCTTATCTTTTAGCTTGTGAACAGTGTAGAGGTCGTAATTTTGAACCGATTTGGATGAAACTTGAAAAGCATGTTTATAACCCATAGATCGTGGTTCCTATCGATATTTGCGCCAATCGGATTGTAACTTCCTGAATTATGGCCCCTGATTG
This sequence comes from Patella depressa, assembly GCA_948474765.1. NCBI lineage: Eukaryota > Metazoa > Mollusca > Gastropoda > Patellidae > Patella > Patella depressa. The sequence continues at coordinate 10,551,437 of OX419721.1, forward strand.
TCCGAAAATTCACCCTTTTTAGCTGGTGGTCCCTCTGGAGGTCAAAATTCTTATCCGATTTAAAAAAAACCGTTTGATTATATCACAGTTACACCGTAGTTATGGGTGAGTTTGAATTACGATTTTCTAATGATTACTTAAAATGCAACAACTCTTGTTGACTGCGAGAACGATTTGGCTGCTGTGTTGGTGTATGTTTCGTTGCCTGGCAACCTATTTTTGATATTTATGATCCTCTGGAAATTTTGGCTAGTAATCCTGAATGTGCTTTGTGAGCTTTATTACTATTATTAATTTTGAAGGTTCTCGTATACAACTATGGTGTAGTAGGCCTACACCACAGGCATCAAAAACAACCAATACGTCACCAAAATCAATAACATCCATAAAATCACCAAGCACACAAAAAATCATGACGACAATTTATGATACCCAAAATATACCAACAACTAAACCACAAACAAACGGTGATGATTCTGATCGATGTAAGTATATTGATCATGTATTGCTTATCTTATGATCAGGTAATCAAATTATGCTGACGGCTGTCGTTCTTTATTTTGTTATTAAGGAAGTTTATAAAATGATTTGTATACAAAACCAAGTTCAACTAAATATCCTGTGTTACAGTGAGAAACATTTTAAGCTTGCGAACGAATTGAAGTATATTAATTACAAAGCCACGGTGGTAAAGTGGAAAAGACAGTAGACCACACAGGGACAGTTGTCTAGTCAGTTGGATGGAACGAAAAAACCGGGTCTCCTGTATACACAGGCCATAATGCCGCTTCCCGGGTAAAAAAAAAGTGTCTCTCGTAGCACACGGTGTCGCGTATGCCCGTCGTTATTGGCTCAGTGTAGGAGTAGGACAGTAGGACGTTAAACCTCATTACATTTAGATCATAAGCAGGGGCGGATCCAGGAATTTTTGCAGGTTGGGGTTTGCCAGGTTTCGGTTACGGAAATCTGCCATCATCGTCTCTAAATTACATAAGCATACATACAAATTGAGAAATAGTTTTACACTGATGTAGGATAACTTTGTGAGTTAATTTCATTGATGCAAGGCTTTATTTTTTTATGTAATGTAGTTGATCAGGGGGAGGGGCTGAACCCCCCAAACCCCCCTCCTGATCCGCCCCTGCATAAGTCCTTATTTCCACTGTGGGCTTACCTGTTTTATTGCTATAGTGAAATTGGTTATAATCAAATTCTATAAGAAACTACAAATACCATTAAACCCCAAATAGCTGCTCGTTTAGAAATAAGTAGAATATACGGAAACTACTGGTGGGTAACCTATTCTCTATAAATAACACGTCGTCTGCTTTATAAATGCATAATTTAGTAACAAGAGGTATATGGTCATGCCAACGTAACTTTTAAACATGCATCATAAATAATTTTTGTTATATCAACTCCAATATTAGTCAAGGTGTTCAATCGGGTTTAAGTCCAGACTAAGGGCTGGCCAGTGCATAACGTTGACACCGTTCTGCTGTAGAAAGTCCCGAATAACCCTGCCGTTGTGGGAAACAGCGTTGGAAAACATTGTTTCGATGACGTGCGAAACGTGGTATGACGTTGGGTCTGAGAGCTTTATCGATGTAACGTACTCCTCTCCCTGGACCAAGATTTTGGAACACCACGGGGCCCAACTCTCTGGTTCAGGCCGATTCCACCACAATCCATTATGCTTGGATCTCCTCATGAGTCTCGTTCGATGACACATTGGTCATAATAACGCTGGCACTGTCAACGCCACATTCTTGTCCTGCCATCTGCAGTTGATACTGACATTCCCTGGGTTCAGTTCTGTGTTTGGGAAAGAGCCTTATTGCTCAGGTAAATTTGGAGATGTGATTATAAATATACAATAAAAACATGTTTTATGCAATGCGTCTATTAAGAGTAACATACCAGTCTGACGTTTCTTTTGCTGAGTATAGTTGTGTTAACGACTGACACCAATATTATCCTTTAATTAAATGTCATAATCTGGAAAGGCGAGCGGAGAGCTTTCGGAGTATATTCTAGACCAGCGATTTCAAGTGTCATAATGAGAAACGCTGCGCAAAGACGGCTTTTATTCCCGTAATATTTAAAGCATGCATGATGTCTTCTTATCTAATGTCTTCTATTATATGTTGTATTATATTATCAGTGATTGGTATAATAACTGGATCTGTTGTTGCTGTTCTGGTTGTGAGTGCTTTAATTATCGTAATTGTCTGGTAAGTTTAACACGCACTTTACATCCATTTCTTTTTATGTTACATCAATTTATAGAACATCGAAATCATATTGAATGGTGCCAATGCATATTGTAAAACGTACAGTAGATAAAGAGTCAGCAACCACTTAAATAATTTTTAAAACATTGCAATGGTGTCTACTGATTCTATTGTATTATGTAAAAGACACAACAGCTGTCTGTCAGCAACAACAAAAACAAACAGGTAACGTGGACAACCTCTTTCAAAAATAACATGAAACTGTGACTATGTATTATGTCTAAAGTGTATTACGTTCATGTTCGTAAACGCGATTATCAAAATTAGGGGGACATAACTGGTCTGACATCTATTTTAAATCAGTAGATATAATATACAAAGGTCAGAAACACACTGGACAAAGAATCGTGGGATCAAAGTCCACTTGTCTTTTTCCACCAATCAGTTGCAATACTCGACAATTTTCATTACTTTTCGCAATAATGTAGGCACATAAGTTTGTTTAAACACCTTATCTATTCGTTTTAGTTTGGTGAAAAGACGGAAGAAAGATGTCATATACGAAACACCACAACAACCACAACAAGGTTCACATATCTATATGGATTTACATGTTGAACCCGTCAATAGTGGAACGCAGCAAAACAGCATTTATGTGAACAGCGTGGCGATTTAAAAAAATATGTATTGACTTTTAGTAGATGGGAATAATAGGGGCTATCCACAATGGCATGATACAACCAGAAAACCACCTTTCAAGAACGTGATGTCTCCACCAGGCAAATTTAACCGGTTTCGACAAATGTGGCTCTATTGCTTTTTAATAGACTGCCCAAAGAGTGTGCTCTATACTATATGACAGAAACTAATGAAACATCATGGTGGAATGGTGCTGATTCACAAACTCTCATATACAATGATGAGTAAACCTGAATGGTGACTTTTCAAATGCGTTCATACGTTAGTCTAGCTGATTACCGACTTTGTTCCCATGCTTTGTATTTGCAACTAGCTGAATTATCTGTTTGTAACAATGAAAATAAAATTAGCTGAATTATTTGTTTGTAACAATGAAAACATAATTATAGGCATTGCTAACATAATCTTGAATCTACTAATATATTGATAAGCTACTCGCACTACAAATTACATATAATTATGTTGAATTGATCGGATTTAAATGCCAAAAAACGGAAATTGTTGTTTCGCAAATACATTATTTAATCAATTGGAGACACAACGTGAAGTCTGACAATAAGTAACTACTTTGTGCAGGTGACGAAAGGATTATGACCCCGTGAACTAGTTTCATATAAGTGGCTCACACCAGTGTATGTTTATTACTCTGAAATTGTTTTAATTGTGTTTACAAATTAAAATGTGTTTCTTCTTTGTGTTATTTCAAGGATTCACAAGAAGTTGTGTACATGTGTCATTTGTTTGATTATAATGCCTCTTTATTTTATTTCAATAGTTTTATATGCTTTTGTTTAAACCTTATTTGATTTATTACACAATTCGAGAGCACTCACTATCCCGCATGTGCATTTCAATAAAATAACAGCTAGTAAGAACAATCCAAACTATTAGACAAAATTCAAAATCCTAAAAAAACGGTTTAGGCAAAGTAGTGTAATAAGGCAAAATAGTGTAATATAGCAAAATAGTGTAGTCAGCATCTGGACTGTTTACCGTGGCATTATCAGTGGTGTTTTTAATTTCCAATAAATACGTCACGTCTATAACAGGGGAACCGAAGCTTTCTTTAGGGAACATAGGAAACAAGAATTGGAGACATTTTAGTCCAGTGTTTTACCTTTCTGAAAATTGTAAGCTACGCACAGAAGTTTGAATGTAATTCTGCTTTCCACCTCAAACTCTAGACGTCTGACATTATCAACTTATCACCCTGGTCAGTTTTCAAACGCGGTACTTGAAATATGTTTGTAAGATTCAATAAGTTTGTAGATAACCATAACATAACAACGAGTTTTATAAATTGAAAGCAATATTGCTACCTTTAAATTCTTTATGAACGATCCATTACATTCCTTTGTGTGTAATGGGCGTATCTGTGTTATTGCGATAGTAAGATTTCTTATTGTCAAGTTCTATAATAACCCAACAATAATATTCTACTCCAAAGTGACCCCTCGATTTTCTCGATTTGTTAGTTATTATGTTATGTGAGCTAAAATACACATACTATTGGTGTGTAAAGCGTCCCTATAAATAACACGTTAAATAAATGCATATTTAAGTAACAAGTGGTATATGAGCACGCCAACGTAACTTGCTAACATAAATCTTTAAAAAAAACAACTCTGTTTTATCCACTCCAATATTAGGTTAGTTAATCGTCCCTTTTTAACACCGTGGGGAAGGGGATGGCCGAATAGTTAGCGCGTGCGTGTTATATCATAAGGTCTGTCATTGAGTCAACTGGCGTGGTGTCGTTTCTCCGGTTGTACTTGAAAAGGAGTAGGGTCGCTTGTCCAACCTCGTGTGTTTCTCCAGTTTCCCCCCACTGTTAAAGACCCCGTGCTATTGAAATAAAGTTGAACCATATGTTAGTCGTGAAAATGACTTAGTTTGTGTCGAGTGAACGTTAAACCCCCTTTCTCTCTTTATAACATAATATTTTAGTCGCGACAATGGTTTAGTATGTGTCGAGTGGACGTTAAACCCTCTTTCTCTCTTTATAACATGGTGCTGTATCTGGGATATGTGATATCAGTGAATCACAATGGTTTGTATAAGTGATTTGTGATATCGTACTGGATGTTAGTGAATAGCATGGGTTTATATGTTATTTGTGACATCGTACTGGATGTAAGTGTATAATATGGGTTTATATGTGATTTATGATATCGCACTGGGTGTTAGTGAATAACATGGTTTTTATATGTTATTTGTGATATCGTACTGGGTGTTAGTGAATATTATGGGTTTATATGTAATTTGTGATGTTAATGCAGATCAGTTGTGTTATTCATTGATACGTGACACAATCATGGTCCTATCCGTGGCGTCTGTATTGCCTATCTTATGTTAAGAATAATTTAAATACACCACATATTAGTGATTTATAAGCTGGTACAATTGAATAAGTTTTGTGGGTTGTTTATTTTGAAAGTTACACAATGGATTTCTCAATGTATTACATTTATGGTTTGTACAAATCTGCCTGAAGTTTACAACAAAATGGGCCATTGTACAGAGTTGTCAAGTCCTAGTTACATATTATAAATGTGCTGTAGAAATGTCCAGCTCAGAGTATATATATATCTGTGAAGGAAAGATGGTTAAACACATTATGAATGTTTAACTCAATGTGTTACAATAAAATGGTGATATGAGCAACGGTGAATCATGGACAGGTCACATAGGGAAGTGTTTAGTTTCGTCGCGGTCATTACAATGTTACATATTAGTGACGTGGGTAAGTAAACATCAAACGTATATGTATATATACATTCAAGAGTTAATGTATAATTTCATAGTTCAAATCGTATTATGTTTTTATAATAAATAAAGGTTACAAGTGCTTAAAGAACGTTTTATTACTTAATTGTCTACATGTATCACCAGAGCTTGCCAAGATCTATGCTAATACAACAAGATAATTCAGATGTTGGATTTTTTAATTGATAACATCTTTATTGAATTTGGAGGGGAAATATATCAGCAAGTGGTTGGTATCCCCATGGGCACCAACTGTGCACCTTTGCTTGCTGATTTATTTCTGTATTCCTATGAAGCCGAGTACATACAGGCACTAGTTAAAACAAATAAACGACTAGTCAGACATTTTAATTTTACTTATCGGTATATCGATGATGTGCTATCACTGAATAATCCTAAATTTAGTGATTATGTAGAATTCATATATCCTGATGAGCTTGAAATTAAAAATACTACTGACAGTGACAATTACGCTTCCTACTTGGATCTGCGTCTCGATTTTGACAATTGCCATAGACTCAGTGTTAAATTGTATGATAAACGTGATGACTTTGACTTTCCGATTGTTAACTTTCCATTTATTAGTAGTAACATTCCTGTATCACCAGCTTATGGAGTGTTTGTGTCTCAGCTTATTCGATACGCGAGAGCTTGTTCTTTCTATTCTGATTTTTTAAGTAGATCGAGACATTTGTCCACCAAGCTTCAACTACAAGGATACTTACGCACTAAACTTATAAAATCCTTTAAAAAGTTTTATGGCCGTCATATTGACTTGATTGGTAAATATAACATGTCACTCTCAGCTATTATTCTTGATATATTTAATTGACGCGTATCCTATTTACCATCTCTCTGATTATGTCTACTACACCGATAACAATGTTCATCACGTGCATTTTGCATACCTATAGTCCATTGGCCAATCACGTTATTTTACCTACATTTTGCCTAGTAGTTTGGATGCAGCGATGGCGGGTGTGGCGCGCCAGGCAGGGTAAGCTTACTCTTCCGGACACCTGTTACCACTGTTTGTTGTGTATTTCGTACACGATGAACAGTCCATTTGCTGATTACACTACTTTGCCTAACTATTTTGCCTATTACGTTCTTTAGGACTTCGATTTTTGCCTAATGGTTTGGATTGTTCGTACTTGGTTTTATTTTATTATAAACATACAGCATTTCTGGCATTAATGTAGACACACAATGATTAAATGCCTTACTAATATACTTTTTAGCTTGATGAAAAGACGAAAGAAGCATATCATATATGAAACGACACGACAACCACAGCAGGGTTCACATATTTATATGGACTTTTATGGTGTCCCCGTTGAAAACAGCACTCAACAACACGGCGAATATATGAACGTCGGAAAAGAGGGGGTGATTTAAAATATGTATTGACTCTATAAATTACCGTTGGCGTTTAGTAGATATGAATAATGGAGACTAACCTCGATGACATGGTAAATATATAGAAACAGTCTTTCGAGGCAGCGTTTTTCACACAGAAATCTATGACATAAACTAATAAAATATTGTGTAATCTGAAAGATTCACAAACTGTTACATACAACAAGATCTATATATGAAGGGTGAATTTTCAGAGTCTCTATTAGTAGCCTTGGATTCATTCTATGTATATAATTGATATGCAACCACCACCTCAATTAATTGGTTGTAACAATGAATAAATAATTATAAGCATTGATCAATATACATTTATAGATTACTATTCAATCGTTCGGTAATATTTACGAAATATGACGAATTGTCCCGATTGACCTGTAAACAAAATGCAAATATGGTTATCGCAGTGTCGCGTGCACGATTAGGTGCACGTGGTAAAGGATAATTATCATGTGGCAATGATGTCGAGTTTATTACGTGTAGTAGTGTTTAAGTTAACAAATTAAAATATGTGTCTTCTTCGTGTTATTTCAATAATGTTTTGTGTGTACCCTATCTGATCTTCAATAGATATCTAAATAAAAGCATCCATTATGGGCGGAGATGGTCATAGTTGTAGAAACGATGATAGCAATTCTATTGTTACATATCGTACTCGCCTAAATTCTTCGCCATAGGCGTACGAGGCCGAACTTGTTTGTGGGGGGGGGGGCAGCATATTTTCCCGACAAATATAGTTCTTTAGAATACGCGGAGCGGCGGGCGGCGATGCCATACGCATGCGAGTGCTGGAGGTGCGAAGCGTCCCACGGGAGGTCTGGGGGGTCTCCCCCAGAACATTTTGAAAACCAGACGACCGTAGACGCAATTTCCAGGCATTTCGAATACTTTCTAATAATTTGGAGTGGGTAGTAAATTATTTCAGTTGCAACATAAAAACTGGTAAAAAGTCATCTTTAAAATACAAGCTCTATTACTACGAAAACAAGAACGATTTACTTTTGCCACATTTTTCATTTTATGAGACTTCACATTTTTTATCCAGATCTCAGATGTATAAAAGATTTGTACATATATATTTAACATCTACATCATAGGGGTTTTGGAACTTTTTCCTAGAGAGATTTATAAGTAAAATAAGCGTTGTTGAGCACATTATCTTTGTAAAAAACTCTTGCCAGTTGCACTTTACATTCACCAATGAATATTTATTTCCAAAGAAAAGGGCTCAATATCGAATTATTTACGTCATGGAGTTGGATGCCAGTATACAGGAACACAGTACTCAAGAACTGAGAAAGGCCATGGGTACGTGCTAGTTCCATTCGGATGGCGTACGTGTTCATCATTGACTGGACTGGTTTCTTTCCGCTTCCATATTATTAAAAAAATTTAGATATTCAAAACCCGACAGACGGCGCGACGCTTCCCGACAAACTGAGCATTCATTCCCGACAAGACCATAGCCTTCCCCGACAAGGCCATACCCCTACCCCCACCCAATTTTCAAAAACTCATCGGCTAATGACCGATCTCACAATTCTGAGCTTTTTTCAGATTTATATTTTTTTTTCATAAAAATATTTGGGGCGGCCGGTGCCCCCCCGGCCCCCCCCCCCCACCTCGTACGCCTATGTTCTTCGCTAGAAATAAGTAAATTGAAAACCAATTGAAAACAAATTCCGGTTATACCCCTGACGTGTGTTCAAAACACAAACGGCGGGAACAAAAAAATTAGTTTATAAAACATATGTGTTAAAACCCCTATACACATAAGAATTCGTTTACTAAATGTCTTTCGTGGATTACGCGTTGGTCTAAATTATATACAACATTACATGAAATTTTGATACGTGATACAATCTGAAAGAGTTTAATCAAGAAACCCGTTTAGCAATAAGTTCACATTCAGGGGCGTACATAATGATTTCGTTTGGGGGGGGGGGGGGTGTTGAGCCAAAATGCGACCGACTGATGCACATACCCCCTCCCCCCCCCCCCCAGTACGAGTGACGCAATCAGGAGCCGAGCACCAAGTGCGAGTTTTCCAGGGAATATGGGGGTGGGGTAGGAGCGGTTTCAAATGAAGGGCGCCAATCACATTTTAATCATCAATAGAAATCCTGGGCGCTGTCTATGTCGTTACTACGTTTACACAGCGCCCGTCCGTCTGCTCAAAATATAAAAAAAACGTAACATTTGCGAACATCTGATGGGATTACAACCAAATTGTAAATATATACCACTAACTTGTGCTGGTTTATTTTGAAAGTTGTTTTACTTGATATGATCGGGAGTTCCTCGTCCCTTTGCATATTACGTGTATCACATGTGCTGATGGCTTGAGATATTACGTCTATTAAATGTGGTATAGTATACATCTATCCGTAAATAACGAAAATTTGTACCTAAACTTCACGATAAAGGGGGGAGGGGGTCATTGAACAAGTCACCTCGCCATACTTGTTAATTATAAATAGACTCGTAACAAGGAAGTATAGTATTATCGAATAAAAACCAAGTTTAACATATAACTATTTATTAAATATTACAAACTGTTTGAGAATACAGGTGCAACATGGTCAGGTCACATAGAGAAGTTTTGAGTTTCGTCCCGACCATTATATTATTACATATTGGTGCTGTGAGTAAGTAAAGATTATTAATAGTAGTTAGGTTTATAAATAGTCGTTTATTAACAAATGAATTGGACTGCATTTAATCGCTCTACACAGATGGAATGCTAATGTATTATATAATATAGTATATAAAATTCACTTGCAAAATGTTAACTGTATGTCGGTATGTATAAATAACACGTATGTTCTTTAACGTTGTGTATGATACCATAGATCAGTGTGTTTCGATAAAAGAAATGAAATTGTGTATAACATCCAACGGTTCTGCTCCTAAAATGGGCTAATGAAGGCGGGCATACGCTATACAGTGTGCTGTGAGGGAAATTTTGCCCGGGCAGTGGCGCTACGACCTACTCTTAAATCGAATTCCTACTGCCAAGGGATCTTATACGCCAATGTGTACACGGGACCTCGATTTTTGGTCCCATCCGAACGACTAGACAAAGAAAAACACACTTTACCACAGATTTGATACATCAAATTATAGTATGCGTTGAAGTTGTTTAAACCATACAGATAATTATTCATATCCATCCATACTGATTATGATAACACTTATTTTCACTAGCATATCTCAGTTATATTTGTACAATAAATATTTGCTAGTGATTTTGTTTGGTTGTTTTTATTTTCAGTCAATATGAATTGTAATAGCTCAAGTAAGTAAATTTTACCAATACCAGTTGTACATTTCGATTTGGGATAATATTACAAAAACTAATTTCTAATAACCATATCTATACAACATTGAAGGTAACTTCACATTGAATAAAGTTTTAATGAGACACATTTTAACAAATTTACACCTCGTGTCTTGATAATTTTTCTTTTATAAGCAATATTTTTTTTCAGATTTGTATCTGAATAGGGATTGGGGAATAGGCATAGCCTATATTAAGTAGAGAGAGAGATGGAGAAATGGGGTTTAACGTCCACTCAACACAAACTAGGTCATTTGGGGACTAACATAATGGTTTAATTTTATTTGAATAATTCGCTTGCGCGTAGGGGTCTTTAGCAGTGGGAGGAAACCGGAGTGCCCGAGGTTGAGAAGGCACCCCTATCTCCATGCCACTTACGCTCACACCAGGGCTCGAAACCACAGCCGCAAGCCAGAGGTGACCGGCCAGCTAGAGGTCGAAGCGCCGCACTCTAGACCACTAGACCATCCCAACCCCTCTATATTAAGTAACATTAATAGTCAAAGTGTGGCGTCGGAAGGCACACCATGAAGCAATAAAATACGACATGTTATCTTTGTGTTCTTCCAATGTTAATATGTGAAAGAACTGATAATTATGAATTTGTTTCTTTTTATATCCTCATTATCTCAGTTTTAGTAATTATGTGTAATTAATTTCTTTTCAAGGTGTGTCACCTGTTGTGTCGTTTTGTAGTGACACGGAAACTAGCGGAAGAACTCTTTATTTATCTGGAATAGATAATAACACAAATGGTATCGGATGTAATTGTTCCATTAGTTTAAATCAATATAATCAGGATCATGCGGAAATTGAAATAAAGAATGGAACTACTACCTCCAAGGCGTGTGATTATTCATTATATTCTGTGTATAGAAATACCACGACAAGACTGTATTCGTGTAGTGAAATTGTAGCTAAATCTAGTTTTGATTTGAAACCTATGGAAACTTTGAGATTACACATGGAGAAAGGGACTGACAATGGTGTTGGATTTCCGTTTTGTCTTCAACTACTTACTGGAGTAGGTAAATATTTCTTATTCTAGATGATTACATCACTAAATGTAACCTGATTGTAAACATTTCCCGGTTTTGTATCGCATAACGGCACCGACACCTAAACCTGATCTGAATTAGGCGGTCGGTCGGACAAAAGCCAAACACGTTTCTAGGGACTGATTCAAATAAAACTCTAAAATGTATTTTGCCATAGTTGCTATGCAATTTGTGTGTTGTTCACTTTTCTATTTTGCGTCTCCAGTAGAGACGTTCATGCAGTAAGTAGACGAGAGGTGTATCCTCGTACACCCCACGTCTGTTTACAGTCACACAAAAAGTCATTTTAAAATTTAAAAAAAAAATGCGAGAGAAGATCACCTTCTCCACACCTTAGTAGAATCCAGTCATGTGTTGTGACTCACACAGGGGATCACGATGGCTAAGTGGGTAAGACTGTGGGTCGCTAGCCTGGAGGTCGGGTGTTTGATCCCTGCATTGCCAGAGAAAGTTGAAATAAGGAATGTAACTACTACATCCAATATGTGTGACTATTCATTATACTCTGTATATAGAAATACCTCTACAAGACTGTACTCGTGTGATGAACACGTACAGCTACATAAAGATAGTTTTGATTTGAAACCCATGGAAACTATGAGACTGCAAATAGAGCCAGGAACTTATAATGGTTTTGGATTTCCCTTTTGCCTTCAACTATTTTCTAGTTACCCATGTAAATAGTTCTCATTATGTTTAATTATATCATTAAATGTTATTGTTGCGGAATCGTGATTAAACGTTTCTCCGATTAGTTTTAGCACAATGGCCCCATGTGGTAAACCTGATCTGAAGTGGGCGTTGTTCGGGACGGGTTTGAAATAACATATAAGATTGACCATGTCCACATATTCCGCATTCGATTTTGTGTCTCCTGTACCCACACTTCCCTCTACCCACTCAACTTTTCTTTTCATCATGCGAGAGCTATTATTTTTTTTTAAAAAAAAAACGGCGAAATTAGACTATACTTGCCAAACTTTAGATGAAGTCAGTCATCTAAAGCCTGTTGTGGCGACCACATCAGATTAGAATATTAAACTAAATCTGCCTATTGTAGGTTTTTCATTAGGCCTGAAATGTTATTTAAACTATTAATTAGACACGAATTAACTTATCCAGACAATAATGAACTCTCGATGTCAACGGTAGCCTGCAATATATTTTGGATTATGATCCGATTTGCTACATAACTTTCCTTCACGATTTGATAATTAAATTGATAATCGAGACTATGATTTTTGTTGTACTGACTTTAATAATAATGATGATTAGGGTTAGGCGAGACTTTCAATCGCTTCGTTTTCGGTTCATAGTTCATTATCTAGTTTTTAGCTATTATAGTGAGAACTGTCAACTCGGTATCTCATCTCCCATAATGTATCTTTAAGTGATTCTCACAATATAAGTTACCAATATATTGATTACCGTGGGTAGCGTATTGCCAATATGCATTGTTTTATGAATGGAAAGGTTGACAGTTCATCCGAAGCTTAGTAACACTTTTCTGATCTTTAAGAATCCTCTGGAATTTTGGCTATGTAATCCAGACTGTACTTTGTGCGGTTTATTACTATTAATAATATTGTAGTGTATGGAATAAAACTTCAGTGTAGGACTGCCCCACAGTCAACAACAACTACAACCAATGCGTCACCAACAGCATTAACATCCACGAAAACATCAAACACAAACAATTTCACGGCGACAATTTATAACACCCAAAATATACCAATCTCCAGTACATGGAGAAACGAAGATGCGGCTAAACCACAAACAAACGATGATGATTCTGGTCGATGTAAGTATATTGATCATTTGTTGCTTATCTTATGATAGGTTTATTGAATTATACAGATAGTTGTCGTTCGTTATTTTGTTATTAAAGAAGGCCTGAAATGAAGGGTGTAATTTAACAATTCACTGTGTTTTTTCTTTCAAAATAACATTTAAAATTCTGTAATCATGTAAATTGAAACCCGGAAAATATGTAATCGGGTAATGCATTAGAAAATATATTACATAAATTAATAACAAACACGCAGTTCAGTGTGTCAATACTAAGCGCATGTTAACGATTCCATGGACAAAGACTAATCAAACCCATATTATTTATAGTATATTAGTCTCAATATGACATAACTAAAGTATCCACGATGCCTCTAACACTATTCAACCTCAGGGTCTAGGGTCATGTACTTAATGATGATAGGTGTCTAGAACGTTTTAAGGAACATTCCCTTAATATTCAAGTTATTCTTTATGTGTTGTAGTTTTGGGTAGTATGTGGTTATATTGGGGTGTATTGGGTAGATCGTTCCACCCTATAATTACTTCTAATCCGCTCTTTGTATTATTTTTTGTATTGTTTTTACGATGGCAGGGATAATAATTGGATTTATCTAATTTTGTTGTATTATATTTACAGTGATTGGTATAATAATTGGATCTATTATTGCTGTTCTGGTGATAGCTTCAGTTATTATAACTGTCTGGTCAGTATACAAAACATTTAAATATTTTGTTAATGTTTATTAAAATCAATTGAAACAACAATGAAGTAGTGTTCAAAGGGGCCATTTGCGTTTTCCAAAACGTACAGCAAGTAACCACCAGCAACGTCTGGACAATGGTTCATAAATACATCTAACTGTTACTAAATAATATGTCTGAAGTATATTACGTCACTGTTCGTAAACGCGACAATCGAAACCAGGGGCAGATAACTTAGATACCTTATTAATTAATAATATATGTTCTTTTTAGTTTGGTGAAAAGACGAAAGAAGGATATCATATATGAAACGCCACAACAACCGCAACAGAGTTCGCATATTTATATGGATTTACATGTTGAACCCGTTAACACGCGAACGCAGCAAAACAACATTTATGTTAACAGCGTGGTGATTTAAAAAAAATATGTATTGACTTTTAGTAGATGGGAATAATGGGGACTATCCACAATGGTTTGATACAACTAGAAATTATCTTTCAAGAACGCGATGTCTCCTCTAGGCAAATTTAACAGGCTTCGACAAATGTGAACACATTGCTTTTAATAGACTGCCCAAAGGTTGTGTTCTATACTATACGACAGAAACTAATGGAACATGGTGTAATGGTGCTGATTCACAAACTATAAAAACCTATATGTACTTTCATATACAATGATGAGTTAAACTGAATGGCGACTTTGCGAATGCGTTGATATGTTAGTCTAGCTGATTACCGAGACACAATTGGAGACACAACGTGAAGCCAGACAATAAGTAACTACTTGGTGCAGGTGACGAAAGGATTGTGTAGTTTCCTATAGAAGTGGTACACTCCAGTTTATGTGTATTACTTTGTTTTAAATGTGTTCATAGACTAAATGTGTTTTTTCTTCTTTGTTTTATTTGAACGATTTATTGCCGTTGTTTACAAGTGAAAATGATTTGGATTAAAATATCTCTTCTTTATTATATTTCAATAGCTGTAAATGCTTTTGTTTGAACCCTATTTGATTTATTGTCGTTCTTCACTAGCTGCCCGAAGACAGGCTTCCATTGTGACCATATTTCAGCCAAACTAGTTTGCAACAAGATGGTGTCGAGAGCGGGGTATCAATTGATATATTCATACTGCATAATGACGTAAGCCAAAATCTTCTTTCAGTATATTACACAATTTCGTAAGTACTAACTATCGCGCGTGTGCATTTCAATAAAATACGTCACGTCTATAACAGGGAACCGAAGCTTTCTTTAATGAACATCGGAAACAGGAATTGGGGACAGGTAGTCCCGGTATTTCACCTTTCTAAATAAAATACGTGACCGGAAACAAGAATTGGAGACATTTAGTCCAGTGTTTACCTTTCTGAAAATTGTAAACTACGCACAGAAGTTTGAATGTAATTCTGCTTTCCACCTCAAACCCTAGACGTCTGACATTCTCAACTTATCACCCTGGTCAGTATTCAAACGCGGTACTTGAAATATGTTTGTAAGATTCAATAAGTTTGTAGATAACATAACATAACAACGAGTTTGATAAATTAATAGCAATATTGTTACCTTTAAATTCTTTATGAACTAACTCCACTTTGTGACATACATTCCTTTGTGTGTAATGGGCGTACCTGTTATTGCGATAGCAAGGTTTCTTATTGTCAAGTTCTATACAATCCGACAAAAATATTCTACTCGTTTTGTTAGTTATTGTGTTATGAAACGAAGAGGTAAAATACACATACTATTGGTGTGTGAACTTGCAAACATAAATCTTTCAAAAAAAAATCTTTATTTTATCAACCCCAATAATAGTTTAGTTAATCGTCCGTTTTTAACATGGTGGCGACGGGGTGGTCGAATGGTTAGCGCGTGTGCGATACATCATCAGGTCTGTCATTGAGTCAACTGGCGTGGTGTCTTTTCTCAGGTTGTACTTAGCATGCAGTAGGGTCGCTTGTCCAACCTCTTGGGTTTTCTCCGGTTTCCACCCACTGTTAAAGACCCCGTGCTGACGAATTATTGAAATAAAGTTGAACCATATGTTAGTCGTGAAAATGACTTAGTTTGTGTCGAGTGAACGTTAAACCCCCTTTCTCTCTTTATAACATAATATGTTAGTCGCGACAATGGCTTAGTATGTCTCGAGTGGATGTTAAACCCCCTTTCTCTCTTTATAACATGGTGCTGTATCTGGGATATGTGATATCAGTGAATCACAATGGCTTGTATATGTGATTTGTGATATCGTACTGGATGTCAGTGAATAGCATGGGTTTATATGTGATTTGTGATATCGTACTGGATGTTAGTGAGTAGCGTGGGTTTATATGTGACTTGTGATATCGTACTGGATGTTACTGAATAACATGGTTTGTATATTTGATTTGTGATATCGTACTGGGTGTTAGTGAATAACATGGTTTTTATATGTTATTTGTGATATCGTACTGGTTGTTAGTGAATATTATGGGCTTATATGTTATTTGTGATGTTAATGCAGATCAGTTGTGTTATTCATTGATACGTGACACAAGCATGGTCCTATCTGTGACGTCTGTATGTCTGTATTGCCTATCTTATGTTAAGAATAATTTAAATTGACCACATATTAGTGGGTTATAAGCTGCTACAATTGAATAAGTTTTGTGGGTTGTTTATTTTGGAAGTTACACAATGGATTTCTCAATGTATTACGTTTATGGTTTGTACAAATCTGCCTGGAGTTTACAACAAAAGGGGCCATTGCACAGAGTTGTCAAGTCCTAGTTACATATTATAAATGTGCTGTAGAAATGTCAAGCTCAGAGTATATATATCTGTGAAGGAAAGATGGTTAAACACATTATGAATGTTTAACTCAATGTGTTACAATAAAATGGTGATATGAACAACGGTGAATCATGGACAGGTCACATTGGGAAGTGATTAGTTTCGTCGCGGTCATTACAATGTTACATATTAGTGACGTGGGTAAGTAAACATCAAACGTATATGTATATATACATTCAAGAGTTAATGTATAATTTCATAGTTCCAATCGTATTATGTTTTATAATATATAAAGGTTACAAGTGCTTGAAGAACGTTCTAATATTTAATTGTCTACATGTATTACCAGAGCTTGTCAAGACATCAATAACAATACAACAATATACATTATATAGCATACAATTGTTATTATTTTGAAATGTTTAATTTGGGTTTAAATTTAGAGTATTTCAATGGAAGAGAAAATAAAGATAACTCCATTCATTGTAAGACGTAAGCACTAGATGATTTTTGTTAATAAATATCGAATTCTCCGGTAATACTAAACGATCACATAAAGATGCGTAAAGATACATCTAAAACATTGATACGAGATATCAACCCTTATCAAGAGATGAATCCATATAGTGATAAAACAAGCAGCTAAAGATGGTGAAAAGGTAATTTTGAAATCTGAGTAAACGTACTACAAGAGAATGGAATTAGACACATTACGCGATACACTACCACAAATTACCATGCGCTTGTTATACTAGTATTATGGCGGGGAGCGTGGATGGCCGAATGTTGAGGAGTGTCAGCATCACGCGATATTCACAATGGCAACTCCCATGGTCATCTGAATCCGAGTAAAGTCCTATTGATATATGGGCATAGTGACCTTACCTGTATAAAATTAGAAGAACTGGATAAATTTACTGTATGCCGCTATTTTGGAATGGTGTGAAATTTCTGTGATGTTATCACCCTGTCGCAGTGTTTATCATATGTATTTATTTTATAAGATGCGGTTACTATTTTCATGAATGTGTGCTCTATACTAATAACTTTGTTATTTTTTTTTTGTATTTTCAGTCAGTTTTAACTGTGATAGTTCAAATAAGTATATTACACTTGTATTTTCGACAATAATCCACAGACTAAATTATGATGACTATCGCTGTAAAACTTTAAACATAATGTTGATATTGAAGTGTGTTTATGTTTACATTCTAATATTTAGATCTGGATTGTTTTCCACGATTCGGGATGGCCGGGTGGTTAGCACGTCAGTCGGCTGGCGTGGTTTCGAATCCCCAGTTGTACGTGACAAGGAGTAGGGTCGTCTGTCCAACCTCTTAATACAGAGATCATTGCTACGATAGATGAGTAATAAAAGTTTCATGTATCGGAACTGACGAACGCAAAAGGAAAACACAGGTAATCCCACTATATTACTGACTGAAGTGACGAGTGATAACCATGGGCGAATTTCTGCACATTAATAATTCCTCCACTCGTCACGTCAGTCAGTTATATAGTGGGGTTACTCATGTTTTCTTTTGGCGTTCGTTACTTCCTATTCATGAAACCGTTACTACTCATCTATCGTAGTAATGATCTCTGTGTTAAAATTGTATTTGGAAAGTATTTAAAATCTTAGTTTTTTGTCAACTACTCGTGCTTTTATTTCAAATTAGAACAAATGCAACCGTATTGAGTATACATGTAGTTTCTGTATTCACATTTTATTTTAATGACTTATTCCGTGTACTTGACTGTTTACAGATTTGAAACCTGAAGCGCCGTTTTGTAGTGACGTGTCAGTTAGCGGAAGGGCCGTATATTTGTCAGGCATAGATAATGACTCAAATGGTGTCGGCTGTAATTGTTACTTTAGTTTATGTAGTTTAAATGCATCTATGCAGCTACCAGTGACAATTAAAGTAAAAAGTGTAACTACCGCACCCATATGGTGTGATTATCTATTATATTCTATGCATAGAAATATTAGTACAAATCTGTATTCGTGTAGTGAAAATGTACATAAAACGAGTTTTGAATTGAGACTCATGGAAACTGTGGAATTGCATCTTGAGAAAGGAACTATTAATGGTTTTGGGTTTCCCTTTTGTCTTCAACTAGTTGGTGAACAAGGTAAATATATGTATTATTAAATTAGTATATGTTTCTGGATGTGATTCTAAATATTTCCCTAATTTTTGTAGGTTCCGATTTCAAATAAATAATCTATATTTTAATATCATTATATTCCACTTGGCTATATTAAACTAGCGTTTGTTATTTCGTATTCATTTTTCATCGGCCTGTCTAATTAAAAGAGAATACGCGATTCCCACTCATTTCGACCCCAAATGACAAAATTAAACCGTGTCATATTAGGGGTTGTCGCTCTTCTAGGCCTATGTTATGATTTGTCATGGATTCAAACAATTTACGATGGTTATCGGCGATATCACGTCGCTAGAAGCGGTCGTTACATAAATCTACTCCACACATAAACACACATGAAGATATCTCTACATATTTGGCGGTCGACGAAAAACTCAAGTTTGATTATCAACTTGCCATTGTTGGGTTATTAATTCGACAGAGCGGTTTTTTTTAACATCATATATGAAACTGAAATAAATGCGTTAAAAGGGATATTTTAACCATAGGCTCAAGTCAGCCAAGCCATCAAGACTGCTGTTTGTTTTTAATCTTGTAGGTTCCGAAATACAATTAAGATGCAAGTCCAGGACAACAACGTCAAGCACAAACAATGGTATTTCTGACAGTACCGGGAGAAATGATGAACCATGTGCCACTCGTTCAACTCTAAACCCCAAAACCGAGGGAAATGATGGCACAAGTTATAGAACGGATAAACCTAACGCCCGCAGTGACATGCCAACAACAACTAAACCACAACCAGCTAATGGTAATTCTAATCGATGTAAGTATATTGGTCAATCTGTGAGTAATATTAATGTTTGCTTTTCAAATCAAAATGTAAAAACCAATGGAGCATAGAATGAAACAAAAACAAACAAAAGGTTTTCGTGATCTGAAAACAATTATCTATTAAAACGATATGACAATATTCCGGAGGAGGGGGGGGGGCTTTTTGTATGTAATATGTAACAATAAAAGCACGAAATTCGGCAATCGGGACATTAATTAGAAAATTATTTACAATGTTATTTAAAATTAAAATGGTTAGTGTAAATTACTCTCTATAGAATTGGTGATGGTTAAACAAGACTGTGGGCGAACTCGGTTCATCACTGCGTTGAACGTGAAGAGCCATGTATGGGAGGCAAAATGTGACAATACAACTAGCTTCTTTATACAAATTGGAAGTCATTCAAGACCGGTGGCTTGGAGAATCCTGCATTTGATCCGGGAATTTTCAGTCTGGTTACCTTTTGTTAGTACAAATAGCGCCCCATTGTCACAAATTGTTTTAAGATGTTTTTATTATCGCAAAGGGAGAATCTGACCTGCGCGCACGACAGCAGATTATAAGTGTGATTTGGATTGACTTTCTAATATACATGGACTTTTTATTTCGTGTGTTAACCAATTGTATGTTTTTACCAACTTTCAATCCTTGAAGTGTAAATAACTTAATTTAATCAACCTGTCCATAATATCATATATAATGTATTTGACGTTAAATCTGTAGAAAACAACACAACAACAAATTGGTATTTCAAGAGTAACATCATGTGGTAAACCACGTGACACCAACACTACCAACTTCCGGTGTATGTTTTATTCTTCACTTTATGTCAAGACCTCAACGAAGCAAGTACTCTTAATTTAGTAACAGTGTTGATTTATCCACTCGTTCACTACATTTGGCGTCGCCGTACAAGGTTTAAATGTATAAAGTCATTCATGGTAAATTGTTTTATATATAATTTACTGTGATATATTTGCTGATCAACGAATGTTTATCAGCGTGTACGATTGATAGTGTAAGACAGAGGAAATAGTCCCCTATCGTTTTCTATTTATCGTAATCGAAATTAGTATTAATTTAGTTATTTCGTATATAATAATCATACATTTTGCTCACAATATAATACAGGATATTAATTATTGGTATTTTGAATATATTGAGAGCGTACATTGCAGAGTTAGTAATATTGTATTACTACGCCGACCCATCGTCTGCAGTGTGTATACTTGATAGCGTTCGGTATCACTGAGATTTCATGCTTAGTGATAATTTGAATGTTCACATCGAGTAGAGCACATTGAAACAATTGCTATAATTCTTAGTATTTGATTCAAATATTCTAGATTATCATTTAGATCTATAAAATAATTTCACATAGCTGTGTTTTGACCACGCCCTGATATACGCTTTCACACTTGGCGGGCAGAGAGCACGTGATCACATCACAGTGATTTCATTGGCTGAGTTTTACACCTGAATACTATCAACCCAGCTACAGTAAATAGAGTAGTAAAAACACAACTCACTCATCTATTGTTTAAGTTCAGTACTTGTTGGCCTTTAGCTAACTTGATAAAAGTTGGTTCACATTGGTTAACATTCTATTGAACTTAAATTCACACCTGCATTTCAATACCTCAAAAGTATATAAATATATAAATATATTTATTAAATTATTATTACCACTTTGTTGGTTTTGAATTGTCTTTTAAATATGGCAATTAATATGCAATCTGCCACTATTGATGAACTGCAAAATTTACGACACATAGGAAGAATTAAGGCAGAGAGGATTGTCATGCTAAGACAAGAAGTAGGTGTATTAACCATTGATCACCTTGCTAAAGCTGTTGGTTTGCCATCTGAGCCATGGAGTGATTGGATTGAGGAGGGGATAATAACTTTTGTTCCTCCAGAAAAGGGCGTCTTAGACATAAGAGATGCTGAGAAGATTGACGCTCGTATAACAAAGTTGGAGCAATTTGTTGAAACAAAATTCGAACAGATTCTGACTGCCATTGATAAACAGACTACTACTTTAAGAAATGAATTTGTATTATACAAACCTGTTCCATCTGCAATTCCCAAACACCCTCCTTCCCTTGATCAACAGTATGAATTTCCTAAATCCCCATCAACACAGGCAGACAAGGTAAAGTCTGATGAGGGGGTTCAAAATCCAGTTGCTCCTTCATCAGGTTTGGCTATGTCTACACATAAGTATATCAAGGATGATCCCGGGTCCAAAGTTATACAGGACATCACAAATGTCATACCCGACAATGGAGTTTATGGTTCTAAATTTCGGGATCATACGGAGACAGGGAACAAACACAGAACTAGGAGACGAAAGCTGCCCAAGGAACCGACAAATCCTATTCATAATAAAGAAGAGAATCCCACTGCCCATGGACACCATGAGACCCGATCGCAAGAATCTGGGCGTCGTAATTATAGCCCTTCCAGTTCTCAAGACTCTGTAGCCTCGTTTGATGGTAGATCACGTGTGTATTCAGACTCGATTCCGACAGCTATGATGAGGGTCATCATCATCGTCGTCATAGTCCAAACGTGCCCAAGATGGTCTTATTTTCAGGGGATGACAAGACAAGCTGGGAGTCATTTCTCGTACAGTTTGAAAGGGTAGGACATAGGTGTAGTTGGTCAGAACGTAAGCACTTCCAAAAAATGTCAGACTGTCTAAGGGGGAGTGCTCTTGAGTATCAATCGAATTCGCGAGACTATGGGAAATATCCTAATCCTAACTGGCAACCCATTCCCAGGGCTTTCAGCCCTCAACCCTTAAACACCAACGGGAAATCTCCCCAGAGTTACCGCCCATATAATCAAAATTGGCAACCCATTCCTAGGACTTTCGATTCACAGATGTCTAAAATTCCAGGGATCTCATCACCTAGTTACCGCCCCTCTTTTTCGAACAGTCATTCTGAGAAGGGAAAATCAAACCCGGAAATAGTTACTACAAGTGTATCTAAGGGTCCAATGTCTAACTCTGACAGTAAGGCATCTAGCTCTTTAAACTTGCAGCAACTGAGGATGGGGACAGATTCTCAGTTGACCGATCGTCTTTAGATCCTTTTTGTTCCGTTCGACCAACTATAGATGACACCCCTTCGATATTGGTTAGTGAGACTAAGGGAACCAGTCTGGTAATTCCAATTTCTTTGTTTGGGGAGGAGATGGACGCTGTGGTGGATGCTGCTGCCATGATCACCATAGTGGATACTTCTGTTTTAAGCAAGACAAAGGGGATTGTCTTGGGAAAAGCTGTTAAACTGAAAGAAATAGGTTTAGGTTATGTTTTAGGTCACATGGTTAAAAACGTTAATTTCCACATCGGAGCTCATATTTTGCAAATGGATGTCTGTGTGGATGCAATTTCCGAACCAATCATCATAGGTTCTTCCTGCTATCCGGATGTGGTCAATAATTAAAACTCCTTTCTTAAAATAGAAAATGGCGATCATATAGCTAATGCTGAAGAGGTTGATGAGGTGATGACAGACGATTTTACTGCCGATGATATTAAACTGGTACGAACAACCAAGACCCACGAGGAGTCTCAAGAACAGGTTTGCAGGAGGGTTCCTGCTCATCTGCTTGATCTGTTCGATCGTTCTCTCTTGTTTGGCACATCCACTGTGAAGTCACCTGACCGCAACGCCCATGAATGGGTACAATTCTTAGCTTCTGCCTTGGCGGAGGTCCATGAGCAAGCTCGTCAACATCTTCGAGCTAATCAACTTCGTCAGAAACATTCTTATGACGTTGGTCTTCATTATCATCGGTTTGCCTTTGGAGATGTAGTTTATCTGGCTGATCTGTCGACTAAAGTAGGTCAAAGCAGAAAGTTGCAACCTCCATGGAAGAAACCTTTTCTGATTGTCCATTCTCAGCCTTCTTTGTACTGGGTTAGGAATAGAAAGGGTGATAAGGTTATCCACCATGATCGTCTAAAGTTGTGTAAAGGCAAAGAACGGACCCGACACATTCTTCTGGTTACAACTGATGATTCATGCATAGTAGATGATCAACTGCCTGTTATAGATGAATTATCCCCAACCCCTGATCCATTTCTTTCACCTTCGATTCCTGTAGAGACATCTTGTAGTGGAGAGTCCGGGTCAGAATCGGTGTTTGTTGGTTCAGTGTGCCCTGCACCAGCTGACATACACCTAATCAATTTTTCCTCTGGATGAAATGTACATAAACCATCCAAATCTGATGACTTCCTGTAGATTTTCGCAAGTGGGTATCTAAATCAGCCTTACAGAAGTATGAATTTGTGTAAATATTTAGGATATTTGTATAGTTTGTGAATTTTAAAATGTCTTGGATGGACAATTTTAAATGGGGTTATTTGTAATTTTATATATTAGATGTCTACAATGGACGAGTTCAATCAAATATACGCCATTTCCTTTATTCATCTTACAATGGTGATTTTATTAAAGATTAATTGGCGATCCTAAAGATAACAACAGCTTTCATTACAGTTTCAGTAGATATCAACCACGAGTATGTCAACGTCTCATTTCTGAGGGTTCATGCTTTGGCAGCTCTCAGGATTGTCTGGGTATTTGGATAGATGAAACTGCTTATAGATTTTATTTTGAACTCCCGAGTTCATTTTATCTGGGAACTTTTTTTTTGTTTTATTAGAAACTTCCGAGTTTATTTTAACCATGGCTTGAACGACTTTTCTTTTATTTTGGACTATTTCAGGGTCTATTGTATTTTGAACAACAAACATTTTTAACATTTGTGTGCTTCAACACTGTTTAATGAACAATTAAGATCACTTGACATTTTAGAACTATATACCACTGAGAAATAGGTAAGGGTTAAACTGTACGTTTGCCGTAATAAAAATGATCACAAAGTGTCAATAAATAAATTTCGGATTATAACTCCTCATTATGGCTTAAAATCTCTAGATAAGGTGTGTTAATTAACAAGGGTGAAAAATGGACTGCAAGGCGAGTTAATTATCGGTAGGGTTGAACAACTCTCGGACGGTGCGTTTTCTGTACTGAGTGTGTTAATTAACCGACGGGTTAAAAACGAATGACACGGTGTGTATTGTTTAATTGGTGTGTTTTCTCGATAGTTGTTATAACTGCGTCAAAAGGGCATAATCAAGGACCAACAGGCTTTATCTGGCGCGTGAGTTTTAAATCAAAACTTGGGAAGGAAAATTAATTTTACCGTGCGATTTTTCATTCGCCGGTGTGTTTTACGCAAATAGGTCTTTGTATAAGGACAGGTCTTCATATTTGGAGTTGTACGAGGCCGTTTCTTCATTGCGTCTTTTGTATTTGTTGATGAACATGAGACTCAGTACTGTTTTATAGTCACGCCATTTTATAAAATTGCATAATAAAATATAAATATGGACCTTCATCTGTCGTAAAATGGCGAAAACAATGTCGTCATTTATAAGTATCTAGCAGTCAGACCCCAATTTTAATATATCCGGGTACATAGCGATAATCTAAATTTACAGCATGTCTATATATATTCTTTTGTTCTGACAATTTATTGTTTTGCGTGTTTAAATGGGTACCACGTAAACGGTAACTCGTTGCCAGTTTATTGTTTTGCATGTCGAAACGGGTACCGTGCAACCCGTAACTCATAGCCAGTTTATTGTTTTGCGTGTTGAAATTAGTACAACGTACGTAACTCGTATTTATTTCATTGCAACTTTTAATAGATAAAGACAAATGTTCAACGAGTTTGCAATTTTATTTATTATTATAAACAAAACAACTCTAGAAATGTTAGCAGTTCAATAATAATTATTATATAGCCAGCGTTGGACGGACAGATAAAGTAGTGAGTAGAACCACGTAACTCATTCCCAGCGTATTGCTAGGACTGATCGCTTGGCACCCCCGTAAATAAAACCACAGAAACTTGTAAAAAACAAACAACAAAGCCAAGTGGTGCGTAAAAACTTATTACTGTATCACAATTAATTATTTAATTGTCTGCGATACAATAGAAAAAAAACTATATTTATATCAATAACATATACTTTATACAGTTACAATAAAATGCTTCTCCGTCAGAATAAAATCGAGTTAAAACTGGAGGTCAAGCGATTGGTAGCTCTAAAAATGATTTAAGGAAATTATAATTAAGCATAGAACTAAATTCAATTGATTAAGCAACATATGATCAATTGAGTGGTAATTAAAACAGCAGGCCTAAAATATAAATTTACAATAGAATGCAGATAAACAATAACAATGATCATTTGATCGCTGTAATTATCATTTGCGGAAAATGTACATGTGGGTTTTAATTTTTATTGTATAATTGGTATAATTTGTTACTGATGAAATTGAGACAACGAATCTTTTACGCATACCGTAAGGATTTTTATTGTCGTTTCCGAAATCTATAAATGTCTGGCTTGCGTTTTGATCTACACATCGTTAATGGACAAAATAAAAAAAAAGTCATTTTCTTTCGCGTTTACAAGCGGGGTCGACAAGAAAAGGCATCACGGAAAAGCCCGCAACACTTCAAGAGTGATATCAGCCACTGACTATGTAAGAGAAAATAAAACATATTTTACAATTTGTATTGGGGATTGACGGTGCCATAAACTGGGTTGCACTGGGCTTCGCGCCTGGAAGTCGAATTCCCGTCTACTGTGGTTCATTTGGAATGTAAAATATACAACCAATAACGATGTTATTTGAAATTAAATGTTATCGGCATGGCCATGGAATGGGTAGGAAACGTGCGTACAAAGAACGGGTCGGAGTAGCGAAGATTCTCGAGTGAGAAAACGGTGGTCATTTGTGTCATTACTAATACTTCCGCCAAAATGTGACAAGTGACAAGTAAAAAATATTTCTAAAAGTTTACAAACATTTCAACCCGTGACTTAGTGGAATAAACTGTAACAATTGCCAAATTCCAACTAACTACAGGTATATCAGCTAATCCATTACAGCACGGGTTTCCTGTGCTTCGATCGTCTGTCAACATCAAAGAGCAGAGCCAACCGTGCAACATCAAAGGGGTATTCCGTGTGAAAAGCGTGCATGAATCGACAGTACTGTAAAACAAAGGCTGGATTCACAATCACAGAAACCTGTGGTTTTAGCAGGCCTTGAGATTTGACAATCGAGATTAAAATATATCAGATAATCAAATTGGAACTAAGTATAAAACACGTTGTATTCATCAAGAAATGAAATGCATATAAGAACGCATATATTATGTAACTACATGTAGGCCTACACCAGGTATAAATCCATATAAAGACCTATAACACTTAACAAAGGCTGATCTGCGTAAAACAGATGTTTAATGTTTATGAAAGAAAAGACTGCCGCTAAAATTATAAAATCTTTATTATTTAAATCAACCATGCACAAATCTTATATCATCAACCGAATCAAATCCTAGTCAAACTGGCCCAAATAGATGGTGTCGAAATAAATCGGGTAACGGGTGTTGAACCAGCTCGATGTCGAAACAACTTGTTCCCGTAAGTTCACATATTGACTTATACATTGGAGGCTGAGCCGTTGGGGCCAAAATGAAAAATAGAAATCAGCATGGTATTGTATCTATCTGTCCCGTGAATCCAGCAAAAATTATAAAACTTTTGAACGATAGATCTGCTCCCGATAGAACTAGACGATATTAATACTTGGGATGTGTTACTAACATTTAAATAGTTCATCAATAACACCGCCTATATTTTAGTCTCTGTACCTATATTTCTTACCATTTTCTAAAATACAGTATTAGAGCACTGGTATCTTGTATATGCTGTCAAACTGGGGGAAAGTATTTCCATCTTTTTGTTCTGGTTGATTGATCAGAATGTTTGAAAACGTTGACCTATATAGGTGTTCTGTAATGCGGTTTATAGAGTTTAGACACAGACACTTGATTGGTGTCATAAAGTAATAAACTAATTAACAAGCTACATGGATTATTTATTTCAACTAAAATGTGTATTACAATTTGCAGTCTGAATTACAGTTGTTAATTTTGTTTATAGATTAATTAATTAAATGTTTTTGATAACTTAAAAAATCGTGCAAAATGAAAAATAAGGTAATTTATGTTTAAAACTTATATGGCATGTAAATAGAATACATACATGTAGACGCGTGTATAGTAAATTTACGACAACCAGTAACTAACTCTTGATACTGGCGTATCTTTTTTAAGGAATAATCTACCATTTACTTAGTTGCATATAACTATATTCTCTCTAAAAAAAAGGATAATTAAAACAAAGTCATTTAACCTGGCTTTTAATATTTTTTTATATGATTAAATTGTCACTTTGTAAAGCGTCCCTAAACAAGTTATGAAGAGCACACTATAATTATATATGCACGTGTAGTGTATCAATATCCGTTCTTAAACTTTCATAATATGTATTAACAGTAACAAAATTTCGATTTATAGTATTATTATTACTTTGTCCCCTTTATTTGCAAAACATCTCCCCGGCGTTGATAATAAATTATATTTGAATTATTTCTCCGTGCCAGTTGGAAACATAATTGTCTAAGGTCTAATTGAACCGTGAAGTTTAAATCAAGTATCAAATCGAATTAGGAAACAGGTAAATGTATTTTTTCATAGAATAACAATGCTGTTTGTTTCAAATCTGCATTGGACTATTCACGATCTATTTACTGTGATTTATATTTGATATCTGTGAATGATATCCGACTATCATAAAAAGGGCCCTTTAAAAATTAACATCTAATAACGAGATATAATATGTTCATTCAAAAATTATTCAGATATCCTATATTATCTGCTAGCTATAATAAACTTACAATACACACAAACAGAGTAAGCTATATGATCAACGCTTCCCGAAGAGCTACCAATTTATCAGAATTTTCAAAGAAAAAATTGCCAAATGTTATAGGTTATTATTAGTATCGTCTCAAATAAAGCAACCGAACAGTTTTCCAGTACGTGCGAATAAGCTCGTGCACGTCTCTACATGTAAACAGAAGTGTTGCTTTGATCATGGAAACGTAATTGAGATTGTCGAATCTGCACGGACAACGCATGAACCGGAGAGACGTGAAGTCTGAAATGCCAATGGATGGGTTGACATTTGAATTATATTATTTTTTGGATCATGAATACGGTTACATGGTACAAATTTGAAGACACAAATGATAACTTGTTGGAAGACGAGATTTAGTATATATTTACGAGAATAAGTATATTTACGAGAATAAGTATATTTACGAGAATAAGTATATTTACATACGGTAAAGTTACAAGTTTAGTTCTGGAATTAGGATCGTTGGAGTGTATGCAATGTAAATTTAGTGAAAAGCTAAAGTAAAGTTTAAATACCATTTGTGTGGGAATTACCACTGTTCGGTTGGTTGTCGTGTCGTAATATTTATCAACATGGAGATTTCTGTTTTATGGATATTGCTATTGAAGGTAAGATGGGGCCCGGGACATACCAACTGGGCGGGGGCCCCATTGTTGTTCGTTTAAATTGTTCGCACTGACCGCGGATCGTACTAGTATATACTCCGCCCCTTGCTTTGAGTGCCTGGGATGTTTTCCTCCGGGATTTTTTTTTTTAAATTAGGATTAATTTCAGTGCAACTGAGACAATAATTTAGGCTGCAGTTTCATTGACGTTTAGAATTCGTTGGCAATTTGAGTATTTTAAGCTCCGTCCGGGATAGAATTGGGGGGGGGGGCATTTGTCCGACCACTTTGCCTAGACTCGGTACGGATTTGAAAGGAGAAACCACTACCTGAAGAAAAGAAAAATGAAGGAACAAACGAATAAGTAAATATACACATACGGAAAATTTAGCTTACTCGCTGTGTACCCGGGGATATTCAAATTTTGGATTCTGTGAGGGATATCTATATAATTATGACGACATTATATTCACCTTTCCGTACATTTTTATTTCATTAAATGTAAATTTATATATAAATAACGTGAAAGTATAAAACGCGTACGGGTTTTATACAAATACAAAAAGACGAGATGAGAGAAACGTGAATCATATAGCGAGCACACGTCCATATAGGCAATTTTATAAATGGCGAGACTATAAAACACGTAGTGTGTCTTATGTTCATCAACAAATACAAAAGATGCATTGAAGAAACGGCCCCGTACAACTCCACATATAAAGACCTGTCCTTATACACGTACTGTGTCTTATGTTCATCAACAAATACAAAAGACGCATTGAAGAAACGGCCCCGCACAGCTCCACATATAAAGACCTGTCCTTACACAAAGCCCTATTTGCGTAAAACACACCGGCGAATGAAAAATCGCACGGTAAAATTAATTTTCCTTCCTAAGTTTTGATTTAACACTCACACGTCAGATAATGCCTGTTGGTCCTTGATTATACCCTTTTGGTAGGGTGTGCCAACCAAAATTCAATTTTTGAGCTAAAGACCTGAAATTTTGCACACAGTTAGAAAGAAACCAGATAATCATTAATCTGTTTAAATTTTTAAAATCGGTTCATAACTTTTTTTTTTGTAGCTATTTTTATGTACCCATACGTAAGCAGCATTTTCCAAAATTCCGTCAAAAACGGGTAAAATCGATAAAATAATATTTTGACTAACTAAATGACTTTGGAACAGACTCAAATTGTACACAGATGTTCTAGAGACACATATTTACTAAAATCAATCACAAAAATATTGTTTTTATCGTTTATTTGGACAACATTTAAAGGGAATCGGACATATTTTGTTCCGAAAAAACATAAAAATAATAATTATAAAAAAATATAATTAAATAATGATGGAAATTGTTTTTTTGATGTTTAAATGAAAACTGTAAACATTTGCTCATTGACAGCTATGAAATATGAATTATCAACAAAAAAATTATCAAAATAAATGCAACTTGAATCATAACAAACAATAATGCGGAATTAGAATTTTCGGTATAAAAATATATAAAAAACACAACAATTCAGCTAAATATCAACAAAATCTTCTGCATAGGAACCTGAAAAATGATTGTAAATATGGTTCAACTATACTGATAAAATAAAGGAAAACAGGCTGAAAAATCCTGAGGAATATTCTCGGCCAAAACCACAATACTCACTGGCTGCCTTTAACAATAATACATAGATTAATAATCTTAATACATGTAAAACAATAAACATATTGAGACAGAAAAGATAAAAAAACAAGGTATAAACAAGTTAACTACTGTATTTAAGTTATCAATCATAAAGTCAAGTTAACAGTAATGAAAAGAGTAAGACTGTAAAAACTTCAGAACAGAAAGAGGTGAAAAACAGTTATAAATAAGTTGACAGTAATAAATATGTTCGCTACATTTATATTAGTAAGAAATAATGGAAAAAGTAAATTTATAAATAAGTTAGTAATATTAGTTAAAAGTTATGGAAAAAAGTTATCTTAAGAAAAAAAGCATTGAAACAAGTTAACAACTAAACAACAATGAAAAATGTAACTTTAAAAAAAGAAATTGAAAAAGAATATTAAAAAGTAATGGAAAAAAAGTTATATTAAGAAAAAAAGCATTGAATGCATCGTAAGTTAACAACAATGTAAAACGTAACTTTAAAAACAAAATTGAAATACAACTGATTGAAAAACTGTTGCCACATCACGGTTTCATTGTCACATTTTACTTCAGAAATTATCATTCAGTTTGCTTTCACGGCTTAATTATGAGATCCCCTGCCTCATAATCTTCAGCAAGTTTATAAACATAAACAGCATTATCCCCCTTATAAACTACATTATACCACTCATTGTACCCAGGCACACTAGATATAACCCGGCCATCAAAAGCAGTTCTTACCCCATTCACATCTTGGTAATGTACAATTGCCTTTGAAACAAAGATGTTTTCCCTCGGTGTGGATTTCTTCAACGCATCATCTATTAATACCTTCAAATTTTCAGTCAATTTCGACGTCGAGTAAAGAACACCTTTCTCGCTTAATTGAAATATTTTTTTGTCACTCACTGTCTGTCCTAACACAACCTTCCTAAATTGCAGCTGTGCCCTCAAAGCCTTCCTTTTCTCTGCCTCTGATTTCATGTCCTGCAGATTACTATCCACGGTTTCCGGAAATTGCCAAAGTCCATGAAATAAAATGCTGTTTGTTAATTCCTCCTTTAGTTCAAATTCTTTTGATTTCTTCTTCTCTATCTGTATCCTCTTTTCACGCAAATTTTCGGAACATTTATTTTCTATCTCCTCCATTCTTCCTTTAAACTTCTTTCTCATTTCCCTGCCTTCAGTCCTGGCTTTATTTATGACTTTTTCTCTTTCTTCCAGTGAAAGTTCATCTAACCATTTCCCACTTTTGTTTAAACAAAACATAATATGTGCTTCATTACATAATGTAGAAGCACTTGGTCGAAATCTTATCAGGGCATCCAAGAAAGCAAATACTCTCTCTGGAAATTTATTATGAAGTGGAACCGACCTTGTTTGTTTGGCCAAAG
Organism: Patella depressa; assembly: GCA_948474765.1. Classification (NCBI taxonomy): domain Eukaryota; kingdom Metazoa; phylum Mollusca; class Gastropoda; family Patellidae; genus Patella; species Patella depressa. Next base: position 10,583,691 of record OX419721.1, read on the forward strand.
AAGTTGAAATATTTTTATATTTACCACTCTCTAAATGATCAGCTACAGATTTCTTGATTAATGTTGACCATACAGTAAAAATATGTTGAAGTATTACCGCTGTTTTTGCATCATTGTCATCGGGCATTATCAATCTTTCATATAGCTCATCTTTATTTCCTTGTCAGGAAATGGTATATCATCACCAACCATGAATCCAGAAACATCTTTTTGAGTATTTAAAAAAAAAGGAATACAGTGTTTGGTAGGTATCACTAATTTCTTGAACAGAAACATTGCTTTCAATGATCCTCCATAGTGGTGATGTGATGAATTTTGAGCACAGCCCCAATGACTTACATGCAGCAATGTAAAATGTCTCCTTTACGTCAAGAAATACAGCCTTATGTAGAAGATTTGCAGGAGTCATTATGTCAGTGAAAAACTCTACGATATGTTTTGACAGGTAAAAAACGGCCTCTGCATCATAAAACAAAATGTTAAATCTGTTCCCCCGAAATGGAACTAGGAGTCTGTGTTTAGAAAAACCAGTATATTCGTCTTCTTTCTCTTTTGCAAGAATACAAGATTTAAAATCTTTGTAACAACCACTTTTTTCATCTCCACCTCGGGCTAGACACTTGGTAGTAGTTCTTATCATCCTTACAGTCCCACTTTCGCCAGTAGAAACAAACTTACTTGTTTCTGCACTAGCAGATATTCCTGGATTTTCTAATTCTTCTTTTTCGACTGTTAGTAGCATTTTCTGAGCTGTTTCTGCCATATTTACTAGTAAGTGAAGTCCACAATAAAAGTTATTCATACTACTGTAACTGTCTTGTTCTGTTTCGGTAAGTGATTCCCAATTGGAATATATCGATGGTAGAATATCCTCTCTGTATTCTTTTAATAGATCATGAATTTTTTTCTCGGTGGCAGCACGATCAGACATGGTGTTTTTAATGTTTGTGAGAATTTTGTTGCCCGATGTTGAAGTTGATGTGTCATTTATGTCAGAAATAATGGTTTTAAGTGTGTTCAAGCAACTCTCTGATGATTTGCAGTACATGTTTCTTAACCCAAGTACCCAGTTCTTTTCGTCTTTGTCTCTCACTCCAAATATTTCATAGGATTCACCCAATTTTCTAGTTTCATCCGACATCAGGGTGGTTTCTTCTTGGTCTCTGAGTTCAGTTCCTATGTGCATGAGAGAAACACCGGCCCTTTGGTCACTAATGCGACGTATTGTAGTTACTGCTGGACATTTCTTTATCGTTTTACCACAGAATTTGGCTACGTGTTGCAAAACTTGGTTTATGTGATGTATCCCAACACCTTCAGACAGCAAGTTCATCACACACAATTGAAAATCTGTTGTGTATATATTATCCTCGGTTTGTGTTTTCACATTAGTGTCTGCTTGATCTTTCAGCAATGATTCTAAATAGTCAATACTTTGTTTTAATTGCCCAATTTGTTGTGACCTCGAGCCTTCACTTGCAGTCAAAAGTGATTCTTTTTGACTAATAATTTCTCGGAATTCCTTGATTGCATTTTCGGTGCTGCAGGACTGTTTTCTCAAGGATAATATGGTTTTATTGGCTTTTGTTTTATCGTCTTCTAACCTTAAAATCCTTGCTTTAAATGTGCGCATCATTTCATAGGTTTTTCGTCTTTCCATATTACGCTTTTGAAAGAAAAGTTTTGAATAATTGTTCCTTTTTTTTACCAATTGGGATTTTGTTGATTTTAAAAGTTTGCAGACATTTTTATGTTTATCTATATAATGACCATGCTTTATCGTTAATGAAGCCAATTCTTCTTCTTGTCCTTTAAGATCATTGCTTAATTTCCTTATTTCATCCCGGAAAGTTTGATTTTCTGATTTCTGAACGATATTTAATATATAATCTTCTTCTCCAACAGGTGTGACAGTTTGTTGATTCCAGATGTTTTTCATATAACTTTGTAACGCTTCTCCTCGTTTTCCTGCCTTTGCTTGTTTTATTCTTGATATCTGTTTGCTAAGTATTGAAATAGAAACACCGAGAAATGCTGCTAATTCTCGATTGGTAAATTTTTCACTTTTTTTTGTCCTTTCATATAGCTGAAAAATATATTCAAAAGTGTATTGTGCTGGTTTAGTTCCAAAAAAGTCATAAATTTCCCCTTGCTCTTTACTGGTACTGGCCATACTGTTAATTTATTACTCCACAAATAATTTAGTAATGAGAATATCGCCTGTTGATACAGTTTGCGTGGCAACGGCAACAGTTTTTACCGAACTTACCTCAAGCTTGTTTTGCTATATATGATATTAAAATAAAAATAAGTTAAAATAAAGTAAATTAAATGAAACAGATAATCCTTACTCAAAAAAAACTAGGCACAAAAAAAGATTCTCTCGATTAAAGAAATGCCAATAAAGCTTAAAAGAAAATGCAGAATATTTACCTTGAGGGAAGTTGTAACAAATCTTTCTGGGCTTAAAGCAGATTGTGTAGTAAACTGGGGCTGAAATAAGTAATTCACAATAAATAATTAATATTCAACATAAAATCATAGCCTTGTAACATTTGTGATACAACCGGATGGCAATGACAGAAATATTGAAAAAAAGAACTTACTGTTTGAAGATCTTGACATCTATATTTAGGTAAACTTGGGGAATCAGTTTCGGAGGAAGTCTGAAATATACAAAATAAAAAGGTATTTCAAATTTACTTGAATATACACAGTTTTGTAATTCAGTTTTTTTCACTGTCAATTCAGTTTTATTATTTGATGCCCACACAAAAACAAAAACACTTTAATGTACAAAGTACAATTATTGAATTAGTCTGCATACCTCTGGCTCTTTGCTACTGCTTACATCACTTATAATCTGGCCACATTCTTCTAATACTTCTTCTAGTTCTACGGTTGGGGGTAATGTCTCATCAGAACTAGTACTAGACTTATCCATTTTTTATATAACACAAACCCTTAAAAAATAGAAAAGTACTCTTATTTTCTATTTTTATTGGCCTTTGTCGTGTCATTTAATTCTGAACCATTTTAGCTTTCGTAAAAAATCAACTCACAGTCTCAGAAAAAGTTAAAATTGTTCCTATGTTCTCTCATATAAGCACGTGTCTAACTAACGGTCGTCTAACTGTACATTGGCCACGCCCCCCGCCATTACAGTATGGCCGACAGAATTTCGGTGACCTGGAAAAAATTGATTTTTTCCGACTTTGACGTCCACTTATGGAAATAAATGAAGTTGAATCTTTTAAAGGAATATTTTAGCCAAATTTTAGCAGGTTTTTTTCCCTGGCGCATCTTCCATGAAATAAGTTATAAAGTTTCAAACTTTTCAATCGAAGAAAAAAAATATCCTCACCTTGTTATGTGTGACAAAATTTCCATGCGCCGCAACCTTGACCTCTTACCTAACTGTTTTCGGTTGAATGGAACCGGTATCAATTGCAGGAAGCCAACACGAGGCCGTAATGCAAGTCGTACTTTTCGCGAAAAAAAAGCGCCATATTTGTGACAGCCAATTAAGAAAAACGAGTTATGTCCCTTTATTGGTTGGCACACGCTACTTTTGGCGCAGTTATAACAACTATCGAGAAAACACACCAATTAAACAATACACACCGTGTCATTCGTTTTTAACCCGTCGGTTAATTAACACACTCAGTACAGAAAACGCACCGTCCGAGAGTTGTTCAACCCTACCGATAATTAACTCGCCTTGCAGTCCATTTTTCACCCTTGTTAATTAACACACCTTATCTAGAGATTTTAAGCCATAATGAGGAGTTATAATCCGAAATTTATTTTTTAATGAGGCAAACGTAGGTATTGACCCTTTCGGATACTTTTTTATGATGCAAACGTACAGATTAACCCTTACCTATTTCTCAGTGTACATCAGCTGACATATTTATTTATTTTTTTTTTTTTTTTTTACTTTTCAATATATATTTTTAACTTGTATGTTCGCCTCCTAACATTAACGCATGTTCTGCTCAACAAGATGGGGGAGAATGTGGTAAACCACGTGACACCAACACTACCAACTTCCGGTGTATGTTTTATTCTTCACTTTATGTCAAGACCTCAACGAAGCAAGTACTCTTAATTTAGTAACAGTGTTGATTTATCCACTCGTTCACTACAATCACATGGCTCAAAATAGGCTAAAACCCTGATTAGTGATTCCACTTAATCCGAATGAAGGACAAGCGAGCAATGGGTAGAGTGGTTCAGAGACACAGTATTTGTCCTTATAAAAACTGACCCGCTTATCTGTGTGATTGCTCCGTCGAGAAATCTTCTGAAGTGAGCAGAAGTTAGCGCCGCGCACGTGGTTTAGGAAGTCGCAGCAAATATACGTCACATGAGGTATTTTTACAAACCTGTATTGGTATATAACGCGGAGTAAAAAATACACTCGTTACGGGCTTCGACTTACGTGTTTATTTAATAGCGAACGTGAGCAAAAATTTCGATTTCACTCCTTGATTTGATTTTTGGTTTTGGCGATTTTGGTGATTTAAATACAGAGCTAGCTATAATAGCTTCGTTTCATTTCTAACTTTCAAGTAGGTGAAAGCGCCCAGATAAATTCACTACAACCTTTCGAGATTTACTTTTATGAAGTGGCTACATTCTTGGTTTACGCTGGCGACTATTGTGGTTAGGAAATAAATATTTGTTAGCTCTAAATACGCAGAACTATTTGAGACCGGAAAATAACCGAAACAAACTTTTTATTTGTAGTCTTTATTTTCCAGACCCTTTTCGGTAACATGGTGTAAATTATTTTTATAATCATAGTATATTATCTAACCATCCTGTAGCCATAGACTTTGATCGACGGACTTATTTTTTTCTAGATTTGAGACTGAGCCCTGCAAGATATCGTCCACGGATGATTTGCTATCCAGCATTGGATTGGACAAGTACCCCTATGATTTGGGAACTGTAACAAACTACCTATGACAAAAATCACAAATAGGCTTTATGCTAGACAAATGTTAATAAATTCCCGACAACTTCGGAGCATCGGTCTATCATGACTGCTTTACATGACGACTGTGTGACTTTTGGTGACAAATACATTCAAAATAGACTGGTCAGACTGACGACAAAGACTAGGAAGGTGAGTAAAAGTAAGGTTAAGTCCACTAAAAGGTATGAAATCATACGATGATTTTCTTGACACCCCATTTTTTCCGTGATAGTTTACGTTACTCCATCGGCAGACACAAGTGAAATTAATTTAATAAACAGAGAGACTCGGACATCTGCCGATGCGACCTTAACTGATTTAGATAGAAAGAAAAGTATTTGCGGCGATTGTCTTAAAAGCACAATCACCAAGTTTTAAAAAAAAATCAACTTCCGAAGACTAAAAAAGAAATGATTCACATGAAGGCTAATAATGAAAATAAAAACAATTGGCAGGTAAAAAGAATGGTTGCAAGTCCAAACCTTTTTAGATGAACGAAGGAATTTAGTATGATGTCAAAAATCAAAGATACACAGCAGAATGCCATAATTTGGTCATGAAACTTAAAAATCTAAACGTTTCCAATGGTAACATAGCAGTGGTTATAACCGCATGTTTGGCTCTCGCGGAAAAAAAAATATAATTACACTCCATCAAAATCTACAGTTCAAAGAATATCATGTGAGCGCGTCGGTGTCCACATGTTTAGGAAACCTTGAAGTCGGCGAAAAATACCACCCTTTATTGGCCTACAGACGAAACTACAAAATTTGGCTCTAAATTCGGTACATACGCAATAATGGCTGGCTCGGCGCATACGCCACTTACCCAGCAATGTGTTTTTTTTTCAGAACAAACATCATGCAGTACAAAATATTTATTTATCTGAGGGACAAAAAATAAAGTCTTAATTAATAGTTTTATTGGGGTGTTTATCCCTCTCTCTCACTGCCCGTATTACATGTCATTATATTTTCCTCGTACTTTACCGGGCAATTTATTTTTCATAACAAACATCGTACTGCACAATATAATATTTAGTTATCTTTGAGATAAACATTAAAATGTTACATTATTGGATTTATAGACCCCTCTCTCTCCCTCTCTCCCTCTGTATAACATGCCGTTATAAATAGGCCAGTGTCTGGGTATAAATAAGTAAACGCACTGTTCATTTTAATATATGTATGAGGCTAATCTTGAAGTAATTCATGTCAAATGCCGATCTTTTCATCTCCAGCTTAACATGTATTTTAATTTCTACTGTAGCATTATAAACACGGTTAATATAAAGACATTTGAAGGCGCGGGTTTACTGTTAAAACAACGAAGCGTTCGCGCATGCGTACATATGTCAAATCCAATCGTCTCATAGAGTGTATTCGGTTACTTTGCAGTATGGAAATAAACGATATTTTCCGACTGCGATCAAGTTATTTCGTTTCCGGGACGTGCGTAGCTTGGAGCATATTTTTTTTAGTACAACCAAGGGACATAGCTCTTATTCTCATTAAGAGATAACTCCTTTGATTATGGAAGCCGGGAAGATTTTGAGCCATTTATAATATATGTCCAAATGATTATATATCCTCAAAATTCAGAAGTGGCCAGACTTCTATTGTTGATCAATGAAGTTTTTATAGTAAGTCTTATCATATAATGTCTTTACTGTCCCGAAATAGTGTCTGTTTGTTATAAAACATTTTTAGCCTGAACCACTCTACAATGGGCTTTAAGATAATGTTCTACAACAATCATTCCCATAATATTTAAAGACATATCGGTGTATTCTTCTATTTTAACCCTCTGTTGTATTATATTTACAGTGATTGGTATAATAATTGGGTCTATCCTAGCTGTTCTGGTTGTGGTAGCTTAAAGGCCCCCGCACACGAGCCGAAAACTGCGTACGCAAATGGCGCAGCGTCATTTTCGGCTCGTGTGCGGGGGTATTTTCGAGCGCATTTCGACGTTCGCCAAATATCTGTCATGTTTGATATTTTTTGACGCAGCGTCAACTGCGCTCTCGTGTGCGGGTAACTCTGCGCTATTTGCGTTTCATTCGTCGTCAATGCGCATGCGTCATCACTACTTCAAAATGGCGGCACCCAGTGAGTTCGTCAGTGACGCTATTTTAGAGGATAAAATCGTCGACTTATGGCAAGAATATCCTTGCCTATATGATACAAAATGCGTAGAATTTCGAGACCGCGACAAGAAAGAAAAGGCCTACGAGGAAATTGCATCTGCCGTGGATAAGGATGGTAACATACGGAAATCTTTTTTTAAACGAAGTGGATAGATAGGCCTATTTAACCATATAGGCTTACGGCAAAGTATTTACTTCCGCTATTTTACCGTACATTATTACTATATATGTAGTATTTAACTAATAAAAGTAACAATAAAATCATTATATTAAGTTTAGGGTTTCGATAGGGTTAGTGTCGAGAGGGTGAGAATCAGCGACGATGTACCGTAGGCCTAAAATAGCGGAAATAAATAGGCTACTCAGCCGTATACGGTAAAATATCCACTGCGTTTTTTAAATTAATTACTGCCCAAAACAATTGAGATCATTTCATATTTTCGATTCTAGCAGTTAAAATAGGCAGCTATTATTAAAAAAACAATCGGGTTTTTTTTCAGTAAAATGGGTGAGAGACAAATTGAAGGGACTGCGAGATAAGTATTGCAAGGCTAAAAAATCTAACCCGCCTAGTGGGAGTGCAGCCAGAAAAATTAAAACCAAAACCAAATGGCTTCTGGATAAGCTGCAGTTCCTTGATCCGCATATAGCCAGCAGACCTTCAGTCTCAAATTTAAATCAAGTAAGTATTTAAGAACATTTCAATTTACATTTTATTATTGTATGTAACAATATCAGTATAGTTATATAACATGAACAAAACTGCTACCGATTTTAAACCATCGAATCCTGCCACGGTACAGCTCCTGATTCTGAGAAATAGGTGGCCAAAAATTCTCGTTGTGCTTTTGCGTCTTTGGTTGGATTTCGGTCATTTTTTTGTACCATGCCTTGCAGAGCAGGGTCACTTCGCCACATACCAGCTGACATCGAATGATTGTCTTTTTCAATGTCACCGACACTTGCATAAGAATGTTTATTTTTGTCGACTAAATAGTTGTGTAAGCAGCATGCGGCCAATATCAGGCTGGTTACTTTGTCGGGAGAGAGATTAATTGCCATCAAAAATACTCTAAAGCGATTGGCAAGGATGCCAAAAGCATTTTCAATAACTCGACGAGCCCTTGAAAGCCGATAATTAAAAATTCTTTTCCTTTTGTCAAGGTTTCTATGTGGGAAGGGCTTCATCATCGTATTTTTTAATGCAAATGCATCATCGCCAACTAGATGATAGTTAATTTTTGTTTCCGATTCTCCAATACATTTTGCATCGGGAAGGTTTAATGCATTATCATCCAGTGCCTTCTTTATTGATGAATCATTGAATACACCAGCATCACCAGCCCTCCCCGCTGCCCCAACATCAACATAAACAAATCTGTAATTGCTATCGGCTATAGCTAGTAGTAAAACACTAAAGAAATGTTTGTAATTGAAAAATTCCGATCCACTGCTTGCAGGTTGTTTAATGGCAATATGCTTGCCATCTATTGCCCCAATGCAGCATGGGTAATTCCATTTTTCCTCGAATCCTTCAGCAATTGCTAACCATTCTTCAGAAGATGTAGGCGTCTGGAATGTAAATGAGATTTTTCATGAACTTTCAAAATAAAAATTGTTTCATTTCTATATTTAAAGCTATCAACAACCCAAACACTCAATGAATCTGATGTAGGGGAAAGTTCATTGAACTTAGATGATGATGATGATGATGATGATGATGACAAGGACAATGATAATGGAGATGGTATGACAATCAACAATGATGAAAATGACCGGACTCAGCAGATACGCTCGACAAAAAAGCCGACACAAAATAAGAAAGTCACATTATCAAGGAAGAGACAAGCTGATGAGGAATACAATCTTCTCCAAACCCTCACCCTGTCAATACAAGAAAAACAAAAAGCAAGGGCCCTGAAACGCGAACAAGGCCCTTTGCGCGAAAAGAATGCAGTCTACTGTTATGGCCAATATGTATCAACCACATTATCAGATTTTGGATCCAAAACTAAGATTTCTAGCTCAACATAGAATAAATGAAATACTTTTTCAGGCTCAATGTGGAACTTTAATGGAAACACAAAATTACAGCCAGTTTGCGCAAAATCAACAGCAGCCTTACTTTCAACCGAACTACAACAACTGGACACAATCACAAGATAACTTTTCAACACTTCATCAAATGTAATAAATTGTGATGTCATATTTCTTCAATCATTCAGTCATCGAGTCAGTACCAATTGTATTCGATTCATATTCTGTTTTTATTATTATATATCAATTCTATATTTTTATCATTCAGCCATCGAGTCACACCGCATAGTATTCAATCCATATTGCGTTTTTGTCAAATATGTAGTTTGTTAAAGACAAATAGTTATCAAGTTAATGTGTAAAATAAAAAGAAACATTTCATCACCTTTAAAAAGTTTTCTTTCATTGAAACATATAAGGCCTTGCATGTCTCCTCCACTATCCCCGAAGCAGTTCTATTTCCTAGCCTGTATTGCATTGACAAGCTCTCGAATGATTCACCTGTGGGAAAAAATTGACAACATACATGAACAGGACCTGGCTTAGGATTGAATTATTTATGATGAGTACATGACTTCTGAGTTCATAACTTCCCAAGGTCTCAAGTTCCTTTGGATCAGTGATTAATGTCATGTTGAAGGGAGAAGGGCGCCTCCGTTCCGCCTCTGGCAGGCAGCTTGGGTGGCTCCAATATTCTGTCCCCGGACATATAGTGAGGAGGGTGACTCTCGATGTGACTGCTCGGGTTTTAATGATGAAAAAGATAACAAACACTCATTGTTAGAAACGTTTAAACATCTTTTTATTTTCTATAAACAATCAAGAAAGCTGATCTCTGATGATAGACTGGTTGCCGGTCTACCTTCCGTTTTTAAACTGGTTACCCGTCTCTATCTTCAATTATTATAGACTGGTTGCCTGTCCCAGAGACCGGTAACTAGTCCATCTTCAATTAGAGACCGCTTGCGTCCATCCTCCAGTTCACATTTTCGATGCATGTTAAATAAGGTCAAACATGGAATGAAGCAAGTTACTTCGCAATATCCTCCTCTCCTCATGGACCAAATTTTGACCAGACAGACCTTGTCTTTTTATACTAGACGTTTCACAAATTGATAGTGTCTCGCAGTCGGATGGAATAATAGAATGTATGACTGTCATATCACAGGTAAGTGTCATATAAAATAAAAGATTTTATTTTAGATTGAAAACGAAGTTTGCTAGTGTTTTGTGAGGTCGCCGTGTGTAACCCCAGAAACTGTATCCCAGGCCCATTCGGCGAGTGCCTGTGATTTAACATCCTTAATATGATTCTCTATGTCGCGTAATTCCATAGTGTTGTACATGCCCAAATAAACTCAGGAAGTTATGAACTAGGGAACTCACGAACCTAAGATGTCGTCTCAGGGCTTCTATAAGTCATCGGTAGTGGATATTTAGCCGGATCCGGTTACCGACTTCTGAACGATATTTTGCCGGATAATTGGCTGATTTACTCGTGCATGCGCAGCGTGAAATTCGAAGGAAGTGTGGAGAATAGAGTTAGAGAAAATAGAAGCGGATAGAGCGAGACTCGAACCTTAGGCCAGTAAATTACTAGCTCAGAATGTCACCACTAGACCACCGACCTCGCTGAAACCCACCCGGCTAAATATCTTTTAGAAGTAGGTTACCAGATCCGGTAAAATATCCACTTCCTAATTTATATGAAATTTAATTCTTTTGTTATAGTCACCTGTCGCCAAGTATCTTAATGTAAGGGATAACCTTTCACTTGCACTAATTGAACTTCGCATAACTGTGGTTTCCTTAGTGATCAACGGTTCAACCATCGCCAGTATATCATAGAATGATTCCCGGTCAATTCGATGGAATGCTTTCAATTGGGTCGGATCTTCGACATTTAACTCTTGGATCAAGTTATTATACATCCCTTGAGCATTCCTGCGGGAAATCCACTGGCGACTCCAACAAGTACGCTGCGAAGCCCTCAATTTTCGTTTGTTTCGACGGGACAGAAGTAACACTGCAAGGGCTGTTTCTTCATCTTCCGATGACGACGACGATTCACTCACGGCTGCCATTTTCGGATGAGTGGTGGTCACGTGAACAACACACTTGCCACAGAAGCTTTCGCGCAGCGTCGTTTTCGGCTCGTGTGCGGGGGTCGTATTTCTGCGCCAAATGCGTACGCATTTAGCGCGGCGCTAAATGCGTACGCAAAATGCGCTCGTGTGCGGGGGCCTTTAGTTATTGTTATTCTTTGGTCAGTATACATCAAAATTATAACAACTGTTAAAACATTGTGTTAATATTGAAAGAAAATCGAAGTGTTGTTCTGTTGTATTTTGTAAATCTATGCGCCTAAAATGTGGACAATCTCTTACATAAATATCATGAAGCAGTGACTAAGTGTGTATTACTACTATTATGTTCATGGTCGTTATCGTGATTGTCAGTATCAGTAGATATAATATACAAAGGTCAGAAACACACTGTCAAATGAAAGGTGTGACCACAGTTTACTAGCCTTCATTCCATCGACCAGTCGCAATACTAATTTGTTCTCACAAGCTTGGGGACAACAGTTCACAAGACTTCCTAACATCAACCAGTCGCAATAATATTTGTTCTCGCAAGGTGGGGGACAAGTGTTATAAACATACATCATTTCTGGTATTAATGTAGACACATACTGATTAAATGCCTTACTAATATACTTTTTAGCTTGATGAAAAGACGAAAGAAGGATATTATATATGAAACGACACGACAACCACAGCAAAGTTCACATATTTATATGGACTTAAATGGTGTCCCCGTTGAAAACAGCACTCAACAACACAGCGAATATATGAACGTCGGAAAAGAGGTGGTGATTTAAAATATATGTATTGACTATAAAGTACCGTTGGCGTTTAGTAAATATGAATAATGGAGACTAACCTCGATGGCATGCTAAATCTATAGAAACAGTCTTTCAAGGCAACGTTTTTCACACATAAATCTATGACATAAACTAATAAAATATGATATAAACTGGAAGATTCACAAACTGTTAACCTACGTACTCGCCTGAAATCAGATCGGGGGAGGGGGGAAACTAGAGAGTCGCGCTTCGACCTCTAGCTGGCCGGCGGCTATGGTTTCGAGTCCTGGTGTGAGCGTATGTGGCATGGAGATAGGGGCGCCTTCTCAACCTCGTAGGTTTCCTCCGGGCACTCCGGTTTCCTCCCACTGCTAAAGACCCCTATGCGCAAGGGAATTATTGAAATAAAATTAAACCATATGTTAGTCCCGAAATGACCTAGTTTGTGTTGGGTGGACGTTAAACCCCATTTCTCTCTCTCTACAATCAAATCTAAATCTGAGAGGTGAATTTTGAAAATCTCTATTAGTAGCCTTGGATTCATTCTATGTATATAATTGATATGCAACCACCAGCTCAATTAATTGGTTGTAACAATGAATAAATAATTATAAGCATTGATCAATATACATTTATAGATTACTATTCACTCGTTCGGTAATATTTACGAAATATGACGAATTGTCCCGATTGACCTGTAAACAAAATGCAAATATTGTTATCGCGGTGTCCCGTACACGTGATGAAACGGTTATTATCATGTGGCAATGATGTCGAGTTTATTACGTGAAGTAGTGTTTAAATAAATAAATTAAAATATGTGTCTTCTTTGTGTTATTTCAATAATGTTTTGTGTGTACCATATCTGATTTAGTTTCGTTCTTCGATAGATATCTGAAAAAAGCATCCATTATGGGCGGACATAGCAATTCTTGGAAACGATGATAGCAATTATTTTGTTACATATCGTATTCGCCTAAATTCTTGGCTAGAAATAAGTAAATTGAAAACCAATTGAAAACAAATTCTGGTTATACCCCAGAAATTTTTCCCGGCTGTGTTCAAACACAAACGACGGGAACAGTAAAAATAAAATTTAAGTGTTGAAACCCGTAAGAATTCGTTTTACCTAATGTATTTCAACTGCCAAAGGACCCTTTACTTGCAAGCCAATGTGTATACGAGACCTCGGTTTTTCGTACAATCCGAACGACTTGACAACTGCATCACTGACAAGGGGAAACCACGCCGAAAAATCTAGCGAACCGGCGTCTTACCCACTTAGCCACGTGATCCCCTGTTCATTGTAATAATACCGTATTACTAGGGACATTATGAAAAAACATCTTCCCGTATTCTAGCTGTTGTATTTTGCAAACATCGTAATTTGTGTATAAGGCAGTTGTTTATGGGAGCCTGTCACGGGCACTTTGCTATCTCGACTGCTCGCTACCTCGTCCTCTCACTTTATGGCGTTTGAAAATCCCCACTTCTCGCCCCTCGACTTCTAGACGTCTCATATTCTCTAATTCGAGTCCTGTCGACTTTAAGAATTCGAATTTTCTAACGTTATACTTGGCAAATGTGGGGGTTTGTAACACCCTGTGGGATTTTAGATGGCCATAACATAATATCATGTTTTAACTTCGTGCAACGATTTTATAAATTAATAGCTGTTCAAAGATTTTTATAAATCAATAACAATATTGGTGCTTTAAAATCTGTATTAACTCTAGTAAATGGCAGGCATTTCTTGACGTGGGCGTGTCTTTGTTATTGCATAGTGCAATTGGTTATTGTCAAGTTCTATGATAACCCACAATTAATACGTTTTATACCCAGAATAGCGTCTCGTTTTAGTTGATCATGAAACGAGGAAGTAGATTACGCATGGTGAGTAACCTATTCTTTGTGAATAACATATCCTCTGCTTTATAAATTTATAATTTAGTAATACAGTTGTATGGTCACGATATCTTGAGTTTCTAGCATGTGTTAAAATAAAACTATATTTTATATCACATACGTCATACACTGTTAAGTCGGTTAGTTTTCAGTGTATTAACATGAGTTGTTGTCTGTGATTTCATGCGGGATGTATATTAGGATGGGTCAGTGCAATCGGATACGATTGGTAAAACTGATAGCTATGTTAAGTTGTTGGGTTTGAATATGTGATTTATGAATAGTACTGGATGTTAGTGTATAACATGGGATTTTTATGTGATTTGTGATATCGTACTGGATGTTAGTGTATCACATTGGCGTTTGTATGTGATATCGTACTGAATGTCAGTGCGAATCATTTGTTTTATTCGACGATACGCGACAATTGAATGTTCACATTTTAAAATACAGTAATTCCTGTTTTATCCTTGGTGTGTGGATTAACTATCTTATGTTGAGATTAATTTAAAACGACAACATATTCCTGGAATTTCAAGCTGCTGTGCTTGAAGTTGCACCATGGATCCGTCCATGTATTAAACATACTCGTTGTACAAATCTGCAATTTACGACTGAAAGGGGCCGTTGAATAGAGTTACCAAGTCCTAGTTATAATATACCTGTAGTAAGTCACCCGGCTAACCTGTATTGTAACAAGGAAGTATAATACTATTGTATTGATATACAGCTCAACCTATACATATATTTGTGAAAGAAATATGGTTGAACGCTTTATGAATTTGTAATTTAACTATACAAGATATAAATCAGAAATGTTCCAAATGCAGGGGCGGATCCAGGGGGGGGGGGGGGGTACCCCCCCACTCCCCGCTCAGCTACATGAAGAAATAATGCCTTGCACCAATGGAATTACGTCACAAAGTGATCCTACATCAATATAAAAATAATTTCTCTGTTTAAAAAGCTCAATTTGTATGCATGCCTATGTAATTTAGAGACGATGATAGCAGATTTCTGTGACAGAAACTTGGCAAACCCCATCCTGCAAAATTTTCTGGATCCGCCCCTGAAATGACATCGGTTAAGTAATTTTAACACTAGCTTCACCACAATTTTTTTCAGTGAAATGGTCGTATACCAGTGAATCATGACCAGGTCATATGGGGAAGAATTTAATTTCTTCGCGATCGTTATAGTTTTATATATTGGTGTTGTGGGTAAGTAAATATTTTTCATACTTGTATACCCCTCTGAAATGTCAGTTTCAAATAAAATGGGGTTTAACGGCTTGTGTTTGCTCCGACTGGGCTAATATAAATGATTCAAAAGTTCAAGCGTCATTGGGTAAGATTAGATAAGAAGTTGACAGTTCTCGCTATAATAGTTAAACGAAAAGAGAATCTTTTGAAAATTTCAGTCAAATTACTCTAAGTTAAGGAATCGGTGATATAATTATAGGCTAGCATTAATTTGCATTATTACCGTTAAAATCGCAAAGTTCTGCCGAGTGTTAAACACATAGATCGTGTGTAGGTTATAAAGAACATAAGAATAAGTAAGATATTTAATGAGATGTTGCCTTTTGTCAAAACCAGCTGAGGTCATTCGTATGCTGCCCGTAAATAACATATTGAACACATTACATGTTTTAATAAGTCCGTGCCTAGCAGAAGTTGTATTTAGTTGAAAACGTCAAATATAATAATAATATCTAATCTAGCAATGTTCTATGTATAGATCACTTTGTCACATATGTTAAATATCTCATTGCATCATTGTAGCGCAATGTGAATCCATTTCAAACTACAATATTGTGAAAGTAGAATCTCTTACAGGATTATCTGTCCAAATAATGTTTCAATTCCTTTTAATATTTACAAGGTGTTATCGGCGCTAAATCGCTAATATTTGGAACCTAGAAATGGACACAAATGGGTCGGAACGCATATAATAATGTAATCTGAATGTATATAAACTGATTTACATTCAATCGTTTATGTTTTAATTCTAATTTCAAATCAATTGTGTTCGGCGAAATACGCCAGAAGTCTCAATAGAATAGCAATCTCGAGCGTCTGGTTATTCCAGTCTATTGTGCATGCTCTCACCGCTTGGCATGACTTGTGGGATGTCTAGTCTCGTTCTTCGAGTCCCTTGTTACAAATGGTGCTGAAACGCATTGTAATAGACGATCCATGTATACCAATGGTAAAATGTTAACTTAAATCGGTATTTTAATTTTGTTGTCTTAATTAAATGTTAAATCACCAATCTTAGTACAGATTAACGTAGATAAAGCCGTGAGAAATTTGATTAGAGAAAAATGCTAGTGACGCCATGAAACTTTTAAGAATGACTTTTTATCCGAGCTTTCTAATTAATACGAGAATACATAATAACATTTTTATGATATTTACATTCTGCTTTATACGCTGTATCTTAAAAGTATAGTCGGATTATCAAATTAATCAAACATTTATTATAGCATTATCGCTGTTGAATCCCAGCTAAGCGACAATAGTGCATCAGATGATCTAGAAAAGGGGCACGTGTCATCTTCAATATCGACCCTAATTATAGTGAACACTTGTTTGTTCATTCTTCGCAATAACGTAGACAAGAATTCTTGCGCACTAGCATAGCATGTCTCATGATACTCTTTCAATAAGTCTTTACTCTCTACTAGTAATATTGTTTGTTTTTCAGTCAGTATGAACTGTGATAGTTCACGACACGGTAAGTAAATTTGATTAAGACAATGTTAACATTTTGATTTTCGGTTATATTGCAGAAAATAAATTGTATTCACCATTACTATACACAACTAAAGTAATTCTTACCATTGGACAAGGTTTACGTTGAAATTCGTATATTTGAGTGTTTTGTTTATTGAAAAATATTTTGCACGATCACGTGTGGCATACCAACATAACTATTCTGCACCGACTGCACTATTGAATTGTGCTAAGAGTCAAATTTTTGCTCGAACAGCGCCACAATGGCCTAATCCTCTTTGGAATTCCAACTGTCAAGGTTTCTTTTATGCGCACGCCAATTTATGCACCTGACCCTGGTTTGTCATCCCATTCAAACAACTATACGTTGTCTCGTCTTTTACTAATGACCACCACGGAAAATATCAACTTTCTCGGCCAACTTCGAAATCGAACACGCGACCTCCAGGTTAGGTTAGCCTAGTCAACGAAACACAAGAGCTCCAAATAAAACAATAAATCATCAATGAAATGGGGTTGCTTAAAGTTCTACTGTTCTGGTCCGAACTAGGGCTGATGAAGACGGGTATACACCATTATAGTGTGCTATTAGGATGACATACTCTTTTATCGAATTTCAACTGCCAAGGGATATTTTACGTGCACACAATTGTGTGCACAGGAGCACAGTTTTTCGTACCATCCGAACGACTAGACAGCTGTCCTTGTCGGGCCTTTTGCCCTGCATCACGTACAAGGATGAACTTATTGTATCCTCATTTTCTTGATCTACCATTCTTGAATTTATATTAAAGCAAATACAACCGTATCAGTATGTAGTCTCCTTATTAACGGGTGTTGGGTGGCCGAATGGTTAGTGCGTGCGTGGTGTATCGTAAAGCCTGTCATTGAGTCAACTGGCGTGGTTTTTCGAATCTCCGGTTGTATGTGACAAGGAGTAGGGTCGCCTGTCCAGCCTCGTGGGTTTTCTCTGGGTTCTCCGGTCCCCCTTCACACTGTTAAAGACCCCTACGCGCAAGCGAATTATTGAAATAAAATTAAACCATATGTTAGTCCCGAAATGACCATGTTTGTGTCGAGTGGACGTTAAACCACATTTCTCTCTCTCGCTCTCTCTTTATTAACATGTTAATTTATAACCCTGTTTTACCCTCGTGTTTTCAGCTGTTTAGTTTATGTAATTTTTTCGTTAAAGGTGCAGTACCGTTTTGTAGTGAAAAGTCAGCTAGCGGAAGGGCTGTTTATTTATCTGGAATAGATATTGGCACAAATGGTATCGGATGTAATTGTTCTTTTAGTTTTAGTTCAACTTCACCTAATCAGGATCCTGTGGAAATTGAAATAAAGAATGTAACCACTGCATCCCACCTGTGTGACTATTCATTACATTTTGTATATAAAAATAATAATACAAGACAGTATTCGTGTGATTCCAACTTAATAAATGGAGCGAATTTTAATATGGGACCCGCGGAAACTGTAAGATTGCATATGGAGCCGGGAACTTATAATAATGCTGCTTTTTCTTTTTGTCTGGAACTATATATTGTTCAAGGTAAAGATTATTCGATCTATTTAAATAAATCCGTAGATAATATGTCACAGAATCATGGTTGTAAAGGTTTCCCCAGACTGAGACTTAATTATAGCGAAAGATTATCACTAATTGCAAATCATAAATAAAACCAAATTTAACAAGCAATAACTACTCATGCTAAAGTACGTTCTGTGAATTTGATTTATATTTGTTATTTTTTCTACACAAAACTTATCTGTGCTTATTTTGATTAGCAATTGTACATATAATGTTACAATTAATGGAATTTACTCCAGACCATGTTACTTAAGTCTTTAATTTAATTAAAATTTTAGTAAATTATGCGATTAAACTACAGTGCACGTCAAAGTCAACAAATACAGTTTCAACAACGTCTTTAGCATACATGAATACGACAAGCACAAACAATTTCATGTCGACCATTTCTAACAACAATAAACTACCAATCAGTACATGGGAAAATCATGGTACAGTTGTCAGTTATTCAACATCCAACACCAATAGTGTCATTCATTCGACAACAAAGCCACAAACCAACAATAGTAATGCTAATCGATGTAAGTACATTGGTTATTTGGTTATTAATAAGAAAAATTTCTGTCCACCCAAATTTCAATTTAAAATGCCAACAATGTATCGGCATATAATCTAAATATAGCTTTCTTATTAGACTGAAAGAAAGACATGCTGTGATTTGTTCTCTATGATGCATTTGACAATAAAATATGCCATCAAAATTATATTGACCATATGTCTTGGACAGTGTCTTTTAATAATAAAACCAGAGGTACAGATTCAGGTTCACACCCACGATTCGTTGGTTACTATTTATATTTCTGAACAAAAACTGGATTAAAATGGTTCGCCAAGCTTGTGCGATAGGTGCTTTTGAAGACAAAAAATACGATGCACAAGGTGTTAACTTCATGAATGATATTAAAAAGCCATGGAAAAAAAAATCTTGGAAAACAAGGTAAGACTAAAATGTGTTGATTGACACCGGTGCAAGTTGTAGTATGCATTTTGTTGACGGAGACCAACGAAATTTGCCAACAATAATTTTCCAAATAGTAAATGTTATTTGGTCAAAACAAACTACATGTCTACAATTAGGTCTCGGGCAATTGAAAGAGCCGGAAACATATCAATGTCGCCAGAAACAATAAATAGGTCACCACAATTTTCCGAGCCTTGAGACCCATCATTTTCTTGGAAAATAGTGGTGACCTACTTATTGTTTCTCACGACTATGGTGAGGGTGTTTCTTGTACTTCAATTTGACCGAAATCTAATTATTTTAGCTGATAATTCCGCGACTTGGGGTGCGGTTGGTTCAATTAAAATCCCCGTTTACTGTTCGTGGAATTATTGTTGGAAAATTTCTTTTGTCTCCGTCAACCAGATGTCTACACCAACTACAAAGTGCAACGTGAACACCGAGTGATGTTGGTCTTTCCTTGTTTCCATGATTATTCGTTTCCTTGCCTTTTTCATATCATCTTTTAAGTTCTAACGATAGCAAATTTAACACCTTGTGAATGTTTGTATGATTTTTTTTCCTTCGCATGCACCTATAGCACACGATTAACGAACCATTCTAAGGTACTGATTTTGTTTAGAAATACAACTATTAAGCAAGGTAACTTAGGCCTCTGCAAGCATATGTACCGGATCGTGTACGCGTGACGTCACGCCATTATTTGTCATAAAACCTGTTTACGAGTTTGGAAGCAACATTATATAATTAGGTCGAACTATAATATTGGTACATACAGATGTGTATTGCACGTAAAACATCCCGTGGAACAGAATAGGCAAAACATTAAATCTTCTTGATAAGAATCTTTGGTTACGGTAAGGTCAATTTGAAACTAGCTAGTCTGTAAAAATGAGGACCGGGGAGCAGAAGTCTTCTAATGTTCTACAACAATCATTCCTATAATATTTAAAGAACTATCGGTGTATTCTTCTATTTTAACCTTGTTGTAATATATTTACAGTGATTGGTATAATAGTTGGATCTATCCTGGCTGTTCTGGCTGTTGTAGCTCTAGTTATTGTAATCGTCTGGTCAGTATATATAGAAAACAAATGTATATCACTTTCTTTAAGGGTATTTGTTATCAGTTTTTATACATAGAGAGAAATTGGGTTTAACATTCACTTGAAACAAACTAGGTCATTTCGGGATTGACATGTTGTTCAACTTTTTTAAATAGTCGCTTGCTCATAGGGATCTCTAGTAGTGGGGCTTCCACCGAAGAAAACCCATGAGGTTGGACAGTCGACTCACGCGCTAACCATTCGATCATCCAATCTCGCTATCAGTTTATAGAACATCGATGTGATGCTCAATGGTGCTATTACATTTCGTAAACCGTTTAAAGTAACAAACCGGAGATTTCAATTTATTCCAAAACTGGACAATACACCCTTCTAAATCCACTATCGCGAAGGGCCTGACATGGAAAGCATTTGAATGTTCGTAAAAGAAATAATGGCCGTAGCGCCACTGTTCGAGCAAAATTCCCCGCATAGCACACTGCATGGCGCATGCCCGTCTTCGTTAACCCAATCGGATCAGAACAGTTCGATGTTAAATTCCCATTTCATTTAATGTCTTAGCTTAATTCACAGTTGAAAGGTTATACCCATGATTAAATGTAAATAACCCAGTTATCACTTCACTGAAATCGCGTCAAATATTACACCGTGTCCGTCTATTGTCAGTAGGCGCCTATTATTACAGCGTGTGTGGGCCGTGTGGCCGCGGACAACCGGAAATGAATATAGTATTCTCAATTCACAAAGTGAATTTTCAAATTATGACTAGTTTCAGTTTGTAGTCAACCCTTGTTTCACTATTACCAAACATAGAAAAATATAACATGGAACACAATTACTGTTTAATTAAAATAGTTGCTTAATAACGTTAAGGGAACCCTCAACGTTATCAAGCAACTATTTTAATTAGAATTGTAATTGTTTTCCATATTATGGTATTGTGTTGATTACGTATGTCATTTGCTAACGGCTCACGTAAGATCATACATTGTGTAAATATGGATTGTGCCAGGTCATCGATCTCCCAATGAAATATTTTAAAAAATAATAATTATAAATGAAATGGGTCTCACGTCCTATCTTCCTGTATGGATACGACTATGGGATTGGAACGCGTCAGTCACATGTAATAATATTTTATACTTAAGCATTATAGGCGCAATACGGGTATTTATCATAAATACTAGTTTTTTTCTGTTTTAGTGTGGTGAAAAGACGAAAGAAGAGGCCTTCATATGAGACGCCATTGGAACCACAAGAAAGGTCACATAGCAATATTAATGAAGCCATAACATCCAACAGCAACGCGAAAGGTTGCAAATACCAAATAACGAATCCTGATAGAAATCAGGGAATGATCTATTTAGAAAACGATCTTTATAAAAGTATTGATGACGACGAGCCGGTAGGGAGAAGGGGAGGTAACCACGAAGGAATGATATATCTGGAAAATGATCTTTATATTTCAAGCAA